>HG991994.1:23750000-25000000 GCA_905220435.1 Amphipyra tragopoginis
CATGGACCCACGTAGTGTCTGCACTCAGTCTAAGGGTCAATAGATACGCACAATCTCAGTTCAAGGACACTCTTTTATCTATTAAGTTATCTAAATGAGTATTACTCATCGACTAAATACATGTCTAGACAAGAAATTACAAGTTTTGTAAGGCCGATTTGCGAACATAGTCTTGCCCATGGCTAACCAAATGAATCCCTGTCGTAGATATTATTATTATTTCCTTTATTCATCATATAAACATATCAATTTATTTAATAAATATTCCTCTAAAAAAAAACTTTAAAAAATATAAAAATAGTAGCCCACCGGCATCGGGAACAGGGTCCAAGCTACCGGTGGTCAGGGCCTCACAGAAAGGAACTTTCTAACAATACGCGCCGCTCGTGTCAAGAAGTACTGCTTTCTGTATCAGGCCCTTGATCCAGCCGTCCAACGAGTGCCTCTTTAGATGTTGGTCGAGGCTCTTGGCAATTAAAACCATTGACATTATTATTTATTTTATTCTTTAAGCACAAAATTTGTACAGAGGCAGAATTAATGCCTTAGGGCGTATACATAAAGGAAGCAGGTAACCAGCGCCGACCTACCAGCGCTTATCGGTACTGGTCCGTGCAGGTAACCGCTACATAAAGGAAGCGGGTAGAAGCAGGGGCTGGCATTTTTTAACAAAAATACGCCTTATTCTCTTGCAAATACAGCAACAAATGACGGCCTACCAGCGCTGATCGGAGCAGTTCGGAACTTGTCGGCGCAGTTCGGAGCTTGTCGGCGTTGATTCGCCACACAGTATAGAGACTAACTGCGCCGACTAACTGCGCGGACCAGCACCGACAATCGCTGACAGATCGACGCCGGTAACCCGCTTTCTAAGTGTATACGCACTTAGGCATATTCTACCAGCCCTGACTAATCGATTCAGAACAATTCGATTAGTTTGTTGTCAAACGATTCGATTAGCTATCTCTTTGTCTCTCGTTACGAGAATCGTAAACGAAACGAGATAGCAAACCGAATTAGTCAACAACTACTTATCGAAAAGGTTCTGAATCGGGGGGCTGTCGACCTTAGGGTGATGCAGAGACAAAACATGGTGATATTCGAATGACAATCTCGTCTGTCTTCCGAAGATAACGTGCTCTCCGAGGCTAACGTAATATTTTTACATACAGGTATTCCCGTACAACAGCCGTATGGAGGCCTACCTCAAATCGACAGGCCGTAGCGACATCGCTGCAAACGCCAACAAATACAAGAACCTCCTCACTCCCGACGCTAAGGCACCTTATGACCAGGTAATAAAGTACAAATTACATTGACTTTGACGATAGGTCATTTTATATTGGACTTGAAATAAGTATGGTTTGTGTCAAATAAAGTAGATCTTATGTTTGAGTAATAGAGTACACTTTTGATATACCATGCTGTTCTAAATATTTGAGTGTCAAAAAAAAAAACTGTGGGTAAAATCAATTCAATAAATGTCTTTATGTTCATATCATCAGGTTGTCGAAATTGACCTCTCCACCCTGGAGCCGCACGTCAACGGTCCCTTCACCCCCGATCTAGCCAACCCCATCAGTCAGCTCGGAGACATCGCCAAGAAGAACGACTGGCCCGTAGACATCCGCGTCGGCCTCATCGGATCATGCACCAACTCCTCATACGAAGACATGGGCCGCTGCGCCAGCATTGTTAAAGAAGTAAGTGAATAAGAGGTGTTATACCAGATAAAGTTTAACAAAAAAAAGTGCTACCGTCACAACAGACAGCCTTTCTTTTAGCTCGTAATAAACAATAGATGCAAAAAGCAACATCATAAAAAAAACGATTAAAATTGAACTCGATTATTACGCATTAGATAATGTTTTATTTATGGTTGGGTCAAAAGTCATTGTCACAAGAATAATTGCTTTTTTATCTGTTTATATACAGAAACTGGATCTTCCTTGTCATTCTTTATCTCTACTGTACTGTATGTACTCTAAACTCAAGTTTAGAGTACATTCCGTTACTGAAGCTGGAACATGATTCTATTTATTATAATAATATATGTATTATCTTTTTTTTATTGTATTATCTTTAATAATATATGATTCATTGCTTCATGAACTTTAATCGACAAAATGTCCCATGTAGACATGTCTCGTACAAAATCTTATTTTGTGCTCGCAATGGGGGTACACGCATGTATATTTAACCCTTTGACCGCCACGGACGTCTATGGGCGTCTACTTTTTAACTGTAAAAAAGTGATGTTTTCGACGTGCCATGCCGTCGGAGGTGTCGTGAGCACGTTTGAATTTGACGTCCATAGACGTTCTTGGCGGTCAAAGGGTTAAAAAAAAACCCAGCATTCGCTTTTTAAAATTACGTAAAATGTTATCCCCCTTATTCATAAAAGATTGTCATTTTTAAACACTGATTACTATACCTGTCCTTGTCATTTGCATGCCAATGAATAGTGATGGCAATAGACTTAGAGCCATTTTAGTTAAACTACCTTTTACCATCGTTTATGAATGAGGGTGTAAATGTATACAAGGTGTAAAATAAAAAGTGTACAACCTCTTAAGGGGTCACTGTACTCATCATTATGAACAACTTTAACTATGGGACCAAAGCGGAAATCGCGAAATAAATCAGCTGTTCCCTACATTTTGACGAGATCATCATCTGCCTAGCCTTTTCCCAACTATGTTGGGGTCGGCTTCCAGTTGAACCGGATGCAGCTGAATATCAGTATTTTACATGGAGCGACTGCCTATCAGACCTCCACAACCCAGTAACTGGGTAATACGATACTCTTGGTAAGACTGGTTGTCAGACTTTCTGGCTTCTGACCAACAGTAACGACTGTCAAAGATCTACAAATGACAGCCGGGACCAACGGCTTTACGTGCTTTCCGAGACACGGAGGAAACTCGCTATGGTAAACGGTCACCCATCCACAGACCAACCTCGGCAAGCGTGGCTTAACCCGGAAGATCGGTCTATGCGGCTGTAATTATTTAGCCACGAGCTCCTCACATTTTGACGAGACATGCGAACAAAATTTTTTCAAAAAAACCTTATTTTTCTTTGAGCAAACTCATCATTTTAATTTAATTCCATCCACGGATTGACCGCGGAAAGCGAAGATTAACTTCACAAATCCGTACGGTTAATAATTAGCCACTAGCCTCTCACGCAGTATAGTGAACGTAATTCCCTTGTCGTACAGGCGCTGAACCACGGCGTGAAGTCCAAGATCCCCTTCAACGTGACCCCTGGATCGGAACAGATCCGTGCCACCATCGAACGTGACGGCATTGCGCAGACACTCCGCGATTTCGGAGGCACTGTAAGTATTCTGTACTAAAGTAATGAGTATTATACCAGCAGGCATAGACAAGGATTTTGTCGACAGAAGAATAGACAAAATGACATATCGACGGTTAATTACCAACAACTCCTAATTGTCATTTTTTGACCAAAAGCTTTTTTTTCAGTTAGGGAGTTCTTGATAGTTTATTTATGTGGAGAATTAGTATAAAAAACTGTTTGTCAAAAAATGACAGTTAGGAATTCTAATTGGTCGATATTGCCATTGTGTACATCGTAGGCGACCAGGGAAAGCCTCGTAAGTTGTAATTTTGGTCAAACACGTTTTATGTCATGTTTAGCAAAAAAAACCTAGCAATCCATATTTACGACTTGCCCGAGTTCAATTTAACGCAAATAAAGAAGTTGATTATGAATAATGCATCCTATTAATTTGACAAAATGCGAATTACGAGGTTTTCTTAATATTTTTAGAATTAAAAAATCCTTTCGAAAATTCATGTTCAAATATTAATTATATGATTTAGTAGGTAATGGTTCCTTTACAACAGAGGTTCTCAAACTTATTTCGTCTACCGCCCACTTTGAGGATCAATTATTTTGTGGCGCCCCCATTTTTTTCAACTTTACCACATTCATAAAAATTACAACCCCAATCATAACTTTTACCGCCGTTTACCGCCCCCCTGTAGGCCCCTAGCGCCCACAAGGGGGCGTTATCGCCCACTTTGAGAGAGACTGCTTTACAATAATTCGTATTCTCTTAATAGGCGATCGCTATCAGATACGCTCGCATGAACTTAACTGCAGCGTCACTGCAACTTGATCGGCGCGTCTTGAAATTACGTGAATTAGCCTACAGGCACAGTGTACCTACTTACTACATACAGTGCGTCAACGCCCATACATTTGACAGGTCCTATGAAATGTCAAAATTATGTAGGGGCGTAGGTTATGTCCCAAGTATGCAGTATGGCTACTCGGGACATAACCTCCGCCCCCCTTCACCCCGCAACCCCCCGCACGATTGCTCTGCGACAATGTTCTACGTTGACCGACTGTAAGGAGTAAGAAGATATAGGTAGACTTGCTACAGGTGTAATATTTACATAACTAACACTCTTGTCATCTCTAGGTCCTCGCCAACGCGTGTGGTCCCTGCATCGGCCAGTGGGACCGCAAGGACGTGAAGAAGGGCGAGAAGAACACCATCGTGACGTCATACAACAGGAACTTCACCGGTCGTAACGACGCCAACCCCGCCACCCACTGCTTCGTCACCAGCCCTGAGCTCGTCACCGCTCTGTCTCTTGCTGGTAAGTTGCTCCATCAACTCGGAATAACGCATGTAATCTTTACGTTCTGCGTTCATCGCTGACTTTACTGATTACTGTGGTCGCCTCACGAGGACTCATCACAAGGCATAGTTTTCGTGAATTCGCCAATGTCTATCTCTCTTATACACCCGCAAGAAAAAGGGACAGCAGATATATATTATTCGATTTAGAGAGCCAACGAAACTAATACCGTTTTCGTAATTTCCAAACTCGTAGTAGGAGTACTAGTTTAACAATCATTGGTCCAACGACAGACGTAGCCAGCCCACTACCATTTTAGCTTTCTCACTAAGCCATCCCAGAGAACCCAGTTCTTCTCCGCATAATCAAGCTAATTTAATCTGGGTAATATCTATGGTTAGTATAATTCAGTAGTACCGCAGACTTCCCATATCGCAATTCGGTATTCACTTGTAGTGTACGCAATGTTAACGCTTATTCACAATATATTTTCCCTGCAGGTCGTTTGGACTTCAACCCGGTAACGGACACGCTTACGGGCAAGGACGGCAAGAAGTTCAAGTTGTCGGACCCGTTCGCGGACGAGCTCCCCTCTCGCGGCTTCGACCCCGGCCAGGACACATACCAGCACCCGCCCAGCGATGGCACCAGTACGTATAGCTTTGTGATTTGTTGTTAAACTGAACGAAATTGGAGATTTAGGCCGAAGCCAGATGAGCGTAATTTATGCGGCTCAAAATGAGTTACTCCATTTTAAATGTAAGTATTATGTCTATGTATTGTGTGTAGTATATATTTTGCAGCAGTACACCACGGACTACCCCCCCCCTATCTTATTCATTGTCTTCCTGTTCATCCAAAGGTTGTCTGGTAGATATCGCTATCAGCGATAAGACCGCCATTGTACCCTTCAATGTATGTTATTGTATAAGAGTTGTATTATAATTTTGGTGTACACACGGCTACACTTCAAGCTATACAAAACCAGTATAAGCTGACCGTTACTTGTGCGAAAAGATTATACAAAGCGACGCCAAGATAAACTGGTTTTGTATAGCTTGATGTGTAGCCATGTGTACAATAAAGTATATTCTATCTATCTATCTATCTACTCCGACTCATTTTGAGCCGCGTAAATTACGCTCATCTGGCTTCAGCCGTAGAGCATTGTAGCTGATGCCTGCGGCTTTGCTCGCGTGGTTTTGTCGATAAAGGTAAACTATGTCCTTCTTCCGGATTTAGTCAATCTCTGTGGCAAGTTTCATCAATATTGGTTCCGTAGCTTATAATATTAGTGTGGATTATATCATAAATTCAAGAGAAAAGAGATGCATAGATCTGGAAAAAGTTAATATAGTGGTTAAGAATAGTGACAGCGCCGTGTTGTAGAATAGAATATGGAATAATTGTGTATGTCAAAATCGGGACTTAACCAGGGAACCAAACGTTTAAGTTTTAACGCTGCTAATATTGATAACCCTATAGGTATGTAATTCCAAAAAAAAAACAAAAAAAATATAAAAATCTACGTAAATACATAAGGTACACACAACATAAGCTATTTTCTTCTAAATTGACAGCAAAGACATGGGTAGGAATTACCTAAACCTTACTAAGATTATAAATGCGAAAGTAACTCTGTCTGTCTGTTACGTAATCACGACTAAGCTATTGAACCAATTTTGATGAAACTTGGTACAGAGATAGCCTGGAACCCGGCGAAGGACATAGGCTACTTTTATCCCGGAAAAAGCTGAATACGCGATAAAAGTCATACACTTGGGCGAAGCCGCTGGCGCCTCTAGTTTTAAATAAGCTGCGTAAACGCAAACATGTTCTATCAACTTGGTTCAAATACGGTGTTATTCCAATATCTTGTTTCCACCAACCAGAGGTACAAGTTGACGTCGCCCCCACTTCCGACCGTCTGCAACTCCTGGCTCCCTTCGAGAAATGGGACGGCAAGGACCTGACCGACATGACCATCCTCATCAAGGTCAAGGGAAAGTGCACCACCGACCACATCTCAGCCGCCGGACCCTGGCTCAAGTACAGAGGACATCTTGACAACATCTCCAACAACATGTTTATCACGTGAGTTACACAGCATGATTTACATTTTGATACCTTGGCAATCTCCGTTTCCGAATTTGTATGCAACTAATTAAGGTCACAGCTCATTAGAGCCACCCGGCATTCGACCCGCATCGCCTCGCCTTGTGCGGTTAGTATTCTTTATATGAACTTGGATGGATGTGCGCTCACTACATCAACTCCGTAGCGTCACCGGATCGCCTCGGGCGTATGCCGTCCACGCGCGGACGGCGAGTTGACCACTCGGTGACAACTCGCTGCTCGCATGCTTGCCTTGCGTTGCTGCGCATTGCCAACGCCCAAGTCCCGAGTGAACCGCGCGCTGCCATCGAGTGGACTCCTCTGGTTGACCACGCGACGTTTACTGGTGATAACGCGACGTCCACCCGTGAGCCACCTGCTGGCAACGAGTGGACGCCGAGTGACGAGGCGATGCGGCGAGGGTGCCGGGTGGCTTTAATGAGTTGTGACCTTTAACGACCCATCAGCCAACGTCAAAAATGACAGTGATGTTATTTCCGAAAATTGCCAATGCGCCTGACATACTGTATCTACAAGTATGCAAGCAATTTATACAATTGGGCATGCCAAATTATTTAAAAGGCGTGCTAAAAAAAGAACTGTTCGGAGTTTTTTTTTATTTCATGCATGTTTTTCATCTATACTAATATTATAAAGAGGTAGAATTTGTTTGTTTGTTTGTTTGTATGTAAGAGGTAATCTCTGAAACTACTCATCCGATTTCAAAAATTCTTTCACCAATAGGAAGCTACGTTATCCCCGAGTGCTATAGGCTTAGAATAAGTACTAAAGCATAGAAGGAGCGCTACTTAGCATATACGAATCAAAATATAGCCATGCTATTTACTCTTATGGCGGACTCGCTGTTGTCAGAGCGGGAAAGATAAACTTTTGACAGGCCGTAAAAAATAATTTTGTAACCTTTTGTACGGAGACTAGGGATGAGGGTATTCACACTATCAGACTATAGCTATCGATAAAATAGAGTCGCCGTATAAATGTATATGTATATTACGAAATATCTGAAATAGTATTGTAAGGCCGAAAGAAGGTCACTATCATTGTGTTATCCAAATAACAGCCATGCCGTATATTGCCATAGTACATATAAATACTTACTTCTTAGAAAGTTATAATGACAAAAGTAAAGTTATCATATCATCATTATTCAGCCGAAAGATGCTCACTGCTGGACATAGACCTCTCCCGAGCATCGTCACTTCGACTGGTCCTGTGATTATCGCTTTCAATAAATAAAGTCATCGTATATGTATTAAATGTCTATTATTTAATTTGCAATTACTAAAAGCTTCACAAAAGTTAAATACATTATTATTGAGTGTTCCTTGTAATGTACTTGGACATGCACGTTTTTTTCTGTCACTAGAATGGCGCCACGTGGTCTCAGGTAAGTTGTTAATTTCGAGGCGCTGGAAATTTTAAACAAAATAATGATTAAATTTAAAATGTCACTTACGGGATATCTTCCGTGATTATTTATTGGTTTGAGTTCCCGATGATCGCGCCATGATCGAGGGTTGACTGGTCAGTCAACCCGCGATCATGGCGCTTGCAACAGCGTCGAAATATCGGGAACTCAAACCAATAAATAATCACGGAAGATATCCCGTAAGTGACATTTTAAATTTAGAGACAAACCGTGAAAGCTTAAAACAGTGTTTAAAATAATGATTGTTTTATATATAACTAGAGACCCGCCCCGTGTACGTTTTACAGCTTAAAACCTTCCTCTTGAATCACTCTATCTATTAAAAAAAACCGCATCCCTAAAAATACAAGATTTATAAAGATAATTACGGTAAAGAGGTGTAAAAGTTAGTGGCACCAAATGCAAACTGATTGAGAAGTAAGTTAATCATCGTTCATTGAATACGTTAATTTTGTTTTTTGTCCTCCTAATTATTTTATCTATCAGGCTTGAAGATTGCGACTGTATTAAGATAAACAAGACAATGAAATATTATCTGAAATAGTCTATTGTATGAATGGCCGAAAGAAGATGTCTTACGTACTGTTGCAAGAAAAAAAAGATTTTTATTTTTTTATTTTCAATCAAGCTAAATACAGTGCGGGGTTAATCTGTACCAATTTTTTTAAAGAAATTACTCGAATTCTTTTACTTCCTGTAGACATGCAATTCAATAAGAATTTAGGCTTTTAAATTTAGATTGAAGGTATAATGTTGGTATAGAGTTCTCCTTCAGTCTCCGCCATTTGCCAGAACGAGTAAAAGAAGATAATATAGTGCTTTCTTGGAACCCAACCAATTTCGTGAGCTACCACGGCAATCCATTTATTTCGAAAATATTCGTCACAGGAAAACCTAAATGAAAAAAAATGTATAAATACCTAATTAATTAAACCTAACACAAAAATCACGTTGTCGATAGATTTATCGATACAATTTTCGCACCCCTTTAATAATTTTTTGGCGAATATTCATATTGATAAATAGATAAGATTTAGATAGTTTAAACCTCAGATTATAAAACAAAAGGCAGATAGACTGTACTGAACCATAATGTGAGGCACGTCTGTAGACATGTGTGCATGACAGCACTATAAGAACACGTTGCCTCTTTGTGCGTGTACGGTTGCCATGATAATGACAAAATTCCCATAATATTTCATTACTTATAATTAAATTAACAATTTACTGTCTCCGAAAAATGCAGATACATACAGAGTTATACATATGTATATAAAGTGAATCTCTGCCGTTGAGTCAGATTGTATTTTAATGCAAGTACCTACTTTACAAATTTACTAATCTCAGATTACAGAATAGAAGATGATAAATAGAAATATTTTGTGGATTTATGGCAGTCATTTAGTATAGTCGTGAATGGTTGTAATTATGTTTTTGATAGCTATATTTACTTTATGTTGGCAAATCGACTGACGTACATGATTATTATTAGAGACAGACAATACATTAAGTAGTTTTAGTTACGAAGACACATACAAACGGACACACATACCTACAAACATACCAACCAAAAAACGCGATAAATAAAACACTATAATCGAAATAAATATTTTTGTAAATCGTTATTCCTGTATTCTTTACTTATTTCCTAACTCAGGGGGTAAATGGTTTCAATATAAACAAGCAACACCGAATGATTTTTGTTAAGGTTTTGTGTTCCAAGATGTCACTAATAATAATCACGTAAAATAATATCAAAATAGATAAATAATCAATAAAACCTATGAAAAGATACTCCATCTTCTTTATTTTGTTTTTAGGAACAGTTTTTGCAATGTTTATAAACGCAAGATGGCATTACTATCATAAATATTAAAATTATCGATGACGTCTTAACAATGCGGCGCTTCGTGTCATACTGACTCGAGATTGTATTCGCTTTTGAATTTGTATTTGCTTTTTTGGCCGCACTCACGTTGTTCCTGTCACTCTATCTGCCTTCTGTTTTATAATCTGAGGTTTAAACTTATTTGTTTTACTTAGGGCTGATTTTTCAATCGTCAGATAATTTTTATCTGGGGAATAAGTTTGACGTTTTGACAGCTTTTGTATAGAAAATATATCAAACCGTCATATTTATTCCTTGGATAAAATTTATCTGACGATTGAAAAATCAGCCCTTAATCTAAAAGGTAATGTCTTACTTTTACTTATTTAATGTATAATGAAATATATTTAAAGGAAAATCTATGAATAAACATAAAAATACGTACTACGTACTTGTGGAAGCCGATATTTTCACTTTGATTTTTTGTACGTCCCTTGCGAGATTTACATTTTTTTACTATTCAGGACATAGCGCACACTCTTATTTATAAGAACAATATGCACTTACACAAAACACAATTAATTAAATATAAATTCTTGACTAAAATATTTTTTCAAATCACCGCGCCACTGTCACAAGTATTATACGACAAAATTTAAAATGTCGTTGTCGTTTGACAGGCGGTACTAGTAGCGGGCTATTTAATTTGGTAGCGTTAGAATGGGCTCAAAATCTCGAAATTGCCCATATTTGACAGATGCCCCTGTACGTTTTTCAAGTACCGAGACGGCTTCTATGCTTTAGTACTTATTCTAAGGCTATAGGCTATATTTTAGTATTAAAAAAAATATTTTTATTATAAATTAACGCGAGCGAAGCCGCAGGCAAAAGCTAGGCGTGCTAAAAAAAGAACTGTTCGGAGTTTTTTTTTTTATTTCATGCATGTTTTTCATTTCAGATAAAGTTGAATTTTTTTAAGTTGTTTATTTAATTATGAACAGTCTGTTTGGTCCGATATATTTGATGCTAACTGTACTGTTGACATTATTTTTGTACTTGGTAGTGAGTAGCAGCAGCAGCAACTTTCTGATCATAATTAATTCTAGTTATGCATATTATGTATTAGGTGGTTACTACCACTATTTTTAGTATGAATTTCCTCATTTTACCTACCTTTCACATAGCCTTTGAAATGTTAATTCAATTTATTCCGTCGACTTGGGTAATTCACGACTTATTTTCCCCAGCGCCACAAACGCCGAGAACGGCGAGCTGAACAAGGTCCGCAACCAGAAGTCTGGTGAGTGGGGAGCAGTTCCGGCGACCGCGCGCGCCTACAAGGCCGCCCGCATCAACTGGGTCGTCATCGGAGACGAGAACTACGGCGAGGGCTCCTCTCGCGAACACGCCGCGCTCGAGCCCAGGCATCTGGGTGGCAGGGCCATCATTGTCAAGTCATTCGCTAGGTCAGTATCTTACACCCACTTCACACACTATCCGTAGCAATTTGAGCCAATATTCATCTGATCAAAACGTTCCGTTCGTCTACAGACGGCCTCAACTTTTCAACCTAATTATTTCTTACTGGTTTACCAATAGGCATGTTGACAGCATCAATAAATTGCAAATCAAATTGCTCCGCCAGTTAGTTTTGAAAAATAATGGACATGTATTTTTTCTTTCGTTAAATCTATGAATATTTACAACGATAAAACGCATCAAAACTCGGGAGTGGGGGCTGTGACGTCAGAAGCCAGTAAAATTTGTACTTGCTTGTGACATTTTGCCAATTTTAAAAGTGTCGTATCTTCGTCAATTTTGGTTTTCGTAACAAAAGAAAAAATACGGGTCAAATATTTTTTGATAATCTAACAGACGGACTAAGTAAGGCCTCTACACACCAAAGCCGCTGGCCCGGCGGCTTTACCCGGCGGGTCATGCCGCCGGGCTTGTTTTGCGTCATGTTCGCTCGCTTAGTTCGCGTTAGTTGGCCGCCGGCATAACCCGCCGGGTAAAGCCGCCGGGCCGGCGGCTTTACCCGGCGGGTCATGCCGCCGGGCTTGTTTTGCGTCATGTTCGCTCGCTTAGTTCGCGTTAGTTGGCCGCCGGCATAACCCGCCGGGTAAAGCCGCCGGGCCGGCGGCTTTACCCGGCGGGTCATGCCGCCGGGCTTGTTTTGCGTCATGTTCGCTCGCTTAGTTCGCGTTAGTTGGCCGCCGGCATAACCCGCCGGGTAAAGCCGCCGGGCCGGCGGCTTTACCCGGCGGGTCATGCCGCCGGGCTTGTTTTGCGTCATGTTCGCTCGCTTAGTTCGCGTTAGTCGGCCGCCGGCATAACCCGCCGGGTAAAGCCGCCGGGCCGGCGGCTTTACCCGGCGGGTCATGCCGCCGGGCTTGTTTTGCGTCATGTTCGCTCGCTTAGTTCGCGTTAGTTGGCCGCCGGCATAACCCGCCGGGTAAAGCCGCCGGGCCGGCGGCTTAGGTGTGTAGAGGCCTTTAGTTCGCGTTAGTTGGCCGCCGGCATAACCCGCCGGGTAAAGCCGCCGGGCCGGCGGCTTTACCCGGCGGGTCATGCCGCCGGGCTTGTTTTGCGTCATGTTCGCTCGCTTAGTTCGCGTTAGTTGGCCGCCGGCATAACCCGCCGGGTAAAGCCGCCGGGCCGGCGGCTTTACCCGGCGGGTCATGCCGCCGGGCTTGTTTTGCGTCATGTTCGCTCGCTTAGTTCGCGTTAGTTGGCCGCCGGCATAACCCGCCGGGTAAAGCCGCCGGGCGGCGGCTTTACCCGGCGGGTCATGCCGCCGGGCTTGTTTTGCGTCATGTTCGCTCGCTTAGTTCGCGTTAGTTGGCCGCCGGCATAACCCGCCGGGTAAAGCCGCTGGCCCGGCGGCTTTACCCGGCGGGTCATGCCGCCGGGCTTGTTTTGCGTCATGTTCGCTCGCTTAGTTCGCGTTAGTTGGCCGCCGGCATAACCCGCCGGGTAAAGCCGCCGGGCCGGCGGCTTTACCCGGCGGGTCATGCCGCCGGGCTTGTTTTGCGTCATGTTCGCTCGCTTAGTTCGCGTTAGTTGGCCGCCGGCATAACCCGCCGGGTAAAGCCGCTGGCCCGGCGGCTTTACCCGGCGGGTCATGCCGCCGGGCTTGTTTTGCGTCATGTTCGCTCGCTTAGTTCGCGTTAGTTGGCCGCCGGCATAACCCGCCGGGTAAAGCCGCCGGGCCGGCGGCTTTACCCGGCGGGTCATGCCGCCGGGCTTGTTTTGCGTCATGTTCGCTCGCTTAGTTCGCGTTAGTTGGCCGCCGGCATAACCCGCCGGGTAAAGCCGCCGGGCCGGCGGCTTTACCCGGCGGGTCATGCCGCCGGGCTTGTTTTGCGTCATGTTCGCTCGCTTAGTTCGCGTTAGTTGGCCGCCGGCATAACCCGCCGGGTAAAGCCGCCGGGCCGGCGGCTTAGGTGTGTAGAGGCCTTTAGTTCGCGTTAGTTGGCCGCCGGCATAACCCGCCGGGTAAAGCCGCCGGGTCGGCGGCTTTGGTGTGTAGAAGCCTTTAGATTTTTTCAGTCAAATACCCTATTCCTGGTTCATGTTGTCTGACAAAACTCAGGAAAAAAATCACCATCTATTTGCGACGTTCTTAGGGACCTTAAAATACAAATGCATAATTTAAGAATTCATAATCTTGTCAGTGTGTCACTTGCCACCCATCTGAAATACAATAATCATTTTTAACAACTTAAATTACCCAGAATAGACAGAATAGTGGTGCCGCTTCTCTTGTTCACCAACTAAACTAAAATTAGAGAATTGCTATCTTTTACTAACAGATAGCGCGAGAAAAGGACGGTGATAGACAGCAACTAAGTTAGAAATGTCAAATTAGTTTACGCCTTGAACTTCACCGTGTTTTTAGTCGACACGTTTTAAATGTCGTCTAAATTTGTATGGAACTTTTAGTTCAATTAAAGGACCATGGGACAAAACGTCCCCATACCCCAACAGATCTGAAATGTATCTCAGTTGAAACATCTTAGTAGGGTGATAAATTTTTCCTATGGCGACATTCCTCAAAGGAGCGGGATATTCCGGGAAAAACGCATTTTTATTATTATTATTTTATTTAAATGAACATTCGCATCGTACATCCGATTGAGTTGAAACTTTGTACTGTTGTTGTTGGCACTCACGTAAAAGGTCATATCGTCCTCCACAATTACATTAATAAATTGTCTGCATAACCCCTGAAAGACGATGCCTACCTAATCCTAAATACTACACTAGGAACCAATAACAACCACACATATGTCATTAGATAGGTATTGCAATATACTGCAATAATTGCTATCGCGGCTCATTTAAAATCGCTGTGTGAAAAAAGTTATGGCGATGCTTCATAGGTTAGGTTAGGTTAGGTCAAGTTAGGTAATTTCACCTATCACCTATGTATTAGATGTGATTTTGAATGACGACATATAATTATAACACTGTTTACTCACTCTACTTGAATTTTTTGCTATTACCGAACAATTTATAAGAAAAAAAACACCTAACCTAACCTACGAAAAAATGCCCTAACTTTTTTCATACAGCGATTTGAAATGAGCCGCCATAGTAGTTACTGCAGTATATTAAAATACCTATCTAATGACATATGTGTGGTTGTTATTGGTTCCTAGTGTGGTATTTAGGATTTGGTAGGGATCGTAATTTCAGGGGTTCTGCAGACAATTTATAATGTGATTGTGGATGACGGCACATAATTATAACACTGTTTACTCAATCTGTTTGTTTTTTATTACATAACTATATACAAGAAAAAAACTACCTAACCTGACCTAACATAACCTAACCTACGAAACATCGCCATAACTTTTTTCATACAGCGATTTGAAATGAGCCGCCATAGTAATTATGGCAGTATATTGCAGTATCTATCTAATGACATATGTGTTGTTGTGTTGACCAATTTGTCCGGTCCTCCTTTACCACCCTGTATATACTAAACCCCATCGATTTTGAAGTTAAAACTGGTTGCTAGTCTTGTCATAGATCCTTATGAAACTAATGACACATCAAAAAAATCTGTTGGAAGGGGGGGGACAGGTCTCATACAATTTTGCCCATCATCCTTTGACAGCTCTTATTGTCGTATGTCTCTTTCTTATTGTATCATAGTGAAAAAGATGGCAATAGCCTAAATTAAGATTAGTTTGTCCATAACAGAATCGGCACCAATGTGGACATAATAGCAACTGATTCTAACTGAAATATGTTCCCTTCAGGATTCACGAAACCAACCTAAAGAAGCAGGGTCTGCTGCCGCTGACGTTCGCTAACGCCTCCGACTACGACAAGATCCAGCCCACCGACAAGATCTCGCTGCTCGGACTTAAGGACCTCGCGCCCGGCAAGGTAACAACCACAGTATATCACAAAATTGAGAAGACGACGAACAAAACGAACCAATAGTCAAAAATGTTTACTGAAGACCCTTCGGGTACAAGTCCGAGACGGGCTGCAGACCGCAAACCGCAGATCGCACAGCTTGCGGTGCGATCTGCGGCTGCGGTCTGCGGTGGCAGTTTTGTAGTCGCTGTCGGAATAGCACCTTTAAAGTGCACACCTTAAAGGCGCTATTCCGATGGCGACTTGTGTGCAGTCTACTGTTTGCAGCCCGTCTCGGACAGGTTTCAGGTTTCGCCAATAACTGCCCGGTGAAGTAGAAACAGTCCGCGAGGACATCTCAAGCAATCCAATAGAAAAAGAAAAGAAAAACTGGTCAAAACTTTTTTTTAATTTGTTCATGACCATGTTTTCAATCAAAACAGCCTAAAAGTGTCCTAAAATTAGATCTGCGTCAGAAGTTCGTGGTTTTGATCAAAACGGTTTAATATGTAATTATGTCATTTAGTTTTTTTTGCTCCTGTAAAATTTACTTATGTGTAGTGTTTTGATCGCCGGCTTCTCAATTATGATCTCGTTATCCTCTTCTACTGGTATACCCATAATAACTGGTGTTGTTTTCACATAAACTTGTTGACTTCAGATTATGCGATGTTGCCTCCGATCGGCCGGCCTTTCTGCCAAACGAATTAGCCTCTCAACGAGATCTATTCTCCTATTACCCTTCATAATTATGAATATGGCATTTGTACCTTTAACAAACCACTATGTTTTCTTAGAATATTCGAGAAGATATACATTAGTTATAGCTGTAAAAGATAACCTGTTGAGTTTAGCGGTCAGACCGATGAACATGCAAGTGTCGGCGCATGCGTTATTTTCTGATAACACGCAGCAATGTTGTCAGACCTGAATTTAATAGTTTAGTAAATAAATTATTTATTCTAAAGTAAATTTTCGAAAGTATTCATGTACATACTAAACGGAATGTTATTTTGTATATTTACAGCCAGTCGATTGCGAGATTAAGCACAAAGATGGCGCCACGGAACGCATCAAGCTCAACCACTCATTGAACGAACAGCAGATCGCCTGGTTCAAGGCTGGCTCCGCACTCAACAGAATGAAGGAAATCGCTTCCAAGTGAACGCGCACTCTCCCTAGTTTTTAATCATCTTGCACTGGACGCCCGATCCTAAACGTAGGGTAATTTTAGACGTGTAGCAACATTGAGCCAAAATTAAAAATAAATCTACACTTGTTGCGTTTGTGTAATGTCAACATCGTGTATCGGTTGCGTTCCTTTGCATTAGTATCACCGCTCTGATAGGGATGAACGATATGTGAGTATATCGACATGTCAACATAGTATTTATTATTGATGTTCGATTATTATCGAGATCATAGATTACCACCCATTAGTTAATAGGTAAAAATACTGCAGAAAGCAAGAAAAACCATCAAACCTGATATGAAGGCCTATTACTCTAGTAAGATTGAACAAATATCCTATGTACCTATGTATAAGAACGTAAAAAGTACACTTTAATATCTATTGAAATAAGCTGTGGATACCTCTTAGAAACGAACACTTTGAGACAAAAATACCGTCACTCATAGCACTTACAATATTATTATTGTAGTGTTCCTTTATTCCAGTTCAATGTTTTATCATAATATCGTATAGTTCGAACTACGAATATGAAAATATTCAATACAATTAATTTTGTATTCGATTATTTGAACATTGATAAATATCGGTCATCCCTTCAATATAGATGGTGTAAACATGTGATCATATCAATAATGAAACATGAGTATATACGTACTCAGTTCTCAGAAACGAATGAGTAGACACAGTTATTGATATGAATATAATTAATTAAATGTTAGGGTTATCACTATTGCCTTTATTCCCGGTGCAAGCAAGCTGTTACCATGTAGTTCAATATATAATTTTAGCGCATTTCTCATTATTCAGACAATACTTAGTCACGGCGGTGATGAATCTTAAACTAAGTAGATGTAGTACAAAATCATCATGTCAAAATGATTTAATATTAATTTATGTACATACATATTTACCTAACTTCAGAAATATACATTACTTATTACTTTATTTGTCTTATTATTTTAACTCCTATTTTCTTACAATATAAGGTGCATACATATATAGGACGGATGAAAAGAGAGTGCATGCAGCGGAGATGCGCATGTTGAGGTGGATGTGTGGAGTGGCAAGAATGGATTAGATAAGGAATGAGTATGTCAGAGGAAGTTTGAAAATAGCGCCAGTGACTGAAAAGTTGAGGAGTAATAGATTAACGTGGTATGGACATCTTATACGGAGGGAAGCTTCACGCCAATACTACTGAACAGATTTAGTTGATATTTACAAAAATATCCGTCAAAGAGTGGGTCAGGTTATACAACGTTATTTTTAGTATATACAAAAACCGAGACACCCCAACAAGATTTTCATCAGAACTGCCTGAATATGTGTTTTTTTTTTAATAAATCTCCAAGATACACCTTAGTTTATGTCGCATTAAGTTCCCTAATAATAAAGTGTGAAATTAAATGAATACACGGAAACTGACCGAGCGGACCATCTCAAGCCTCAAGGTGTCTATTCCCGTCAACTGTTATGGGTAGAAACCTACTGAAACAAAATAGAAGTTAAAGAAAAAAAAATTGGTGTAAAAAATATGTCAATCGATTCTCCTAGTGATTCTGAACAAACTAGTTTCAGGTTTAGTGTATACTAAAACTAAGCTTGTAGGGTACAAATTATCACGCTATTGAATGTGAGTGATGAGCAGTAATCTTACGTTTGCGTAGGCAAGGCCGCGGGTAAACAGCTAGTTAATAATAATTGATGACTAATAGAGTGTGTTTCTGAGGGTGTAGATTTGTAATGTGTGATGTTTTGTTGTCTATTACATCATATTATACAATGTGTCCGGTCATGGACTAGCGAATTCTAGGTAGGTACTTATATAACAAATGTACATTAGATACACCGGGTCTCGCTTTCAGAATAATTTATTATTCTGATGTCTCGCTGCAAAGAGTATGCACTGTCTTGATCGCTCGAGCGACCGTCCTGTGGCTTGAACTGTATCAAACACGATATGGCTGGAACACTCAGTGGCCCATGTGTGGTTAGCCTTAGGATAGCATAGTCTCTTTTCCTACTTAGCATTGATAACGGGTACACAGCCCGAACTATCGTGACGATAGCTGATAATGGCTGGTTATATCTGCGTGTATCGTATCAGTGTGCGAAGCTTCGTGACGATACACGCATGTGCGACCCCAGCATTTATAGGTAAGTAAGTCATGACCTCACACACACGTCAGTCACGTGTGTGACTGATTCAATCCATGAATCATCATCTTCTGCCTAGCCTTTTCCCAACTATGTTGGGGTCAGCTTCCAGTCTAACCAGATGCGGCTGAATAACAGTATTTTACACGGAGCGACTGCCATCAGACCTCTGCAACCGTTACTGAGCAATACCAATATCCTCAGGCGAGACCGGTTGTCAGTTTTTTTTTTTTTTTAATTTTATTTTTCTTTATTCAGAAAACCAACAGCGATACTTATAAAACATTACAGTGATATAAAACAGTTTTGTAAGGCTAATAATAGGTTTCCCTATTTAACATAATAGGTGTAAACCATGCGAACGGACTTCAGACAGTATGTAGATGATAATTTAAATTTAAAGAATTTAAACTAATAAGAAATACATGCAAAAGAGGGTAACGATCGATTATGATGATGAACAGAGCGAAGTTGCTTGCTATTTGTCTTTCAAAATTATATTTTTAACCTGAGCTTTAAAACTAGGTTTTGTACAGTTAAATAAATCAACTTGAGAAAAATTACCGTTATAAGTTCGAGCAATGCGAGTTAGTACACAATTTTGAGCGTAGTTAGTTGCATGCCGGGGATTTTCAGGCTTCTGTCTATAAACGGCTGTCATAGGTATTAGTATGACACCCGGGACCGAAGGTTTAACGTGCTTCCCAAGGCACGAGGGTCTCGATGTGTAACGAATGGTCATCCATCCACAGACTGACCGCAGCAAGCGCAGCTTAACCTCGCAAATCATATGATTCGCGCGGTTGTTATTTAGCCTCTAACCCTTCAATCAATCCATGATGCATACCTTCCATAATTTCTGTTTTGCCCAAACAGTGCAATGTACAATAATTGTCTATGTAGGTACAGGCCTTAAGCAAAACTGATAGTATATACCTAATTTAAAGTATACATGTTACGGGTAAAAGCCGAATGGCGGTTACACCTAGGTTTAGCCGGGTACAACTAGGTGCAACCAGTAGCAGTTGGTTAGAACTCGGTGTGGCTTAAGTCGACAGAGCCCCGCTGCGCGGGGCACCTATTTCTGTCTGCAGAGTTTAAAGTAACCTATCACGAAGGGGATGACGGGGATTTCGTTCGCTCGCTCACTCCAGCCCCCGTCATCTCCTTCGAACCTAACCAATCAGTGTCGGGGTTCCCCTTAACCACCGGTGTGCGGCTGCTCCTAGTTCTACCCGCTATGATGATTAAGGGTAAACCTAGTTCTAACCGAAGTTAAGTAGGATACATCTAAGTTTAACCGCATGTGGCCGGCTGCACCTAGTTGTACCCGGCTAAAACTAGGTGTAGTCACACTTCCGCTATTACCCGTAACGTCTATATAGAATAGATTGTAGAAAGACGATTTTTACGTCGCTGATTACAGGGTTAGCACAAGGGAGAGGATACCCAGTATTTATCGATATAGCGACTTAATAAAGATGACTTAACTGAGCGCTTGTCGCTGATAAAACAGCAATTGCCTTCATTAATCCCACGACACTACTAGCACATAAGATAGTATATAAAACACTGTAAATAGAATAGGTAGGTACGGCTCCCTGTTGCCTTATTTGGTAGATCCTATGCCAATGTAGGTAGGTACGTAGTACAAACAAACAAGATCTTAATCTGAAATTCAGTCTAGAAAACGAAATTACCTACCCTATAATTCTTTAGTCGAATGGACGTGAAAGTTCGAAGAATAACAATTCTGGGTCAACAACAATCGACTCTACATTCATTTGTCATCATCAGCCTATTAGCAGTCAACTGCTGGATATAGGCCTCTCCACGTGCACGCTATTGAGCTCGTAACTTTAGCCTCTCATCCATAATATGCTATGACAAAATTATCATTTCAAAATATACTTTTAGGTAAGAGATAAGGGTGCCCAGTGGATCATAGGCAGGTTTGTAACATATTGATACCTTGGAAGCCAACTGATCCAAGTGTAATTTTTGGTTAATTGGATTATAGACCTTAAGCGACTGGGTATAGAGTTGAAACTCAATATCACCAAAAATGTTACTTGGATCAGTTGGCTTCTACGCTAGTATACTTTTAACATTACCATAGGATCTGAACTATTATCACTGTAACCAATCACATGTCAGTAAAAGTTCATTGTGAGCAGCAATGACTTGATTGTCAGTGTTGTCTCTTCATCATCCTTGGTATTAAAACTGCTAAGTACTATAAATAAAACCAAGGCATAGTGTAAAACTATTTTATTGTGGCAATAGCTTAATCCTCATTGTCTTCATTGTCGCTGTCAGCGTTGATGTTGAAGTAACGCAGCTCGTATGAGTCGTGAGCAGAAGCCACCACTCGCAGCCAATCACGCAGATTGTTCTTCTTGAGGTACCTCTTTGTCAAGTACTTCAGATACCTCTTTGAGAAGGGAATGTCTGGAAATAAGATAGCACAAAGTTAGATTATTATTTATACATAAGGTATAATGGGCTGGTGTCCGCAACTCCACGTCTGAGCACGTTGCGTGACATCTGCCTTTGTACATATAAAATTCAGCTTCTGTATGTTTGTGTCTGCTATACCCGAAAAGTAGTCAATGGATTAACTTGAAATTTTGTACAGTTGTTGTTGGCATTTGCGGGAGGGTTTCTGATAAGGTAAAAAATTTAAAAAAAATCTTACATAATGCAGAGCTGCGAGAGCACAGCTAGTATATCAATAATAAAGTAAGAGTCAGGATTTGTAGAGCAATCATAATATCAATAATTACAGACAACCTATTATTTCTTTTAAAGTGAACAATGCGCTATGTCCTATTAAAATGTATTTATGCTAATATCAGTATAATCAGTCTGGTTTTAAAGAAAATCAGTCCATTACTGTACCACTGCTGTTTATGGGGTTCTCAGAATAAAAATGGTTTAAGTCTTAGTCCACAATGCAGCCTCATGCAGGTTAGCAGACTAACAAAAACAAAGGCTGATCCTATTTCAGATACAGATCCTGTATGCATTATGTATTGCATTTTCTCCACATTAAGATGATTGGATCATCATGTTTACATTTTGTCAGGCTATAGTTTGGATAGTAATTTAAGACCGCCATTGTACCCTTCACTAAATCATTTTGTATAAGAGCTATGTTACAATTTTGGTGTACAATAAAGTATATTCTATTCTATTCTATAGTATGCAGAAATGTAAGTCATAAGTCACTTTTGTATGTGTTTCTTGAATGAGAGGACACATCCTGAAAGTTCAGCTGTAACCTAACCCTAAAAAGTGTAGTAAATAATGTCTGGCTGTCGATAAATATTTACAGCTCAAATGCAATAGTGTTGACCAAATGGCTGTGCAGTGCACTAAACCATTATGGATGAAAACAATTTGTTGATAACGTGTTCAGAAAAACAAGTCGAAAATATTGGAATTAGAGCAACGAGTAAGCATCGTTTTTTGAGTCCGTCTTTTTATATTTAGATTAGATACGCGATTACATTTTTAAGAAGTATTTTTCTAATTACTAACCTGCGTTGATGGAGATTTTCGTCTTGTCTCTAGCGATGACAACGTGATTGCCTAGGTTATTTGTTTTGCCCTCAACTTTGACGCGCTCCTTCAGGTATTTCTCGAAGTTGCCGACGTCGAGGATGCTGTCCTCAGCGGGATGTGTGCAGTCGATCATGAACTTCAAGTTGATCTTCCGCTTGATGCCTTTGCCGCGGATTTTACCACCTTTGACTCCCTTCTTACCAGTCTTCTGGTGCAGTTGGGCTTTTTTAGCCACGGGCTTCTTTGCAACTGCCATCTCGGCAACCTGGAATATGCGTAGACAATTTATAAGACACTACAACAGTGTAATTCATGGATTTTTATCATATTCTTTCGAATAACCTACCGAACACGTGTATAGCAGCTACGGTTAAAACTGCAAAATGGCCGACGCAAACGTCATTTTTTCTCAAAGTTGGCAGTTTGTACAATATTGCCATTCTAAAAAAACTGGGAATTATTTTCCAACGTAACCCTCCACTACTGTTTACATTATATTTTTCAACAAACTGTCATGTTCCTTTGAAAAATAGGATTTTTCTCAAGCGTAAAGCTGACAACAAACTATCGCAACTCATAAACACTGCTATAATTCACACTACCATAATTCATTCATGATTCGAAAGACACATAGCGCCATCTGTTATCATACAACGGTAATCATAGTGCATAAGAAGTTTTTTATAAAGTAACAGTAACTCAAAACAAGGCCTTTTGAGCTAGTGCAAAGACGAAATATGATCATAAAGTAATTATTATAAATATATTTGTACTAACTACCACAAAATCTACTGAGTTCTTTGGACATAAATACATCCCATCAAAAACATACATGTAAAAAAAACCCAAGTGCGTCTCTTGACGTCAAAATTCTGAGATCATATAAGAGGTAGAGCCAAGTCTTGAATTTCGTCAAAATATATTATTCGGACTGGACAGTCACGCAACATTTGGAAATAAGTAATGTGCTGCCAGACTACTTATTTACCGTGGTACAGATTTATTTTAAAACGAATGTTTGTACATGATTGTATACAGTGTACACTCAATGTAATATACAAAAATCGTAATGAAGAAAAAATTTAGAAAGAAAAGTATCTATTATAAAAAAAATGCTACGTGTAGGTACTAGAAATGATACTGCTACCGAAACAAAAGTTTTTAGTATTTCTGTCTGTTTGACTGTTTATCTGTTTGTACGTTTGAGCTTCACGGCGTGAAGTTCACGCCAATACTACTACTGAACAAATTTAGTTGAAATTTGGCAAAAATGACCGTTAGAGAGCGGGCTAGATATAGGGTACAAATTATCACGCCATTGATATTGGGTGATGAGCAGTAACCTTATGTATCCGTAAGCAAAATAAAATTACTCTCGCATCACACAGTACATCCTCATGCTGCGTGATTGCCTATTCTAAACATTCCGAATAGTCCGACATTGCCAGAAAAAAAACCGGCCAAATGCGTGTCGGATTACGCACAGTGTAGGGTTTCGTAGCACATACTACAGCAAGGAGTACATTTTATGCTACTTCACAACGATATTGGAATTTACAAAGTTTTTTGATAAGTCAAATACCTAACTCAAAAGCTTGCAACTGAAAATAGCGGATATTTCATAAACTCACTAACGTAAATCTTGTTCATAACAATTTTCGTTGAAAGTGTCCGGATAAGTGCTACAGGCTTGATTTTATCTGATTTTTGATGACACGGTTGGAAAGTTAGATATGCGGGGGGACTCGTTTCTCACCTAACGATACTCCACACGACGAGGCGCGCAATTTTTTTTTTCATTCCTCCTTTTTTTGTATGGAGTGCCAAACCCATTTTTTAGAGTTTCATACCATTTGGATGAAAACATTAGGTTTTACGAGGCGAGGGTGTGACAGGCAGATAAATAGACGGCTTGACCCTTCATAATCCAAAATTCAATTTTGCAGTGAAGGTGACCCGCCACCCCTCGATGTCAAATACAGTAGGTACCTATGTGAAATCTCCCTCAAATTGCATTCTAGCTAAGTCTACGAGGAGGTTCGTAATTAGCACTGCAGTTACTGTAGGACTAAAACACTAATTATCAGAATAAATTCGCTTTACGTTCGTAGAAAACTGAAAATCTCCTTTTTTGAAGTCGGTTAGATAGGGTATGACTCTGTATTCACCATTTCTCACCGATTCAGCTTTTAATGCGCTTTTGGCACGCTTACGTTTGCTGTAGAATGCTTACACAGCTGTAAGCACACGATCGGAATCAAAGTGTGCCTAAAATAGCTAGCTTGTCGTGAATTGATGCTAATTAATGTAATTAGTCCCTTACAAGTCCGTAACGCTATTTTGTTGATAATTAGAGGAAAATTCGCGCCTGATATCCGCTTGGCCGTTAGCTACCAGATTACTTATCATTTCCTGTTTTAGGGACAAACAGTGACTGCATCGTGCATGACTGGCAGTTATTCGTGGATAACTGGAAGAAGCTGTTAAGCCGTGGGTGCTGCAGTTTATTCACTCCGTGCACCGAAAATTATCGAGTAGTGTCACAGCCCGTGTAAAAAAATATTTTTGTAATTAAGGTGTCTCCCGTATTACACGAAAATGCCCAATTTATTCGCTGCCTGCGGCTATGGCAAAAGCATGGGAGAATCCGACTTGCAAAGATTCACGGACAATATTGAAAATGTTCTCAACGACAAGAAAGGCAGAACATTGTTCGAAAATTTCATGATCGATTCAAATATGGATGGTGGATTGCAATTGTTACAATTTTTGAAGCACATCGAAGAGTTGTTTTCATATAAAGTGAATTCTGAAAGTTACCTGGAAGACGTGGACGGTATCATAAATGAAGCCGAAACAATAGGCGAAATTGGTTACGCAAATCTCAAGGAGCTCCGTATTGCGAGGGAATCAGAAAATCACGAAGATATTGAAAAAGCGTTGTATTTATTAAAAATAGAGGCAAAGAATTTTAATGCGCTTAGTGCGGCATACGACAAATTTTGCAGTTATTTACTAAAAAACTGCACCGAGTAGAAACTACGCAGAGCCTTGTGTTTAGAAGTTACGGGGTTTCCGATATTATCTTAGCAGTCCTCGGCTGTACATTGGAATACGGTGTTTTAAGTTTCTAATAGATCGATCATAATAAACTACGTTAAAAGATCAAGAGGTAACAAATTACATGAATTCGTATAAAGGGTTATTTGTAAAACACCAACAACCTCTTATGGTGTCATTGTACTCATCATTATGAATAACTTTTGCAACGGGAAAAAATCTGAAATCGCGAAAAAAAAAAACAGCTGTTCCCTACATTTTGACGAGATAGGCGAACATAAATGTAGGGAACAGCTGTTTTTTTTTTCGCGATTTCTGGTTTGGTCCCATAGTAAAAGTTATTCATAATGATGAGTAGTGAGTACGATGACCCCATAAGAGGTTGTTGGTGTTTTACAAATAACCCTTTATAGGGTATTATACATTTTAAGTTCTTTCTAAAGGATTAAATAATAAATGAGTCATTTCTCAATGAGAATCAACCAAGAATCTAAGAAAAAAAAAGGATATCATGTGCATATTTCCCTTTACGCCGCCCGCCCGACTATGTATAGTCATTTATTTTCGTTGAATCCCAATTTTCGATCCCATTTTTTAGGTATTATCGATGGGTCCCATTTGCTATTTCCATTGAATCCTGTGTTATAACAACATGTGTACTTTTCAGAAGAAAAGTGATTCATCTTTATCAAACATTTTAAAAGCAGCGTGTGTTCGGCCCACCGACTATTAAATGATTGAATGAATGAAAGACAGAAGAAACATGATTGAATGAATGAAAGACACAAGAAACATGAATGAATTCATACTTTATTTGCACACAAAGACATAGGTCAGGTCAGCTTTTTACAAGCTTTTATTTAACTTGCAATATATGTAGGTATGTATGTTTGTCCGGGTGGAATCTTGCAACTAAATTTTAAATCAGTTATCTTTAACCGATTGAGCTGAAATTTGGTATACACGCTTATTTTGAATTATTCCACTTTGCCCCACCAGCAGCCCCACTGGTGGGGCAAAGTTGAATAATTCTAATTTTGGAGTGGAATCTGCCCCACCAAATTTAATTTTAGTGTGCAGGGTTGGCACTGGAATTTGTGTAAGTAAGTACCTATGCTAGTATTTTATATTTTTTTGGAAAGAAATGCATAGTAAAATGTAAACTTGTGACTTAGTACATAGGTAGTGTTTTTAAATAAAAGTACAAAAATAATTGTTTGAATTGTTTTATTTACTTTTTGTTTCTGGAAGGAAAGTAGGAAGTACTTAAAGGTAAAATTTTAAAGCGTGTACTTCAATCTTTAGTGAGCTAAGTAGTATCGCATAAGCAGCTACTTCCAGTTCATTTCTGTTTTCCTGGTAGTATAGGAATAGGACATGACATGACAGTTACAGGTAAGATAAAGGGCAGTTTTAATTTAGACTTCTATCGATATAGTGAATAATAACGAATACTTTATATTCATCTTTGTGTTTAATCGTTGGTGCACAACTTAGTGAGATCGTTTAGGCGCATGTTTATTGTTCATTTCTGTCACCCTGGTACTTTTCAAAACAACATACCTACGATTCAATTTCAAAACCTGTATTTTAAGATTATTGAGCTAAGTAGTAAGTTGCTTAGCACAGCTCCAGTTCATTTCTGCTTTCCTGGTAGTTTTAATAAATTAACAATTAGGACAGTTGAATTTTAAAACCTCTATCGATATCATTTAATACGTATTCCTTTCATGCTCTTCTCTGTTTCATCGTTGGTGCGTTTCGAAGATCGCACGGGTGGACGTTCAAGGCTGTGTATACCCTCATTTTATTATAAACAATTTTGTAGTTGGAAGTACCCGCATTCAGATTTTTTTAAGCATTTGGGATCCAACGGAAATAGTTTTTGGGATTCAACGACAGTAAAACTTAATTCTCTTGCATTTTTAGAATTTGGGATTCAACGGAAATACATAATAATTTTTTGTGGGATCCAACGCCAAAAATATTAAACTGGGATTCAAAACTGGGATCCAACGAAAATAAATCTGTATAGTTACTGGGCATTCTGTAGTTTTCAAACTACTTTTTTACATAATACAATTCTTTTTTTAAATTATTTAGTTAACTTGTCTTTGTACAATATCAAGAGCCTATGTTTCTTTGTTTAAGCGTGTCGTTTACATTAATTAAGATTTTCTTAATAAATTACTTTTGTAACACTTGAAAACCTACTTTGTAATAATTACCGACCTGTTTATCGATAAATAAATATACCTACCCAGAAATTAACTTTCCCAAGTTTAAGTAAATTTTCCCAATCAACCTTGAATCTCGACGACACGTTTGGTGCAGTGGCTAAGCGATTGGCTTCTGCGCTACGGGTCGTGGGTTCGATTCCCACACGGAACAAAAATTTGTATGGCCTATAGTTGGTTGTTTCGGGTCTGGGCGTTTGTGTATGTAAGATTTGTGTCTGTAAACGCACCCACGATACAAGAGACATACTGTGGGGCAAAGATATATAAAAAAAAAACTAATGATATTGCGTAGATGAAAATCTACTAAAGAAATTTGACAGATTGCAGCTTTATGTGCTAGCGTCTGTACAGTTTTTTTGTTTTATTTTAGGACAGTGATGTTTGATTAACCTTTCACTAGAGTTTGGGTCCTTTTGACCCATTTAAAAATCTTGATTCAACAATTTAGAGCATAAAACTGAGATTTTGTATCGTAAAATATCCTTTAGCAACAATCAAAATTTCACCTCAGCTAAATGTTAATAAAAAACTATAAGTAAACTAAAAGAGGGTATCAAAATACTCCTCTGCCTAGCTATTGACTCGTAACGTGGCCAGAAGAGCCGCATTGCCACGTTGTACGGCTTGTACGGCAATGCAAATCCTTTAGCCAAAATATGTAAGGCATGACTTGTATTTATAAATAAATAAATTGGGTTACCCATATAATTTTTTACTCTTTGGTTTAGGTCGAATCGACCCAAGTTAGAAACATGCTCGGGTCATTTATGTCCATAATAATACTTATCTCAACGATAAAATTCGAATATGACTTTCTGCTTTTAACAACATATTTCTTCGAAGGTTATTTATCTATTCATCGTAATAAGGTCAGCGGGTCGCGGTACCAGGGGCCGCCAGGGCGCCTACTCCGAAAATCCAAATACGAAGTTTCGGCTGACGAATCGTACATTTTCCAACCACGATAGTGTTTCGGATCCGACGATGGATTCGATTTTCGCGATTTCACATTTTGTCTTTCGTTCACTTGATTTGGAAATATGTAATGTTTATAGACATACCTGTAGTTACCTCCGGTTTCTGAATTGAGAATTCTAGGATATGCAGTAGGTACCTATGTAACATTTGAGTACAGAGTTGTCAAAAAAATGATGGATTTCAAAGCATTTCTTTGACAACTCCGTACTCAAATACTACAGTATTGCACCCGAATTCTCAATTCAGAAACCCGAGGTTAGTAGTTCGTTGTTTGACAATACTTTGATCGTATAATAATAAGTACTTACGTTGTTTAGTTTCGAATTTTCGATCCGAAACTTTGACGTTCGTTTTTCGGAGCAGGCTCCCAGACGCCGGCAGCAGCATGCCGGCCGTTGTTTGAACAGCCTTTCCAAAAGCTAAAGAGATTCTCCAAGAAGTAAATCTTGCGCGAGCTCTTTACGAAAAATAGTCTTTCTGAGGCTACAGTACAGGATATACTTATCTAATAAGCATTTTGAATAAACCTCTCATAAAGTTTTAATTGGTGCACTAAAGGGTTATTTCACCGAACTTAACATTATGTAGTCCGTAACTATTGACCAGATAGGTAAATCTGACCTACAAATACGACATTATGTGTTCAATATTCTTGTCATTATCACTATTGATAAGTGAAATGCAAATGTTAGCTATTGAAAATTTAGAGACCGAATTAGCTTATTGAACAGTTAATGAATGTTGATAAAATTCCCCTTAATTTTGCAAAAAGAGCGTTCGTTATTGTGCTAAGGAATTCAATATAGCTTGGTATAAAAGAAAAGGGGACACTACTCAACCGATCTTGTAAAGGGGAGCGCCTATAAGCATATGACTATTGTCTTCGCTCCACCTCAATGATATTATTTCCCATGAATGAACAACGCCAGTCGTCGACCGAGGTCACGGCAATTTTTTTACCTGTCGTGATGTAATGCTTCACGTTTTTAATACACAAGTCACATTCGCACCTTCGTCGGCTTCGCAGCGTCTTTTTGTTATACTTTATTTTGTTTTAACTATTTGAATATTTAGTAAACTTGTGATGTTGTTATTTGTTTGTGGAATAACTGGCGGGAGTTTTCAAACTGTTAAGAAAGTCGAGCATGCGCATTACGTTATCACGTCGTGACTCCTCGTACGGATACGCAGTCGCACGGCACACAAACGCAGTTTATTTACACCGTGCACAGAAACTGTCGGTTCGTGTCTCAGCGTATAAACCTATTTTTGTAGTTAACCTCACTTCTTAATGTTACCCAAAAGTGAATCATCAATCGTGTCTTACTAAGAGTTTAAATGTGTTGAAGTGGTACCTATTTACTATTACTGGAATTATAAAATTAGGTTCATGAGAAGTGTAAAAATGTACCTACTGTGATTATTTCCAAAAAATTTATTGGGTTTGGTAATTGTTGGATCGATATTTAAAACAAGTGAAAACAACCAAGGTGTCTCACAAATGATAGTACAATGGATAATTGTTTTGCCGCCTGCGGCTGTGACGAATATGAAGGCATAACAAAATCTGACTTGGATCGCTTCACGGACAAAATAGAAAATGTTCTTAACGACGAGAGAGGAAGAAAATTGTTCAGAAATTTCATGTTCACCTCAAAATTAAAAGCTGGTCGTCGATCGTTGGATTTTTGGGAGCACATCGAAAGGTTGCTTAGTTATAAAGAGAATGCTGAAAGTGGATCGCGCACACACCGCAGTTACCTGAACGATGTGGATCGTTTGATAGATGAAGCCGAACGAATAGAAGAAATAGATTTCGCAACAATGGAAAGGCTTACTATTGCTCGGGATTCGGAAAATAAGGAAGAAATCGTTGAAGCACTGCAATTATTAAAAGTGGAGGCAACAAAAGCGCTTCGAAGAGAATACAGTGCTTTCAGAAGGCACTTTATACCATCGAAATAAAAACACCGCTTAGAATTGCTTAGGAAGCACGCAGTGCCTTGTGTTTAGAGGCTACAGGGTGCCCAAAAGTGGGCTCTCTGTATTTTTTAAACTTCGCGCCGATTTGTGTACACAAATCGAGAGCTGCGATTTTTTACACAAACAACCACTCCAAAATTATAGGTGTAGCCAGTGCTACAGGTATTTCCTTTCCAAGCGTTGAATATGAACACAAACTGTAGGTACCTAGTTACAATGAATTTTGTGTTTCTTCCGTCCTGATTTTTGTAATTAGGTATGTGTATATTTTGTTTCGAGACTAATAACACATGCAATTAAGTGTTAATTAATGCGACAATAGTGTGAAGCTTTCCGATTATTGTAAGGAAAATAAAATATTTATTGCGATTCTTGTTGTTTTTATCATTGTAGTTACCTATTAATTTATCCTTTTTATTCAGTATCTAAATAATGCAGTTGTTTATAGTACAGTCAGCATCAAAAGTAGATGAACAACTCAGGTGTCCAAATAATTAAATACATTCGAGACACCAAAAACATCTATGCAACAACTGTTCAAATTGTTTTGAGCATCATAAACTCCAAATATATCTGAGCAGTCACAATGTCAAATATTTATTAACAAACTAAAGGTCTATGGTAAGTAAACAAGCTAAACATTCAAAGGTAACTAAGCAACACGTTATTCAGAAAGTCAGGATAGCAACGTAAAATGAATTGTATTTGGTTGTACTTAGAGTCATAAATTAAAAGTTCAAAAATAGATACAATGTCTACTATTGTGTCAATACAGCATTTTTTCTTTTTCTTCATATAGCTATATCCCTTTCATTTCGTGCGTGACGTCATTGACGTGTCTTTTGTTTATAATATAATCTGATAGTCAAGTTATAGGAAAACATCGTAAGGAAATTGAAACGAGTATTTATTCCACGCGAAAGCCATTAAATTCGAAACAATTAATTAGAATGAAACTGACATTTTTATTTGATGCATTTTCTAGTATATCATCAGGAATTGAATTCGTAATAAATACCTACCAAATACCTCGGTTCATTTTAACCATGTTTCGGATTGATAACAATGCTCAAAAAAGTACAAAATCTGTTAAACGTCAATTTAATTACTCGGTTAAAAGATATCTGACGATGTAAAATCAGCCCGACTAAGCACGCACTGAGTTTCTATATGATTTTACACATGCGGTTTCAAATGCTTCTTTTTCTATCGTGTCGGCACGAGCTATACAAGAATAGCTCATGCCGTGGTGAAAAGATTAGCCAGTCAGCAAGGATGGTAGCGAGGCTGACTGCCCAGGGTGCGCCGGACGTACTGAAGTATCGTCACTCGTGGAGACTCTTTTCATGCACCCCTTTTTTTCAAATGCTAAAAGCGGGAACACCCAAATATTCCGAAATATTTTATTCCGAATTTGGATATTCCGATGTTCAAAAATCCGAATTTAATAATTCCTTAAAAATAAAATACCGATTATTAAAAAACACGAAAGATATTTTACCGAATGTCATAAATACGATTTATTTGTTTTCCGACTTTCAAAAGTACGAAGAATTAAACATCCGATGTGTTCTTGGCCCGAAAAACAGCATTCCGATTTGCAATTTTCCGAAAACAATAAACATTATGTCAAGCAATAGAACGTATTAAACATAACACAGAGAGGTGTGGAACCGATTAGTTACATACACCTACTTAATAAAAAAGCGCGTAATGCGTAATGATGAGTTTAAAAAAAAATATTTAAATGAGAGAAAAATATTTTTCCCACAATTATGTTATTATTATAAGTAGGGAAAGTGATTCTGTCATTAGTTTCTTTTTCTACCTTCCTATGAACAATTAACTTGCTCCCTTTGGATAAAATTGAACCATTGTGTATTAATCTGTTTTGTTATTTAGGTTTACGAGGCGTTTTAATTTCGGACTTTTAATTAATAGGTATTTTAATAATCGGAATTCGTATTTTTGATGTTTCGGATTATTGTTGAGTCTGACTTTTTATTGCTAGGTGTATTGAAACTCGGCATTTTGATATTCGTAATTGTAAACGTTAGGCGTTTTATAATTTAGGATTTATAAAAGTAGGTTTTATGATTAATCGGAATTGTCATATTAGGAGTTTTAAACCATTCGGAATTATGAAAATCGGTATTATAAAAATCGGGATTAAGAATATCGGAATTTAGTTTTTCGTATTATTGTAGTGTACCCGCTAAAAGCACCATACAGCTTATCTATGAACATACACTGTAGCCTGATTTTAGTAGTCAGTTATCATCGAATCGCATCGAATATACCTTTACCCAAAATCTAGCACGATACGTTTTAAAAGTCATTTTAAAAAGAACCGCTAGTGCGTGCACTGGTATAGAAAGCCATACGCGTTACATTTTTTAGTGGCTCACCGCCTGCCTTTAATTGCAATGCCTGCATTTTAATCTTAATAATGTCGCAGGACACTGTACACCTTACAGCGATAACACACTGGTATGGCGCGGCGGTCGAATCCATATTGCAACAGAGAGACCCACTGGCAGTGCGAACAGTAGCATATACGTGCGTTCGGTTTTTTTGAAGCGCGAAATGTAACGCGCTTGAATGCGCGCATGCAAAAACTTAAAAAAAAAGTAAAAACCGACTACAATAAACATAAAATCAACAGTTTCAGAAGTCGGTGGCTATAATTTTTTTCAGTGTAGAATTGCACGTCTTCTGAAACTGTTAATTTTATCTTATGGTAATTATTTTACTCCATATAGTTTTTTTTGAAGTCGGTTTTAACTTTTTTATAAGTTTATTTTTTATTAAATACGTTTTAGTGCCATAAATTAAACTCTCTCTCCTCCATACTCTCTCCCTCTCTCTTCATAATCCTTATTTTTGACTTTGCCGTAGTCGGGTATAATAAGCCCTTTCATGCTATACCTTACACGACATAATTCAAAGATTCCGGAAAGTGGGGGACCGGGGGAAGAGTTCCGTTCCATATCTCTGAAGTTCATGGTCTAATCATAACAACATTTATAAGGGACTAAACGGAAAGTACCTATACCCTCTCAAACAAAAAAGAATTTTTCAAATCGGTTCATAAATGACGGAGTTCTGAGGTAAGAAATATAAAAAAAAAAAATTACAGCCGAGTTGAGAACCTCCTCCTTTTTGAAGTCTGTTAAAAACGAGCATAAAACACCAAGGTCTGTAACCGCCCTAAAACGGCTAGGTTTGTAACAGGCCTTAGTATCACTGAGCAATGTATTGAGAAATGGTTATTGTTTACATATTTTTGAACACTTTGGTTGCTTAGTTACATTTGACTACCTCAGTTGACAAGATGATTTGTTTGCATAGAAATATTTGAATTGCGAGTGTTCAGATGATATTGATACATTGGATGCTAACAATAATTTGAACGCTATTGTTGTGCAGATGTTATTGTGTTTTTGAGAGTGTAGAATTATTTGAGTACCTGAACTGCTTCTATCTATCTGATGGTGACTGTACATGTCGGTTTATAATAAAATACCTAAACGCGATAATATCCAGGCTGGCCACGCCTGCACATGATAAGTGGATGGGTTATCACTTATCACGTAGCACAGTATTCAGTAGGCACGCTATATATCTGATACTTTTGTTTATTACAATGCACACCTCTAGAATTATCTCTTTGACAGCGTCTTTATGAGTTGTGGTGTGTGTATGATGAGTATGTTAGGTACTTTAGCTGTCGAATTCGCAAAAATACAGCGATTATGGGCACTATAAAACTGTTGAATAATTAAATGTAGGTACCTGTAAATAAACAGCTTGACCCTATGGTATGGGCCACTGAGGGAAAGTACTTTAAATATTGTAGATAGGATATTTTGCTTCATTCCCCCCCCCCCCCCCCCCCCCCCATTGGCTGGAGACCCTTCAGGTCTCGCCAGTAACTGCCCGGTTACGTAGAAGGGGTCCCCAAGGACTATCTACAGAAGAACAATAGAAAAAAAAATTGCTTCATGGAGAGTAGACAGTATTTTATTTCTTAAAGTTACTTACTTTAAAAAAATAAAATAATGTCTACTCTCGGTATTCAATTCAAAGTTGCTCGCCTTCTTTGTTAATCGAACTAACCAAATGTAAAAAAACATGCTGTATTTTTATGATGCCGCTCGAAAGGGTCAATCGTAAGGATTAATTAAAGAAACACTGAAATTTTACATTTAAGTTTAGGAAGATGAGTTATAATGTCTTGTGCGTTGATTTTCGGGGTCATTCCCAGTTTCCCCCACCGACAACGCCACCACTGGTGGCAAATGGGATTTTTATATTAAAATGTATTCAAAAATCCCATTTGCCACCAGTGGTGGCGTTGTCGGTGGGGACAACTGGGACTGGGAATGGTGTGCGTTCGCGCAGCGGAATGTTGTTGAATTTAAAGATTTTAATTATGCAGATATTTAGTGTATGACGTCGTATAATTGTGTATGGTAAAAAAAAATTTGTGCACGCAGCCATTGTGGAGAAATTCACCAAAAACTGATTCCGCTGGGCGAACGTTGTCCTGGCGGAACTTTTTTTAATCCATAGACTTTAGAAGAAAGGAGATGTGTCCAAAAATTAGTGTGTATTTGTGTGTAATTGTGTATGTATGAATAAAATTAGTGCATGCATAAACTTCGGAGAAATTCAAGTTTCCGCTACGCGAACGTTTGGCCATTAGCTAGTTTTCATATAAAGCGCTTACATAGGGAGCTGTAGATTTTTACATACGTTGTTTTGAATTTGTTTATATTTGTTTAAAAAACAGATTTAGAAAAAATCGTAGGGCTTAAAAGATAAAAATATAAACGTAAAATACGCTTATTAGGTCTTAGTTCTTAAAGTATGCACTTTGGGGTCTAGATTTTCACGTTTATACAAACCTTGTAAGTGTCTGCAACATGTTGCCAAGTATCAATGATGTTCCGTTAGTAATTAAAGAGTTATAGGACAATTTACCTTGAATAGATCACTGTTTACAAAGCAGTCAAATATCACGACGTTCTAAAGGAATTGCATGGTAAAATGTATGCCAATAATTAGTGTATTCATTCAACTATTCACATGCAAAATTTCATGTCATTAAATTCAGTAATTAAAGAAAAACAATTATAATACTGACGAAGCATTGAAAATCTACATAACCCGACCAAGTTCGGATAGCTACAAAAAAGCGGCCGTGCAATATATTTAGGTAACATCCCAAAATTTACAGTATAATACCGGTATCGAATTGGTATAGGTGATAACACAATTGTTGTTTCGGTATAATTTATAGGTCATTTATTTTTGTACACCTACTTTTTTAAATGTATTTGACTATGACAGAAAGTAGGTACTATTTACGTAGGTACTTTATTTAAGTATGCGCTTGAGACTTGAGATATAATCTAGATATATTAGTTAAGACAAATAAAATTCATACAGCTAATTTCTATTGAAGATTTCACGGATCAGGATTCTAACTATAGACCCTAATACATTTTAATATGACTAAAACCCTATAGTTAGAATCCTGATCCGTGAAATCTTCAATAGAAATTAGCTGTATGAATTTTATTTGTCTTAACTAATATATCTAGATTATATCTCAAGTCTCAAGCGCATACTTAAATAAAGTACCTACGTAAATAGTACCTACTTTCTGTCATAGTCAAATACATTTAAAAAAGTAGGTGTACAAAAATAAATGACCTATAAATTATACCGAAACAACAATTGTGTTATCACCTATACCAATTCGATACCGGTATTATACTGTAAATTTTGGGATGTTACCTAAATATATTGCACGGCCGCTTTTTTGTAGCTATCCGAACTTGGTCGGGTTATGTAGATTTTCAATGCTTCGTCAGTATTATAATTGTTTTTCTTTAATTACTGAATTTAATGACATGAAATTTTGCATGTGAATAGTTGAATGAATACACTAATTATTGGCATACATTTTACCATGCAATTCCTTTAGAACGTCGTGATATTTGACTGCTTTGTAAACAGTGATCTATTCATGGTAAATTGTCCTACAACTCTTTAATTACTAACGGAACATCATTGATACTTGGCAACATGTTGCAGACACTTACAAGGTTTGTATAAACGTGAAAATCTAGACCCCAAAGTGCATACTTTAAGAACTAAGACCTAATAAGCGTATTTTACGTTTATATTTTTATCTTTTAAGCCCTACGATTTTTTCTAAATCTGTTTTTTAAACAAATATAAACAAATTCAAAACAACGTATGTAAAAATCTACAGCTCCCTATGTAAGCGCTTTATATGAAAACTAGCTAATGGCCAAACGTTCGCGTAGCGGAAACTTGAATTTCTCCGAAGTTTATGCATGCACTAATTTTATTCATACATACACAATTACACACAAATACACACTAATTTTTGGACACATCTCCTTTCTTCTAAAGTCTATGGATTAAAAAAAGTTCCGCCAGGACAACGTTCGCCCAGCGGAATCAGTTTTTGGTGAATTTCTCCACAATGGCTGCGTGCACAAATTTTTTTTTACCATACACAATTATACGACGTCATGCACTAAATATCTGCATAATTAAAATCTTTAAATTCAACAACATTCCGCTGCGCGAACGCATACCTGGGAATGACCCGATTTTCGTACCTACTTCTAAAAACTTCGGCATTATCATTTCTTATAGCTTTGATTTACTAGTAAGGACCCACTCAAGGAGCCTTCTTCTTTCCTATCTCCAGTGTTATTCGTTCTGTAAGAAATCCTACCTTTGGAGCATTTTGAGTATTTAACAATAACTGCAATTATCTAGATTGGATTTAGAACATCATTTTTAATACTAGGGATATACATGTTAATTGTTTGCAATAAAACAACAAAAATATATTTTCATCCGTCATTTAATAAAATTGCACAATAATAATTGTACATTACATTAAAAACTGTACCTATTCAATTTAAAAAGCTCTAACTTGAGCCAAGGCCGGGTTATAATTTGACCTTTATTAAATAAACATTTTAACATGAAAGCTTCGATGTGTTTTTTAAATATTTGACGTAAAATATAGACTTCTTTATGACATTATTATGTAATTCGCGATTACTACGTAAGTAATGCGTTGTATTTGTGTGTATTTATTTACCTTTTGTAACAAACATTTTATAACAAAGGCAAAGTTGTTATATCCAATGAATACATTACTTACAAGTATTGTTCTTGCTTACCGGGCTGTGGTGGGAACGTCTCCGGGGCTATGTTTATTGCACTTGCCTACGGCGCTGATTATCTTTAAGCCAGTGATATAAGAATTGGTTCATGCAAAATGAATAGGTCCATACATAAATGCAATATGTAGTCAGCGCGAATACCAATAAAACATCTAAAAGACGTCCATATTTTAAGAAAAAATAAAATAAAATTTAGTTCCCGTGAAGCAATCAAATAAAGAAGGTTCCACCTGAACTTAGGTAGCTGCCTTTTATTCAAATATAATGTGATACTGAAAACTATACTTGAAAAGTACTTAATTAGTACATCATTATATGAATGGATCATAATCATTATAAATGTATTTCAATATATGAAAGAAGTTATATTTACAATTTTTCAATCAGAAAGTCGTAAATATTTTAAGGCCAGCCGTATATTGTAAGAAAGTTTCTGCTAGAAAATGATTGACGCGCGCCCTGAAGGCACTCTTCATACATTTTGACCCCGCAAACCCTTGCCTCCGCGCACGCGTGTAACTCTTTATTGGTATGCTTTCATGTTCATCTTGCGTCTTCGTCTGAAGCATGCGTGAAGCGCCATAGCGCATGCCTTAATAGTAGTTCGTCAAAAGCGCATGCCCCTAGCGCACGCTAATCCGTCACTGTTGGGTTCGCTACAAATTCACACACGTCCATCTTGACGACTAACCGAGACGCACCCGGTGTAGACGATAAGCTGCATGCGTCTTAAGACAATCAAAAAAGAAAGTTGAAAGCGCAAGATGAACATGAAAGCGCACTGGTGTAGACATACCATAAAGGGCAGAAACAAAATTTGAACAGCGCTTGGAACCACCCCACTAGTCTGACTGTAATGTCGATTTTATCGACTATTGTAAGAATGATCATCCTTATGCTAAAAACGCATCGACCTTAAACGGGCACAGCGCACAAACGCGACCACCAACATGAATTTAGGTAACATGATCGCCAGTGACGCCAAGTAATTGCGGTTTTGTATGTGCCTTGTAAAATCTGCCCTCTAGTTATAGGGTTAAATATCCTATAATATGCGGCCGCCCTTAAAACATTTAGCTGTTTCTGAATTCTTAAAATACAGTTCAATGAATACATAAAATAAACGGACAACTTAAAACTAAAGCATAACTTATAATAAAATTTTATATTCTTGAGATAAATTCCATTGATATCTTATCACAATTAGCAAGAGTCCATGTCTCATTGTTTAATCGTGTTGTTTACATTAAGATTAATAAAAATTACTTATAAATACTTTTATCACTGCACAGTCATTTTAGTCAAAGCTAAAATGTGACTTTTTTCTAAGTTTTCTTCCACGAGTAGTACATTTCCAGAGGCTTGTTTACCTGATAAATAAATATACATATTTTAAAATATAATCTTCCTATAAATGAATATGATGATTCGTGAACTTTTAATGTGGTGGTTTAATGTTTGTATTATGCAATTAAAAATACACATTTCGACGACGAAGTGACAAGAACTCCTAACTGACATTTTAGCGACTTTGAATTTTTTAACGTAGATAGCCATAAAAAAGCTGTTTTAGCGAGTTACTGATATATTGGTAATAACTATTAAGCAACTGTGCTTATAATTTGCTGTCAATAGCTAATAAACTAAGTTTCCTGAATAAACCCGTTTTTGCACAGGAGTTCTTGTCACTTCGTCGTCGATATTTAGAAAAAAAAAAAAAAAATGTTTCAAAGACCACCGCAACAAGGTAGCCTGGCCGCGGCAACCAGTTTTACAAGTGGCCGCTGGCTGCATAATGTGCGAACTTGGTATATCGTGGAAGAACTAACGCCGCTGCGACCTGGTCGCATAAAGCGCGGGGGGTCGTAGAGCAATATGAATGTTTTACGATAAAAGGTTTGTTTACCTTTTTGTATAACATATAAATCCACAAAAAAAAGTGTAGTGCTGGATGTAAAGAATAGCACTACCCCATTTCTTTCCATGGGTGTCATAAAAGGCGACTAAGGGATTCACTAGAGGATGGGCAGCAGCATTCTCTGAGTACTTTAACAACCATACTGCGATCGCCAACCCGCCTGCCAAGCGTGGCGATTATGGCAAACCCCCCCAACATGGATAGTGGCGATGCTTGGGGGAGGCCTATATCCAGCAGTGGACGTCTTTCGGCTGAATGATGATGATAACATTTAAATGGTTGGACTATACATTGCTACATTTAATTTCATTTTGATGAGGCATTCTAGTTCTAATGAAAAAGTCATAGAAAAGTATTTACCTTCCAAAATTTATCATTAATCTGGCGTAGAGTCTGCGACCCAGCCAGCGGCACGAACTGTCCCGGCGCCGGGGCCACGTAGATGCAGAAGTTGAGCAGGCGGTAAGCTTCCGGCAGCTCAGCATCCAGGTCTAAAGTGAGGCGCATTGCCAAGTACTTGCTAAGATGATCAACTGAAATTATGAACACTACAATTAGCATAAAGTTGCTAAATAATGGTCTGGTTATTTGAAATTTTGCTTACTGCCGTTTTCAATAACCTATCTATCGGCGTTTTCCTCTACTTGAGATAAAAATGTCCATAGAAATAATGAAAAATTTCTATCTCTAGCAAACCACCACCAGGCAGTTTATTGAAAGTGGCTGTTAGTCTGTAAACTGTAGCCAAATGAGTGCTTAAGAGTACAGACTAATGCAGCTAATGCCTAGCCAAAAGCGAATGAAACCCGAAAACCTTCGTCATTTGATTAATTTGACCAAACTTTGTATTGAATGAATCCAGTTTCACTATACAGGGGATTGTCTAGTGGTCACAAGCACGAGTGCTGAGCTAGATCCTGGGTTCAATCCCCAGGTTTGGCAAATGAATTTCTCAGTAGCAGTCTGCCCAGGTTTGGCAAATGAATTTCTCAGTAGCAGCCTGGAGTCTGGACTTGTTCCTATTACACAGGAACTTATATAACAGTGATATGAGGGTGTACTATACACCTCTGCCCAATCCTTGGAGGAATATAGGCGTGATGTTACGTAATGAATGCAGTCCCATTCGTTTTTAAGCGCTATCAAGCCCAGTTTGTTGGCTAGATGTGTACGATGCATAAGCCTAAAATGTACTTGACTAAGTACAGTGGTTATCAGTTAGGCACGGAAAATGCTCCACAGAGGTTCTTGGACTCCGTTGTATATTTAGTTGAATGACTCATTTATATGTTTAAAGCTAGTAAGTAGTATTTAACAAAAAAATTGCCATTTATAAAGGTTACATAGGGGGAGAATTTGAACCAAAACAAACATGATATACTAATCTCAACAAGTTATAATTGACCAAGAATTACATTAACCTTTTAACCGCCTCAGTCGGATAAATCCAACAAAAAAATCGTCTCTATTTCGACCATGTCAGAGATACCTGTGTCCGTTACTATCCATATAGAGGTTAATAAAATTGTCGGATATATCCGACTGGGGCGGTTAAAGGGCAATAGAATGTATATCTACACCTTGATTTGATCTTCAGCTATAAGTTACTGAGGATCTGAATTGGACACACTCACTATTTATTATCTTTTAAAAGGGTTTATATCTGTAGCCTACAGTGTTTTGTGATGTGAATAACTTACCAGAGGCATTGGCAGTGGTCTTCAAGTATCGAACGGAGCTGTCTCTCAAAGCCCTCATCAGCTGGTTATCGCCTGTCATCTCGGTGGGGTGTGGCTTGAAGACCAGCTCTATCTCGTTTGGGTTCAGTGGCTCACCCTCACCTTCAGTGTCCATTGAGTTCTCACCCTCAGTCCTGAAAAGTAATAAGAAAATGCACTTATTAGTTTTTGTTCTAATCTATTTTATACCACATGAAGAAGTGAAGTGGATTTTTGGTGCAATTCATAAGAATAAAATTATTTTTATTTGCCTTTCAAATTATAAATAGGATTGTAATGAGATTACACATACAAACAAGATAAAAACAAAATGGTCTTGGACTCAGCATAAATAGTTGACACACGGAGCATACTCAACTGCTGATATTCTGACCAAGCCCAGTCATGCTCAAGACTACATTGTTCTCTCATAACTATCCTAAATCTTAGTACTGTATTTACTGAAATTGTTAAAGATATTGATTTTAAAAGAGTAACCATGGAGTTTCTTGCTGGCTCATCTCCATAGAAAATGACAAATTGGAACCATGCATCTAAATTCAACTTTTTTAAATTCAATAATTTGGTTAATGTGAAATAAAAATGTTGATTTTGCTTTTGTAAATTGAAAAGAACACAATTTTAATTTAAGTTTGACATTATGTACAGACGCCAGCACATCAAGCTACGGGAAACAGTAAAATTTTCCCAGTCAATGTTGAACTTTTTGCAATAAAGATGAAAAACTATTCAAGAAATTTGACAGATTGTAGTAGCTTTATGTGCTGGTGTCTGTACACTGTTAAATATACATGAACCAAAAACCAAAGATTGTCTCTTAAATAATGTAATGTTAGCTTGTTGCAATATGATTTAAATGTTCCGAGTGATAAATGTGTTACAACTTCGTTAAATACAACCTTCTAGTCAACAGAAAAATTCTTACAATGTGCAGCCAGGCTTAATGTAAAACATAAATTTTTATTTGTAAAACATTACAAACCTGCCATCACTAGATTCACTCTCCTCACTCCTTTCTGACGTCAAAATAGACTTGGCCCGCTTAGTGGTGCTCGTGTTTTTTGACACCGAGCTGATATTAGACGGCACAGGCGACGGGGTGCTCCTCACTGAAGCTGGGTTAGATGTCGACTGCCCCGATGGTGTTGGATTGCCCGTAGAAGATGTCCCATCCTTGGGAGCTGCAGGGCCTGTACCTGTACTACCGTTTTGAGCATTCTCTGTGTTACCATTCGAATTAGAAGTGTTACTATTATCCTCGTGATTTTTCCTAGATCTCTGAGGCCTATTTTGAGACTGGAGTTTTATTCCCTCTGTGATGGAATTGACTAACGACGCCTGTGAGTGCGACATACTCAGCTTAGTCAGCAAACGCTCCTGGTGGGCTTCATACTCATCTCTGCTGGGGTAAATCTTTGAGATCAATAAGTCAAAGTTGGGGTCAGGCCTCAAGGAGCGCTTGGACACTAACTTCTTTCGACATGTAGGACATTCCTTGTTGCCAGAACGAAGGGCAGTTATAATACAGTCGTTGCAGAATCTGTGGAGGCATTCCTTTGTAGTCATGGTCTTCTTGAGCATGTCTAAACAGATTGGACACATCAATTCACTGTGTAAACTGCGGGGGGACACCGCAATCTCAGTGGCGTCTGTTATCACCTCCTGCGGTGTGCGGTGAAGCTCGTACAGGGAGAGCTCCCAGGTTTTATTCTGGGAAGGCTCTGTTGACGACATTTTTGTGGTTTTGTATTAGTGCACTAACTAAAGGTTTATTTATTTTTTGTCTTTCTGAAAATGACAACTCGTGCCGCAACCACCATGTTGGCTTAAACAGTAGTGATGTGCTTAGTTTCGCAGCGTCAATCACTATTACAATCGAGTTTTTAGTCGATTATGAATTGGCACAATCGATATTTAACCGAATTATCAAAGCCGAACTTAGAGCATTATAATACATAGAGCATATTATGCTCTAAGAAGCCGAAAAATTTAAATTTTAATATAGATACTGTTTCGATAAAAAATGTTTTATCTTCACCAAATAATCTGAAATAAAATTATTTAGTTTTATCTTAGAGCTTATACCTAGTTTTATCAAAATATTATTTGAACTGGCTTGATACATAATGGCGAAAGATAGCGCTTTTTAGAATGTTAGATTTTTAAATCGGATTTTTGTTTATTAAGTAATTTGTAAAATGCATACCTAAGTATGTACAAATTATCACGCCTGTAATCCCCGAAGGGGTAAGCAGGAGTGTTCTCCTATTACAGCACTCCGGACACCCACGTTTGGCTCCCGATGTTACTTAAGCTTTACCTAAGTCCCATGTGGTGGCGAGCCTATTGCCATTTTCTGGGCACAATAGTGCCAGATTCGTCGCCTCTTACGAGCGACTCGTCTGCCCGGCGACCGACAGGATAACGAAAACATGTCTACAATGAAGAATTAATAAATCCATGATTGTTGTTTGAGTCGATTGAGGACGCAGTTTGAAAGGGCGATATAAAACATCTCGTTGTTGTGTAGATGTTACTGTAAAAGCCCGATTATTGGTAAATCTTAGGTTGTACTTGTTAATCTTAGGATTTACCAACATGAGTTGGTAAATGTAATGTTTGATTCCTAAAATAAGACGAATTTTCGGGTTTTTACCATTAGACTTTGGCAGCTAGGTTTTACTAATGACGATTAGTAAATGTTGGTTTTGAAAATAAAAGAATATTATATGATCAGAAAATATTAATTAATCATTATAATTAAGAGTTAATTGCGGCAGGCAACCTACATAATTTAAAAACATTTTCAAAATGCTTTTTGTGTAGTAAAACAAAGAAAAATAAAAACTCACCATTAAAATACCTACATGACTAAGCAAATTACCTACTTATTAACTATTCTTATCATTTGATATTATTAATTGTCATTTATTACTAGTAAAATATTTACATGATTTTAAAACATTTTCAAAACAGTAAAATAAACAAAAATACAATTTTCTTCTCACAAACATAACCTACGCGGGCTAAGTTTATTACCTATTCGTCCTTTTATTATTTGTCCTTATTATTTGTCCTTATCATTTGGTAATAGATACCTAATAGTTGTAAACACATAACTATTTTTCAACATTTACCGTGTCTTTGAGGTAAAACCTAAGATTTACCGAGTAACTGCTAGTAGGTAAAAGTCCGAAATTAAAGATTATCACAGAACAGTTCGGACTTTTACCATCGTGATTTGGTAAATCTTAGGTTTTACTGGAAAATCTTAGGATTTACCGTAGTTTGAGCTTTTACAGTAACATAGCCATTGTGTAATTTATACAAAGTGCCCAATATACCATCAGAGGCGGCGAAATTATGTTGTTATGTAGGTATGAAATTATTTACAACTAGCAATAATAAACGACGCTGTAATGGCGTCAAACATGATACAAACAATTTTTCTTTTGTTCGACTCCATTACGTTAAAACGTGTCGTGTTATAAGGTTATCAAATACACAAATCAATACAATGCAATATTTTGTCTGGGCTAATAATAAAATTACGTCTATTGTAGCCAATAAGCCTGATATACTTAGTGGTGATAGAACGATCAGAACGTCGCACAATGATTGTTGATGTTACCATCCCGCATGATGAAAACCTCGTGAAAGCTGAGAAAGATAAACAAATCAAATATCTTGACTTAGCTCACGAGGTTGTCAACATGTGGGATGTGGATTCGGCAACCATTGTGCCGATAGTCGTAACGGCCAATGGCCTAATGGCCAAGAGTCTCGACCAACACCTCATCAGGCTCTCGTTAGGTGGCTGGATCAAGGGCCTGGTGCAGAAAGCGGTACTTCTGGACACCCTCATTCCTCACTCTGAGGCCCTGACCACCGGTAGCTTGGACCCAGTTCCCGATGCCGCCGGTGGGCTACTATATTTTTATACTTTTTTTTTTTTTTATATGGAAATGTTTAAAAATAATATGTATTTTAATGAATAAAGGAAATAATAAATTACGTCTTAAATATGTTCAGTTTTTACGTAGGTAATGTATAAAATTCTCTAAAAAAACGCAGGCCGACTCATCGCATTCATTTGGCTCCAGAATTACCTACTTTTCCCATGTCAGTACCTACGTACTGTACATAAAAGGCATTATCGAGATGTATCGGATGTATCGAGTATTATCATAATTATAAGTATAGTTGAACAAACATCAAGTCCCGTTTTCATTTCCTGATCTATTTGTATGATTATTATTTTCTACATTTCTGCGCTTTGATTAATTTATCTAACTAAACTGAATTGGACTTATGTTGATTTAACATTATTGACTCATACTACCATCAGAAAGGAAGGCGTGGATAAAATCTTTCGGGTACCTCGGCCTCGGGCCCACGGTGTTTAAGGACCTAAGGATCGTCGTTACTACAAAAGTGTAGACACGTGATAAAACCATGTCTACCGTCAAGCTCCATACATAAAAATATCGTCGGGGATAGTGCAAATCCGCGGAGCTAGCATTGGATAATTCCGCGTATCTGCCAAATTTAGCCAATTTTTAATTTGGCGGGCAATGCACGCAAGATCCTAATTTGCGTGCATTGCCCGCGAAATTAAAGATTGGCTAAATTTGGCAGATACGCGGAATTATCCAATGCTAGTTCCGCGGATTTGCACTATCCCCGACGATATGATTTATAGCCTTATTTTGTCTAAACAACTGTTAAACAAGCGGTTTTGTGGTAGAGCGTATGTATTGACAGGGTAATTCCGTTGTAGTTCCTCGGTTTGAAATTGATAAGTAATAGGAGTCTCATGGTTAGAAGGTAAAACCAACATAGGCGGCACTTTTATAGACTTCCTCAGTAATGTTGTAAGCTATTTCATAAAATAAAATGCGTCCGTCCATTTAGGGACCTCTCTTCCATTCCGAGTGCGTACTGGCAAGTTGTTATTTATTCAATCTCCGATTTGTTCACTTGTTTTGTATTTTGCATAATTTTACTACGTACTTACGTAGCTTTATATACAAGAGTTTATATTTTTTTGCGGATGGCATTTGCAACGTTTCTTCTGGAGGGAAAAACAAAACGGTGAAGACCACACACGGTGTTAGACCTTGTTTATACCTCGATGTTATTCTCAATTATAGTTTGTAAAGTAAAAACAGAATAAACAAAAGCTAATACGTGAATGTATGTCGAGAATGTATGACATGTGTTAATGATGAGTTAAGTGTAAACTTGACATTTTCTCACAGAAACCTTACAAGCGTTGTGGCGCAGCAGGGGGTCTAACATGGGTCTAAACCAGCGGTTCGCAAACTACGGCCTGCGGGCCAACTCCGCGAAGCGTTTTAATCTGGCCCGCCAAACTTCCCTTGTAGAGCAAGAGTGTATAGCCCTCGAAAAAATGTTTTTGCAGCCTCGTCGGCACAAAAAGGTATAAAATTAAATACAAGTAGCCGTAACAATTGAATTTACAATAAATTGATTGAAACTTAAATGCGTTCTTTTTTTTTCTTGGTCCTTTCCGGAATTTCTCGCGTTTTTCTGGCCCCTGATGAAAAAGGTTTGCCCACCCGTGGTATAAACTAATACAATTACTTACTTAGTCCTTATTAGTATAAAATTAATTCGACATTGATTCAAATACAAGAAGATTGTTAATGATTGATTAATGTGTTCCGCTTTCGTTATCCATTTTCAGTCAAATGTTCTTTTTTAATTATTTTGGAATCGGATGTTGTGGATTGCTATTGAGATGCTTATTGTTAACGTAATATAGTATTAAAATAAAATGATCGAATTGATTCCAAAATAAACTTTGTAAGTACTAATAATATTTTGGAGTTTATATTAAATTACCCAAAAGATAAGTACAAAGGACAAGGGCTCGTAGGTAATTATCAATCACGCAGGCGATTTGCGTGGTTAAAATAGTGGTATTCAGCCGCGTCTGCCGTGCGTGCGAGCACGAATCTTTTATTGAGTCGATTCGAGAAATGTATCTATTCTAAACGTCAAATTTGACTTAAGCTATAGATAAAACGACAACTGCTGTCATTTTATCTATATCATATGTCGAATTTGACGTTTAGAATAGATAAATTTCTCGAATCAACTCGATAAAAAGATCCGTGCTCGCACGGCTGGTTAGATTGGAAGCTGACCCCAATATAGTTGGGAAAAGACTAGGCCGAACAATAAAACACCCAAACGGTTTTAAAGGAAAATATAAAAAAATCTTTATAAACAGACTAGCTTTTTATTTATTTCCACACAAAACATAGCTTAACGTTTCGAATAATTTATTTATTATTGCTCAGTATGATCGGGTTGGAATTTCCAGACTGTACTGGAATTAAGTACGAGCCACCTGGATTAGGATTCATATTATTGTTGTTTTGCCCATTCAGTGGTATCAGGGTGTACATCGTCGAGGCTGGCTGGTTTTGATTCGGCTGGACCAATGTTCCTTGCATCTGATTACCATTAGAGGGATTGCTAGCAATAATCACTTGAGTTGGTTGGTTAGGCTGGTTCGGTACAACAGTATATCCTTGATTCGGCTGTTGCACGTAAATTGGCTGGCTGGACGACGGCTGTTGAACTAAAACGAGGTTCGGTTGGGTAGATTGTCCATTCGGTTGGTTAGTCATTACCATCATTGGCTGATTTGGGTCACGGTTGGCTGACAATGGTTGCTGAGTGTACACCATAGGTTGTTGGTTGTTCGACATTACCGGTTGCATCGGCTGGTTGTTCATGCCAGGTTGATTCGTCATGACAGATTGTTGATTGTTTTGCCGTGGTGGTTGAACCATAATAGGTTGGTTATTCTGGGCAGGTTGCTGGTTCGTCATTACGGGTTGGTTGGGTTGCTGGTATTGTTGGAACTGTTGTTGGTTCGGGTCGGCTGGCTGGTAGTTGGGTTGCTGGTTCTGTCCTTGGTTTGTCTGGCCTCCTTGCGTGTTTTCTTGCATTGGTTGTTGGTTGTTCGGTGAGTTGGCGTTAGCTCTGTCTTGCAGGTTCTTGAAGGCGTCAGATGGGATGAAGACGCCTGTGACCAAGTTTGAGCTCTTTGCTTGAGATCCGTTCATCGGGAAACCAGACGCGACGGCCACCACCCCCAGCAACACGACCTGGAAATATATAAATTATGTACATTCTGTGTTACAAAGGGCTGAAATCAACATGAGCGTAGCCGAATTTTGTCAAGGGTAGGTAACAGGGGCCTAATTCTCCTAAAATAAATTTTGATAAATCACAACCGAACCAAGGCCGAACCGTTCATTCAGACAGTTCTCAATTTCAAAAGCTATCAAATTGTTTGACAAAAAACAAAATCAATCACTTTGAAAGTTTTCGAAAACTGACTGACGGTTGTGGTTCGATTGCGTTTGGCAACAATTTATTTTAGGAGAATCGGGCCCCAGGTCAGTTGAGCAATAAATATTTATCTTTTCACCAAATCTGGAAGTGTATTATGGGGTTATGGGATAATTTTGCCCATTTTGAGACCAGAACCGGCCTATTTGAGATAGACATGGGTGTCGAGTTGACTGAATTGAGACTATTTACCTATTATCCACCCCACCCTGTCTACGCCTGTGGAAATTAATAATCGATGCAAATCCAAAATCGAAAGCCTACAATCAATCTAAAAAATTTAGATTGGGATCGATTATTAATTTCGGCCGTTTAACTGCTGAAGTTAATGTAATTAACCGTAACGAGAAATACCTAACATTAATTATTTTATAAAAGGCTGGTCTCTACTTTGGCCAAAGGATTAGCATTGCCATACAACGTGGTAATGCTGCCAGCCTTCTGGGCACGTTACCAGTAGACAGCGATGCGGAGGAATATTTTGATGCCCTATTTTAGTTTATAGTTTTATTTAGGATATATTTTTCGTTATTTGTATAAACTTTTATTTGTAATTATGTAAATATTGTTTGTGTAATTTTTTTATAAAATATAGTTTTATATTGTCGGGGACTTAATGGTATACTCGTAGTAGGTAAACCTTTATAATATTGTCTTTTGAATTTTGATGTTTTTTAAACTGCTACGTGATAAACAAAAACTTTCAATAAACAAAAGACCATGCTCATATCGTATTTCTTATAGCCTTTTCTTCATAAAGAAAAGGAAAAAAAAACCATGATGATAAGACATTAAAAATATAAACTTCACTTACCAAATGTTTTCCTTTCATCTTGACGACACAGAACACTATGTTATTGATCGTCCCAAACGTTTTAGTTTTATATCATAATAGTTATACCGTTAACTGATAACTTAACGACTTCATCAATTGCTTTTTCCAAACGGTAGTTCCATGTAAGTAATTTAGAAAATTCGTAATTGTGGTTAAATGTGATTGACGTCGTGATGACGGTCATCTGATTTTGTTTCTATACCTACATACTCTCAGTAGTCTTCCTCTAGGCTTTTTCCAAGTGAGATGAGTTTTGCTTCCAGTCCAATGTTTCTCTATAAAACTTCATGCGTAGTCATGTTAAGTACTCCGGTCACGAGCTCTCCCGTCGTGGAGCCGGTCGTCTCTTCAGTCTCCGCAGTCACACCGATAATTCAGCCCTCATTAAGCTGTCTCCCACCCCAAGCCCCCGCCAGCAACGCCCTAAGCCGAGGTCTGAGTCCCACTAAGGGTCGCCCTTAGTGCTGTTGTTACAAGTAGTCATGATGTTAGTATAGTAGGTACAAGTAGTTAGCTTAGGTTAAGTATTTTACTTCTCCCCCATTGGCTGCATAATAACTGCCCGGTTACGTAGAAGGGATCCCCAAGGACCATCTAAAGCAGTCCAGTAGAAAAAAAACCTTTAGTAACTAGGTACTACGTCATGCGGCTCGGCAATATTCGGGATTCCGAATTTGTACGAATTATGGGACCCGGTCAATATTTTTTTGTTTCTTTATAATATTATCTACTAGCTTTCTGCCCGCGGCTTCGCTCGCGTAAATGTAGAATTAAAAATTATGAAAAACAGTTTTTTTTTGCAAACATCTCGTACAATATTTATGATTACGGTTTACTCACGTGCATTTTTCGGGATTACCCGATTAAGTAGTTTCGGACCCAAACGGAGCCCTTAATCATGAGCTGATCACGCGGCGAGTTCGACTCGCGACCTCGCTGCGTGATCAGCTCAATCATCCAAATCGATGCATATAGGTCGGAGTGATGCCCTAACAAACATAAGAAATCAGACGAATTGAAAACCTCCTCCTTTTTGAAGAAGTCTGTTAAAAACTGTCAAATTGTTTGACAGCAAAAACAAAACCTAACATTTTGTTGTGGTTAATTTGTGAGAAAGAAAATAAATGTTATTGAGACAAAGACACAAGACAGCATAAAAATAAAATAAGAAACTAAAAAGAATTAAAAATACACATGTTATGATGTCGAGCATGCCCATGCCGAAATGATCACCAACTCAGTATTATTATGCTGGGCGTCAAACAATCAGCGCTGATTTTCTGTTGGTCGTACCATTTAACATTTGCGGTTTGGCAACAATTTTGTTATACCATATTACCGTAAAGTGAGGGTCTTGACGTTTCTCTACAAAACGTTATCATACAAAGAATATCAAATAGGTAAAAAAAAAACAAAACATGGATAATACAGGGTGTAAACGAATTCGTGTAATTCCTTCAAACCGCGTGATCTACTGGTGACACAGATTAACCTTAAATGGTTATTTCCGAAAACCAACTAAAAAAAATTCCATAAAAAAACTTGGTTTTCTATTATTTTCTGAGTCACTTTAGAGCCCCGAGTTTGACAATGAAAACATAACTTAATATGTTGTCCGTTTTGGTAAAAGAAAACTGAGTGATGGTTGTAGTTCGTTTGCGACCTTTTGGCCTCCTAAAAAGAAATGTCGACGATGGAGAAATGCTCTTTACGGATAACAAGGAGATTTTCTTTGCTTTTACCGTCTCAGTCATTCCAATACATTCTAAATATAGCCAATGCCATAATTACCTATAGTAGGATTCCTTAGACAGTTGGTTATTCAATCATTTCAACGAAAGGTACTGATTAAGCGTGCTATGTATGCGTTTGCGCACTATGAACGTAGATAGAGCGGCTTTACCCGAGAGAGAGCCATAATGACTCGTGTTACGGCTAATATGACATGGTAAGCGATTATGATAATATATGATATTGCTGCTCTGATGCATGGGTTTACCATCGTGGTTATTTATTGGCGTGTGGACAGAATATAAAGCTTTCAAGCCTTTAGATTATTATTGTTTCAACTTCATAACTCTTTTATTCGAAATAGATTAGAATTACTTACCTCCGGTTTCTGATTTGAGAATTCGGGATAAGCAAATAACTACTTAAGTAACATTTGAGTCTGGAGTTGTCAAAAAAATGACGGATTTTAAAGCATTTTTTTGACAACTTTGTACTCAAATATTACTTAAGTATTTGCTTATCCCAAATTCTCAAATCAGAAACCGGAGAAAACGTTCTTTTTGAACGTCAATGTTACAAAACACAGCACCCAAAAACGCCCACCCTTCACCGCTTCCTATTGTTTATGATGTGAAGAAGAAACAGCGCGAAAAAAAATTCATGATAATAAAAAGTTCTAGAAATTAAAAGAGTCACTATATTACTTCAATATCGATATAACTGTCATTGCACCTTATGATGTATTATTATTTCATTTAAACGTGTTAAATTATAATAAGATTATTAGCTATCACCAAATTTGTTTATCGGATACATTTCGGAGAATGTGCTTCAGATCTGCATGATCTAATTCCCCCGTGCCCTTTTTCCTATCAGATGGTCAGAAGCACGAAAAGGCGCCATCGGTTCATGATATACCAAAAACCCGAACGAAGCGCTTTGATTCCACTTTCATTGTGAAAACCGCCACACAGTGGAATGTGCTGCCCGAGTGGGTGTTCCCCGACAGCTACAATCTGGGTGTCTTCAAGTCATGAGTGAATCAGTTTCTCCTGGGCAAGCGTGCTCCATCGTAGACCGCATCATCGCTTAATATCAGGCAAGATGGTGGTCAAACACAGGCCTAGTATCAAACAAATAAAAAAAAAGTACACATATATTCTGCTTGGACTACTTGCAGAAAACGAATATAATGTATGGGTAAAGGTAAGTAGTTAGCTACCATTTTAAATATCTGCGGTTTGCGTTCGAATGTGGTAGATCTATAAACGATTGTTAGTTGTAGTAGTAACTATATTTGTTGTTAAAACACTGAGTGCCACTAAAAAGAAGATATTAACAATATTTTGAGTTAACGGCGGACTCCACATAATGCTAACACATTTTTGTATTATAACTTTCGTGAGACACATTCATATTTATGACTAGCGACCCGCCCCGGCTTCGCACGTGTGCAATGTATTATACATAACCTTCCTCTTGAATCACTCTATCTATTAAAAAATCGCATCAAAATCCGTTGTGTAGTTTTAAAGATCTAAGCATACATAGGGACAGACAGCGGGAAGCGACTTTGTTTTATAAATACTACTACGAGTACTACGTAGTGATTAGTTACGGTATACCTATTCACCTGCACTTTTCGGGATTGCCCGACTAGTTTCAGACCCAAATGGAGCCCTTAATCATGAGCTGAACACATTTTCCAGAAGTTTCCAATGTTTGATTTTTTTTTGGAACATCAGCGTGTTTAAAAAGTGTTATCACTCGATCTGGGGTGCATCGATAGGGTGCATTAAAAGAGCCTCGAGTAGTGACGATACTTAAATACGTCCGCACCCTGGGCAGTCAGCCCAGCTACCAACCTTGCTGATTGGCTAATCTTTTCACCACGGCACGAGCTGTTCCCGTATAGCTCGTGCTGACACGACAGAAGAAGGGTTTATTCCCATCTCTTCCCCCTTCCCATCTCTTTCCCCTATTACGTTTCTTAGAGATGTTTTTTTTTTTAGTTATAAACGCACAGGGGATGAAATGGGAAGGGGAAGAGATGGGACTAAAGCAGAAGAAGACAGGGCAGGCAGCACTAATACCTAATTATTATGAAACTTATTCAAACCATAAACTATGGAAAAAAAACTATATCTATAACTAAAGTTACGTTTTGAGTTACACAACCCTAAAAACTACTTTGTGGTCTAGTGCCCCACAAGTTTTATGTTAATATCGGAAAATTGATGGGAGCCGTGCTTTCCGTAATTACCGGCGATCCCGGGCAGGCGGAACACCGAGAGAGCATGCAACTTAATAGAAACTTAATTGTACTTAATTTAGCGAGAGGCCTCTGCCAGTGTTACAATTATCTCTAGAGAAATTGTAAATATGGTCATTCGGATGCTATAAAGTTGTCAGTAAGCTTTTATGAGGTGTTTTATCGTTTGCCGAGCTGCTGTGATGTGACAACTTTTCTTTGTGAATCGGTTTTAACTGTGTGAGTTCGACTCGCGATCTCGCCGCGTGTTCAGCTCATGGTTAAGGGCTCCGTTTGGGTCTGCAACTAGTCGGGCAATCCCGAAAAATGCACGTGAGTAAACCGTAATTAATCATAAATATGTGTTGGAGAAAGACGAATCCAAGGGTTAGCTCATGTTTACTGTTGTATAGGTACAGACGCTAGCACATCAAACTACCCGAAACTGTCAAATTTTCCCAGTCAACCTTGAACCTAATGCTTTTGCGATAAAGATGAAAATCTTTTGAAGAAATTTGACAGATTGTAGTGGCTATATGTGCTGGCGTTTGTACCTATATTTCGCTGATAATAAGTCCAATGTAATAGGGGGAAGCCTATTGCCGTTGGTAAGTATGTGTGATCAACCGGGCTAATGCGCAGTGCTATGTAATTTTGTCGATGCCGCCGTACATTATCTCGTCTTGGCACAAGATAATTTGACGACAAAATTATCTGGCGCTGCACATCCCTTCAAAACAAATTGCTTGCTAATAATTTCTGACCTGCGTCTGTAGACAAATGGCAATCGATGATCGCCAGAGAATAGATACGCCAATTAAATGTATGGAAATGACATAACAGATCGCTTGACCGGTCGAATGCTGGTATTCCACTTATCAAATATCTTTGTCCAATGTACATTCGATCAAATAAATTGGACGACTTCATCAAATGTACTAGAATCGCCGATATTTGACCAAAGATTAATAGAATTTAAATCAAAATGGCTGCAACTAAGATTTCGTGAATAATTTCAATAACGATTTTTTTTATTAAATGCTTATGAAAACAATGAATGTCTTTATAATACGAGGCAGCAAGATTAAAAAAACGGTCGAAATTTCGAACCCTGTTGCAAACAGTTGCAATGCCATTTATAACAAATTCTCTATAGGATAGTAAACTAATCAACAGTAACATCCATTGATGGATGGACGTAGAAATGTGTCCTAAAACCGTTGTGTACACTTCCCGCATTGTATAGGCTTTCTGTACAGTAAGAGGTCAGCTTATACTGGAAATCTATAGCTTGATATGTAGCCGTGCGTATAGGATCCATGATAGAATTAGCATTATTACATGCTTCCCAGAATTGTACTGATGTCAACTTAATGCGAGCTTTACTCTCTACTTATCCGGCATCGCATAAAAACCGTCAATGATACCTACCACGAAAGCGTAGAACAGAATTCTCACTCCGCACAATTCTACAAGCTAACGAACACATTTGAAGCTACCGTGTACTGTTGTCTCTCTCTCTGTAGTGTTGGCACGAGCTTTACGAGAATAGCAAATGCCGTGATAAAAAAAAATGTTAGTCAGCATGGTAGCGGGGCTAACTGCCTAGGGTGCGTCGGACGTTCTAAAGGATCATCACTCGTGGTGGCTTTTTTAATGCTCCTCAATATACCGTAATGACTATTCACTCTCTGCTTGGCAGAATGTGGCCCTAAGAAAGGCTTAATAAACACGACGCGACCAATCGAGATCGCGGTGAAAGAGTCAGGGAGAGGCCTAACCCAAAATAAGGATAGTGTACTCAAAATAATAGTAATAATATCCGCTCACACGTTTGTTACCCTCTTCGCCTATGTACTGGCGACTTTTCAGGGGGCCCAGCTAGTGAGCTGGTGAGTCACCGTTTGTCAACACAGTTCAATTTTAAATTTGAAAGGCAGACGCCGTTTTCTTCCGGCAATAGAAGTTAACCGGTCCATATAACACCCATCCCCATTGACCAGATGTTTTTACCATATTTTACAATAGTCTTGCACCCACCTGGGACGGTCCATGACTGTACTCCAATAGTGCAGCCGTGGATAGTCCCCGGTTGGTGGCCAACCCAATTTTACATTAAAGTTGTGTGACCTGTGTCCCCCGTATGCCTTCCAAAGGACTGGACATTTTCCGCACGGAAGATGAGCCGTGAATTTAAGAGAGAAACAAACGTAATAATATCACCTTAATTCTTCATTGTATTTGTCAGGAAACTTAGGTGCTTTGATCATCATTTATCAATAGCTTATCGCATTGCACTGCTAGATAAAGGTTTTCATCTAAATGAAGGCATTGTGCATTATCTGTAGTCACTGCGTCGTAAACCACAAATCTCTCTCGAATTTGTTCCGCTGCTTTGTTTTATTATCAGCACATTATTGTCCCACTGCTGGGCACGGGCCTCTTCTTAGAATGAGAAGGGTTAGGCCTTAATCCACCAAGCTTGCCTAGTGCGAGCGGACTACACACACCATCGAGATTTTTTGGAGCCCGGTTGGAGTTTTTTCTTCACCGTTAACTTAGGCGATTCACACACTGCACCGCATCACGCAGCGTAGCGCGGGAATGCGTGTTCTTACGTTGTTTCTTTATGTGCATTTGTATAGAAAACACGCATAGTACAACACACTGAAAACGCATTCACGCGCAGTGTTTTTAGTGTGTTGCACTATGCGTGTTTTCTATACAAATACAGATTGTAGAGGACAACCAGTAAAACAATTGACTTGGTGAAAGGCACTTGCCGTATTTATTCAAACAAAACTTATGTTATTTACACTAAAAACTTTTGCACTCATTCTAATATGAATCGACTATACGTTCTTCTTTCTTCAGGGCTTCAGGGCTGCTGGGCTTCAGGGGTTCAGGGTTCAGTTCTTCGTACAGGTTCCTGGAGCGTAGAATGAGTGCCGACCAAAATGCCGGCGGATGCACCTGCTTACGTACCATTTAGGGTGGCACAAGTAGTGTATGGTGTAACCCCCCGGAAATGTTCATTTACCATTATATTTTCTCAAATTGTTCTATTTACTGTAGCTAGCTGTGGCTATATGGTCCACTGTCTATAGCTAGTGGTCATCTTGTTCTATATATTGTGACGTATTTTATGACCTTGTTTACGTCTTAGTTGAAGTTAGGCTTGCCGTCCGCAACAGTCTCCCCCCAGCGTAGCCTCGCGAGCTTCTTCTTCTATATGGTCGAGGACGATAAGCCTTCTCACGGGCCTTCTAAATATGCCGCCCCGCGTCCGCACATCCGCACTCCGTACCACGCCATCAGGACCGAATATCGCGCGCACAACAAGGCCCCGCGGCCACACGTTCCGCGGTAGTAAGCCGTCAGCGATTATGACGACATCGCCTTCCGTTATTTGCTCTGCGCGACTATGTCTGACGTCACCGCGCGGTGTCAGTGTAGGTAAATATTCGTTCATCCATCTAGCCCAGAATCGATCTGCCAGCGCTTGTGCTGCTCGCCAAGCGCGCTTATCAGCTACGTCACACGTTCCAGTGACCGGTAGCCCCGATGCTGACCCCAGCAGGAAATGATTGGGGGTTAACGCTTCTGCTTCTTCTGGGTTTACAGACACGTGAGTGAGCGGTCGCGAGTTCAATATATTCTCTACTTCAGCCATAACGGTTGTCAAAGTTTCTTCCTTTGGCATGCGCTCCTTTAGTATTACCGCGAGCGCCGTTTTCACGCTACGTATGAGCCGCTCCCAGGCTCCCCCCTGGTTAGGTGCACCAGGGTCGATAAAACGCCACTCAATTCCTTTGTTGAGCGCGTAATCTTTAAGTTCAGACGCCCATTCCTTGTAGGCGTTTTTTAACTCGACGTCAGCACCGCGAAAGTTCGTGCCGTTGTCTGACATTATTGTTTGTGGCCAACCGCGACGCGCGGCCATTCTTCTTAGTGCCATTATCGCACTATCCGTACTGAGGCTAGGCAGCAATTCTATGTGCACGGCTCTAGTCACCAAACACGTGGATAACATGCCCCAACGTTTTTCTCTACGTCTTCCTATGGTTATTGTCATGGGACCGAAACAATCGACACCGCAGCGCGAAAAAGGGCGAGCGTATGCATCAAGCCTTTCACTGGGTAAATTTCCTTTCACCGGTATAGGCGGTGATTTCCGTCGCATGCGACACATAATGCATTCATTCAGTACGATGCGCACGCTAGTTCGTAATCTTATTATCCAGTATCGCTGTCGCAGGTTGTTTACTACGTGCTCTCGGCCAGCATGTCCATTTGTGACGTGTTCACGTTTTATAAGTAGGCGCGCAAGCGGATGCCTGCCGTCTAAGATCGGTGGCCTCTTTCTGTACTCTGGTACATTTGCTGCGTCAATTCGCCCGTTCAATCGAATTACTTTATCTTCATAAACCGGGTCTAGCTTGCTGAGCCGGCTCGACTTTTCTACGTTCTTCCCTGACGTTAATCTTTTGATTTCTTCAGAAAAACTGTCGCGTTGCGCCTCTCGTATAAGCGTTAGTTCGGCTTCTTTGAGATGACGCACGTCCACTGTTGTCGCGCGTTTACGACATTTATCTATAAAGAGCAACACGTTCGCCATGGCACGCAACGCTCGATCAAATGAAGAGAATCGTTTTATGTTCATAACGTTCTCCTCTTCTTTAGTATGGGCTACTATTTCGTCTTCACATTGGTTCATTTCTTGTGGCCACTGTTCTTCCGGTTCGCGCAAGAAGGCCGGTCCATTGAACCATCGATCGTGTTGTAAGAGACTCGTTTTTCCGTGTCTAGTCGCGTCGTCAGCTACGTTCTGAGCGGTCGGTACCCAGCGCCATCGTTCAGCGGGGGTTAGTTCACTAATTTCGCTCAGCCGATGCGCAACATACGGTGTATATCTCGCGGAGTCGTTCCTTATCCAGTGTAATGCCGTCTTAGAGTCACTCCAATAGGTCGCTTCGGTTTCCCATCTATGTTCTTTACGTATCTCGGAGGATAGTCGAGCGCCTATCAGGCACGCTTGTAGTTCCATGCGTGGAATACTCTGAGCTTTCATTGGCGCTACTTTAGCTTTTCCCGCGACTAGCACGACGTCTATTGATCCGTCGGGCCGTGTCAATCGCCAATATGCTGCAGCGGCGTACGCTTGTTCACTAGCGTCTGTAAATACGTGCAACGATCGCTCCATGGTCATGTGATTCGCGTAGCATCGGGGGACTCGCAAGCCCGCCACGCTCGTCAGACCGTTTATCCATTCGAGAAACGCGATAGCTTCTTCGGCGGGTAGTTGCTCGTCCCAGCCGATCTTCTTTCGCCATAGCTCCTGTAGAGTGATCTTTGCCGTAATCGTGAAAGGGCTTAACAAGCCCAACGGGTCAAAGATTGACATTGCTGCTCCCAACATTTCACGTTTAGTTGGTGTTCTCGTGCCATCACGTACGTCGTTCGGTACGCGAGGCATAGCGGTGTTGAATGCAAGTTCATCGGTTTCTGGCAACCACATCATACCCAGCGTCTTGCCGTACGGGTGTGCATTCGCACCTAGTTCCTTCGGGGCGTTAGCCTTATCCTGTTCTAGGATATTCGCGAGCAAGTGTTGTCGATTAGAATTCCACCCGGCAAGTTCAAAGCCGGCTTGCTCGTGAATGCGCTGCACTTCTGCGATCGTGAGTGCAGCGATCTCTTCTGACTCGAAACTGTCGACCCAGTCATCCATATAATGGTTCTTTGTTATTGCATAGAGGGCGCGCGGGTGCGCATGTTTACATTTTTCAGCGTTTCTGTTCCTAACGCTGTGAGCTAGGAAAGGAGAACTACGAGCGCCAAATATCATTGAGTTCATTACGTATTTCTGTGGCGGGCCTTTTCGTTCGTCACCACGCCACAGAAATTGTTGCGCTGCTCTGTCCTCGGGTCGAATCTTGATTCTGAGGAACATTTCGCGTATGTCGGCCGCTATAGCAATCGGCTTTTCTCTGAATCGAAACAGTATACCGTAAAGCGTGTTTAACATGTCGGGTCCGGCAAGTAATTCGTCGTTCAGACATTTTCCGTTTGTAATTGCAGCTGCATCGAATACAAGGCGCACTTTTCCTGGCTTGTTCGGATTAGTCACTGCGAAGTGTGGCAGGTACCATGTTATTGCGCTGTCGTCTGTGTGTTCGACTGGAGCGGCGTATCCCTTTTGTAACAGGTTATCTATTTGCGCCGTATATGCTTGACGAAACTTCGTGTCTCGATCCATTTTTCGTTCCATGGTGCGCAACCTTCGTAGCGCCATATCAAAGCTAGGCGGTAGGCGAGTATCGTCCGTACGCCATGGCAAACCAACTTCGTAACGTCCGTCGGTTAGTCGCGCTGTTTCATTAAATATTTCCTTGGCGCGTTCGTCTTCCTTGACGGGTTTATTTTTACTCGAAATTCCTAACGCATCTATTGCGAAATGCGTCGTGACTAAGTCATGTAGCTCTTCATCATTTCTTAATCGTTCTCTATGCTGAGGCGCACGTACGTGTAGCACTGTGGCGCCATCTATTGGGTCTTCCTTCGCCACTATAGTTCGTGGCACCGTACCGTGCACTACCCATCCTAGCTCTGTTAGTGATGCGGCCGGTTCGTTCCTTGCTCCGGTCAGGAGCTTTCGCGATACTATTAGGTGCCAATGATCTGCGCCTAATAGTATGCGCGGTCGTGCTTCTCCATAGCAGACCTCGTTCCGTGGTAGCTGTTGTAGGTGTTTATAGTTCAAACACTCAGCTGCGATCGCTTGACTGGTAATGTTGAGACTTTTGACGGTTCGCGCCTGTATCGGATGGAAGCTTGATCGTGCTCCCCTTATCTCCAATGCCACGCTCTGACTCTCTGGTTCCTGCCGCGTTGCCGTTAATCCGTGCAATCGCAGCGCGCATTTCGTTCCATGCGCGTTCACTTTTCTAGCGATTTCCTCGTCGATCAGAGTAATCGTAGATCCTTCATCGAGTAAGGCGTGAGTCTCCACTTCCAGTCCATCGGGCCCTCGAATTATCACGGGGCATATTTTCAATAGCACCGCGCCAGTTGACATTACGGCGTGAGCCGACGCGGTGATTACATTCTTTTGTTGTTCGCCTCCTAGCGCGGTTTGCTGCGTTCCGTGCAACAATACGTGATGTGGATGGCGACACTCGTTTACACCACACTTCTTGGCAGTGCAATTCATCCGACGATGACGGCTACCCAGGCAACGAAAGCATACGCGCGCTTCCTTTGCCCATTCCCATCTCTGTGGTACCGTCATCGCTTCCAACTTTCTACATTTTACTGTATCGTGTTCGGCCCCGCAACACAGACACATCTTCTCGCTATTGTTTTCAGTTGCAGCGTAAGCAGCTGCGCCTCGCTTCCTGCCTTCTAGGCCTTTAGGCGATCCGTAGCTAGGTCTAGCTGCTGGCGGACTACGTGTTGGCTCCTTTGTTCCAGTTGCTGCAGACGAGTAGGAAAAACGTATGGCGCGATCAGCCTCTCTCATGAGGAAGCGAGACAGAGTGACAATCTCTGGCTCGCTCCTGCTTCCGTACTCTTCTGCGTAATCGCACCATCTCGCTCTAATATGCGGACTTAACTTCTCGGTCACTTGACGAGCCAACATAGGATTCTGTAGGTACCCTTTCTCATCTATGCAAGTGAGTACGCTGACTATGTTTTGAAGTCGTATTGCAAACGTATTTAGTTCACTGGCCGTTGGTCCGGGTCGCTGTAACTTCTTTATATCGTTCAACGTTTTATCAATAATAATCTCTGGGCGGCCGTAATATTGTTCAAGTGTCTGCATTATGATTGCGGGGTCGGCAGCTGTATACAACAAGGCGGCTACTAATTCTCTTGCTTCGCCTCTTACACATGTTCGTAGACGCGCTAGGTTCTCGGCTTGTGTATAGCCATACATTTTGGTTGAATCACGCATCGCTGCTCGGAATAGTAGCCACTCGTTCGGAGCACCGCTGAAGATGGGCAGTTCTTGCGCTTGTCTGGGCGGCGGGCGTTTTATAACCATACGTTCTAACACCTCGGCTAATCTATCTATTCCTCGCTCTCGTGATCGTCCCGGCGTAGGTGATCTATCTCTGCGTCTCGGAGTCTCGATCGTAACTCCTCTTTGTTCTTGCCTCGGCGGCGGTGCATATTTATAAAAAGAGTGGTGTGATCGCTGCCCTTCGTTCTCGCGCTGATATCTTGCTCTATTGTCGTCATTTTCGCGATGCCGTTCGGTCTGCGGTGCGCGCTCGGTACGCTCCCCCCGTGGTTCGCACAGGGCCGAGGCGCGGACTGCAGATGACATCTCTTCATATGGCGTCATGTGGGGTAGTTCATCCCCTCTGGACTGAGCGTTCTTCAGCCAATCAGCGATTCGATTGTCCACTTCTATTGTCTCACGGGCGATGACGCTTTCACGGTCTGTCTCCTCCCGTATAGTGGCTACGTCCAAAGCTAGCCGCTTCTTGATAAGGGCCGCTTCCAATTGCAGCTCCTTCCTTTGAATTTCGGCTAGACGTTCCTGGGCTTCGAATTCTGCTTGTCGTATTCGGGCAACAGCGCTGGCAGTCGATCTCTGAGAGCGCACGGACGGCGCTCTCGATCTCCTCTCTTCTCTTGTGTCAGGCGCGGCGGCAGCGGCTGCGGCGGCGGCGGCGCGTGACGTCATTGCGGCTATGCTGGCGTCTATTCTTGTCTGTGCGGGTAACGCGGGCACGCGGGGGTTCGGTTCGGTTTGCGCGCGCGACGTGGTACCGGTCGGTGCGGACACGGATGCGGACGCGGATGCTTGTGCGGACGGGGACGCGGGGGGATCTTCGTACACTCTTGCTGTCTTGTCCTCGGCTGCTTGGCTCCTTGTGGTCGGCATCTTCGGCATTTGACGCCCCCTAACAGCCCTAACAGCCCTATCAGTCCTCTTGGAGGGTCCGGGGTTAACCGGGATACGCTCCGCCAGGGATGGATACGTGCAGGATTGGACAGGTAGGATCTACCCAGCAGAGGATCGTGCGTACTGTGGGGCGCTCGGGGACCGGTGGGAAATACCCAGCCCCTTCGGCAGTGCCTACAGTCCGGCCCCCACACCACACACGACCTTACCGGCGTAGTGTACTGGTTCGGTTCGCGCCTTGAAAAAGGCGTTCTTGACGAACCGGTGGTATCGCACAATACCACACCGCCTTGATCGGCGTTAACTCTGGCCTCTAACCGTTTGACACCGTTAGGTGGTTAGAGACACAGAGCCGCGGTCCACCCGCTTAAAGAAATAGGAATGTATCAACGACGACAGTCTTGAAACACCCGGCACCTCCACAGGAACAGTTCTGTACGCCCGGCACCTCCACAGGAACAGTTCTTGTACGCCCGGCACCTCCACAGGAACAATCTTGTACGCCCGGCACGTACACAGGAACAGTTCTTGTACGCCCGGCACCTCCAACAGGAACAATCTTGAACCCCTGACAGCAACAATCTTGAGCACCTGGCACCCTGTTCTTGGATCTTCAAATCTTCTTAACTGATTCTTCGATCCGGCTTCGTAGGACCACAACGACTGGCTGTAGAGGACAACCAGTAAAACAATTGACTTGGTGAAAGGCACTTGCCGTATTTATTCAAACAAAACTTATGTTATTTACACTAAAAACTTTTGCACTCATTCTAATATGAATCGACTATACGTTCTTCTTTCTTCAGGGCTTCAGGGCTGCTGGGCTTCAGGGGTTCAGGGTTCAGTTCTTCGTACAGGTTCCTGGAGCGTAGAATGAGTGCCGACCAAAATGCCGGCGGATGCACCTGCTTACGTACCATTTAGGGTGGCACAAGTAGTGTATGGTGTAACCCCCCGGAAATGTTCATTTACCATTATATTTTCTCAAATTGTTCTATTTACTGTAGCTAGCTGTGGCTATATGGTCCACTGTCTATAGCTAGTGGTCATCTTGTTCTATATATTGTGACGTATTTTATGACCTTGTTTACGTCTTAGTTGAAGTTAGGCTTGCCGTCCGCAACACAGATACTTGCAAACAACTTAAGAACACGCACTCCCGCGCTACGCTGCGTGATGCGGTGTAGTGTGCGAATCGCCTTAGGTAAGTGATAATAGAATTTTAATCCGCACATAAATTCGAAAAGTCAGATGTGCGGGCAGAGGCGGACTTCCCATAAGGCCCACTAGGCCCGGGCCTAGAGCGGCCAGATAAAAGGGGCGGCCCATCGCGAAAAAAACAACTCAGTAATGGAGTTGACAAAGGGGCGGCTGGTACTTTATGATTTAGAGAGGATAGTACTCCCTAGGTCATGAAATACCAGCCTAGGGCCACAGTAGACATATAAGCTAAAGCAGTACCACAACTATAATCTCATGAATTGAAACACTCACACAGACACGCTCTGTATACTGAGTAAGTAGTTTTTTGTTTTTGTATGGAACTGTATCCCGAAAATACTTTATTTGTCTTGTTGCAGTGCGTGTCTGTGTGAGTGTGTCAAATCGGACGATTGTAGGTAGTTGAAGTACTGCTTTAGCTTATATGTCTACTGTGCTAGGGCGGCACACGGAAGACCCGGCCTAGGGCGGTCAAAACTGCTAGTCCGCCTCTGTGTGCGGGCCGGTTCAAACCTAGACCCTTCAGCTTGGAAGGCAAGCGTTCAACCGCTAGGTTATCACTACGTGCTTTGATAACCTTCTGCATAATATTATTTTATGTTGTATTGCACATACCGGAAACGTCTCCATGGTGTTCGACGTCTGTCGAAGTCTTGAACGTCTCGGCAGCTTTTTATTGGAGCATTAATTTATACCAAGTACCAATCACTACACATCGTAAGTAGCCGATGTTAACGAGATTAATTAATTTAATAAAGAGATTAAATGTTCGTGTAATTGGACAGCGAGAGAAGGCTAACACTTTGATGTCGGCTGGACGTCAGAAGTTGTATCAAGTAGTCTAAACTAGAACTAATTTAATCTGAAACGATTAAACTAGATGTTTAGTGGGTCGGTGTTTCCTTTTATACACTGTTAGTCGGAAAGGGTACTAATCTGCGAGCCACTTAAAGTATCACTGATGACTGTTTTAAAGCAAATGTTAAAATTTCAAAATTCGGTTATTTCTATGCAAATTACATTTATTTTTTCAAAAATTCTTCGTCCCTTCTTTAGTTACGAATTCAGACAATAGAGCTTCTAATAAGTGACCTTAAGAGCGATTACGCACTGCATCCGATCCGAATCCGTGAAAAAACGGATGTAAAAACCTCGGACCGAATTCGGATATTGCTTTACGCACTGCATCCGATCCGAATCCGTGAAAATCTCAGACCGAATTCGGATGTTGCTTACGCACTATTCCGATCTCTGATCCAAATTCAAACAATTCAGGCTACTTCGGTCCGTCAATTGTTCTTCCGAATTAGAAACTCACGGTTGACAGATAGAAATCGGATGACGGATGTAGTGCGTAAACTACCATACAAATAGTACTACGGCTACTTCGGTCCGTCAATTGTTCTTCCGAATTAGAAACACACGGATGACGGATAGAAATCGGATGACGGATGCCGGATGTAGTGCGTAATCTACCATACAAATAGTTCTATGGCTACTTCGGAACGTATTTTCACGGATTCGGATCGGATGCAGTGCGTAACCGCTGCAAATATGACCTAAAATGTAATCAGCTGAGGATAAATAGATTTTAGCGTATTTTTTATGAAATATTTGAACGACTATATCTCTTAAACTATTGACTTTATATTCTATAGAATTCACTCCAAAAACAAGCATTGATCATCACGCTCATGTGCAAGCGATTTTTATTTAGAACACCTAGGTCTTTCTTACAGGGAACAATCTAAACTGCGTGCGGCAGTTTTACTCTGCATTCCTTATAATTATAAACAAGCTTTTTAACAAGATTCTTACAACATTATTGTAGGCGTAGAATGTTAACCAGCTTAATTAACTTATACGGAACTGTAGATTTCATATAACACGAAAAAGTTTTACTACTTTGTATACTGTGGGCTCGCGGGATTCTGCCCGATTACTGAACATTATTTTTATTAAAATTTTGGCGGTATTATTAAAAATCGAACAATTTCTACCACTCGACAATGACTTTCATAGACCGCTGTTATGAATGGCCATATCGAAATTGCTACGAAACTCTTTGGAAGCAGTTTTTTTATCAGAATCAGAAGTACCTAAGTTGCATGCTGAATGAAATCTTTTTTTTTTAAATTATTACTTTCTTGAGACACATTTACGGCGAGGTCGGGAGTAGAACTCCCCACCGCGTGTTCAGCTCATGATAAGGGCTCCGTTTGGGTCCGAAACTAGTCGGGCAATCCCGAAAAATGTACGTGAGTAAACCGTAAATAATCTTAAATAAGTCGAATCTTCTTCAAATAAACATAATTACGATACCCACGCAAGGAAGTGAATTTGAGTGCATCGCTGAGCAAACATCTCACATCAACGTACTCTAATTTTCTCAAAGCAGCTCATACGTCGTCGGGTCGCATCGCTAGTCACACGTTAGCAAGCCCACCAATCAAACAACTCAACTGGAGTAGTAACTGTACTTGCGAGTCGCAAGCGCAACGTCATTAGGCGGCGAGATTTGACTGCTAATTAATAGTACACGAGTTGGACGCTGTTTGTGACTGTACGGATGTACGGAGTCGGAGAGTGTGGGAGCAAATTGTTTAATGAGGATGACGTTTGATCGAGATATTGTGTAACCGAATTATTATTTTAATGTAGACCTAAATGGCCGTCACATTGAACGGTCAGAGGAAATGCCATATGGCCGATTCCTATGATTTAAAGAGCGTTATTGGTTAAACTTAAGACTCTTGTATCATTACCAGTAATGAAGCAGACCCCATAGCTTTGTATAGTAGACCCTCCCATAAGTTAGTAGCTATTACAAGTGAAATAAGCTCACGAGTCTACTTATAATTTTATAATCCCAGTTTGGCAATAAAACATGCTAACATTTTTAACACGTTCCGGACACTCTGTCGTAGGGCGGGTATAGAAATCCAATGCGATGCGGCACAACGCCTGTCGACGATTTTCTTTGAGCCTCAATGAAAGCCACTGCGTCGACAACCGGGCGCCGGCAATGGAAGTTTCATGAACGTGACGTACATGTGTCTTAGTGCGAGATAACTTAGCCTTGTGCTGTCACCTGGGGTAGCTTTTTCAAGTCACCAATATGGTCCCTGCGCACACATACAAGTGTGCAGTATCTACGTTGTGACACAACGTTCCACGGCGGGTGTGTGCGTATACATTCCCCTTGCCTCAGTCCCGCCGGTCACGTCGAGAAGTGGTGTGTAGTATCACTCAAAATAAAATGTGCATGATTTAACATAACGTCATCAGACGTTGAGTCAAAATGTATGGAAGATTCGTGTGTACATTTTGATGAAAAATCAGATCCCGCCTCTCGACGTAGTGTCCCGAAACGTTTTGAGCAATTATGGCCATAGGAACCGGGCATTATAAGACTAACGTCTCCGATTAGAAATTTAGAAAAAGTGAACAATATTGCTCTAATGATTACAGCAATATTGGTCACTTTTTAGACACAACATAAGTAGAAAGCGTCGGCGCCGGCGGGGCTCACCGGGTGCAGATATACAGGTTGCGCCAAGAGTCGCTCCGTCAGTTAACTCGGGGTGCGAAAATTACTCACGTCAAGACCATCATTTCATTTTGAATTTCTTTCGTTGAATCGAAATGCACCCCGTCCAGGGTCAATCTGTATTCTGCCGGGGTCGCGGTGCATGCAGCTGCGAATCCCGCGACCCTGACCAAGTGTCAGGAGAAGGAACACCGTAGGTTTTTAGCCGGTAAGAGTCCGCCATAACCCTTCGCCTTCCTCGGGCGAAGGGTATCCACGAGGATACACAAAAGAGAAAAAAAAACGCGCCCTCTTTGTCACTAGTAGATCAGGAACGAGGTTTGAAGGAATTACATGAATTCGGATACACCGCACCGGTAGAGTGAAGGTGAACCGCATAAAGTGGAGTGGTTTACGTCAATTTACTCACAGCCTATTGCCTCATGTAACAAACTATAATCCAACCATTTCACTAAGTTAAGTAGTTACATGTTTTAGCATTGATTACACAGGATACATATGTTAAGATAAAGTGTAAAGTGAAACAGAGCTCACCCAAGTTAACGTATCTACATTTTCAAATGTCACAAAACGAGAAACTAACCTCATGACTTTATCAACAGAAAGGCAATCTTAATCCTACAGAGATGGATTATAACCCAGTGGTCTGTACTACTTTCTTTATAATTAGGTTATTAGTATTTCCCGGTATCATGAAATGCTAGATCATAGGGCAGCTGGTTCATTATGAGGGAATTAGCGTTGGATTGCTTATTTGATCATGTACTACATTACGGACTGATCCGCCAGGGTTGCGGACGTGGAATTAGTCGTAGGAGATTAGATACATGTTTATCGTTAGGAGATATTACATTTATGTAAAATTGAAACTTCAAAATGACTTTACTGAGTACGATTACGGAAAGTAAGTACTTAAAATGTCTTAGAAAATAGTGTTCATAAACTTCATTATACCCTTCTCAGTGTAAGATGAGTCCTGGCTTTTAAAAAACAAAACATAGATTGTATTTTACGGTTTTATGGATGCTATTTTACGGTTTTTGATGATATTGTTTACGTTTTTTGATATTTTTTTTTATTTCTCGTAGAAAGCTAATTCGCGCAAGCCAAGTAGGTACTGTAACTGGCTCATCACTAAGTTTAATTGAGTCCCATCAGTGTATCGAGGGTTTAGGGATACAGCTGTCAGAAGATACCCGTAATTAGTATCTAGATTATCTTCTACACACCTAATGACGTTTAATCCATAGATAGAAATCAAATTCAGCCAATTATGCATGGCTTTCCATGGGGCTGTTGTATAGCCCCATGGAAAGCCATGCATATAAAGAACGAAGAAGAAAGAACAAATATTTATTCTAGACTCGCACAGGCAGTTGCAGAATTAAAAAAAAAAAAAAACATAAAATTCAAACAAAAAATACTCTTATCTCACCAAAATGCTGCGACATTTAAAAAAAACTAAATTCCGCAACGCTGGTTTTCAGATAGGACCATTGTGCATCTACCTGTGTTTTTTTTTAACATTTTCTCTCAAATATCGAATTGAAATTATAAAAAAAAAAGAAAGAAAGTGAAAATAAGTGAAACTAGACATAGGCGTCACGTTTCGAGGGACACCTGATAAATTAATCTCCAAGGCCCTTTTCTACTACTTAGCTGATAAAGTAACAAGATACCAATTATTAATTACAGATCTTGCATTTTAATTACACCGCTTTACTGTTTCATGAGTTATTTATCAGATTGATCAATCAAATTTTAGACAGCAGATGGTTCTCTCTTTTTTCGTGCTAACGAGACTAACTATTTGAGAATAGCTCATAGAATAGTGGTGAAAAGATTTGCCAGTGGGCGAGGTTACGCGTGGAAGGTTACTTTAGAGGACGTGCTCATTCGTGAAGGCTTTATAAATGCATTTCAGAGAGCATTTGGTGAAATTTTCAGACATTGTGACAGACACAGTGTACATGCACAGATAAAATGTCATCAAACATTGTCGACTTGAAGTCTTTTAAAATGGCACTGTAAAATTCTTTTTTTATAAATTTTTCTAAATGTTACTTTTTACCAATAGGTCTTATTGGCAAAATGAGACTATGAGAAAAGCAAGCGGCATAGTTTTGGGAATCACTTTTCGCGCTTAAATTAAATATGCGTGAAACGCTGTGCACCATTAATGAAACACCTAGTAATTGGCAGATTATCTAATTCTTCTTCTTCTATCGTGTCGGCACGAGCTATACGAGAATAGGTCATGCCGTAGTGAAAAGATTAGCCAGTCAGCAAGGTTGGTAGCGGGCCTGACTGCCCAGGGTGCGCCGGACGTACTTAAGTATCGTCACTCGTGGAGGCTCTTTTCATGCACCCCAGATTAGATTATCTAATTATATCAATTATCTATGTATAGTGTGTTGGGGCTAATAAGGATATGGGGTAAATTCGGTCACATAGATTTACCGTAGAACGTGATTATATTTCAGTTGTTGGCAAGAATAGAGTGCGACGCCATTTTTCTGCTCCTCACTTCAGTTCGCGTCATAATATTTTGAGGACACATTCTGCGGCAAATTCATTTGAACGAATTTAATCCATATCCGAAATTGCCCCAAGAAATCTTGTAGATATAGGAGCTTTATCTAGTTTTCATCTAGTTTAACAGCTCAATCGTGGGCAGGCACAATGCAATTAGCTTCATTTTCATACGGATATAAGACCTCTTTATAGCTTGGCACAGAGCCTGGCGGCCATTTTGGCAAGGATTGTGGAAAATCCTTATAATTATAGGTCTTCCTGAAATAAATTTATAGTGGTGTAGCGAGTTTTGTTATGCAATGCAATTTTTTTCCTTGTTCAACGATATTATTCCACGTACCTACATAATATTTTTAAATAAAAGGAACTGTTGCAGGACTTGCAAGATCAGATGGGAGTCTTTCAGTGTAAAATGCTGATTCAGCCGCTTCAGCTTAGATTTGAAACCGATATGACCATGATACCATATTGTGCCGACCCCACCTAGAGTGGGGCAGGGAGATGATGTTGATAATGCCTAAAATAGTGGCTCATGTTAATAGCTATTATTAAAATCGACAGCATATAGAACGTAAACAAATTCTTGTTCCTAATTCCTTCAAATCGCGTGATCTACCGGTGACACAGATTAACCATAAATGAGTTTTTTTTTAAATACTTGCTTTTCTATTTTCGAATTATTTTAGCGCCTCGAGTTAATTGACTGCAAAGAGCGGTATCGCGCTAGTCGTGGGCACTTGATTTATTTATGCGTGACACCGAATGATTTAACAAATAAAAAATAAAATGCAAATGGTTTTTTATTCCTTATTTTTAATTTTATTCCTAATTAGGTGGTTTAGATACGATCACTTAATCCTACCGCAAGAAAAAAAAAGATTTTATTTTTTTATTTTTAAGCAAGCTATCCCGTACGTTGTCAATAGATCATGTCGTTTTAATAAATTACACGAATTCGTTTACACACTGTATAATTATTAAGGAAAAACAAAACTGTTTGGCCTTAAGATTAAGGCTGATTAAGACCATTTCTTGATTTCTATAGAGCAAAAACAAAACAAGTTATCTGCTCTATAAACACAATAAGACAGATGCCAGCGTGTTTAGATCATTAGTTAGTAATAGAGACTCTATCTTTAATGGCTGCAATTTGCAAATTAAATTATATGCCGGTAATTGTTTTGATTACAGACACTCGAAGAGTTTATTATTCGTTTAAAGGCTTAGGGGTTCACCAACATATCAATAAGTAGTCCGTAACTATTGACCAGATAAGCTTAATGTGACCTACAAATATGTGTTCAATAAGCTTGTCACTATCATTGATGAAATAGTGGTGAAATGCAAAAGTAAGCTATTGAAACGTTTAGAGACCAAATTAGCTTAATGAACAGTAAATGATACGTTGGTGAAACAGCCCCTTAATGTAATAATCTGAATTTAGGATTCCTAATTAGGATTTAGGAAAGGAAATCACGGAATAAGGAAAGTTTGTTAAGAGTTAGGACGTTTAAGATCCTAATTAGCCAGTCAGGATGATTCGTACCTTCCTGACTCGGTTTACAAATCCTAATTAGGATTCCTAAATACAGAGCAGCGTAAGTCTAGCCTTAAAATAATGATCAATTGGGTGTTCCAAGGAGGTCGTTCATCGTGGCTGGGTTCACGGGATACAACCGGCCAACCAACACTTAACCCTTTAACCGCCCAAGTCGGATAAACCCGACAAAAAAAAAGTGTCCATTTCGCCCATATCGGATAAATACGACAAAAAGCTGTGTTTAAAATGTATTAATTTATTGACATAACATGTTTATAATAACCTTTTCATAGTTGTTATTATTTTTCCGATTCATGAGCTGGGCGCTAGGGGCATGGCAACTGTTAAAAAACCAAACGGTCAAAAGGTTAAAAATGTTTTTATGATATTTCTCCAAATTGTCATGTACGAGTAAGAAGTAGATAATTCGCCATAAAGTCGCCGTGAGCTTACTATTATGCTCTGATATTTTTGAGAAGGGCCAGAAAAGCACAGATTAAAAATACAATAATTGAAAATTATAGTATTAGTAGGGGTACCTATATTTTACTTTGTTCATCCGGGTGAACAAAGTGGATTTTTTGGTGTCTTCATGTCACCTCGGATTCATTTCACCTAGGTGAAGTAATTCGACATATTTGGATAATTCCAAGGTGAACAAAGGATTGTTCACCTTGGAATTATCACCAGTGAACAGTGGCGACTTTTTTATTAATTTTGTGGACTTTATTCACCCACATATAACATGCTACAAACTTTCAAATCAAAGTCAACTTAATATTTAAATCAATTTAATGCAAATTAACGAGACAGTTTCTCCTGATAATGAGAATTTATTTATTTAAATGCCTTAAACTATCATTACAGCATGCTACAATAATATCACTAAAATAACTTAAGTATTATTTTTTTAGTCTCTCTTAATGATACCTACCATGAACTCTCTAAATATCTTGTACAATATAAGCAAGATGTCATGTGAGGCTGTATGATTAAGATGTAGATCGTGAGATATGGCCGCGTGCTTTCATATTGGCGCCGAGTATGATTGCGCGTAGTCGTTTTATTATAATGATGATAGCTCTTTTGTTTTGTTAATAATTATAATGTCGAATAATAGTTGGCGCTTTAGACTCTAGGAGGTTAAATAAATTCAGTCGATGTAGATTTTCATTCTGTACTTTACACTAGGGTTTTCGCGTTCCCGGCCTATTTGAATTCCCGGGCATCGGGAATTTTTTCTTTTAATTCCCGGGAATTCCCGGGTACCCGGGAATTTTCATGTTTTTTGTATAAATACAGTTTTTCTCGTATATTTCAACATTAATCTTGTGTAAGTACTTTAAACATGATAAACTGATAAATTGTCTAACATACCAATCGACTTTTCTTATTAAAATAAAAAATCTTACACTTATTTAAAAAAAAAAACTAGGAACAGTTACAGTCATTTAATATTATTATGCGACGTCGCGAGTTTCTTTAATAAAAAAGTCTTCTCCTCATATAATATGGCAAAATATTACGGAATAACAATAGGGTGAATGACTATAAAGGGTGTTACCAAATTCGTGTAATACCTTAAAACGACATGATCTACTACTCGTGTAAAATGACCAAGCACGGGATTTAGCTTGATTAAAAATAAAAATAAAGTTTTTTTTCTAGCGGTAGCGATATGTGATCGAAACATAACCAGCTAATAAGGTACAAATAAAAAAATAATAATTGCTAAATAAAAATTTTATTCGTTGGAACATTTTGACGCCACTCATCAATGAATGAAACCACGGTGACACAGCTGGCTAGCACGAAATCGTTCTTTGCAGTCGGTTAACTCGGGGTGCAAAAAAGGCTCGAAAATAGATTTTTTTTTGAAAAAACCTATTTTGTATTTAAAATAAAAACCATACAGGGTTATTCTATGAGTAGATCACGCTGTTTGAAGGGATTACACGAATTCGTTTACACCCTGTATATTTCCATTATAAGTCTCGAAATTACACAAAATATAAGCATTGTGAATAGTAACGACAAATGAAACATTTACAAAAAAAAAACAAGCGTTTAGAATTCGTTTACTAGACAGAGACAACACTACAGTGTGCTGACATCACGATATATTTACCCCATTCTAAGTTCACACCACGCTGTACAATGTCCCAAACAAGAAAGAGAGACAGAAAATGCTCTAAAATCTTCGGAAGCGTGCAGACCCTTAATTTTTCATCATATTTTCTTTATTTCAAATAATTCCCGGGTACCCGGGATTCCCGCCAAATAATTCCCGGGTCCTAAAATCCCCAAATTCCCGGGAATTCCCGGTTCCGGGTACCCGGGGCGAAAACCCTACTTTACACTAATAACTTATAACTAGGGATCGGATATTCGGATGCATATTGTAATGTAACAGACGGCCCTAGGATCTCCTGAGAGCACGTCTGCTACACCAGTTGTAAGGAATGTGTAGGGCATTCCATACCTAGTACATAACAACAATAATATAAATGGTTAGAGAAAAGAGGCAGGACAGCGTCACGTCCCTTGCAGCAGTCAGCGAGGTCCCTCCTGAAGTTACGGCGTTCGCCAATGGCCCACACAGCCACTTGACAGAATCCGGCGGCAGCAAGCGCGTATTACAATTGCCACATGGGCTAACCACTCGGACTCGATCGCCGAGACGCAGACTCGGCTGCGTGCATAATCCACAATAGCTTTTCCTCATTAGCCTATTGCTTCATCAACCAGGGATAAGATTAGAACTGCCTTACCCCTGACTAGATCTCCTGAGAGCACGTCTGCCACACCAGTTGTAAGGAATGTGACGTTATCAGTGAATCCTACCTATCTATCCCTAGTCGGGCAAATAAGGAAACACTTAACACACAACAATTTTATAATAAGATAATAAAGAAACAGTCAGTAAATCCGGGAGTCTCACGTAAATGAACTGTAACTGTTGGAACACACAATCACGTTTACACTCGGTAATGCGGACTCGAAAAGGAACAACGAAAGGGTGCGGACGGTCTGCCGGACGGCGGAATTGCTAGGACTCCGCCGAGTGGACGATTACCGGGCCTCTGCCTCTTCTATGCTGCTTGCTGAACTACCAGCTCCCCGCCGAGTAGGCCATTGTTGGGCCTCCGGCATTGCTGCTTGCTGAACTGCCAGCTTCCCGCCGAGTGGGCCATTGCTGGGCCTCCGGCGCTGAGGCGCTGCTGCGCTACAGGCACTCCGTCTGGTTGACGGGCTACGTATTCACCCCCTTCACCTCATTTCGTGCTCGCATTACCGAGTGTAAACGTGATTGTGTGTTCCAACAGTTACAGTTCATTTACGTGAGACTCCCGGATTTACTGACTGTTTCTTTATTATCTTATTATAAAATTGTTGTGTGTTAAGTGTTTCCTTATTTGCCCGACTAGGGATAGATAGGTAGGATTCACTGATAACGTCACATTCCTTACAACTGGTGTGGCAGACGTGCTCTCAGGAGATCCTAGGGCCGTCTGTTACATTACAATATTTACCTAAAGTTAATTTTTACATACGAAAGTATGGAAGCGGCTTCTTAAAATAAAAAAACCCGAGATGTCAGGAACACCGGGAATGTATAACTAGTCGAGTGTATGCTATGGAAGCGACATGTTAAAATGATTTATTAAAAAAAACTCCGGGATTCTTGGATTCCATAATTATTTAAAATTAACATTTAACCCCCGATGCAAATGTGTGTGTATGTAGAGTGTAAGAAGAAGAATGATGTGTGTTACATAAACCAAAAAAAAACATGAATTAAAATAATTGTCCTGGAACCGCGGGATTTTTCGATACAAAAGCGCATGTCATATTATCCAACATCTCAAGTTTAGGTGAATATGCATCCGAATATCCGATCTCTACTTTTAACACTTAATTTATCATCATCCTTATTTTAATTATCTACTTATAACAGCTGTTGGTCGCCACAGACTGAGATGCAATGTTGCCAGACGTACTCCTTTTGGCGGGACGTCCCGTTTTTCAGCCCTCTCAGGACGCGTCCCGCCGTTCATCGCACTAATATGTGCACGGTAATTTAAAAAGAATCTGTCAGTAAAAGAAGGAGCGCACGAGATGAGCGAGCGCCAGATAAAGCCTCGTCCCCACTAGGAACATTTGTCGAGCGACATGTGTCCCCGGTGACATCGGGTGATGTCGCCCTACATCGCCCCACGTCGCCCGATGTCACCGGGGACACATGTCGCTCGACAAATGTTCCTGGTGGGGACGAGGCTTTATGGACAACCTGTGCGACGCGCAATTTCCACTTCCCAATTTTTTCGTCCCAGTCCCGTTTTTTTTTATTCAAGTTCGAGTATTTGGAAAAACGGATCTGGTAACACTACTGACATGAACACAGGTTTCTAAAGCCGGAGATTTTCGGCTGCAGGCATCCAACGGTTTTCGGCAAGGCTTTAAGACATTCTGTCCGTCTGTGGCACCGAAGCTCCCAAATTGAGGGAACAAACAATAGTACAAGATCCGGCCTAACATCGACCTTCCCTCATCTGTTTTTCTAACGAGAGGTATTTTATTTGAAAGATTTTATATAAATAAACAAATCCCGCATGGGTTGCCTAGTCAAAAGTGGTCCAGGCTACCCTTAATTAAAATTCATAAATAATAAAAAATAATTACTCCTTCCCTCATCTGTTTTTCACAAAATATTATTACCAATCGAAAGGACAAGATGTAAGTTAACAGAAAAAAATAGGTTGCCTAAAAAAAAGTGGTCCAGAGATAGGGTTGCCGCGATTTAAAGTTTCAATATTCAAGCAGGAAAGTTCAGCGCGACAAAGAAGCACTACACGTAGTACTCTGTACAATAGAAAGATAACATGGCAGCTGCTAGTGGGCCCATTGCCGAGTAAAAGTGAGCGCGCATGCGCATTTTTCTTTAAGAAGCAACAAAAAAAACCCGTAGAAAACATGATGTTCTGTTTTTGCGTCATTTTAGCGCTCCGAGTTAACAGACTGCGCGGATAGTTTGGGGGCGTTAAAATGACTCACGTTGTATCTTTTGTTTTATGTTTCTATCTCACAAGTAGATCACGGGGTTTTAAGGAAATACACGAATTCGGATACACCATGTACATTAATTATTCTGTAAAATATTTTATTTTCCACGACTTTTATATTATTTACTCCGAAAAAAAAATTCTGGGAAGTAGAGTGGTCACTCTCTAACATACGGAAAAATGCGCATGCGCGCTCACTTTTACTCGGCAATGGGCCAACTAGCAGCTGCCATGTTATCTTTCTATTGTACAGAGTACTACGTGTAGTGCTTCTTTGTCGCGCTGAACTTTCCTGCTCAAATATTGAAACTTTAAATAGCGGCAACCCTATCTCTGGACCACTTTTTTTTAGGCAACCTATTTTTTTCTGTTAACTTACATCTTGTCCTTTCGATTGGTAATAATATTTTGTGAAAAACAGATGAGGGAAGGAGTAATTATTTTTTATTATTTATGAATTTTAATTAAGGGTAGCCTGGACCACTTTTGACTAGGCAACCCATGCGGGATTTGTTTATTTATATAAAATCTTTCAAATAAAATACCTCTCGTTAGAAAAACAGATGAGGGTAGGTCGATGTTAGGCCGGATCTTAGACTACAATGTCATTTTTTGTTTGAAAGCTGGTTTAATCGGGATGGTTCTCAGTGATGTTTGATGACTCACTTTAAACATTTAAATGTCTAGAGATTTTAGAATTGACTGCCACGTTGGGCTAGTGGTCGCAAGCGCGACTGCTGAGCGTGAGGTCCTGGGTTCAATCGCCAGGTCGGGCAAAGTGTTATTGGGGTTTTCCGTGTGGAATTTCTCAATAGCAGCCAGAAGTCTGGATTTGTGCCCGTTTGATGGCAATAGGCTTGCCCCCTCCCAAGTAACAAAATTTGATACTATAAAAGTCCTGAGAACGTTTTGGAGCGTGCTAATTAGTGTTTATGATTAGTACTATAATGGTGTTGTAAACGTTTACAGAACCCCAAATAGGCCCTAGTTTTATCACTGATTTATTCTATAAACATTACATACAGGCTCTCACGGTGATAAATCAGCTCTATAGTTGAAAAGTAAAAGTGTCGAGATACGCTTTTTAGTACTAAAATAGTGTTTCTGCATCGTTTATGTCACAAATTTGCACTATAAAAGTAACTCGAACATCTTTATAGTGCTATTTTGCACCGTAAACGATTCCAGTGATCTTTTTTATCACACATTTTGTTCGTGTTGTGAAAATATATCGGTAAATGTTGCTTAACGTAACATGTAACAAAAAGGACAACTTCAAAACATTCATGGATCGTAATTCTGCCATAACTTGCACTTGCGAAAATAATTGTATCCATAAAATAATTATGCTGATTTCAAATTTGACAATGCGCCCTCATAATTTTCGTGTTTTAATTAAATTTTATTTAATAAAATAATGACTTGTCCCAACTATGGCTGCTATAGTACACATTGGCTCCAGCCGTGCTGTTAATGTGCTATCATGGCAGAAAACAGCAGCCATTTTTCACCGAAAACGAACTAGTCCATTAATTATTCATTTTAGTGCTTTTATGTCACGCTTTAGTACTGTAGCAGTAACACAAACTCACTTATAGAGCTATTTAGTACTATAGAAGAGTTTTCATGACTTTTACAGAATTAGCGCCATAGCGATGTTGAGGGAGCTTTTAAGGAGCTAAAAGGTTACGTAATGGTTGTGCAAGGTACTTTTATAGTGCAGATTGATACTGTAATAATGTTTTCGATACTTCTACAATACTAGTACTGTAAAAGTTATTTTTACGCATTATTAGTGCAAAATAGATACATAAAAGTGTCAGAAAGGTCGTCTATAGTACTAAATAGTACCATAATCGCTTTTTTCATATCTATTACAGTGCAACACTTTAAAGATTCTTTTGTATGGTCCTGTAAACGTTCTAAGAGCTAAATTATAGAACTTAAATGCTCTTTAATCTTATAGAACCAAAACGCTCTTTTAAAAACCTTTATAGTACAAGCAGGCACAATGGTTACCACTATAGGCCTACTATATCACTATTTGGTGTTATAACACCCTGGTTATAGAAGCTTTTGTTACTTGGGCTGTTACTTGGGACAATGAGGGTGTTATTATACACCTCTGCTCTATCCTTTGAGGAATACAGCCGTGATGTTACGTTATATATTTTAAAGTTTTATTATAATGCTCCAGAAGTACAAACTCAAGGTCTGCCAAAGGGCTATGGAGCGTAGTATACTTGGTGTTAAATTAACTAATCGAGTTCGAAACACAATATTGCGCTCCAAAACTCATATTGTCGACGTGGCTGAAAAGGCCGCCCAGCTGAAGTGGGACTGGGCAGGGCATGTCTGCCGTATGCCAAATGAGCTGTGGGCCCGTATAGCACAAGAATGGAGCCCTGAGACAGCGAGACGGGGTCGCGGCAGACCGCGGAGAAGACGGCGGGACGAGTTGGATGCCTTTCTTGAGGTTTGGCATGAAGCTGCACAGAATCGCGACAAGTGGAAGGAACGGAGGGAGGCCTTTGCCCAGCAGTGGGACACAGGGCTCGGAAACGTTATTTAAAATAACGTTTTTAAAACGTTTCTAACAGTTCTTTGTACAACATTTTGTTCGGAACGAAAACGAAAAGAGAACAAAAAGCTAGTTTTCAAAAACCGGTTTATTCCGCAGGACGGAGCCGCACATAGTGTGCGGCAACAAGCATGGACTTGTTAAGTTCCGTAGGATATGTTTTCATTTCAATACATCATTCATTCCGAGCATAGTTCGGAGCAGGGTTGTTGCTGATGCATATTTTTTTCAAATCAGCGGATGCTGATGCTGATGTTTTACCATTGACATCAGCGGATGCTGATGCTGATTCTCATGATTTTCTTAAAAAAACGGAAAAAGTAGTGACCATTTTGAATAATATCTAAAAGTTGCACAGTTTTCCGTGGTACTGAAATAAACGATTGTCTCAAAAATTTGATTTTAGTAAAAAATATAATCAAACTTAGTAGATTAGTAATAATTAGTATAGTACTAGATTAGTAATTAAGTACCTAGACTACCTAGTGCATAATATAACCTGCTACCAATCTTTCGTTTAATTAATAGGTATTGGAATTTAATCAAAGGTACATAATCCACTTTTCAATGGGGTCGGCATTATTTATCAAACTCAAAAGTTTACGAAAAAAAACTTTCACGCGCAGATACGTATTAAGTATAACGTAATGAATGAGACAAGTTTGTTTTGTTTGTAAACGCAATCCCGGTCTGCCCTTGGATTGATCAAAACTCGCAACCAAAAACTTCACGGGATATAAGCCCCGCCCCCTCTGCGGTCATGTCACGACTCGAACATCAGCATTAATATCAGCATCGATCAATGCGGATGCTGATGCTGATGTTGAAAAAGATGCTGAAGATCAGCGGATGCTGATGCTGATGTTCGCAACAACCCTGGTTCGGAGCATAGTCGAGCATAGTTTTTACTTTATTTGAGATTTATTTATTTATAGTTAATTAAAACGGTGAACACCAATTACAATAATTAACATAGAAACAAGTAACATGGAAGGTAGAAAAATACAGGTATGTAATGTCGACAATTGTGTCATACACAAAATACTTAAGACTAACATGGGATAGTGGACACCCTCGCATACTGTCTCTCACAGAACATCAGACATACACGCACAATTTCACTCCATTTATCCGCGAACACATCACATTCAGGGTTGGCAGCCAGGAGAGCATTGAGTATCCTTAGAGTACGACACACAGGGGATTCAGCTCTGGCGACAGTTCTGGCTGAAGGTTGCGCGAATAGATTGTGCCGACGGCTTTGACGGTGTCCGATGTATTTGTCGGGCACAAATAGTCGACAGAAAAGGCCATGGAGCTCAGGGCAGTTGATACGACCCCTAAGGGTTTTATAGGCTACTATCAGCTGATCATGGCCTCTTCTTACTTCCAACGAGTTAAAGCCCAACATTCCTAAGAGATAGTTGGTGGGGTACATGTAGGAATAGAAATTGTACGACCTATTGAAAAAATATCTCAAGAAAGTTTTCTGTACCTATTCCAGCATCAGTGTTTGGGTCGCAGTATGGGGGTGCCAGACACAGGCACTGGACTCAAGTTTACTGCGAACCAGTGTGGTGTATAACAGCTTAATAACATTTGGGTTGCGAAAGTCACGAGCATTACGCAAGACAAATCCCAAGCGCCTGAAAGATTCCTTCGCCAGAGTGGATACGTGATCTTTAAACGTCAGACAGCGGTCGAAGGTCACTCCCAAGTCCTTAACGTTGGTGACTCGAGTAACTATTTCACCACCCAAACTGTATTCAAAATGGATTGGTCGCAATCCTCGACCGTATGTCATGGCATTGCATTTGTTTTTGTTGAAGAACAGCTTGTTCACAACGCTCCACTCGTAGATGGCATTAATATCCCCTTGGAGGAGTTTACAATCTTCGTTTGATTTGATGTGTGCAACTGAACTGAAGATGGGTTTTCTCTTGACTTTTGTCAAGGTCAGAGGTGATAAAGACAAAGTCTGCGATGGAACGAGCTTACCCAGAAGAAGCCTGTTCATTGTAACTTTGAAGATATTCGGGTCGTAAGCGTGGAACACAGACGCAGTCAGTGAGTTCCATTCTTTTGCCGTGCGTCGTGTTTAGTGCGAATTGGTGGAATAGCAACTAGGTATGGATGGTAACTTGCAGTGCGTCTGGATGTTCGATGGTAGAAGGGGGCCGGTGGGATGAGGTTGTGGAGTTCTTGAGCACACTCACTGAATTACAGTCTATAGAAGACCGACAAGCAGGCAACCTTGCGGCGATGAGCCAAGCTGTGAAGCTTGGCATCCACCAGTTTTACGTCGCCAATGAGTCTCTTAACTCTGCATTCCACTGAGTCAAGCGCGGCAAGTTGGTATTTTGCTGGGCCATCCCAAAGGTGGCTGCAATACTCCATGCAGAATCGGACTTGCACTTTATAAAAGTCAACAAATGTTCAGGCGAAAAGTATCGCTTCACTCTATTTAGGATGCCCAGTTTTTTGGCTGGTTTAGACTTTGTGCTCAAGGGGGGTGCCGAAGTTGAGACTGTCTGTAAACTCCATGCCGAGGAGCTCGAGCCGGTCAGTTATAGGAACAGACATATGCCGAAAACTAGGAGTTTGGTCGAAACGACTCCTTTTTGCGGTTTGTGTTGCGACTTGCGAGTGGTTAGTTATTGGTCCTATTTTGATCACAAAATGAGACGCAAGAGAAAAAATTAAAAAACCTAATTTAAAAAGAAGCAGCTATGCTCCGAGAGCACCTGCGTCGCGTGAAACGTCAGGGAGCCGTGCCTTCTCCAGAGCCAGTCCGCCAGTACCGGCCGGATCGCGTAGATTGGTGATGACCACCTGGACCTCGCGAAGCTACAGCCGACACAGCTCAAACTGGCACTGCATCGGCCGCTCGCCTCGCGCCCGCGATTCATCGCGCCACTGGTAGAGTGACGCGAATATCTTCGCCTCCATGTCCCAGGGCAGAGATCCAGCCAGTACGCAGGCCGCCTCGTAGATCGTGCGATAACCCCTTATGACTCTGACAGCCATCGCCCACTGCGGCTTCCGCAGAATGCTGATGCTGCTGGCCGTCAGGTCAGCCGCCCATATCGGGGCCCCATACAGGGCCAGCGATCGCACGATCCCCACACACAGCTGCTTGCAGGCGGTACTCGGGCCCCTCAAATTGGGAAGCAGCGTTGTGAGCGCGCCAGCCTCATCCAGCAACTTGGGCGCCAGACGTCGGAAGTGGGGCCCGAAGTCCCACCGGCTGTCGAGCACCAATCCCAGGTACTTCATGGTAGACTCGACAGCGATCCGAGCCCCCCCAACCACGATGTGCGAGCCGGGTGGCGGCGCCCACCGGGGGCCGTGAGACATCATGACCTCCGACTTGCTGAGAGCCACCTCCAGGCCTAGGCGACGTATGCGGTCCACCACCTAAGAGACCGCAGCTGTCGCCGGCAACGCTGCCTCCCTGTGCGAGCTCCCGCGGGCAGTGACCAGCGTGTCGTCCGCATAAGACGTCAGGTCTACCCCCGATCTGAGCTCGCCCCTTAGCACCCAGTCGTATCCGATGTTCCACAGGAGGAGGCTCAGACCAAGCTCTGTGGAACACCGCACGTCACTTGGTGCTGGTAACTGCCATCGCGTCCCATGTAGGTGTCACACCTCTCCGACAGATAAGCCCCAACGACGTGGCGGAGGTAGAGAGGCACCCGATGATAGCGCAGTGCCTTCCAAATACAACTTCAAATCACCACTGTACCTACTCCAGCCAACTTACAGAAAGAATCTTGCATCATCTTCCTGCCCTTGCCCTTGTTACTTGGGGTCGGCGCAAGATGTTTTCCTCTTCCATTCCGTCCTATCAACCGTCATGCTAACACTGCCTCCCCTTCTCTTCCATATAATTCTTCACACAATCTATTAGATCCATCTTTCCTTTGACATTTCTTTCCCACTCCATCCATCCACATTTATAATCATAACTCTTTTAGTCACTTGCGTTTCATCCCTCCTCTTCACATGCCCATACCAAGACAAACGATTCCCTTTCAACTTTTCTGTCACTGGCGCCACTTTCAAACTTCCTCTAATATACTCATTCCTGACCTTATCCATTCTGGTCACTCCACACATCTATCTCAACATTCTCATCTCCACGAAATGCAATCTTGTTTCATGCGTCTTCTTTACGGCCTGCCCAACATTCCGTTCCATACAGTACGATAGGTCTTATCACGGACTTGAAGATTTTCTCCTTTAACTTGAGGGGCATTGGTGGGTCGCAAGTCGGGTGTGTCGCAAGTGGGATGGAAAAAATGTTTCAAAACCTAAAAAAAATTTTTTTAATAATACATAAAATGTGCATGTCAAAGATATTTTTTTGTCCAAGTTTTAACACACACTATACTCGTACTCACAGAATAATATTCACAGTGATAATAGGGTCTACTTTAAGCTTTAACGAAACGACGAACGGCAGTCAAATACCAACTGAAATAAATTCGTAATATTCGTAGTTTTGTTTCGAAGTTTCGTTGTTTCGAACGCACAACCCAAAAAAAATGGAAAAAAACGGTTAAAAACGTTTTATTAACCGAGAACAATTCAAATTTTGTTCTTTTTCAAAAACATTTTTTATAACGTTCCGTTCGAACGTAACCGAAACAAACTGTTTCTTAGGTATTTAAGACGAAACCGTTTCGAAAAATATACCGGTATCCGAGCCCTGGTGGGACAGTACAGGCTAATAATAATATAATATGATGCTCTGTTCACAATATTACCCGTATTGCTCCGAGTATTACCACAGTAGACATATAACCTAAAGCAGTGCCTCAACTTACTTTAATCGCCTGAATTGACACACTCACACAGACATACTTACTGTATATTGAGTATAAAGCACTGTTTGTCATGCACTCTATGACAGCCGTTACTGACTGTATTCCGATGATAACTTAGAAGTCCTGTTGCAGTGCGTGTCTGTGTGAGTGTGTCAATTCGGACGATTGTTGGTAGTTGAAGTACTGCTTTAGCTTATATTCTGTGGTATTACCCTCTATCGTTTTATGCCATAATGACAGCGATTCACCTGTCATATTTGCGGTGGCGATAAACCGCGTTAAACGGACAGTTCCGCGCCCATTTGTAAGTAAATAGTAATAGCAATGATAGACCTATTACTGTCATACTTGAGCAGACCTGTCTAAGTTGTCAGCGAATCATGTAATTTCTTCAAGTGATTGACGTAAGTTGGATAAGTAATTATGTTATTTCACTGTTACGCATGATAGACTAAGATTGCCATTTAATTGTTAAAGATTGCGAGGACAATAAAAAAAAAACACCAGGGGGTTAAGGTTGCTAATTTAATTAAAATGACATACAGTTGTCATCCTACCGACACCCTATTGAGATTCCATTACGATTGTGACAGATTAGATATTCTGCTAAAACTTAAAAGTTTTCTTTTGAAGTGGCAATAGTTCAATAGCAATTGAACGACAGTTCAAAGGAAAGTCAGAAAAAAGCCACTGATTAAAAAAAAAAACAACAGAATACCAAATGTCTCAAACTATTCGTCACACTATCGAAACGTTCGTTAATTAGCAGACTTAGGCCGCGGGTGCTTTGGGACTGATATCCAATATATTATGTGAGCCTCTAAATACACCTGGGCCTGTAGACAACATGACAATCGATGATCGCTAGATAATAGAAACATCAATGAGATGTACTGGATCACCATAACCTTTCGACCGGTCAAGCGATCTGTTATGTCATTTCCATACATTTAATTAGCGTATCTATTCTCTGGCGATCATCGATTGTCATGTTGTCTACAGGTCCTGGTGCTTATTGGAATCCTTGATAGCAAAAGAACAAAAGAAAACAAAATGACGTAGTAGGTATTTCTCTGTAAAGACGCATAATATGTAATTGCCTACACGCTCTAATAGGCTAAATAAGGAAGTTTTGAGTGAGTCCTCGTGCATTAAGAAGTCCAAAGAAAAACAGTATGCCGTGCTCAACGCAAAAGCGGTATCTCAGGGAAATCTAATTTCGAGAAAATTGAGGTTTCGTAAATATAGTTTCTTTATCCTTTTAGTGATTTGAAAACTTGTTTGTCTTGTGTGAAAATGTGTTAAATAAGATACCGCTATTTGGCTTAGTTCATTGGATGCGTATTTCTTTAAGCTTACTGATGCCATAAGAATCAACTTTACGACGTTTTTCGAGATACCGCTTTTGAGCTTAGCACGGCATAGTTGAAATCACAGCCAATTTTACAGCAATGGACAAGTACGGGATAAATATAACACCATTTTGTTAGTACTTCCTGGCGCACCACAGCCAAGTATAGGTGCCCAAACTGACAGACAGACATCAAAGTGCCCTGTCCTGCGTCGAAGGGTGCCGAAGTTCCGAATGCTTCCGAGCGAGTTGGCGAGGACCGAGGGTTATGACAAGAGCAAGCACCCCTTGTTATCTTTCACGGTTCGATTGGCGCACTCAATACGCCGGCGCTATCATTAATACTAATAGGTACTGGCGCGAACACCGCTGAAATGTGTAAAGCGTGAATAAAGCTGAGGACAACTTGTCCGGTTTCGTTATGATATTTAATTCCACATATTCTATATCCCCCGCGGGGATTTTATATCCTTTAAATAAAATCGTTTGTTTCAGAACATCGTTTTCGATATTATTTAGATTTCGCTATTTTTCTGTTTCGTTGGGTCTGGTCATGAAAAACAGGAGCCCAATTCTCCTAAAAGACGATAAACCGCAATCGAACCAAGGCCGAACTATTCAGTCAGACAGTTTTCAATTACAAAAGCTGTTAAAGCTGTTGTTTAACACAAAAAACAAAACCATCATATTGACAGTTTTCGAAAACATAAACTGACTGACGGTTGTGCTTTGTTTGCGTTTCGCAACAATTTTGTTAGTCGAATATGTCCTCTGTGCCTTTTGTGTGTGTCGTATTTCAGTTGGAACGCTGAACCAGCAGTTAATTGGGGTGGATTTCACTGAAATTCTTACCGCCTTCAGAAAGTTGAGTGTAGGTTGACTGCAAAACTCGATTGGATAGAGAAACTCTCGTAACGATATCGGAACTAACACTTATTTTCTTGACTGTACCCACCATTCAAGGTATAACTAATGATGGATCACTTCAATGAATCGCGAGCAAATGCACTTTGCGCATCGATAGTACCCGTATTATACAAAAAAAGAAGTCTATCGAGTATCGTAATCTGCGACCATGAAATCATTAATATTCATGATAACTATATCTCTGGATACACGAACTACGAAGGCAACTAAAGGGACAACAGCTCAAATACTAAGTACTAATTCTGTCTAGTATGGACCTGCGTCTGATCTGGATCCGAAAAAATACAGTCCGATCTAGCTGTAGTAACTATTATTTAAATCAATGAAAGAGGTGCATTATAAGAGCCTCCACGAGTGATGATACTTTTACCTCCGGCGCACCCTGGGCAGTCAGCCCTGCTACCAACCTTGCTGACTGGCTAATCTTTTTACTACGGTATGAGTTATTCTCAATAGTTCGTGCTGACACGAGAGAGGATGAACGAATGCAAGGTTCAGAATTACATCGATTTCTGGTGGAGTTTCCTCGAATTTTGATTTGAGTACACTATCACCGTACACTATTCTAGTGAACGACAGGCATATTTAGCTTGTCTGAAGAAGTCTTGGTAGTAAGTAAGGCACAACAGTACATTGTTACCCTAGGGGTGAAAGTAACTTACTTAGTACCGAGACGGGGCCAATAGTTCGAGGGACTAAATAAGTCTTTAACCCGAGGTAAACACTGTGCTTTTCATTACGAATACAAGGAAAGCAAAAAATATCTGAATTATATGAACTCATCTCTGCTATAAGGAAGTATAAACAAAACTCTACAATGAAGATCGGATTGCCGCTTTCCCGCCTATTTTGTTCTTTTTTTCTGTGGCTGGCCAGCTTTTCAGCCGTTTTTCATCATTGAAAAAATGGTAAATATTTAGCCCAAATCTATGTTATTTTAAAGAAATAAGTAGTTGAAACTAAATTATAATAAAGTCGTTTGAAAAATATATTCTATAAATTAATACTTTTAATAGTTACTTATGTTATTACAATTTTACATCGCGCTGTAATTGAGTGGCTTTATAGAAAGTTGGAACATGGTTCAATAGAAATGTGAAAATAGAACTATGTACCTAGTTTTTTTTTAATAATTTGACAGCTATCAGTTGGAAACGATTCTCCCTAGCCCTAGGGCTGAAAAGTATTACTTTCAACCCGCTCCTCAGGCAACTTCAGACCTACTTTCCGAGTATGAGTAGTGAAAAAATTATTACTCTCTGCTAAAATATCATCATACTATTACTAATCAACATAAACATAATCAGCCCATTACTGTCCCACTGTTGGGCACGGATCTCTTGGAATGAGAAGGGTTTAGGCCTTAGTCCATCACGCTGGCCTGTTGCGGGTTAACGGACTACACATACCATTAAGTACTTTATGGAGCCCTATCAGGTGTGCAGGTTTCCTCACGATGTTTTCCTTCACCGTTTTACGCACTTGGGGTATTTTGGCCAATAAGTTAGCTGGTTATCTTGAAGTATTTATCGTCAAAGCATTGTGTTGGGGATGAAGTTGTGCGAGTTTTTTTTATTTCACTATCGGCCTGCGTTTGGCCGCCATCTCGCCTGATGTTAAGCGATTTTGCGGTCTACGATGGAGCACGCTTGCTCAGAAGAAACCGATTCACTCGTGACTTGAAGACACCCAGATTGTAGCTGTCGGGGAACACACACTCGGGCAGCGCTTTCCACTGTTTGGGCGGTTTTTATAATGAAAGGGGAATCAAAGAGCTTCGTTCGTAGATTCACGTTCGGAAAAGAAGGCTATAACTTATCTACATCATAGTGAAGTGTAACCAGTTTAGAAATGTACATATACGTCGCCGGAATTCTTTTCTCCTCCTTTAATGTCTACATTTATTTCTTTCACTGTTACAAATCAATCTAGGTAATCAGGTCACTATGATCTCTGTTGGCTGATGTTCAAGTTTCACTACTTACGGTATGCATTACAATCTGTAAATTGACGCGTTCTTGTGCATAGCCGGTGGCGATTAACACATCAAGTGTCGGTGCACTTTCGATGGAAACATTATGAACTCTCCCTCATAACCATTTATATTTGAAGTGCTAACTGGTACTAAAATTACCATGGCTATGAATTCATTCTCTATCATGGGAGCATAATTGGTAATATCGGTAACAGTGAACTCTGGGTGAACAACAATATCGCCGGCTAATTTCTGGCAGATAGAATTGTTTTGCTGGGGAGTTTGTTGTGCTGTTTCGTCTTCACAGCATAAACACTAGGAAGTGGTGAAGGGCTGGCGTTTTTGGGAGCTGTCTTTTTTAACATTGACGTTCAAAAAGAATTAAGTAGTTCTAGTCTATTTTGAATAAATTAATTTTGAAGTTGCGTGATCTCGTTGATGTTTTAACTCCCTACGCAAAAAGAGGTGTTTTATAAGTTTAAAGTGTGTATCTGTGTGTCTGTCTGTGTCACCGTAGCTTCTTTTTTTTTGTTTGAAAGGGGACTTGATCGAGAGTGTTCTTAGCTATGATTCAAGAAAATCTGTTCATCAGCTCTTTTCTAGTTGTTCAAGTCTAGTTCAAGTTCTATTGGTCTGATCGATTCGTTTAGTATCCTGTGACATCAATGATATTACAATAACATGGTAACCTTGAACTGATGCCGCATCATCTGGAATCAGCAGGATACCCAACTCCTCACCAACTTACAGCAGAGGTATTGTGTTTGTGCTCATTGGAATGGCCTCTTAGTGACAATACAATATTATGGTACTACTGAGCTGATCTGATTGAGGGGTTGGATCGGGAGGTTGTTAATACTACTGCAAAATAGCTAGTACTAATAATCAGGGCAGACCTATTGATTTAGCCTCCTGATATGGCTTCACAAGTAGGACTTAGAAGGTGGCTCAGGGTGGCGATCGGCACTCCGCAATTATTACTTACTGGTTCATCGTGTTTGAGCTCGTATGAATCGTCACGGAAAGCACTTTCTACTCACATTAATAATCGCTAACAAGGAACGATAGCCCCATTACAATATCGCGAGTATTTTTAAATTTAAGATTTGTTGTCTGTGTCATTATGAAAAAGACAGCCGTAACTTACAAACTGTTCATAAACTGAATATCAGCATCAATAAATCATTTCGAAAAGTATGTAAGGTACTAGTTGTGGTGCTGTAGAGAGGCGTAATGTTTGGAAGTTGGCATTGTCTTTTAAAGAACAATGATAAATCTGACTGTCATGCTGCTGAGAAGATTACTGAGAATGATTTATTGAAGTTTGAAAAATATTAATATTGCTGGGAAAGTGAAGTTATTTTTATTGTTATACACGTGAAATTATAGTGACGATATAATAACAGGACGTTCATTGTTCTGATGTCCCTTTTGTCGGCGAATGACCAGCAGCCTAATTGCGCAAAACATTCGTAATTTCTATGGCTTTGATTTTGACAGTACAACAATATTCATTGCGTGGTACGTAATTGTCGAAAAGTCGGATTGTTAATACATACGTTGCTATGGAAATTGTTGACTTACTGTCCAAATGCAGGGCAAAGGCCTCTTCAGCCTTTGCCCTGCAGTTGGACAGCTAATAATATTATGTAATATAACTAGAATAGAAATTACGTCAAAACATCTAATACAATTATTCCTCAGATTAAATTTATCCGACGTTGAAAAATCGGCCTTTACAGTGATATAACATGAACTAGATTTTGATAAGATTTTCGGTCTTTGAAACTTACTGCTGTCGCAAAATGCAAAATGGCTCCCTCCATCTTTATGGCTACCAGAAAAATGCTATTGCACTTTGATTCTCAAACAAAGTCACACAAATATAGTTGCAGATACCTTCCTCTATCTGAATGGTCATGTACTAGAATAGCCAACATAACGAAATAGTAATTACCAATGATAAATAGCCGGCACTCGGACAGGAACGCCCATCCTCTTTCTATTACCGTTCAATACATTAATTAGACTTGTAAAACGTTAATTTATTTACTCAGTGCTTTGTTTACTATCTACATTCAGATGCCTTCCGGTTGGCAGTACTGATTAATACGATGGTGGAGTCAGAATCAATTTGCGAGCTATCCGAGCTCACAGAGGTACTCGAGCTAAACGAGCCACCCGAGCCAGCTGGATGTATTGCTTTTATTTGCAGTGACTATCCGCACTGCCCGGTTGTTAAGACTGGCTTTACGTTTACGACTTATTCAAAGCCTGATGATGTGATATTCAATGGATGACGGTATTCTAAATCACGAGTTGGTTTGCGCAGGTCATGGGGTTTGGTGAGTCATATTTTGTTCTTATCAGAAATGGATTTGTAAGGGCATGGACAGATTGACTCTTGACTGCAACTGCCAATACAGGCAGTGCAACTGCGTGACAACTGCCGACTGGATGCGCAGTCGATAGCGGTATCAATGAACGAGATATGATCCACCAAATTTGACGTTAATAGCTATTAACGTCAAATTTGATACCGCTCCCTGTAAAGGTACGAGTTCGTAGCCGACTGCATACAGCAGCAGCGGACGACGTGTCGTTGCGACATGTCGTAGCAACACGTAGGAGCGTCATTTTTAACCGACTTCAAAAAGGAGGATGTTCTCAATTCGGTTGTTTTTTTTTTTTTTTATATTTCTTACCTCATATCTCCGTCATTTATTAACCGATTTGAAAGATTATTTTTTTGTTCGAAAGGGTATACTTCCCGATTGGTCCCATATAAATATTATTATGATTAAACCATGAACTTCAGAGATATGGAATGGAACTCCTAATCGGATCAAAGCAAAATTCTCAAATTACTAATATTGCTTTGTTTATATTTGTTGTTGGGAACTGACTACTGGAAAAGAGGAGGGGGTGCCTCCCCCCCCCCCCCCTTGGAATGTTTTCATTATATCGTGTAAGGTATCATTCGAAAGGGCTTTGTATACCCGACTACGTCAAAGCCAAAAAGAAGGTTTATGAAGAGGAGGGGGTTAAATCTATGGCACTAAACCGTATTTAATAAAAAATAAACTTTAAAAAAAAGTAAAAACCGACTTTAAAGAAAAACTAAAAGGAGTAAAATAATTACCATAATATAAAATTAACAGTTTCAGAAGTCGGTGCAACTCTACACTGAAACAAATAGAAGCCATCGACTTCTGAAACTGTTAATTTTATATTATGGTAATTATTTTACTCCTTTTAGTTTTTCTTTGAAGTCGGTTTTTACTTTTTTTTATTTGAGAAAGATTCAACGTGTTGTCGCTGCAGCGTCTTTGATACTACTGATCTGCAGTCGAACGACACGTCGTCTGCGGTCGTGCGACGTGTAGTCAAGCGACGTGTCGCTAGCTGCGGAAGGTATTTCATAGAAATAAATAGAAACCAGTAGTGTCTAAGCGACACGTCGTCTGCTGCTGCTGTATGCAGTCGGCTACGAACTCGTACCTTTAAATACTTTTATTTATCAGCATCTTTTGTAACTATTGGAAGCCGAACAAAATTACGAAAATATCTACGTACCTACTAAATCGATTCTGAATCGCGCTGCGAAGTCGCTAATGTGTAACCAGTCTTAGCCCCGTAGAAACAAACTCCATTTTCCCGCCTTGATTGTTTTTAAACGAGGAACAGTCGCAATTCATAGAAAATATATATGAATGCAACTGTCGCTCGAGTTCATTCCCGCCCTAGAAAGTAGGGCGATGTTTCAACGTACGTGCTTCGATATATATACACGTAGGTACCTCGGGATGCATCAACAAAATGTATGGATGATTGTCGTATTGCAGGAAGCAGTTAAATATCCCTGTGAGCATATTCAGGGTGAGCATAGTCAGGGTGTATACGAATTCGTGTAATTCCTTCAAACCGCGTGATCTACTGGTGACACTGATTGATCCAGAAAGGGTTTTTTTAAAATTCGAATTTTTTTTTCTTCGCCCTTCCTTTTGCTATTCTGTTTCCAAGTAATTTTAACACCTCGAGTTAACTGACTGCGCGGAGTGATATCACCCTAGCCGTGCCCGTCAGCTGTGCTACTGTGCTTCCATTCTTTTATTCGTGGCATAGAAAACAGCAAAGAGAAAAAAAAAATGCTAAAATTTTTTTTGATTCTTTTTTCATTGAATCCTTAGGTGGTTTACATACAATCACTTACCCCTAAAACAAGAAAAAAAAAATTTTTAACTTTTTATTTTCAATGAAGCTATATCCCATGCGGATTTAATCAACACTAGTTAGACTACGCAGTTTGAAGGAATAACACAAATTCGTTTACACCTTATACATGAGCATAACAAACTGTTAGCTTCGGTTTTTACAATTTTTACTCCAAAGTCAGCTGCAAAACAAGTTTTATCAGCATTTTTAATGTTAATCTAAAGATTTTGTCGTCAGATTTGCGATGCAACGTTATAAATATGCTAATAGCTGTTATTAGTAGTGTTATAAACGTTTAAAGGCACCTAAGTCACCTTAAAAGGCTTCCAATTTAAGAAAAGGTGCTTTCCTCTGATGTATACGAATATAGGAAATTTATTGCCTCCTGCATCCCGTTGGAACATAAGCGATTGAACGGCTGTGACCGCTTACGTACGCTGGCGGTCTCACCGCAGTCGGATGACGTCGAAATAATCGGCTTCCTAGAGAATTAATAGTGTTTAGGATATTTATTCTTCGAGTTTTGTGGTTTTGTATTAGTTCTATTAATATTTAATGCGTTATTTTCCTTTGAATCAATGAAACGTGTAGCTAGGGTTACCAACTCTTTGTCGATCAAAAATAGTAGTTATACAATTATTACCCACAAAAATATAGTAGATAACGAAAGGATGAAAAAAATTATAGTAGGTTCCAAAATAGGTAGTTTTATTTCATTAGATTTTTTTTTATAAATTAACTTCAAAAGTAGGTAGTTACCAAAACACAAACTCGAAAGCGCGAAAATCGAAATTGCCAATCTGTCAAGTGAACGTAAATTGTCAACTTGATATACCCATAGAAGTAATAAGTACTACGAAAGTCCTTGGATATACCACAATCGTTCAGAAATTAATATTGACGTTTCGTATTACGCTTACTTTACTTTGAAACGAATATTATTGCTTTGAGTTTGATGCCTTTAAAATATAGTAGTTTCGCCTACTATATAATTTTTTCAGAAATATAGTAGTCGGGCCTCTAATATAGTAGGATACTATATTATATAGTAGGGTTGGCAACCCTACGTGTAGCAAACAAAAAAGAATCTAGGAATTACTTTTATCCGCCGTCGTCGTAAGACGTCGTATTGGAGCCTCTTGATGTAGGGAAAAGTGAGAAATTTTAATTTCTAGACCCCTGTCTAAGCCTAAGCAGCACGGGTGACTTTTGTCACCGTGACTATTTCAGCACTGTTATAAAATCGCGCACGGCACGGGTGGCTTTTGTCACCGTGAAAATCTTGTCACTCTTTCAAGTCCATTGGTTCATGTGTTACTACATGATAACTGGGTGCATCTCCATACAAACTCTTAGATTTAATAAGAGTGATGAAATTGTCACGGTGACATAAGTCACCCGTGCGCGCTAGCTCTAAGGGCCGCGTCACACCGGAATGGCAGCGGCCGGCAGCGGCCGGCAGCGACGCGACGAGCAATTTCAGTGTGAAATAATTTTAAACTGTATCTACATACTTAAAAGACCAGTATTGCTTGAAAAGGTCTTGTCGGTGGTTCTGCCCGCGGCTGCCAGCGGCGACGCGAGGCCGCTCGCGGCACCGCGGGCGTCCGCGCGACCTTTTCAAAATGCGAAATGTATGTACTATACACCTCTGCCAACCCTTCGGGGAATACAGGCGTGAGTTTATGTAAATACTTTTTATTTAAATAAGCTAGCATTCTTAATTTCAAAGATATTAATGTTTATGTTAATGACACAGATTCATTGCTCCCTGCTATTTAAAAAGCCGGAAATCAAAGAAAACTGAAATACCTATGATTTAAAACAACACCACTGAAATTAAATTAAAATATTCAACAACTCTACAATATCAGTATTGTTCTGGATTATCTGAATACAATAATAATTCACAGCATTCATTAAAATTATAAAATTTCACATTGATTTACACAAATGTAGTGAAAGGCAAGTAAGAGGCGTTTGTAAGTGAATTATACTGTATCGATGACTGAGTAGTGTTAGCATTAAGGGTAATCATACCTTTTACACCGCTACTATTCGGAACTATATACACTTAGGCTTATTAATTTATTTATGTTTAATTTAAAAACGTTTAATAGAATACATTTAAAAGTATGTTATTTGACTACAATTAAAAGTGAAGCAAAATATGTTTAATAAATGTAGGAATAGTCTAAAATTGTAAGAATTATATTTGGATAATTATTTCTTATTTATTTAACTTGTTTATGATTAAGAAGTACTGACAACGGATTGTAATAAGAACAAGTTGACAGAGGCAGAATAGAGGGGGCATTCTCGGGCAGACCGTCGAATGGGACGGACGTTCACAATTGTTATACTAGTTGTTTGTTTTGGCTAGGGATTCTTGTTCTTATTTTATCATCTTAATAATGGTTGAGTAAAGTATTATGTTGTGATCTAGTTCATGTTACTAACACTAACCCAATTACAAGTACTCTCAGTGGTGGAGAGTCTATGTTGGTTTTATTTATTCCATTTACCTTGCCCACAGTACTTACATATTGATATTAGCTATAACTGTAATGATAGAATCACCCCAGAAAGCTAAAAAGATATTAATCCTATTAGTAAATTCGTTCTTTTATTAGCTATCCTTCGGGATAGCTTATATCAGAAGTGGGATAGGCTCCATTGCCTATCTTATTTTCTGTGTAGATTTGTATATAGAGTACAAGTTATTACAAGACAGAAAGATAATTAAAGAAAAAAAAAACGGATAAATACCTACCTACGAAAAAAAAAAAATTGTGAACGTTCCTCCTTTTTACGAATCTGTCTAATCGTAATTGTTATTTTAAATGTGTTGAAAGTTGATTCTAGGACTCTCAACACGGGACAGAGGATCTGCCAACCTGTTGCAACACGTCGAACCTCGCATGGATTTGTCGGTGCTGCTGCCCAGTGTGACATGATGTGTGATTGCGTCATGCCACCATGTGTATCGCCGTCAGGTACTGGAGTGCGAGCGAGGTAACGGACAAGCTTATGATTGCAATCAATGCCATAAGCCTGGTAAGATTGAACCATTTGTATTTCATCCTTCCGATACGTCTTTTAATGATTTTAACTTGTAGTGAGGTAGATCATGAGTGTAATTTAGATGGATGCGGACGAGATATCCTCTAATCCGTGATCTGTGTATTCAACATGTGTTTGGCGCGTAAAGGCAATTATTTGAGAGGCTTCATTTCTTGTTGCAAAAGAAATTGAATATTTACTTGGGACGCCTTCTGTCTGATCTGTTCACAGGAACTGTGCTGGTTTACATCACCTGGAGTTACCATTATATGGTCTTTGAACTGGTAAAGTTTGGAGAGTTATAAACTAAGGACTCTCAAATTTATTTATTTTTGCTTGTTTGTATTTGTGTACTTAAGCGTATAGTGTTTGTGTATTGGGCATAAGTCCTGCAGACACATAGTGTATGTGTATGGGACGTTAGTCCAGCAGACACGGTAACGTGTGAAGTTGCTCTTGTACAAGTTAACATTGTACGAGTAAAATAATGAAAAGTTTAACAAGAAAAATAAGTGCTTCATTAAATTATGTAACATGTGTCGTAAGGAGAGCTAATGTTGTGCTACCTCATGTTGATGATGAGAAACGCTAACGTCGTGCTTCTTTCTCTTGTTACCTGTTGATGACGAGAAACGTTAACGTCGTGTTTCTTTCTCGTGTTCCCTGTTGATAACGATGAGAAATCGCTAACGTAGTGCTTAATTTTCATTGGCTGTTTACGTAAGTCTGCGTGGCCTTACGAGTTCTCTTTAGCAAGTTGCGTTGCTAAAAAGATACCTGTGGCTTTACTAAAAATGTGTGCTTTTATGTAATACAGGTGAGGATTTTGACAAGTAAGAAACCACGCCTGGTCTAGTTGCTGCCAGTCACGAGTATGAGCCGTGCTTATTTACATGAGGTGATACCGAGCTACAGCCCGTGGCACCGTGCAACGCCGAGCATCGTTCCAGGCTTTCATCGATTTATGATGAGCTTCTGCCTGCAGCAAAGAAATGAAGAAAATATAACGAGGATGTGGTTTGGTATTTTGTTTATTCTTAGAGCTCTGTACTCCTACTATTTTTGGTAACCTAAAGACTGCTAGATTAAATTTTGAGTTCATGTTTTTTTACGATGATTTTTATGTGTAACAACCTTAAGGCTCTGTCTAAGCTTAATAAGTAGTTTGGTTCATGCACTCCCTTGTTTACATTGCACAGAGGTGTGAATGTAATTGTGAATTATTTTTATGTTTAAAGACAACCTGAGGGCTCTGTCTAACCTTTTAACTAGTGTGGTTCATACACTCCCTTGTTTACATTGCACAGAGGTGTAAATGTAATAATGAATTTTGTTGATGAACATCATTGAGGAATTATAGATACGTGATTACCATTATTGCAATATGAAATGGTCATGAGATTTATTTATGTGTGTTACAATGAGATTTAGAACAGAGCATTTAAGTTATATAATTTAGCTCTTAGAACGCTTACAGGACCATACAAAAGAATATTTAAAGTGTTGCACTGTAATAGATATGAAAAAGCGATTATGGTGCTATTTAGTACCATAGATGACCTTTCTGACACTTTTATGTATCATTCATGAATTTTATGATTGGGTAATTATAGAAATCAAGTTATTAACAGAAAAAAAAAGAGAGATTGTTTGTATTATTTTGATTATGTTAAAATGAGAATAGGAATATGGTTATACTTACCTACCAGATATATATGATAATAGATGATGATGTATGTGATAATATATGGTGAGATGGAAGTCGGTGGTCGGTTCGTTAGGGTTGGCGAAGCTCACGTTGCAACCTATGGACGGTTGGAAGACGTTGAGTCGTCGACCGCCGGTGAAGTCTCACGGTGCATCTCCTAAGGCATAGGTCACTTATTGGAAGTCGTATAGTGGCTGGAAAGTGAGAGAGCTTGACCAGTGAAGCTTGCGGTGCAATTTGTGGCAAATGCAGGATGTTATGATGAAATTATGAATACAGGATTAAGATAGTGTGATTAAATGTAATATTGTTTCACCATCACGGGCATAGGTCACTTATTGGAAGTCGTATAGTGGCTGGAAAGTGAGAGAGCTTGATCAGTGAAGCTTGCGGTGCAATTTGTGGCAAATGTAGGATGTTATGATGAAATTATGAATACAGGATTAAGATGGTGTGATTAAATGTATTATTGTCCCACCATCACAGACATAGGTTACTTACTGGAAGTCGTACAGTGGCTGGTATGTGAGAGAGCTTGACCAGTGAAGCTTGCGATGCAGTGGGTAGCAGATGTACAATAATTATGAATATAGGATTAAAATAGTGTGATTAAATGTAATATTGTTTCACCATCACGGGCATAGGTCACTTATTGGAAGTCGTATAGTGGCTGGAAAGTGAGAGAGCTTGATCAGTGAAGCTTGCGGTGCAATTTGTGGCAAATGCAGGATACATAGGTTACTTACTGGAAGTCGTACAGTGGCTGGTATGTGAGAGAGCTTGACCAGTGAAGCTTGCGATGCAGTGGGTAGCAGATGTACAATAATTATGAATATGAGATGATGAGAATAAGATAGATTAACAAAAAAATATGATTTTGTCGCCCAAATGAGAAAACTCATTATCGCGAATGTGAGTCGAAGTGGTGTATTGGGCATGAGTGGCATATGAACTTGCCGCCCAAAATGTGAATGTGTTGCTAAATACCTATGTAAAAAAAAAAAAAAAAACGAATGTTGTGTGATATCGTTAAAGTGAATATAATGGCAATGTTTGATTTTGATAGAGCAATCAACATTTTTCTGGCCAATGAAAGGAGATTGAAAATATTGGCCATGTTGACAGATCCATGGGTATTTTCAATCTCTTCAGAGATATGATAAGAGTGAAAAGGTACGAAAATGCGGTTAAAATGTTTGATTTTGATAGATCAATCAGCATTTTGATTGCGAAGGTTGAAAATATTGAGTGACCATGTTGATAGATCCATGGGTGTTTTTGATATTTAATTATTTTGAGACAATATGTAATAGAATAGATTTACGTAGAATTATATATATTTACCTGCTGTTAAGTTTGAGGACAAACTTATTGTCAGGAAAGGCCGAATGTTAGCATTAAGGGTAATCATACCTTTTACACCGCTACTATTCGGAACTATATACACTTAGGCTTATTAATTTATTTATGTTTAATTTAAAAACGTTTAATAGAATACATTTAAAAGTATGTTATTTGACTACAATTAAAAGTGAAGCAAAATATGTTTAATAAATGTAGGAATAGTCTAAAATTGTAAGAATTATATTTGGATAATTATTTCTTATTTATTTAACTTGTTTATGATTAAGAAGTACTGACAACGGATTGTAATAAGAACAAGTTGACAGAGGCAGAATAGAGGGGGCATTCTCGGGCAGACCGTCGAATGGGACGGACGTTCACAATTGTTATACTAGTTGTTTGTTTTGGCTAGGGATTCTTGTTCTTATTTTATCATCTTAATAATGGTTGAGTAAAGTATTATGTTGTGATCTAGTTCATGTTACTAACACTAACCCAATTACAAGTACTCTCAGTGGTGGAGAGTCTATGTTGGTTTTATTTATTCCATTTACCTTGCCCACAGTACTTACATATTGATATTAGCTATAACTGTAATGATAGAATCACCCCAGAAAGCTAAAAAGATATTAATCCTATTAGTAAATTCGTTCTTTTATTAGCTATCCTTCGGGATAGCTTATAGTAGTAGATACTTAAAACCCGGTGTTTAATTCCTAGTCTAGATTTATCTCAGAGTCATTCTTTTACTCTTACATATGGAGAAATTGATAAAGATGACATATATCTGAACAAGAACATGAAAGTAATAAAAATGTAATGTAATTGAAAATCAAAATCAAAAGTTGTTATTTCACGACCATTACAGGTGTGTATGAAAAGTCGAATTTAGGTGCACGGTTCCTATTAGTCGTTTCTTATGGAGTAGAGCCGGCAAGAAACACCATGGTTACTCTTTTAAAATCCATATCTTTAACATTTTTTTAAGTAGGTAGGTAGGTAGTTACGATTAAGAAAAGTTATGAGAGAGCAATGTAAGTCGACTTAAGGACTTGCTGACGACTCGGACACAATATATTCGGATACAGTGTCCGAATTGACACATTTTAATTTCAATATTTTTTTTACTAATGATTCGGACACGGGCTGGGCGGAGAACGGATTTCTACAATTAAGTTATCGTTGGAAGTTTTTTATCTGACTGTACAAAACAGCTTTATTTATTGGTGTCCGAAACATCAACGAAGAGGCGCGCGCTCTGGTGCTGTATGTAAACTCAGGACACTTTTCATCAACATTGTACTAGACCCTTGGTTCATGTGTTTCTACGTCAATTTGTATAAAGCTCTTTATTTTGTCTGCGTAATCTACCCATTTAAAAACAAAAACAAGGATTTCGGCATAAAAGGAACTGTGCAGTGTGCCAAATACAGTCAGCTGTATTATCCAGCACGTTAATTAGATATTAGTTGGTAGGCCGTACAATGAGCTAGCAATGCATTTCTAAAGGAGAGCCTGCCAGCCGCTGGCATCTTGCCAGTACCAGCTGCAGTTGAGTTGAACATTTCATGGCTTGTTACTAGTTGTCGAATTTCTAACTTTACCGTGGGAATAATAAAAATGCATAGCTAAGTTACTGCATGGTTTGGTTTACTTATTTATTTATTTAGTACGAGAACTAACACTAAATATACACGTTATGTTATACAAAATAGAAATTGTTATAGATGATGGTCAGTCAACAGTCTGATCTACCCTTTAACGAATGAGAGTGCATTATCTGTGGAGAGGATATTGGTCGACCATTATCTCGGGAGTCGCGCTAGGAGTAAGAGCGATTACGCACAGCATCCGATCCGAATCCGTGAAAATACGGATATAAAAAACTCGGACCGAATTCGGATATTGCTTTACGCACTACATCCGATCCGAATCCGTGAAAATACCGATCTAGAGTAAAAATCTCGGACCGAATTCGGATGTTGCTTATGCATTATTCCGATCTCTGATTCAAATTCAAACAATTCGGGGGCCATCTTTGGCATGTCCGTTTGGCGTCTGATTTGAATCCGAGGTAATGCGAAAGCGTTCATACAAACAGTACTACGGCTACTTCGGTCCGTCAATTTTTCTTCCGAATTAGAAACTCACGGATGACGGATAGAAATCGGATGACGGATGCCGGATGTAGTGTTCTATGGCTACTTCGGAACGTATTTTCACGGATTGGGATCGGATGCAGTGCGTAACCACTGTAAGAGCTAACGATTATAATAAAAACGTCAATAAATACTGTTACAGAAGTCCAACAGTAGTCTTTATCTTTATCATATAACAAAAATAAAAAGAGCATTCAAAACATGTAGCAAAATTCATCATCCGTTCCTCTTCCCCTTCCCCTTCTACTCCAGGTGTTCCGACAACATCACCTACCATTCATCCATCCATCCAAAAATCTAAACTCAAGGTTTGCCACTGAGCCTCGGGGCGCAGCATATTATTGGTTCCAAACTATCCGGTCGGGTTTCAAACACTACGCTGCTCTCCAAAATGCAAATTAAGGAGTTAGCACACACAGCTGCCAAACTAAAGTGGAACTGGGTCCGCAATGTTTGTTGCAAGCTAGATGTACTATAAGCCAAAATAGCGGCAAAATAGATGCCTGGCAAACAGCGACGCGATAGATTCTGGAAGAAGTTAAAGAAGTAGGCTTTAATAAGCAGAGGTGAAAATAAATAGAGGCATTTGGAAGACGCAGGGAACCTTGCGTGAGAATGGGGTAATCAGGGTTACATAAGAATTATATGTACGGTACAATACGTTTTCTATAAATTACGTATAAAGTTTACATTTGTTGAAAACTGCAAATGAAGGAAAAATAATAGTTGACATACTTTCAGCTAACACCGAAAATTATCAAGATCATCACTCGATCAGACTTACGAAATGAAATCGGTAAATATTAAACCTCATTATTGATTAAAGGCAACTCAAAAGCTGCTTTTAACACTTAAATAGTAATTGCCTTTAATTGGTCCCTTAGATATTCGTAAATTGCCCTTAGATGATCAGCTGTCAACTCTTTACTCTCGCTCTACTTTCGTCGCGTCAACTGATAATGTTGGCTAAATCAGGGCTGCCAACATGTCTTAGTGATTCGCGCCATTTCTTGACAGTTGTGATTGACAGGATAGGTTAATTACAACCTCTTTAGCTGAAATATGTACAGAGTTTATATATCATTACTAAACTTAACATTTCGAAGTTAGTTTTTTCGTTGTATACAGTCAGCATCGAATATATCGGGACGAACAGACCTTAGAATAAGTACTAAACAGACTGTTCAAAATGTCAACAAATCAAAAAAAACAACTGTCATTCTGACAAGATTTCTTATTTTTATCCCAAATTGTCTGCAGTTAAAAAAAAAACCAATACGTGCTCAATATGTCAATTTTTGTCTTTTAAAATGTAAAACTTCCTTAATGAAAAAGAGCTTCTTTGGTATTGCTCCCCAAGTTTATAATAAAATACCCGAAATAATAAAATGTATGCCTCTACAAAAATTCAAAAAGTCTCTTAATGGGTTATTGCTTGAGAAATGCTACTATAAAATAGATGAGTTTATAAATGACAAATCACTATAATTTATACGTACCTACCTACATTATTTTTCCTTTTTTTTCTTTTTAAGTTTTTGCTATTTTCTATGTTGTTTCTGTACCTACTTAACATTTGTATGTCATTAATGGCAAAACATAGTGCACTACCATCCTAATTATTTAAGATCTTAAATGTAAATACCTATGTTTAACAAACAAATGATTCTATTCTATTCCCATTATGATAAAGTTTAATTTACTATCATGTTTTTCCAAGGTTTTCAAGGCGCGGCCAAGGGCGGGCATTTTTGGGGGCTCTCTTTTGTAACATTGACGTTCAAGAAGAACTAATAGCCCGGTTACACGGTGTGGACGGCAAGACGGTAACTCGCGCAGGCCCGAAAGCGCGGCTTGCGCAATCGTTGACATGCTGAAGATTGGCCAACGCAGTCCAAGACTGAGATTGGGCTTGCAGTGTGTGGCCGGTCATTCAAGCCGCGCTTCAGTCCGGCAAAATTATTTTCGACGACACAATGAGTGATGTAAGAAGTCGCACATCGTGACGTGACGAACTCTCAAAACACTATGAGGTTTGCACAGTCCAGTTTGCACGATCTTACCTGCACGTGTGACCATTGTACGGTATACCGTCTTTTTGTTCAGTCTCGACTGCGCACTTTTGGACTGCGCAGGCAAGACGTAGCGTGTAGCCGGGCTATAAGTAATTCTAGTCTATTATGAGTTTTGAAGTTAAAGTTGAATGTATCAGAACTTTAATAGACGAAACGTATTCCGAAGAAATTAATCTGTAATTGAATATGTAACAAAGCCTCAGTAGATATGTAAATCAATCTATTAAACGAATGTAGACACATTTTCAGCGTATTTATTTGGCTTTTACTTGAACCTGAACTACATGTAGTAAGTAAGGCAGTACCAATTTTCGGATAGTTCATCGTTACAGCGATTACGCACTGCATCCGATCCGAATCCGTGAAAATACGTTCCGAAGTAGCCATAGAACTATTTGTATGGTACTTTACGCACTACATCCGGCATCCGTCATCCGATTTCTATCCGTCATCCGTGAGTTTCTAATTCGGAAGAACAATTGACGGACGGAAGTAGACGCCAAACTTTTTTGTTGTTTGATTTTTACTCTTGATCGGTATTTTCACGGATTCGGATCGGATGCAGTGCGTAAAGCAATATCCGAATTCGGTCCGAGTTTTTTATATCCGTATTTTCACGGATTCGGATCGGATGCAGTGCGTAATCGCTCTTAAAATACTTACATGTGGGAGTCGGTAGTAAATTGAACTGATACAAATCTCGGCCAATTTATCTGTATGTGATGATTATAATTTTATTTATTAGAACAAAAAGTAAATAAATAATGAAAACCCACGCGATGGTTCTGCCTGCCCGTTCTTTTAAGCAAACGGTGTGACTACTAAATTTGGAAATACAAGACGTCCCATACAAAATAATGAATTAGCCTGACAAGTCTGTATAACTAATTAGTTTTTTTATGACTAATTTATGCCCGGTTCTTTTGGCCAAAAACGGATTGTTTTGATTACCAATGGTAGTATTTTTATTGCCAAATTGAGCATATAAATAGACTCGTAAGCTAATTTTACTTGTAATAGCTACATGTGTATGGGAGGGTCTAACGCTATGGGATCTTTGCTTCATTATTAGTGATACAAGAGTCTTAATTTTAACCAATAACGCTTGGTCAATCGTAAGATTCAGCCATTAGAGAACAAAATTATAATCAACTAAAGATTTTACGAATTATTGTTTTATAATCACACTTGAAAGCTTTCACCTTTTCTTTTTGTTTCTAAACATTAATAATTTTGAATGTGTTTTTGTTTATACTATACACAGTTTATAATAAGAATCAATTTGATTATTATTGTACAAAACGTAATATAACATCACGCCTCTATTCCCTTAAGGGCGGGGCAGAAGTGTATAGTACACCCTAATTTCCCTGTTATGTTTAAGTGCCATGTAATAGGGGGCGAGTCTATTGCCATCAACCGGGTACCTACAAATCCAGACTCCGGGCTACTACTGAGGAATTCCACACGGAAAACCCTAAAAATATTTTGCCCGACCTGGGGATCGAGGACCTCGTGCTCAGCAGTCGCGCTTGCGACCTCTAGACCAACGAGGCAGTCGATTTTATTTTCTCACATAAATAACGGCAAGTTCAGTCGAAATTAGCCGTCCTTATAAGGAAGCTGGGAGAATCAATCAACACATAAATAATATCGTAGGAGGCAAATACGCGTTCTGCCTTAACAGGCCCTAATGTTTACAGCTGTTCATTACTGTTATATAGAGCGTTTATTTTAAATTAGTTGCTGGAAGTAGAAATTATATAGGGTGACTGGTAATTAGTGACCGATACTTTAACACATGACTGTACTCATGGTAACAAAGAACTTTCCCAAAGAAACATTTTTAATTTATTTTTTTCCTAAGGTTAAACCCGTTGTCCGTGTGGTGCCGGACGTAAAGAATAGCACTACCCCATCTCTTCCCATGGGTGTCGTAAAAGGCGACTAAGGGATTCACTAGAGGATGGGCAGCAGCGTTCTCTGAGTACTTTAACAACCATACTACGATCGCCAACCCGCCTGCCAAGCGTGGCGATTATGGCAAACCCCCCAACATGGCTTGGGGACGTCTATGTCCAGCAGTGGACGTCTTTCGGCTGAATGATGATGATGAGACCGGTTGTCAGATTTTCGGGCTTCTGACTACCCATAACGACTGTTATAGGTATTCGTATGACAGTCGGGACCGACGGTTTAACGTGCTTTCCGAGGCGCAGAGGGGTCTCGATGTGTAACAAATGGTCACCCATCCAAGGACTGACCGCGGCAAGCGTAGCTTAACCTTGCAAATCATTGATCCGCGCGGTTGTTAATTAGCCACGAGCCTCTTGTCGAATGTACAGTTCTTCACGTTTCCCTTATAAAATTAAAAAGATATGTTCAAAATTATTTGTTTAATTATACATAGTAGGTACCTACCGATACCGTCTCAACATTATTCTAGAAAGGCGTAATATTTATTTATTATTTAATAATAACTGCAAGAATATAATATTGACATATAATATCGTCACTCTCCGCGCTAACTGTCCCCATCTAGCAATTGATAATTTTACAGTAGTTGCGTTAGCTGCGGCTTTATTGATGAATTAATAACTTTTTTGTGTTGCTCTTGGCTTACTCTTGGCTTGGTTAGTAGTTGCCCTAAAGCCCTAGGGTATCTATTTATTTATTTCTATTAATTTGAAGCAGATATGTCACTCTGTGAGAATTTTTCTGAAAAATTATATCAATTGCTAGTTACGACAGTTAGCGCGGAGGGTGACGATATACAGGGTGTTAACGAATTCGAGTAATTCCTTCAAACCGCGTGATCTACTGGTGACACCGATTGGCCCTGCGTAGGTTTTTTTCGAAATCAACAAAAAAAAGTTTTCAAAAAATGAACCATGGTATTCTGTATCTGAGTAATTTTAGCGTCCTAAGTTAACTGACTGCGTGAAACGATATCGTGCTAGACGTTCCCGTCAGCTGTGTCGCCGTGCCTTCATTCATTTATGCATGGCATTAAAATTTGATATCGAATAAAAAAAAAAATGGGAAAAAAAACATTTTTATTTTTAATCAATCTAAATCCCGTGCGGGGTTAATCTATACCATCAATAGATCGTGTGGTTTGAAGGAATTACACGAATTCGTTAACACCCTGTATGGATACCATTGACTAATCCTAAAGAAGCTTTGATTGAAGAAAGTTGTAAAACATCTAAAATCTGCGTGTCATTGCGGTAGGCTCAACTTCCATTATCTTGGTATTAGTATTTCCCCAATGACGTCATACTAATCAAATCAAATCAAATCAAAATCATTTATTTGTCAAAACATAGGTAAAAGTTACAAACTTGATGGAATATAAAATATTTAAGTAACACTATGTTTCACCGTGAAAGGTATACAAATATTTGGTACAAAATAAAGTATTTTAACATTAATATAATTAATTACTTTAGCATTCGTTACAATTATTACATTATTCAATTATTTATATTTTAAGGTAAATCTACTAACAGAAGAACTTCACATATCTAGGTTAACCTGCGGATGAATCATTTAATTAATAAACCGCTGCTGTATGGTAATGTCAATGACTGTGTTAGTCATTATAGTGAAATTATAGGTCATACCTCGTCTTGTGGGGTAAGCGAACCGAAAGATGATAATAGGGATGTGTCATACAGGTTATTTTATCAGTACTGAAGTCTGAGGCCCGTATTAGTAGGCAGCTTTCATTTGAGAGAACTTCCAATAGCGGCTACCATAAGTAGAGTTCAGCACATTTGACATTTTTTTTTAATTCTTCTTTTCTTTTTAATAAGTACTACACAATTACAGTTCGGACAACGTAATAGGTCCGATTTGATGTTTGCATAAAAGGACATTATAAATGTGTACAGAAGCTGCACGCCTTCGATCTTAAAGAAAGCCGCTTTTTTTTTATCTGAACATAGCGCACCATTGATAAAATTAAAGTAAACGCATTGGAGTATTTAATACTAGTGTTGACATTACTCCTAGTATTTTGACAGATGTCAAATCGGATCTATTAGATTGTCACAACTATAAGATGGATCTCTCAAATGAGAGCTGTTTATTATTAAGGGCCTCAGATTGCGTAGTTGTTTTGTTGATCGAAGGTGCGATCTCAATTCAAAGTTGCGACATTTCATAGTCGCATCGAAATTGAAGTTCCATTTTGTATATTTACTAGTTGAGAGATGTACGCTTTAACTAAGTGCTGTGCTGCTCGAATCTTCGATAGATCTTTGTTTCAAAATTTTAGGGGATCAGCCGGTTTGAGGTGCGAGTTATCGGAAGTTCCAAAATTTACGAATTGGGAGTGGGGCATCCCTAGTCTTAACAGTTTGTTTTCCTCTTGTATTTCGTTTGAAAACAATAATTGCACGCTAACTCACGTCAGGTGAGTTCTGGCAGTTTACTATCATCTTAAAATGTCATTCGACAGAGAAGGTATGAAATCATCCAATTAATAACGTTCAGGATTTATGACAGTGTATTATCGACAGATATTTTCCATCAATATGACAGCGCCACTGAATAATTACGAAGTAAAAGTATCCTTTTGAGATAGACGGTGCCGTCACTATATATTTTTTTATAATAAGTTACTTCAATAGAATTATACGAATTCAAAAATAAATGCTGGCAATTGCAACGTTAAAAAGAAAACATAAACACATTTGAAAAAAGAACATGCAATTTCAAATGGATAAAATGTCTAATCTCGTGTTCATATAGCGATTTAAATGGAAGCTATTCACAAGACTGACGGACGCGGGAACGTCCACCGATTTCACTTATCTCGTTCAAGTAAACACTTCCTCATTACATCAATTAGTGTTATAATTTGTTGCACATCACACTGCTACATACACTATGAATTTTCATGAGTCTAGTGCAATTTCTTTAATTATATTACGTAAATCGAGCTACTTACTGCATTTCTAGCGTGATTTTGAAAATAAAAGTAAATGTGCACTTTCCCTGTTATATTATGGGCGTTCGTAAAAGTCAAGAATGTGTGTTAATGCACTTATAATAGTGTAATAATAACGTTTGGTATAAAAGCTACTATTACTATTCATGAGCGCTTCTAATTTCGTATAATTCGGATAAATTGCTGTAACACCTTAATGACGACTGCTGTTTGAGTCTTTGTTGTTTTGACTATTTTATTCGTAATTATAGTTGTGATGATGAATACTGAAGTCAAGGCTAGGTCTGTTAGAGTTTTTTGTAACGGAAATCGTTTAAGGAAATACTTGGAAAAGCTAAATAAAACTTTTAAGCGCTCTGTTATTATAGTTAAACTTTTGGGGCTAAGAGCCCAAATACACGTCCGATACTTGCCTCCGATAGTCGGTTCCGATAGTCTGATCAGACTATCTGAAGGCCTCCGCGTCATACATTTCTTTGAACATGAATTACACGTACGATCAGACTATCGGATCGGATGTCAGAATCGTAAGCATTGTCAGGGCGTCGTCGTTGTCCAGAAAAAATCGGACACTAGAATCGTACGTGTATTTCATGAATCCGATCAGATAGTCGGATCCGGCTCCCGGAAGCAACTATCGGACGTGTATTTTGACCCTAAACCCTCAGTAAACCGAGACCCTAATAACGTGCGAAATCTGCGAAAATTATTCTCAAGAAATTAAGAAGGAATTGCTGGAAGAGATTTCTTTAAGTAATAAGCAGTGCGTTTGTACGCCATGGTCCTAATTAACTTATCTTTTATTAAGTTTTGTGGGTACATAAATTATTAAATAAGGAAAACTGCGTTTGGATAACATTTTAACACATTCGAGTCCATCACACTTTTCATAGAGCTCATAAGCCAATCCCGCCATACATATTGCTAGTGGACCTTCCAGGAGGGTCCGAGGCATTACGTTTGCGCTAAGAGTGAAGCCTAGAGGAGGGTTCCTGGCATTAGGTTAAAAACCGTAAAAATACGCTAAGTACAACATCGTAAAATAGGTGTTTGCTTCTTTCATGACGGTGCATTTTCCAAGAAAAACGTACATTAAAAATGAGCCCTCCACGAGGGTTTATTCCACTTTGTTCACCTGGGTGAACAAAGTGGAATTTTTAGCGTCTTTAATTCACCTAGGATTTATTTCACCTGACAATATCACCCAGGTGAATTAGTGCGACATATTTGGTCTCCTTTGTTCACCTTGGAATTAAATCACCCAGGTGAACAGTTGCGACTTTTTTTATTAATGTTGTGGACTTTATTCACCCACTTAAAACATGCTCGAAAAAATCAAATCAAATCCAACTTAATATATTTAAATCAGTTTAATGTAAAAATAAACAAAAAAAAATGCAAAAAATATTGTTTGTGTTGATTAAATTGTCTAAAAAATTTGTCAAATTGAAAAATGGTTGGAAAAATTAAAGTATAAGAAGATAATGTTATGTCAATTATTCAACACAAATATAAAAAGTTATTTAAAATGCTGGGTCATCGTAACTTTTCGAGAAAATGGCCAATCGAAATGCGTCCTTCTACCAGTGCCATTTGACACTCTTCTATGAAATTATTGCGAACTACTGCAGGGGTCAGATTGGATGAGGACAAATACTCGCCGAGATTAATATTTCTTCTTTGTTTTAAACGCAACATGTAAAATGATGCATCTTTGCTCAACGCATAGTCTATTAAATGTTTAATATTATTTTTACGACGACGTACAAAGGAATTTAGCCCATGGTGCCACCTGTCCAAATAATTTGTCGTTCGTCGTAAGTTGGCTTTGATTTGATTTTTCTAGCATGTTGTATGTGGGTGAATATGGTCCACAACATTAATAAAAAAAAGTCGCAACTGTTCACCTGGGTGATTTAATTCCAAGGTGAACAAAGGAGACCAAATATGTCGCACTAATTCACCTGGGTGATATTGTCAGGTGAAATAAATCATAGGTGAATTAAAGACACTAAAAATTCCACTTTGTTCACCCAGGTGATATCACCCAGGTGAACAAAGTGGAATAAACCTCCACGAGGGCACCCAGCATGGCGAATGCGACTACACTGAACGTGTTAAATGACTACTATTCATACCCAATCAGGTGCTCTATTTTTTGTAACATTAGGTCTAATGAATTTCAATAAACAAAGTGGCTACATAGGTAACTGTAAACATATGAATCTTAATTTCACAGTGAGACAAAGATGAATATATTCCGTGGCCATAAACAATTCAAGGTACCTATACAGAACAGTGATGATAATGTGCGTGTCGCTTACGACATAAAATGATATAAATTAATGTAACTATGGTATAACGGAACGTGCATGCAACCAACAAGTAATCAGTTAAGAAACGTAAATAAATCTTAATTAGCTTAAGCAATTTCATTTTATTGCCCATCATTTAGCTGTGTATCCAGTAATTATCCTGATCTTTTAATTGCAGAGACCTACAGCTTGCGTCGGCATTAAATCGTTCATTCAAAGTATGCACACATTTTCTTCGAATGAACGAACATCCTTCCGCTCCCCCGCGATGTACTGATTGACAGATGTAAGGAGGGTGGCGCTTCAGACGACATAGGTGATGCTGAATGTATTGTTGAATATGCACCGGTGTGCAAGCCGATGCAACCTGCTGTCAAGTCGCAAGTTCAAGAGCAGGCACGCGACTCAAGAACGGCCAGAAACGCCGCAGCTTTCGTACGGAGCGCACGCCTACGTCACCCGCGGTTCACGGGCACATCGCGATACGCACGAGTGTTGAAAAATATTTCAGTAAAAAATTAAAAGTGCTATTTTTTTGTACGTGAAGCAACGATGCGGAACTTCGTACGGTGAGTTACCCTGTTATTAGTAAACTTATCATAATTTAATTCATACCCTTGACCGGGGGTTATTGCAAGTTATCGCACTCGCCCATCGAAGTTTAAAAAATAACGATTCTGCAAGCTTTAATGTTTATGCATGTGTTAATTGGTATGTTGAACAAGAATAAAGAACCCTTTTACATTGAGTTCGTTAGTCGAGTATTGACGGAAGATGAGTCAAAATTAATGATCTGTGTTTACAACTTAATTCTTCAAATACGAGTATCGCAAATTTTTATTCGAAATCTTTATAATGCTGGCCATTAAATCATTAACGTTTTTATCATAATTGACAATAATTTAAAGACTGGAATATGCAGCCAGCTGGTTCGGCCACCCCTTGCAAAAACAATGGAATGCGAGAGATTTCACACGGAGATAAAAATGCCTGTGAAGAGTACGTAATAAACACTTGAGGTCTTTAATGATGGATTTAAGCTAAACATTTTATCGTTATAGAAAGTAATAAAAATTCTTACTAAACTGCATTATGAGGTGTATTTTATTTTTAGTCGTAAAACAAAACTGTAGTGTAGAGAATAAAACACTTTTATATAAACGTATTGTGCCTAATTGTGCTTCACGAGAAAAGCATCTTCGTGTAATTAAGTTGAATTAAGTTTACTGCGGCCAATTGATGTATATTCTATAATAATTATTAGATACTTTTACCAGAAAACATGTCAATATAAGCCTGCATATTTATTGCAAAAAATAAATAACTGTTAGTAACTCAAAGCCCCCACAAAAACGTACACAAACATACAGACTAAAACCGCGCTTTACAAATAATACCCCGATGCGGAAATGGATTGTGGCACCCGCTAGCACATTTTGAGGTCCATGCTGTGACACCTTAAGGTCCGAACTCGTCATTAATTAAAGTCCATCATGGTGATGATGAAGCCTTATCATTTGAATGCTGAACGAGACCTGAATAGTCAATGTATTCTAAAGCGGTAATAGCTCAACAGCTCACGCTTCGGAGTCGAGATCGAGAAGTTCAGAGTTCGAACCCCATCGTTTGCATAATTTGCGTGACCCACTCTTAGCTGGTTCTTATTTGAATACTACCTAATAATACTTCATGCAAAAGTCAAGTAAATAACCAATAGTAGGTAGTTACTAGTCTTATTACTTTTTTTATAAAGTTTTAAAGAAGAAATCTGCGAACTTCTTTAATAAAAAATAATACTATAGTGATGGTTACTGCCTACGGAGTCCCAGGACGTGTCACGGAGTAAATAAAATATATTATTTAATAATAGATATTAAGTTATTCAAGAATTTCTTATATGATCTACATGATCAGTATTGCAAATCATTTCAAAATAAATAAAAGTTGGTTAAAATAATTTGAATTTACTATTACAATTATAAATCCCCTGAAAGACACAACCTTATTAACATAATCTCTCATAAACATCAATCGTAAAATATTTATTGACTCGAAAATCAACTTAAAGTAAGACTATCACTTTAAAATGCTAATCAATTTCGTATAATATCTTAAAGGCGCTCTAGCGAGGCGCAGACACGGACGGACTTCCATTTATCAAAGTGCACTGGCAATAATTACGCGTCCAGTTGATTTACTAACTAGCGCCGTAATACATGCTGGCCCGTAATCATCGCGAATAATGAAATATTAATTTTAGACCCGGCCCCCTAACTTATGCTCAGAGTCTCGGAGATCTTATCGGCCGGACCTGGTTTTGTACTCAAAGGCCGGACCCTTTGGCACAGCACTAATTTAAAAGTTGCGCGCGTGCTCAGTAATTAGAAAATAATTTCACACGCATTTTCGATAATTATTACTTTGCAGTCTTTATTGACGCTTTGATCATTTTAATACCGTAGTTTGCTATTTGTTAGTGAAATTTTAATTAAGTGATCTTTAATAATATTTCTTCAACGTCCAACTAACTATTATCGAAATAGACACAAAATTTTCCAACAAGGGTGCAAGAGTGTCAACGGCCATAATTTGGTACCTAATGAAAAAACACAAGTAGACTCGAAACAACAGAAACGAGTTACTAATGTGTACGTTGGTGGTTAGACTAAGAAGTTGTCATTACTAATGCATTACGGAGTTTTATTTAACTTTACAAACCTTCCAATGTATGACTTCTGCTCTACACATCGGGTTGTCCCAAAATTACGTACGATTTAGGTTGATTCCTAAATGTACTGATAGTAATTAGAATCACATTGGAAATTGTGTAGAGTCCTGTCATCTAGTGTAGGAGTATCCTTTACAGAAGATAGCCGTAACCATCCATACAAAATACCAACACAATAAAGTTCGATGTTCGCTAAATATAAAATTGCATTTCGCCTATTACAACGCAGCTGTGACATACATTTAACGTTTTTCTCGCATTCCAAACTTAAAAAACCGTCATAATGCGAGTAAAAATAGCCAGTATCGTACCGTTACTAAGAACATGCGACAAAAAAGTTTAAAGTTTTGCTATACAAATATAAATTCTATTGTGGTGACGAAAACATTTTAACAAAAACTTCAAGCGATGTAACTGGCAGTTTCAATTTATAGCACACAAAAAAATACTATAGTGGAAAAATTGTAAGAAAAGATGCAAACAATTAGTGCAGCTATTAATTAGCGGCTTTTTGCTGTGTTCAAACTCCGCAGTGAATCAAAAATAACTTTCAATTACTTACGTAATGTTAAAGCAAGCGAAAATGCAATAATATCATCTGTTATCATCTCAAGTAGGAAAATATACACCTCATCAGTAAGCGCTGTGCTGGCTACCTTGTACATACTATATCTTAATAGATTATAATCACTGGTACCATTAGCTGTTAAGAAGGTCCATCTGTTAGCCCGGATCCCGTTGGGAGATCGTGAGCATGGCCATTAAATTGCAGCAGAATGACATCAGTGACACAGTTAAGCGTAAACACGTTAATTACTAGAAACAAATCAAATTGCCATGGATCGGACTCTGAACCTCCTTTTTCTAGTTGGTTAAAAATAGTTTCATCTTTATATGGATATTCAACTACAAATGAGAAGTTGACTTGAAATCAAGTTCATGGATTACCTACTTGTAATGACTTGTACAATATCGGTTATACAAATGTCTATGATTAGTTACGGTTTACCCACGTGCATTTTTCTAGATCGCCTGACTAGTTTAGTTAGTTTAGCTGCTTCGAGTCGCGACGGCACCGCGTGTTCAGCTCATGATTGTCCGTTTGGGTCAGAAATTAATCAGGCACCTAGTGAGTAAACCGTAAATAATCATAAATATGAATGTATCTCACGAAAGTCATAATACAAAAAAATATAAATTCATAACTTCTACCCTTTTTGCTAAATGAATATGCCAAAGTTAATTGAAAAGTCAAATCAGACAATTCAACTTCTCCTTGAGCAAACTTATTAAAACTAAGTATAGGTAAATAAAAACTGTAGTTTACAGCTTACAGCAGACAACAAACAGTCAAAGAAGAACATAAAGTTTTAAAATAAATTTGCAAAAGTCTTTCTTACAAAACGTTATGAAGAATGACAGGCGGGTGAGACTCCTATCTGATTTCAATAAATAACAGCACAATGCGAAATACAAAGGCTTTTACTGGATTTTTATCATTCGCATTGTTGTCCTTCTTGCTTTTCATTCAAACATTTGTATGAAAATAACTTATGTTAGGTTTATTTTTAGTGGAGGCTAATATGAGTCTTTCGAAGTCTTGCTATTTCTCCGTCTTTCTGAATAAGATTTTATGCTATTATTGCTGGGAATTGTGAGCCTTTTACCATTGTCTATTTTAGTTTCGTCTTCATGTTAGACGCTTCATAGCTTTTGATTGCTAGGGTTCATAATGCTATAAGAAGCTAATTGTGTATCATCAGGAAGCTCAGTATCAGATTATTCATCCACTTCATTTATTGTTACAACTTTTATCGTACTATTATTATGACTATTTAGTTCAATAACAGTTATAATCACACTGATATTATAAATGTGAAAGTTTGTAAAGACGGATGAATGTCTGTTATTCCATACGCATTACGCATAGAGGGCTGAACAGATTTGAATACAATTTAGCAATATAGATTAGATAGACCATGTCCTGGATTAACACATAATATACTTTTTGTATATGTATTTTGCATAATATACTTAAGGTGCATGTACCGATGGACCGTCCATACAATGTTTGTAGGGATTATACGCTAAAAATAGACACTCTTTGTTTAAAACGAATCATTTTATCACTTTTCTACAATCAAATGTGCTCGCGAATTCACTCTTTAGGAAATAACTTACACTAATTACTGAGAAAAACAATCATGAAATTCAGACAAAATTTGACACTTCTTTACATGTGTGGGTTTGTTTTGACAAGCAAACTAAGCGCCATGTTTGTTATAGTTTAAAATTGTAAGCGATAGATGGCGTGCAGGCGATATTGTAAATAGATATTAAAATATGCAGCGTTGCCGGTCTTCTGTAACCTTGACGGCGGCTGCGTTGCCAGCTAATTTGACTATGATTCGAATGCATGTACATTTTCAATTTGTTGAACGTAATGTTGATGCACTAGGATTTGCGCGCGGAATTTGTTGCGTGTTATATTTTGTATGCTATTTTAATTTATTCAAATTGCAATATGTCTAGTAGGTACTTATGTAATTGATTTCAATTGAATATAATTATTGCAATTTATTATTGGTAGGTAAATAATTTTATTAATTATTCAAAATACGCAATTTTATTGTAAAATAAAATTACCTAGGTATATTTCGACGGTAAGTATTAGAAACAGCAAGTTGGCCCGTGAGTTGGGTTTTAGACGCTGCAATCTCGTTACAATACTAATTACCTACGTACCTACGTGTCGATGTTGTCATTATGTATATTTTATGGTCAACCATGAATTAAATTATTCAGTAAGTCACCAAAGTAACCACAACATTAAATTTCGTGAAAAAGCAATCTTGGGGTATGTTTTTACCAGGTAAAGAATACTTTGTATGCATATAGCCCCCCGCCGAGACGCCGTCGCGAGCAGACGTATTTTTGAACGTTCCGTGTTTTAAATTCAAAAAAAAATGTTTAAATTGCAAAATATTGTGTAAACTATCAGTGAAACGATCAATTAATTAGTGATTACCATCTCAGTGATAAAATATTGAAACAATTACAACACACAATTAACAATATTATCAAAATTATCAACAGCAAATCAAGACAAGTTGTTATAAAAAATCGTGTTAGCGTGCGCCGGGCCAAGTGTCCTTGAAAGTGAATGCAAGGACAAGCTTTACACCTGCAGCTACAGTACCTATTTTTATTAAATAGAACGCTATTTTCAACTCTCTTAGTAACGACGACTTGGTCCGATGACACATGGGCCGGACTGTAAGTGAACGTGATCGTGTGAGTATCAAGTTCAAACCTCCGCAAAACACATTACTTTTTGGAATGTTTTTTATTATGCTGCTAAAATACCAGAAAAATCTGAGATTTTTTTACGAAAAAATTGGAGAAATTTCTGAAATATTATAATTAATACTTGCACAAATTGCTGCCTGCAACATTGCTTAATTAAAGAAAAATCCGCATTCATTGTTGCTTTATTTTGCTTTTGGTGCATTTGAACGCCCAATATGCCGCTAAATCGAACACCGCCAACCTCACCGAAATCTAACTTCAAAAAAAAAAAAAAAACAAAAACATTCAGACGAATTGAGAACCTCCTCCTTTTTGAAGTCGGTTAAAAATCAATGATGGTGACGCTGGTACTAATATACTAAGTAAAGTTATTTTTTACAAATATACTAAGTAAAGTTATTTTTCTTTGTAGCACCTGTGAAGCAGTGGTTTCAAGACAAGAAGAAATAATTTTTGTTCAATTGAAATTTTTTTGTAGTAGTTTGTTTAGAATCTACATAATCATTGTATAAAGCTTTTAATTTGTATTTACTATAAAAGGTGAAATAATACCTTATTGAACTCAATAAAGATTTAGATTTTTGTTTTACTAAAAACTTAGGTAATAAAATAAAACTATATTTTACTGTGTATATTTGACATTATTTATTTCCTTTTTTATTAATCAATTAAATGTTTTACGCCTTAAAATATAACTTTTATTTTCCTAAAATAGTACTAGTTTTAATTTATCGTAGGTGTCGTTCTGCCTACCCCTATTGAGAGTATTTCTACAAAATATTTTAGCCCTTTTTTAAATGCACGCCATCTAGTGGTAAACTTTGTAAACGTAGGGAATACGTCTATGTGTGTGTAAAAGTGTGTAAATTCAATGACAGATGTTATTATGGGATTCTGTGTCAAATTGGGTGGATTTTGAGGCATTGTTATGATCAAGTTCATTAAAAGGTAATGACCAGGTGTCGCGAACACTACTTCTACAACTTTGTAATGCTCAGATTTCACATAAAACGAAATAAACTCAAAATAATGATTTCAGCGCCATCTAGCGGGAAAAGTGCTGGGAACAGCCCGTATCTTTCACCTTAAATTTAGTAGTAGTTCCCTAAACAAAGACTTAAATATCATTGCGATGAAGTTATTAATTAGTTAATGAATGGGACCTCCCAATACTTAGCAATAACAAATAAAAAAAGCTAAAACAGCAATTGAGCCAATATGGCAAATCTTTGATGTCACCGCACGTCACAAGACGAAGATGAAAATGTCGTGTCAATAGTTTTTTTGTTTATTCAAGAATTGTTTGTGGAGGCCAGTGTTGCGTGTGGCCCGGGATTCCGCGAAGCCCGGGATTGGTCGCGTGAGACCGGGAACGGGACACGTGTAGACAACGCAGCGTCATTAATTGCACGCGAAAGTGTTCCCGCTGATGCGCTACGGAGATAAATGATATTGCACCACGTTCATTTGTAACTTGAGCCTTTTATCATGGAGTGATTTTGTTAATTGAATTCTCTCTCACCATATTTAAATTGTTGTCTTTCCTCATTCTTAATACGAAAAGTATTCCTAAGATTCAAATAAAGTGGTTAATTTTATCAATGCGTTCATAGTTCAGATTAATGTGTAAATATTGATATATGTAGTATTGATTTCGATAATGACATCAATAGGAATTTACAGTTTTATAGTAAAGTTTCATGATGTTTAGATCATGGTCGTAAGTTTCGTTCTAAGAATAACATTAGTATTTAACGACATGGTATTGAATTAACAGATGAATATAACAAATGAATTGAGGTGGCAGAGATAGTAAATATATTCTTTGAGTTTCTATGACGAGTCCAACGTAAAATTTTCCATGTAGACAAACTAATATTTAGTCGTAAAAGTAGGCAGTAACTCAGGAAGGTTCTATTGAAATGTGTGTACTGAGAAAATTGCGACTCAAGTCCGTGCATAAAGTTATAGAGTTATTAGTCGTAAGTCGGACATTGGTTGTGTTGTGAGTTCTAACAATAAGACATCTAACTGTGATCTATCTGTTTGCTTTTCTTAGAAATTGCAGTGAGTAATTTTGACTGTTGTCCTATTCCCTATATTTTTATAAAACGAGCCATAAGAGTTTTTAAATTACTTAATAATTGTTTTTAATATTACTGCATGAAGGTTTTCACGCAGTTCTTTACCTTCGGTGTTTGCTGCATTTCTTTTGACGCGAGCAAATGCCTCCACCTTGATAGCAAATGTAACCATTCCAAACCAACCCTAGTATTAGATGGTAAACAAATAAACGTTCCTGATCGTAAGCCTAACTGTCACCACCGTTTATAATAAATCCTGGGTTGAACTGAACACCTTCCTTTTTCGTTCCAAGAGTAATGTTCTGCCTCGGTTGAGTTCGGACTGACAGACATACGGACGAGTGGCCACGGAATCTTGAGGTAAGTCATCGCAGACGTTTGAATAGCGGTGTGTAACAGTTCTCTAGGATACCTCCGCTCTGCGTGTTTGATATTTACGCCAACAATATTGCACTTGGAGTAAATCAGTGAAATAGTGTAAATGACTAACGGAACAGCCTCGTTCCTTTTACTATTTATCTGTTCAGTAATCGTTTGTGAGTTGCTGTATTCACATTCTATTTAGTTACCAACAATGTTGGGTTTGACTTTGTCGGTAAAACTATCGATAATTGGATTTGATGTACTGCATTGAACGATGATTTGTGTACTAAACATATTGAAGACCGCTTAGCGGTATTATGAATTTATAATAGGTTATTGAAAAAATTACCCAAACTGTAAGTGAATAATGCTGTAACTTATACATTACAATTAGTAATCTTCTCGTGAAATTAAAATAACAGTACACGCAAGTGTAATTTGTATTGTCGTATCAAGAATACAAATTACACTTTGATAAATTGGCGCGCAAAAACTTCTGGTATTGTGACCACAAACGATTTCAACTGTTTATACGCGGAAACATGTTCGAAATCTCTATCAGTTAATCTTTATACGACATAATTACGACAATCCACGGGCATGTAAATCAATATGGACAGTTTTTCTTCACATCTCGTGCAGATCTGTCAGTGTTTAATTTTCCACGCGATTCTAACATGAATGTTGTGCTACTGCATGGCTTGGTGAAAATTTCGTACAATATGTTAAACTTATGCATGTTTCAATTAATCAAAGTTTTAAAACTGTCAGTGGAATGTTTGCATTTGCTTTATTTGCATAACACCTGCTGTTTGCTTTAGTTTACAATTCAAAGGATTCGTGTTTTTGTTGAAATGCGTGCTGGTGTTGGAGGTATCAGTTTTAGCTTTCGTCTATAAACTTGCATTTTTTTACATCATTTAATACAGTATCTTTCTATATTCTATAAGTATGGTAGTAGTATATTCTTTATCAGCTATTATTCCAATCTATTGATAATGAATTGTATTATTGATATTTTGCATATTTTCTTACAGTATTTTAAATATCATATCATAACAAAAAACTTAAACCAAAAGAATGACACGAAACATTCTCATAACGATTGTTTTCAGAATGATTCCCATGCTTGTCATACATTCAGTTTATAAACCTAGTAACGTTAAAGTCAATTAAATTCATTAGCTTTACAGAAATATCACCAGCTTCATTCACAGAGACAGCTTTCAGAGATTTGCTGATGCCCCCGTCCCACATAAGACGATCGTTACAGTTACCAGTAATTGCTTAAGCAAAGTGTGGTGCATTAGCGAACACAGTATTGTTGGCACATTCCCTCGGCAATCTACATCAGCTTCACCAAGCTATCTCGATGTATCGCTGTATCTGAGCGATGCATCCGGATGAATGGCAGCTGATTTTTATCTTAATTATCTATATGATATTAATTATTGGCGGGATGCGATTATTCATGGTGCGTAAATCTTAAATATCGGCGTTATCTTAACTGATAGATTAACTAAAGTTTAGTTTATCGTAAGTCGTAAATGGTTAGGAAGTAGGTTATTATACTTGTAGGCGAATGGACCGTTGCTGTAATCAATTAAATCTAACATGTTGTACGATTCACTGTATTGACGGAGATTCATTCATTTCTTATGCAATATGCAGTCCCAGCACGCAATGAGTTCCTAGATCTATAAAGAAAGACTCTAACATATTTTCCTATAGACTTAGCAAGAACTAAATACCTGCAATGCCTATTTGTAGGTCCAATGTTATTGTTCGTTAATGGCTTAGCGATAATGGCCATTGATGAGGTGTCCGATTACTTCAAGAAAGCCGAGGCGTACCATTACATGCTACTGCCATTATAGTCATGCGATCCCTGGAAGCATATTGTTGTCAATATCGTGAAAACGTGAAATCGGAGACTTTAGCTAGCTTGAACCCAAGACAGGAGAATAATAGTCATTGTTTTGACCACGGAAACCTCTCCTTCTAATATTCTGTGGTTTTGATAACAGTTATTTCTGTTTGAATTAACCTTAATTAATAAACGATGTAAATAACTTTATGACTTTTTGAGTAAGTTTTAAATGATAAAATATTTTAGTATTCTCATGAAAGATTTTAGCTTTATTAGACAACAATGGATATTAAAACTATTGTTGAAGCTCGAAGCACAAATGCATTTACGTTGTTTGCTTCAGACTAAACAAAGCAGACTTTTGGCTTTCCCTCCTTTAATAACTACTGAAGACTATTGTCCAAAGGTTTTATAGAAGGTTTGGGTACTAAAGGTAATTAAACTAGCGATAAATTTTCAAGTTCATAAGTAACATGGCTATGAATTACCCTCTGGAGTGCAATTACACTGGGACCATGTTGCTTTGGCTAGAATATTTCATTGTTAATTGAACATTAGTTTCATGTCATTGTGAACATGAAAATAAATGTTGTACAACCGAGTCTAATATTTAAAGGACCGTTTCTCTGAATTTCTTTTGGATTTACCATTATATGTATTAAGAAAACTTTAAGTGATTGTAAAATTATAAAAAATAGTCCCGCATAGCATAATTAGCCCATTATTGGCTGTTGGGCCTAGGCCTCTTTACAGTCTACTGTGTTGGCCTGGTGCTGGTTGGCAGAGTACACACACCATCGAGATTGTTTTGGACACCTAAGCTCTCTTTATATTTTTCTTAACAATTCTTTCCATCCTATGGTTGTCTGGAAGAAATTGCTTTAAGCGATAAGACCGCCATTTGTACTGTTCTTAATTACGTGTATTCCTTCTGTTTTATTTCTCTTAGGGCTGATTTTTCAATCGACAGATAACTTTTATCTGGGGAATAAGTTTGACGTTTTGATAGCTTTTGTATAGAAAATATGTCAAACCGTCATATTTATTCCTTGGATAAAATTTATCTGATGATTGAAAAATCGGCCTTTAGTGTACAATAAAGTATCTATCTATCTTTCAGGTAGGTTTTGCTAACGATGTATTTTTTCACCATTACTCGCATCGTTTACCAAAAATCCCTTCATACATTAGCTTTTACGTGATCAATGTCTGAGTCTACCTTTCAGTGGCGAAGGCTCCATACAACTCGATTCCTATCGGCTTCCCTTTCGAAATAAGGCAAATACTAGTATCTATTATTTTCAATTATCATTTAAACAAATAATTGGCCCGGCTTCCCTTTTAAGAAAATTCACCCTTCGCCACTGCTACCTTTCTCTATAACAAATCCTTTCATCGAATATCTTAGATGTCTAATTTTGCGGAGACAACATCTAAAATAGTTTCCATAATAATTGTAAGCCAAGTTAATGCAATTCTAAACACAAGTTCCATCTTGCCTTGCAGACATTCAAGTTTCAGTCGCAAGACATCTACGACTGCGCCTGACAGCTCCTGATATATAATATTCATCATTTCAATTACCGACCAACATTGATACCAACTTGACTGCAGTAAATATAATACTCTCAACGTCTACGACGACATCTTAGAACATTTCACCATTGTTTAATTTACTTGCATTGTTGATATGATACTTGGGTTCAGCAAGATCTGCCTTTATGATGCAATAGGTATTTACTTTTTTGTTTGGTCTATGTTCTTACGTTAATGCATATTTAGGATGGCGTTTACCAAATAATTATTCTCCGGATAAACTACCGTTCTTTTGAAAAAAATACTAGAATTTCGGGTCATCATCATTCAGCCGAAAGACGTACGACATAGGCCCAAACTGGGAGAGGGGGCTGGGGGTTGCCGTAATCGCTAAATAAAGTACCCATAGAACGCTGCTGCCCATCCTCTACAGAATTCCTTAGTTGCCTTTAACGACACCCACGGGAAGAGATGGGGTAGTGCTATTTTTCAAGTACAGCACTACACGAGACTTTCATGTAAACGTGAATTTCAGGTAAACGGCCAAAAAAGCTCAAAACACACGTTGCCACTCAAATCGTTATCTAAGTTCTAAATCAATTTTTGAAATATGATTCTTCTACTTTTTAGCCTTTGTTCACTCAGTACTGTGTAGGTTTTCTTTTCGATGTTGGTTCTATCAAGTTATTTTGAATTCTTTCGGTAAATAAACAAGTAATTAGTAATAGAGCTTCTTGTTATAGAGTTTGTCTGGGACCTATCACCATACCTATTTCTACCTAGCAGATTTGCTGTGTTCCGGTTTGAAGCCTATAATGAGGTATTTCTGAAAATTTTGCTCATGAAACTTCCCTTGCCTTATTACAAAAGATGGTCTACGAAAAACCTAAGTTTTAAAATAGCCCCGCCCCGTCTTTTTTTGTTATATGACATAAGAAAGTGATGGGTATATTTTAAACCTGGGTTTATCTTAGTCTTGGTTTAAACCATCTTTTGTAAATAAGGGGGTTCAAGTTAATCTTTACGGCTGGCACTCCTCTTGGGGTCGTAGATGTTTATAGGCCGCGGTAGTCGCTTACGTGGGCCATCAGTATGAGTGCCAACCTAATAGGTTAAAAAAGTAAAAAAATAAGCTGCCACGTTTCTAGAAAACAGCACAGTAAACTTTAAAATTAACCATGAAAGCGTTTAGCGGTCCACGTAATTTCTAATTCAAATTATGCAAATGGTGGTAATTAGAGGAACGATTTGAATGTGGAAGCGTCGCGTTCACTTTGACGGCGACGTTCGTGTCAAACCGTTCGTTGGACGCCACGATTGAATTTGTTTGACCCATAAAGTTGGAATGACCCATGGAGACGGGCGTGGGAGCTACACTATTGCATCTCTTCCTTATTTGTGCATTAAAAAGGGCACGTTATAGAACAGAATAGATGTTAATAGTGTTATTGATATTATGGCCCATGAATGCCACATTTATAGTTGCCTCTATTAAGCCCGTTTCACCATAAGGTGAGCCCTAACGTTTCTCTACAAAACATTACCATACAAAGATATCAAATATTTTTAAAAACAAAACATGACTACATTACGGTTTTTGATGAAGTCGTTTATGTTTATTCGATAGCAGTCTCCTTACTGTAGACCTAGCACGAATATTTTGACGTATAGTAACGTAAACGTAACGTTAATGTGAGTGAATATTGAATCGAAAATACAACTATTCTATAGCATTTTAGTATAAATTTATGCGACAAGCACAATTTGTATCATACATAGATATGAATAAAGTTTTTAATTCGATTAAATATTATGTGCGAAACGAGTATTTCCAATTCAAAATTAACTTGCGTTAACGTTACCATATTACCGCTATTCCAGGACTCATCTTTCGTTAAACGGAGTATAATACCTAGTGATGTTATGGCCCTTGAATGCCACATTTATAGTTGACACTTTACATCACATCAATCAAAGATGATTGTAGGTACTTATAATTCGTTTATTTAGTACCTTAGTGCAAAATGGTGGTACTTAAGGTAAGGATAATCAATCAATGTTGAAGCTTATACGCTAACAATGTGCTTGTCGGGTATAGATTTTTGTTACGATCATTGTGACAGTGAACTAGAACTGTTGGAAACGTTTGAATTGCTAACGCTGCTATTATATGTATCTCCACAACTGGGCAATGCCGATATCCTAAGGTTAGACCGGTTGTTAGAGTTTCGGGCTTCTGATTACCCGTAACGACCGTCATAGGTATTGTTATGGCACCTGAGACCGACTGTTTATCGTGCTCTCCAAGGCACGGAAGGGTCTCGATCTATAACGAACGGTCACCCATCCACAGACTGACCGCGGCAAGCGTTGCTTAAACTTTTTTTTTTCTTCTGAAATTCCTTATGGATACCCTTCGCCCGGGGAAGGCCAAGGGTTATGCTGGACTCTTACCGCCTAAAAACCCACGGTGTTCCTTCTCCAGACCCTTGGCCGGGGTCTCGGGATTCGCAGCTGCATGCACCGCAACCCCGGCAAGCGTTGCTTAACCTGGCAAATCGTCTGATCGACGTGCGATTATAAATTAGCCACGAGCTGTCTCATTAATCATTATTATTTGTTTTTCAAGAAATGGCTAATGGCTGTTGCTATTACTCGATAAAAGAACGCCGACAGTTTGAAGGATTTGGATCGTAAAATAATACAGTTATATTTAGCATTCTAAATAAACTGGTAACGTATTATGTGACACACATAACACGTCCATAGTACAGTGCGACAAGAATAACGGTCAGCTAAAATTGTGGGAAATAGTGAATCATAGCACAAGTAACTACAGTTTTGGGAAATAATTTGATATTAGCATTGTTATTTAAAAACTGTAGAGGCTGTAAAAGAATTCTTGTAGCTCCTTATAACCACATGATCTATTACTGGTGTTCCAAACAGGATTTAGCGTGATTAAAAATAAAAATTAAGACATCTTTTTAATCTTGTGGTCTTTTTCTCTCGTGTCAGCACGAGCTATACGAAAACAGCTCATGCTGTGGTGAAAAGATTATCCAGTCAGCAAGGTTGGTAGCGAAGCTGACTGCCCAGGGTGCGCCGGACGTACTTAAGTAAAGTTTCTTGCGGTGACAATATTTAATGAAATAAGGATTCAATAATAAATACGCATTTTTTTTTTCCTGCTTCTCATAAATTAAAGAAAGCACGGCGACACAGCTGGCGGGCACGACTAGCACTATATCGCTCTTTGCAGTCAGTTACCTCCAGGTGCTTAAATTATTCAGAAAGAGAAAAGTTAGACACTATTTGAAAAAAAATTTTTGGTCATTTTTATAAAATTTCGGTTCTGACTTATCTGTGTCACCAGAAGATCGCTTGGGCACGGGGCTTGAAGGCATTACACGAATTCGTTTACACCCTGTTTAACCGACTTAAACGTGCATGATATGTTTTCTCAGAACTTAAAGTTTACATACAAGGAATAAATATAAATTACGATGTCATCAAATTCTGGGTTAAAAGGTACTAGACATAAATCAATCGACGAAGATATAGATCGATGTCCTTGCCAGTACAGACAGCGACATAAGTTGATAAACAAGTAGATAGAGACAAGTTAATCTCAGCTAAATGAATATTCCAAAAAAGTATAGTAAAGTATAATGATTTCGACTCGCGACCTCGCCGCGTGATCAGCTCATGATTAAGGGCTCCGTTTGGGTCCGAAACTAGTCGGGCAATCCCGAAAAATGCACGTGAGTAAACCGTAATTAATCATAAGTATAATAAAGTTTAAAATTGTAAGAGAGTTAGATATTGTTTATGCAACCCAAAACAGAAAAAGGAAACGATTAAAAAAAACCGGCCGGAAGGGTTCCGTACCATTATCTATAAAAACGGCAAAAAAAATCACGTTTGTTGTATGGGAGCCCCCTTAAATATTTATTTTATTCTGTTTTTTAGTATTTGTTGTTATATCGGCAACAGAAATACATCATCTGTGAAAATTTCAATTGTCTATCACGGTTCATGAGATACAGCCTGGTGACACACGGATGGACAGACGCCAGCGAAGTCTTAGTAATAGGGTCTCGTTTTACCATTTGAGTACGGAACCCTAAAAAAAACACCTTAAAAAAACGGACAAAAGAAAAGAATAATCACCATATTATAAAATTAACAGTATCAGGCTTAACCACGCTGAATAATGGTAATTACTTTGGTCTCGTACCCATTGGACCTTCATAATTGGACCCTACCTACTCAACAGGACCCATTGGGCCTTCTATCAAAAACCTTGTACCCACTGGAACAACATAACACCGGTATTATGGTGTTATGGTTCTGGTGTTAACATACAGGGAATAAATAGAAATATGATATCAAATTCTGGGCTAAAAGACACTAGACATAAATCGATCGACGAAGACATAGATCGATGTCCTTGCCAGTACAGTCAGCGACATAAGTTGGTAAACAAGTAGATAGAGACCAGTTAATCTCAGCTAATCTCAGCAATATTCCAAAAGATATACTTAATAAAGTTTAAAATTGTTCGAGAGTTAGGTATTGTTTATGCAACCCAAAACAGAAAAAGGAAACGATAAAAAAAACCGGCCAAGTGCGAGTCGGATTCGCGCACGAAGGGTTCCGTACCGTTATCTCAAAAAAACGGCAAAAAAAATCACGTTTGTTGTATAGGAACCCTCTTAAATATTTATTTTATTTTGTTTTTTAGTATTTGTTGTTATAGCGGCAACAGAAATACATCATCTGTGAAAATTTCAATTGTCTAACTATCACGGTTCATAAGATACAGCCTGGTGACAGACGGACAGACGGACAGCGGAGTCTTAGTAATACGGTCCCGTTGTACCCTTTGGGTACAGAAACCTAAAAACAACTTTAAAAAAAAGGACAAGAGTATTATAATTACCATAATATAAAATTAACAGTATCAGGCTTAACCACGCTGAATCAAATTGAAGGCACCGACTTCTTAAACTGTTTTCATAATGGTAATTACCTACTTTAGGTACTTTTTTTTTGTTTTAAGTTGGTTTTTCTTTTTTATTAAAATTTTTGTTTCAAGAATTGGCTTCCTGTAACATTATAACAACGCATTTCCTGTCAGTACACTTTGATTTATTTTACGTTGTTTCTGATGGACGTAACAAAAATCCAATTTAGTACATTCTTAGACACGTAGCGTGTTTGTTACAAAATTCATTAAAAACGTTTAAAACAGGAGTTACTAGAAAAAGCAGCAACCCAAACTATCTACTTAACATTATTTTCTAAACGCAGTGCTTTTCGCAAAATTTCAAGGTTTTATTTAATGAAAATATAAACAGATGTGTGACTTCCTTAGAGCTTATACCTAGTGACTTCTTATGATTTCCATTTTCCGGTATTGCCAGCCATCATGATGTATAGTCAGTTTAACTTCCTCCTTGTTCTACTGTTACTAATTTTCCAACATGTTATTCCCACATGGGAAGCGAAGAAAACAAAGCGATATTTTTTTATACTTTTCCATCGTAACGGGATCAAATTATAGTACTATTTATTTATTTAAAGAAGAAAGAAATATAGAAAAAGTATTTATTCGGGACACGCACAGGAAACTAGCTGTGGTGACTTCGTCCACGTGGAAGTCATAAAACAACATTGTGTCGCAAAAACTAAACAGTCTACATGTACTCCATTTTTTAAATCTAATCACATTTATTTTCAATCAGATTAGTGATCATTTATACCCTACTAGCTTTCGCCCGCAGCTTCGCTTGCGTGAAATTTTGAACCCGTTAAGTGACGATTTTCCATGCAAACTTTCATCCCCTATTTAACTCCCTTAGGGGTTGAATTTCGAAAAATCACTTCTTAGTGGATGCCTACGTTACAAAAGGAACCTACTGTCAAAATTTCAACTTTCTAACCCCAGCGGTTTAGGCTGTGCGTTGATAGATCAGTCAGTCAGTCAGTCAGCTTCTCCTTTTATATGTATAGAAAACCTGACCCGCTCTTTAACGGATGTGGCTGCTAAACTTCAACTGGATCTGTCCAGTATAACTGGGGGTCTACTCAGGGGTATAACTGGGGGTCTCTCCCTAAGCACGAAGTCCGTAGTTTCGGCCTTAGTTACGAGCGTTTCCTACAAATAAAATATATCAGAGGGCTTAATTTAAATATAGGTTTTCCTTAAAAAACACACCGTCATATAACAAGCAATAAGGCGTATAGTCGCGTGTTTAACACGTTCAGTGCCGGGTGCCCTTCAGGAGGGCATCCTGTAGTCGCATTTGCCAAGCTGGGTGCCCTCGTTGAGGGCTCATTTTAAATGTAGGTTTTCTTGGAAAATACACCGTCATGAAAGAAGCAAATACCTATTTTACGACGTAGTAGCGTATTTTTCACGGTTTTTAACCTAATGCCAGGAACCCTCCTCGAGGATTCACTCTTAGCGCAAACGTTATGCCAAGGAAGGTCCTGAAAGGTCCACTAGCAATACAAACTTAATGCCAGGAACCCTCCTCAAAGGTTCTCTCTTAACACAATCGTTATGAGGAGGGTTCCTGGAAGGCCCACTACTCTATGTAAGGCGGCAACTCGTATGAGCTCTATGAAAAGTGTTGTGGACTCGAATGTGTTAGTACGATTTCCACCAAACGGGCCGCGCCGGAGCGCGCCGGTGCGCATTTCACACTGTGCTAAAGGAAATTCAGGCTTCTATACAATAGTTAAGTTTCATGTTTGCGTGGAATTTACACTGCTTGGAACTCGGTTAGATCCGTGTGTATACCGCGGAAGCCGGTTGGCTGCGCTCGAGCGCCGCGGCAGCCAGTCGGCTCCTCGCGTACGTGGACGGCGGCGCTCGGCTGTCGTCGCGTCCGATCGGCTCTGCTCGGCCACACCGCAGGTAGAAACTGACTGCGATAGCGGATACACGAGAACGCGCGCGCATGCGCCCGGGTTCCAGTAGATTGTAGCCGTCGGGCGGACGCGGTCGTCTACAGGCGCGTGCTCGAGCATCCGCTGCGACGCGCTGCGCTCTTGCGTGGCCCGGTGGAAATCATACATTAATGTAGAGTTTTAGCATCTTTACGATTTTATTATGTATATAAAGATTAATTCAAGAATACAGGGTATCAGGATACCAACTGGTTATGTATGATGAGTTAACAGCTCAGACGATAGCGCCGATGGCTAACGCCTAATTAACAGTCTTTTATTATGATGCGATCATAGCGCCGACTGGCTAACACCTAATTAAGTTTTTTATTATGATACATGATTGTTAACTATAACTCAGAACTTACTGGTTACTTACTTAACATGGTTTTCAGTCGTGCGGCGACAATTAGCATTAATAATAACAGTTTTATTTTCGCCCTTAGGGTAAACGAGCGTGGACCTCTTTTTTCTATTTTCGGTACATCCTATAATGGCCGATTCCTATGATTTACTGAGCGTTATTGTTTAAAATTAAGACTCTTGTATCTTTACTGATAATGAAGCAATGGCTCATTCTCCAAAATAAAAGTTGGTCTGGTTCGCTCTGGTCTTGAAAACTTCAAACAAATATTTCCAAAACTGATTGGTTAATATCGAAGTCTATATAAAAATAGGCTTATTTATTTAGACACCTTCTTTTCGAAATAAAAATACGGAACACAATTAACCGCTAGCGGCCCGACCGACGAATCGGTTCGTCAGTGCCATTGTTTATCTATTGTGTCTATAATTACAGTACTTGAGACTTTAATATCAATATATACCGTGGGCTCAAGGTACCCGAAAGATTTTAATCATCGATTCCGATGCCTAATTGGAGGAGAAAAGCTAAGATACCTATAGTTTGTTGAATAAAGCTTAATTTTCGAAATATTCATTATAAAATTTACGGAAATTGACAACTCGAAAAATTTCTACGGTAACAAGTCCTATTAACGCGGCGTTGCGACTTTTGTCATACCATCCCCACCCGCCGTATGTCTCCTCTGTCGGGGAGGATTGTCAACTGAGAAGTTTCGTATCCACTCACACGATAATTTATAAATGTTGCCGTTTCAACCTAAAGTATTGTTTACTAGGAAGTACTAAAGTTATAGGACAGAAAAAAAAACTGAATTTGACTTTTGTTGATATAACTTTGACATTTGACTCATAATACCATCAGAAAGGCGTGGTTAAAATCTTTCTGGTACCTCGGGCCCACGGTGCGCCAGAGAGGTCAACCAAATACGCTGTTATGGAGATCATCCTCAAAGACCCCATAGCTTTGCTTAGTAGACCCTTCCGCAAGTATCATATCATATCGTATCATAGGTAATATTAGCGACGTATTCCACATTGGGCACCCGCTTTTACGGCACCCAAGTTAATGGCACCTGAGGTATTCCATATTCGGCACCTATCGGTATTTTTTGCAGGTGCCATTAGTGGAACAGTTTATTATTTTAAATTTTATTCCACTTTCGGCACCTACGAACCACTAGGTACTAGTGATGGGACGTTTACTTTTTATAGGACGTTAAAATTAAAAATTCGATTAAAATCAGTAGAGTTTAATAACATGATAAAAATATAACTTCTTTATGTATTTTAATATCACAATCGGTTTCCTTAATCACATATATTGCAAAATCAGCCTTGAGTTACAATAGTTTTGTTTTATGTTTTGAGGCTTTTGATCAAACATGATCATGCCAGCCTCATCGTACATGTAAATGACACTACAATATAATCGTTCAGGGGTGATTCTATCATTACAGTTTTAGCTATTATCGGTATGTCAGGATTGCGAGCAAGGTAAACACAGTAAATAAAACCAACATAGACTCTCCACCACTGAGAGTACTTGTATTTGGGTTAATATTAGTAACATTAACTAGATCACAGTATATTACTTTACACAATTATTACAAGATCATAAAATAAGGACAAGCTAATCAGATATAAAAGGTCAGACTTCTTCAGCTGTTCAACACGGAAATGCTCTCGCTTCGTCGAATGACCACCGCCTTTATAACCTCGGGTGGGCCGATCCATATCGACGACTACCCTCTCTTGTCAACATTGCCCAGTGCTACCCGCTACCGATAACATACACAATAGAATTTAAAAACAAATACTTTTTAGGTTTACATACAATTATTTCTCTTCTTGATTAACTTTGTAATTAAAATTCAACTGTTTTTATTTATTAAAACTACCAGGAAAGCAGAAATGAACTGGAACTAGGTGCTTAAGCGACTTAACATACATAGCTCAATAATGGTAAAAATACAGGTTTTGAAATTGAATCAATTGTTGTTTTGAAAAGTACCAGGGTGACAGCCTAAACGATGTCACTAAGATGTGCACCGATGATTAAACACAAAAAGGAATATAAAGTATTCCTTATTATTCACTGTATCGATAGAAGTCTTAAAAGTGTCCTATATCTTACCTATAACTGTCACTTAGTGATATCGTTTAAGCGCCTATTTTCTGTTCATTTCTGTCGCCCTGGTACTTTTCAAAACAACAAATGATTCAATTTCAAAACCTGTATTTTTACCATTATTGAGCTATGTATGTTAAGTCGCTTAAGCACCTAGTTCCAGTTCATTTCTGCTTTCCTGGTAGTTTTAATAAATAAAAACAGTTGAATTTTAATTACAAAGTTAATCAAGAAGAGAAATAATTGTATGTAAACCTAAAAAGTATTTGTTTTTAAATTCTATTGTGTACGATGAGGCTGGCATGATCATGTTTGATAAAAAGCCTCAAAACATAAAACAAAACTATTGTAACTCAAGGCTGATTTTGCAATATATGTGATTAAGGAAACCGATTGTGATATTAAAATACATAAAGAAGTTATATTTTTATCATGTTATTAAACTCTACTGATTTTAATCGAATTTTTAATTTTAACGTCCTATAAAAAGTAAACGTCCCATCACTAGTACCTAGTGGTTCGTAGGTGCCGAAAGTGGAATAAAATTTAAAATAATAAACTGTTCCACTAATGGCACCTGCGAAAAATACCGATAGGTGCCGAATATGGAATACCTCAGGTGCCATTAACTTGGGTGCCGTAAAAGCGGGTGCCCAATGTGGAATACGTCATATTAGCTTGTAAGTCAATTTTTTTTTTGTTTTATTCGGATAACTTACAGCTAGCATACATGCAATATACTTAAGAAATACAAAATTGAAGGCCATTTACAAGTTTTCACCGATAAATACTAATCTAAAAATCTTGAGGTCGGAACTAAGCGATTATACATTTGAAGAAAATAATAAAAACAAAGATAAAGAAAAATACAATATGGTCGACTAATCGTCGCATAAAAAAAAGGCAAACAGTTAGTTCTTAGCTACGAAACTTTTCACCAACAAACATTTAAGCCTTATTATTTATATTATTATATGCCCAGTTTGCCAATTAAAAATGCTACCATTAGTAAACAAAACGATTTGTTTTCGGCAATAGGAACCAAGCATAAGTTGTATCTTTGTCCATCTATCGCCGAGGGAAACACCTCTTCTACTAACATTCTTCTTCGAACGAATATTTTCTATTCACAATGTCCCACTTTGTAATTTGATTCTTCTCACAAGATCTGCTTATTACAGCAGTTTGGAGAAACTATTAGAAATGCGTATTACACCGTTGTTTTCCTTAAAGAGGCGCCAAGCTAAGTGTTTGTTCAGACGGGGTCAGCTGGCACCTCGCGAGAGCGTTTGATTAGTCCGTCAGGCAAAACGGACACCAGTGCTAGTTCACACGACTATTATATGTGTTTTTATTACGTTGAACCACAACAATGAGTTATTAAAAACGAATGATGTTATTAAAAGTAATAATGCAGTCACTTGTTAAGACCGTAAACCTCATAAAAGAAAGAAAGATGGACTGGTTGTTTGTTGGTGGACAGTTACGTTTAATATTTATTTGAGGCATACATAAAAGAGAACATGAATTAGTTTCCCAACCTATCCTCCTAAACGATTTCCAAGACTATGTTAACGAAGTCATACAGAAAGGGCGTAATATTTTTGATTCGGTAAATAAAATCTCATAAAACATTCAACGCAAAATCCCATTTAGGCTCCGTCGAAATATAATCCCTGCCCGCTATCGCCACACAGGCACTCAGCAATCTAGTCGGATAGAAGGATTTCATTTGTCAATAAATAATAATACGCTGCAGCATATCATTTACCAACATGCTCTTCGTTCCCTAATTGACTCAGACAGCGCAAAAACAACGAAAGCAAAGTAAAGCGGACGCACTTTTTATTCATTTCTAAATATAGGATTCTAGTCAACATTTCAAAGAGTAGCAACCCTAATCGCTAATGAAACTAGTCTCATCTCATGGCATCGTATCCGCCATAATAGATCCGTAGACAAGATAGAAACTCTTTATACCAGCGACTGGAATGAGTGTTCACATATTCGTTCGACCGGACTAGTTCTGTGTAAGGAAGGCGCTTGCCAATATCGATCTGATTGATTTTCTAATTCGTTGGCGCCACTTTTTACTGAGGAAATATAATGTTCAAATTAAAATTATTATGCGCAATTAACTCTATGGGACTATATGGGACTTATATGGATAAGATATTAATACGTTCTACCTTTGATAAAAAGTCGTTAGGAGAAGCAATGGCCAGCCTTCAGCTTTCATTTAATTTTTAGTAGATATTTATACAGGCTGTAAAAAGACCCATCACATAGCCGAAATCTACGCACTCTGTACATCAAACTAAAGTACATTGCAGCGGCCACACAGCTGAGCCAAGGCGGTCGTGTGCATTTGATATTCGTTGCGTTTTTGTAACTTCAAGTGCGTAATTTGTGAGGAAAAATTGAAAATTTTGATAAGGTTGTTTGGAAGAAAGTTTAGTATTATCACTTAGAATACGTTTTTGGAAAAAACTAAAAAAAAGAATGTATATCTTCAATATCTCCAAAACCAATGGTTTCCCAGGTATGGTCTGGTAGAAAAAAATGATCCCAATGATGGGTAGAACATGTGGTTTTCGTTATCGTTAAGGGTCTTTTTACACCCGATATATTTAGATTAGATGCTTAGGTAACCTGTGCACAAAGAGTACGGCATAGACTACATGGACCATAGTTATTTTTTAGTTTTTGAGTGTTTGGGTTACCAGGTAATATTATGTTTAAATTTAAGTTAAACTAGCGACTCGCCCCGGCTTTGCACGTGTACGTTTTATAGCTTAAAACCTTCCTCTTGAATCACTCTATCTATTAAAAAAACCGCATCAAAATCCGTTGCGTAGTTTTAAAGATCTAAGCATACATAGGGACAGACACACAGTTTTTTTTTCCTATTGGTCTGCTGTAGGTGGTCCTTCGGGACCATTTCTACGTAACCGGGCAGTTATTGGCGAGACCTGAAGGGTCTCCAGCCAATAGGGGGGAAGTAAAATACTTAACCTAAGCTAACTACGAGTACTTGTACTACACTAATATCATGACTACCTGCAACAACAGCACTAAGGGCGACCCCTAGTGCGACTCGGGCCTCGGCTTAGGGCGTTGCTGGCGGGGAATTAGGGGGGGGGGGGGGGGAGACAGCTTGATGAGAGCTGAATTATCGGTGTGACTGCGGAGTCTGAAGAGACGACCGGCTCTACGACGGGAAGACAAACAGCGAGAAGCGACTTTGTTTTATACTATGTTGTGATTCTTGTTAAGAGTATAGTTTACATTAGTTTTAAGAAACATAGGCTTTGAAGTACGCGTTGTGCGTCCGCTTGGGCGTAGAAATAAATGCTTTTTCTTTATTTCTTCCTTTCACACTAAGTAATAAAAAACGTTGAAGTTAAAGAGTTGCGGGAATAGAGGAACTAAATAAATACTTTATGATACATCTTTTCATTTATCCATTTCCTTGCACATAACATTTATATTTGCATTGAGGTTGAATAAAGCTGGCAGTATGCAAATATTTTCATCAGAATTCATAGCCATCAAAGTATCTACTCGCTAAGAGACTCCATCGGCCTTTTACTTTGGCTGAACGCATGCGCATATCCTGATTTATGGCTGCAGTATCGTATCCTTGTGTATTTATTTTCTTTAGAACTTGTCAGTTATGTAAACAGTATGAAATATTTATGACAACAATTTTAGTTAAAAAGTTTATTACTTTTTAATCATATTTTACTATGAAATGCAGTTGCTATACAAGGTTTCCCAAAACGGATCGTCCATCGGAAGTCCAGAACTCTACGGGTGCTCTACGCACCCGTAGAGGTATCCGAATCACCCATGTACACACATCAAAAAAAGTTTGCGATCACTAGCATATAATTATGTATGTGAAGATTCCGAATTCAAAGTCCACCTGAAATCTGATTTATATTTATCTAGATAACTATCAATCTATATTTATCATGATAATTATCGCTTTGAATCCCGATTAGAAAATTCGGCTACAAAAAGGCTACGTAATTTTTCAAAGTGATCGCAAACTTTTTTTGATGTGTGTACGTTCCGCGATTTTTTGTAGTTTTCGAGTTATGGTTTCTTTTCATGTTTTAACCAAACTCTGACTTTAATGACATTTTTGATCATTCCGTACCATTATCTTTAAAAACGGCAAAAAAATCACGTTTGTTGTATGGGAGCCCCCTTAAATTATTTATTTTATTCTGTTTTTTAGTATCTACTTGCTGTTATAGCGGCAACAGAAATAAATCATCTGTGAAAATTTCAACTGTCTAACTATCACGGTTCGTGAGATACAGCCTGGTGACAGACGGACAGCCGGACGGACAGCGGAGTTATAGGGTCCCGTTTTACCCTTTGGGTACGGAACCCTAAAAACACGCATTTATCTCAACTATTCATGACACTAAGATCAATACAAAATAATCAATAATGTTGCTTAACAAAAATGTATGGAATAGCAGTTTTTTTTTTATGAATTCATAGTTTGTCCCATAGCAAAGGTTGTACAGAATTATGAGCAGAGTTCGTGACTTTCGGATGTACAGCGACTTACCAGGTGCCAATTCTACTAATAGAAACTTTTATCAATTGCAACTGAATCGTTCATTCAGACTGTTTTCGTTTACGAAAACTTTCAAAATGTTTGGTTTTGTTTTTGTTGTCAAACAATTTGATAGATTTTGTAAACGAAAACTGTCTGAATGAACGATTTAATTGCAATTGATAAACGTTTCTGTTAGTAGAATTGGGCTCCAGTCATACTGTATATCAGAGGTTCTCAAACTTATTTCGTCTACCGACCCCTTTGAAAAACAATTATTTTCTAGCGCCCCCTATTTTTTTTTAAATTTATCACATCTTATCAATCAGAATCGCTGTCATTACTTTTATCGCTCTTTACCGCCCCCATGTAGGACTCTAGCGCCCACAAGGAGGCGTTATCGCCCACTTTGAGAAAGACTGCTGTATATCAATCCGAAAATTTCAGATATATACGGTTATTGGTTTCGGCCGTAAAACTTAACTACCAGATTCGTAGTACTTAGTTAACATATGCAAGACCTCATTGTAATCTCCTTCATCAAAGTATGTCTCTCTATCTGTTTAATTGTGTGAATCAATTAACGGGCTCTGTGTCAGTGTGTTAAGATTTGAATTCCGATTTGATTGCAATTAATGAATGCAATTAGTCACTTTCCCGCGCCAATGATATGGTTATCAACGTTGTTAAGTATCCGGCGAAGTGTTATCTAGAAATAGTGCTAAAGCTTCAACTAGATTTTGAACGTTGAGGTTTAGAAATAAACATGCATTAGGATTAAAAAAAAACATAATTGTGTACCATTACAGGAGGCGTGTAATTGCAAACCCCGCTAAAACGGTTTAAAGTCGGAAATGAGTTAACATTGCAGTATGAAACAATTTCATTTTCTCTTACGCTATAACCTTACGAAAACGAAGATTTAAATTCAATGGTCGCTGTAAAACCCGACATAGACACTCGTGTGAACTGCAAAAGCCGGTATAATAAAATCGTCCAATCACAGCACAGCATTCGCATCGTCAAAACCCGACATAATTTGACAGGTCCCAAATACAGCAAAGCAAAACCCGCTATAAACTGACATTTCACTCGCACAATCCGCCAAAATTGAATGACACTTGCAAATTCCGCTAAAACAGATTTTTCTCTTCTATTATTCTGCTTGAGAGATCTCACCGTGCCAATATTATTGATTAAATTACTTAATCACTCAATTACTAACAATAATACATCTACTTGTAAACCGTTTTAGATTCTTAGAACGTCTTTTTAGGTTAGCGAACATTCTATGAAAAGTGTTTTAGAGGGGTTTGCAACTTAGACACCTTTCAAGTGCTTATGAACAGTCGAATTTAGGTGCACGGTTCCAAATTTTCGTTACATATGGAGAAGAGCCGGAAAGAAATTACATGGTAGCTCTTTTAAAATCAATATCTTTAACAATTTCAGTAATTACAGTACTATGGTTTAGGATAGTTAAGGGAGAACAATGTAGTCTTGAGTAACTAGTAACTAATGAAATACCAAGTGTTGAGAACGAGTTAAGACTAAGTAAGGCCGGCGCAACCCCCACGTATCAACTATGGTAACTGGCTAATTTAGACCTCTGTATGAGCTATTCTCGTATAGCTCATACCAGAGAAGAAGTAGAAGAACATATTTCTTCGACATTAGGTAAATTTGCAGTTACTACTGAACAGGCCAAATTGATCGTATAAATACTATAACAACTTCTACATCGTTGACTTCGTGATCAATATTTATCTGTGCAATTTCATCTCCAATTAGTCAGGTAAATCGCTAAGTATACCTGCGTGTTTGCGCGCAACAGTGAACACATTTCGGATTATTTTTATGCAATTGGATCATCCACTTTTCACCGCTATTGAGCTCACGATCAAGTGTAAATCAAAAGCTATCTATGTAATGGTCTTTAATAACCATAACAAGTTCACCATCAAATTTCTGCCCAACAAGCTGTCAACAACTTAGCGGGACCCCAATCAGACCCTATATCAACAGCATCAACCAAAACCAGTTCTAAACAAATCGTTCCGTTACGCAACAAAAAAACATCACGGCCTTGAAGTGCAGTCCAATCTGTGCGATGCAAATGTTCACCGCACGACCGACCGGTCCGACCGACGGTAACGGTAACCTGATAAAAAGCTGATTGTCCTTTCATGGGTTCCGTACTATAATATAGATTTATGAGGGTTTCTCAGCCAGCTTTCCTTTTCACGTAAGTCGGTTCGTCCCAGTTAGTTCAACGGTGACTTACAATTGGGTTATATCATGGTCGTCGTTCCTGTTAGTTTAATCGATTCTTTAAACGATTCCGCTGACGAATGATGCACCAAGCGATTAGTCGGTTGCTGCGCGTGGGCCTAAAACACGTGAGTACGTCAGATTGACGTGTACCGTTGTTTTAAAATTAATCAACGCTTCGTTGTCACTAACGATCAGTTTTGCTTACAATTTTCTTTTTAATTTTGTGACGTTAAGTAAAGGCGTGCCGAGATTAGTTCCAGAGCCCGAAATTGAAATTACAGCGTGAGTTTTCGTACGTCGCATGCCGTTAAGATGTTGTTTAATTTACTTTAGTGGGTCATGATGTTACTAGCAATGAATAAATTAAATCTTCCAAACTGTTCTTGGAGTGGTACAGGAAAACTGGAAGGGCTATAGTTAAAATACAACATATGCAATGAGCTAACAGTTGAACTTTATTAAAAATACATATTTGATAAAGTTCATCATTTTGATTCAATGAAAAGTTTAAAATCGCGACGCTGTAGCGTCAAACGTCGAGTTTCAGTCACATTTTAAAACTAGAATATTTGATAAACAGACTGTAGAATAAAACATATAAACTAACCAAATGGCAGCATTTAAAAAAAAACATAAACCACTGGCTGCTTTCCTCGTAAAAAACAAAATGTTTTAATTTATAACTGCCGCTGCATCGATTGTCGGCAAAAAATCAACAGTGCAGAGGTTTGTGGGGCGACTATGATCAATTCAGACGGAAAATCGATTCGTTCTAATGGATCACAAAAATGAACAAATACCGAATTATCTGACTTTATTTAACCAATTTATTTATTGCGTTTACTTATTCCGATTGGGTCGTATCGATTTGCATTTTAGTTTGGTAAGAACCGATTTCTTTCATGTCGCGTCAATCATTATTCAAATCGATTTTTTTGTCAACGGATGGCAATTGCTGTTAGTGATATATCTGTGTCAAGAAGCTAATGACCGAATCAGTGGCTGGTTCTTGATTTTATGCATAACTATGCGATTTTTTCTACATATTTTTTACCCACAATATATTTTGACGATGAGAGAAAATACATATTTGTTTGTGAGAGAAATAAGAATCAATCATGCAGATAGGTAGTCAAACAATCGCCAATATTAGAATACATTAGAATATATTATTATTTAATCATGAGCATCAGGTTTCGAATGCATTGACCGGACCAGTATGCGGTCATATCGCATAGAGAATGCTTTATATTTTTTGTCATGATCGTTTAAATATGTATTATTTATGGTTTAGCTGAATTTCAATCATTACCACTTGAAACTACAATTTGATCAAGGTGATTAAATTGTTCACCTAATCTTACTTCTAGAATCCGAATGCGGGGTCATTGCCTGACTAAAACGTACATAAAAACCGACTTCAAAAGAACTGAAAGGATTAAAATAATTACCATATTATTATAAAATTAACAGTTTTAAAAGTCGTTGCTAAAACAAATTGAATGCACTGACTTATGAAACTGTAAATTTTATAATAGGTATGGATAATATTTTACACTTTGCAGTTTATTTTTAAGTTGGTTTTAACTTATTTTTTTTTTATTTAATACTTTTTAGTGCCACAAATTACAATTACGATAGTATACAAATTAGTACTAACAAAACAAACACTACTACAACTAGAACGTCGTCTAAATAGGTAATTCATTTTCAAACTACTAATAATGTTTAATAAAAAAAAATATGAAATTCAATCGGGACCTTGAGAGTATCCTGCACCAAATGAAAAAAGAATTACTCAAATAGATCCAAAAATCTCGGAGAAATCGGAGTACATACCTACATAAAAAAGGTACACATCGAATTGATAACAACCTCTTTTTCGAAGTCGGAGAAAACTATTTCCTTTCAGTCGGTTAAACCTTGTATGGGTACCTATCGTAACTAGATGATAGCATTTAACAAATTATAGATGAAAATTTAGTAATTAACGACAGAAGTCGTAACTAAGCATTCTTTTTCTAAGTCCGTCGCTGAAAGAGAGCTATTAAAATGGGCCCAGATATTCATAGCAATATCACACAATATTCCTTTGATAATTTCAATCAATGTGGTAAAGAAAATCGAAAAGTATAACCTGCTTATCATCCCACGGATATCATAAGAGTATTCCCTGAAGTGTGAAGGAAATACAGTATTTATCACTATTATTAACTATAGGAAATGGGTCAGTAAATATAATGGTGAGACATAATTTAATAATACGCTATGGCGGGATACGACGTCCTAACCTTAGGGTAGCTTTTACGTATAGTCGATCTATTATAATTTTGTACAAGAGGTAAACAAATCTTTGATCGCGAAACATTCACTTTGCTCTAAGATTCTATCAAACATACACATTTTTAGAAAACCTTAACTTAATATTGTTTTCTAAATATTATTTTAATGTATTCCAAATGAATATATTAAGATCGTAAAGTTTGTTTACCTTTTGTACAAAATTTAAATCGCCAGACTATAGTCAAACGTTGAATACCATACCATGTTCTGAATTTGTTATCGTCTGTAGTTTCGTCTGCCTCGTCTTTAGCTTTATCACCGTCCATACCTGGATGTAGTAATTTTCAGAACATGCTTTTTGTTTAATATTTCAGCTATTTCATCTTGCCTAAGGGGCGGTTCCTTTACAAATAGCAAATCTTGACAATAGACTACGTAACCACCATGATGAGTAAAAAGACATTAAACACAAATGTCTTACTAGATAATTAATAGACTCGTCTGATGATATTTTTTGTGAATTCACGTGCTGTTGACAATGATTGGCATTTTTTCATGGTTTTGTCACTTTGTCTCGCCATTCAGAGCTAATTATTTTTAGCGGAAATGATGATTCAAAAATAGTCAATTTGGGCACAGGTTATCATATAGTTGTATTGTTTTTTCGATAAAGGAAAAACTACTAAAGATTCTCAAAAATATACAAATCTATTTTGTCATGCTAAGAGATGATTTATCACTGAATAAATGAAAATATTGTAAGCAATGCCTTGTTTGAAATTACGATTTTGAAAACCAAAATCATCTCTGTTCCTTATACATCTACAGAAGTGACGTTACAAACCAAAAAGGTAACAAAATGTTACAATTTTACCGAGGATCTTCTATAAGGCTTATTTTTTAGTTAAAGTAATTAACATTTATTCCAACGTAATAATATCCGTTAAAGACACAATAATGATAGAATAGGATATGCAATGCCAATGAGGGTCTTATATTTTAACAACACTTTAACTCAATTTAAAATCTTATCGTTGAGTATTTGCAGAAGAAAGAAAGGAAAGGAAAGAACGGAAAGAAAGAAAGATAGGAAAGAAAGGAAATAAATAAAGAAAGAATAACGTTTATTTGGCAACAGTACATAAAGGAACACCATAATTATAATAAAATTAAAACATTGCGAATAAAATCATATGACCTAACGTCTACACGATATAATTTGCATATAAAAGTTCCCAAAATCCGTAGACATCAATCTTTAGTCTCTTCCACAACAGTAAATTTAAAGCAAAAGTACCCACAGATAACATCAATGTAACGTCTCCTAGTATTAATTCCTTGTGAACTCACTTCATTTGTATGTTAGAACATCGATAGGACGCCGCAATGAATGCTGATGTCCTTTTAAAAATCAATTCCCACATAGACCATGAGTATAAAGCAGTGAAGAGTAAAATGTTTAGATTTATAGAAGAACCGACGTACGTACACTACATACTTACATACCTGGGCGAACATTACAATGACGAAATTCTTAGGAACTACAGTTTAGCATAAGTTAGGCATAGAGCTCGTCGGCCGCGTCGCTTTGTATGTGAATTCGAAAATTGTGATATTTTATGGCTCTTGTTTACAATGGCCGATGTAAGACATTAAAATTTCCATTCATGAATTCCTCTTTGAACGCAGCTATGGATGTCAATGTGTGTAAAATCAGACAAATGCAGAAAATAAAGTTAGAAGGATTGTATTTCCTTTTCAGATTACTATAAAACTTTAATGCACTTCAACTATTTCAATCACTCTCTCTGTCTGCTACAAAGATAAAATTGAATTTGAACTCGTGAGTTTTACGTACATACCTATTTACATTTTTTTTGTGTCCATACCATGACTTAGTCCAGGCTCATTGACGTCCTCTAATGTCCATCCCTGGCGTGAGAAACTGCAGTATATTATTGTGTAAAAAGCTAAATAGAACGAGTTAGATTCCGCGCAGGCGCAGCTTCTGTTTGTTTTGCAGTTATTGAGTCATTATGATGGCGGTACACAAGTATACAACCACTCGGTAAACCACTTTTTCAACCCTACTTGAAGTTTATATTGAAGAATAAATAATGGTAAAACTAGGCATTATTATCTATAGTACGTTCTTATTTACTTCGATAATGGAAGTATTAGGAACATAAATACAATATGATGGATCGGTGAGCTGAATAAGGTATCTGGGGTAAATGCGGAGAAATGGAAGATGTGGCGAAACTTTGGGGTTACTTACTTATATCTTTAGCGATAAACTACGATTCTATGATATATGGGTAGTTAGTCCGTTTTCAATAACCTATCTATCGGCGGTTTCCACTAATAGAGATAGTTTGACATACGCTCTATGGAAGTAATGTCAAAATACTTTTAGGGCATACTGCTTGGCAGTTTGATAGATAGCTTATTGAACAGCCGTAATTCGACTTTTCATAGCTCGATTCTTCAATTATAACTTAGACATAATTTACTTCTAACCTTATAATTTTTGAAATCTTTACAGTACATTCGATAAGTATGTCATTAGTCGCTAGGTAATGTAGAAGACAATCACACTTTATCAGACTACCAGCTATGGTGCAAAGACCATATTAGGCCATGGTAATAACGAAATAATGTCACTGTTATGGTCCTTTATAGTCCACAAGATCGTTGTCTACACTCCCAATTGTTCAAAACTTCATGTAGATAAACTTCGTAGGCGTCGCGCGATGTCGTGTGTCTGCGTCGGTCAAATGGTTATTGTTGCATTCTGCGTACACGCATAATGTTGCGTCGTTGTTCGCTACGAGCTAGTGTAGGCGACTTCCGCGTGTCTGTTTATATTTGAGGATAATAATGATATAGTGAAGAACTCGGTCGTGTGCGCATCAGCTCATCGCGATCATTGCATTAAAACAAGTAGATATTAAGAAAGAAAATTAACTATTAAAGAATGAATACTATGGTATGAAGAAATAAATCAATGGATTAGCTGGAAAGTAAGAGTGGTATTGGAAAGCCTATACAATGATATTGGCTACCTTATATGTAGGTGTTAAAGACGGTCGAGCGGAAAAATGACTCATTATTTTCTCCATACAGATGAGTTCCCTATTAAAGCCACCGCACTTAATTAAATAAATATCTATCTTCTCTAAAGTATAGAACGTTGCCGGGCACACAATAAACGAAATAAAGATATTTGGTTCGTGTTTGTACAACACTCTACATGCTGTTCACATACCGTAACGCCAATAAACACGAATATACATAGTATGTATGAATTTCGTGCAAACTTCGATAAAAACTCTCCAACTTTTAGAAAACTTGGCTTGTAAAATGAACCCCTTGAGAAAGTCAACGAGGCAGAATGGAGTGTTGTCTGTGCGTAAGTAGAAAAACAAAGTTGAGTGACCACACGAGTAGGGGCAGTGGTCGGGCAAGCGACCCCGGGGTGATACTACTAATTGTAGACTAAGTTCTCATAGATTTTTTACGATTGAGCTACTGCTCCGCATTTTAATGCCCAATGAACTGCTATTACAAATGATTAGTATGTACTATGTACGGCCACCCGGGCTTGATTATTGTCTCAACGTGTTATTTGTCTACGCGACTCTAGATCAAAAAGAAGATACTTGATCGCTGTGATGTCTTGATGCAGCAAATTGTTGACTTTCAAGAATTCAAACTGCTTTTTTTTGTAATATAACTTTCGTGAAATACATTCATATTTATGATTAGTTACGGTTTACTCGTGTGCATTTTTCGGGATTGCCCGACTAGTTTCGGACCCAAACAGAGCCTTTAATCATGAGCTGAACACGCGGCGAGGTCGAAAGTCGAACACAATACTGCTTTGCAAAAAAATACAAAAAGTTATCATCTCAGATATTTTAATTTGGTTAAGCCTTCATAAGTAATATTTATTCCCACGAAAGTATATTCAAGCAATATGGACTCCATTGGCAAACGAACCTTCTTTGGCTGTCATATCCATTGATATATTTGATGTATTCCGTTGCCTTTGCACTGCGTCATCTAAATTGTGTATTGGTTCTTGAGAACTTATGTTTTTAGCTTTTAGGTTTTGGAATATATCGTTTTAATATTAAAACTTTAAATTATATTAGAAGTTTAGAGGAGCATTAAGCCTCCGTATATTATTCCATATTTAGGAGTAATACCCTCCAAAGTTTTATTACAGCAATCAGCTTCCGCCTTTCAAATCCAGTCTATCTCTTCAGTCGTCACCTCTCCGTCTACATAAGGAGTATCCCTGGCTACATTTGCCAATTAGCAACTGCAGAACTCATCTAGTCCAGGAGTTTTATTTTCATTAATTGATTCATACCATTCTTTTTTGTTCTCAAGAATATCATCGAATTCCTTGAAAGACGTTCAAGTGAAACTAGAAGGATCTCCGTAGACTTACAAAGAAACGTAAAACTAATTAGTAAAATAAATTACAATTTATCTTAGTATTTATTTATACCTACTAGTATGCAAGGTACTGGCTGATAAATCTATCTAGCAACTGTCATTGGAGCTAACAGAAATAGAATTCTATTTTTTTAAGTTTTTTACGTCTCTATTTTATCCATTAAAAATAATTAATGTAGTTTGAGTAATAAAATCCTGTATCATGTGCATGTGCTCCAGTCTGTAGTCACCTAAGTAAAGTCACAGCTCACACGGTAGACATTTTCAACAAACGATTCCACACTTTGTGGGCCAGAAGCTGATATTCAGCAGCATCTGGTCGGTCTGTAAGCCGATTGTGTATTTGGGACAAGATGGGCTGATGATGGGTAGGCAGTTTGGTAGTTTTAGTATGATGTTGTCATACATTATGGTGTGCACACTAGATGCCTAAACGCTGTTGCCAATTATACCCTAGTACGAGCTAGCAAAAGGCGATAATGGCAATCGTTTTCGTGAGCTCGCACTGAATAATATATTTTGTCTCTTTTTCTTGCGTGTGTGCAAAAGCGATAGACTTTAGCGAGCTCACGAGAACTATTGCCGTTTTCGTAATTTGCAAATTCGTACTATGGGTACAGATCAACTGATATCAAACATTAGTCGCTCCTATCATTCTAACAAAACAGAGAGAGTGACCACTTTTTTACTTAAGACAACACAGCATTCCAAATACCGACATTTTTCTCTTAACCGTAAATAGGAAATAGACATCGAATTCTCAACGCATTGAGACAAATTATTTTTAGTTTCTAAAAAAAAGCAAGAACTAACACTTGATCTACACGACCTTAGTTTTCGCGACAAATTGCAACCGACTGAATGCACCACTGCACTTCTTCATAATAATTTTGTTTGATCCTCAGTGAAGATAAACCTTTCACTGGTGAAAGTGATTGACAAAATCTAGATTCTTACATAACAAGAAGAAACAATACAACTCGATAATACTTCGTTGGATAGTATACATGCCTGATTAAGAATTAAAGACGTAGACAAGTTTGGTTCGTGTACAGGCGATGTATTATGAATCGTAGCAGCCCGTCTAGCCGATAAAGAGGCGTTGTGGGGTAACAATATCGATTTCACGAACTGACATTTTAACGAGTAAACTTTTTGCCGAATTAGAATAAAAGCATCGTAAATAGTTTGCTATTGATGTTCAATGTCGCTTTTCACTTGTGTCTATTAGAATTTGATTAAATAGTTGTTTATTGTTTACGTTCAAAGTTGAGATGCAAACAAAGTTTCGTGTAGGTTTCTTTCGGCATGTCTTTTATAATTTATGTTCGAACAACTAAAATATATTTGGGAGCAAATAAATCGAGCCACTTCTATTTTTCACGTAGGTATAATGTTATCTACTCACGGACTACTGCGGAAGACGTCCGGTCCTTTGGAAGGCAACACGGGGACACAGGTCCAACGCGCAGAGGCCCCTTTGAGAACTTAGGTATAATTATTGTTATTATTTTTGGTATTATGGAACAGATCAATTCTAAACATTATCGCCTAAAAGAATATTTGATAACCTTTACAATGAGGGTAGTTTTTTGTATTTTGAATTATGTAATTCATGAAACCAAAACTAAGTAATAACCAGGACACGTGAAAGAAGGAGTGGCTCGATTTCTTTGCTCCCAAGTATATTTTATGCGATGCATATGTTTATCAAGGCAAAACAGGTTTGTAATCTGCTTGCGTCCGACTACGAAGAAAATTACTTTCACGGTTTTCTTGAAATAAACTTCATTACATCAGCATAACATTAAACGGAAATAGTGTAGACATGAATCTATCAAATCAATATCTAATTTTAAACAAATTGGCTCGTTTACCGATTACAATCAATCGAATCAAGATCTGCTTGATACATGTATTCATGAACGCAGCGAAAGCTATCTGACTACCGAACGAGTTGATCTAGTTACAAATCGATTACGTTTAATCGATTTAATTGTGTTCGAAACCGGTCTTTTGTCCATTTGTAAATGATAAACATACGGGCCTAATGAAGCATTTAAATTGCGCTTGCAAATTAAAAGTAAAAAGTCGGAAGGATTTTTTGTTGATCTTGTCGTTGTAATTTGACAGACGGTTATAAGTAATTAAGAAATGAGACGGATCGAATGTGTTCTCAAACATCTACATTAACTGGTTTCATTCATTTTACATTTAAAAAAAAAAACGTTGTCCCCCCTCTCTTGAATTTCTCCTGTATCGTGGGTTCGATTACAGACAAAAATTATCACATTCAAAAACACCCGGAGCCCGGAATCTGTACCTAAGCCATACAAATTAATATTTGTTCCGTGCGGGAAGTGAACCTGCGATCCGCGAAAAGCGCTTTTATGATTATTGGTTAGCACTTACACAAGGTTAGTCGTAAAGGGGGTGCTAAACCGAAAGGGTGTTAAAGTACCCATAATAATGAACTAACTTTCGTTCTACATCTTTCCCCAAATGTCAATAGTTTAAGAAAAATAGCTGTTCAAAGATTTCATAATAAATGTGAGCTGTATGTAATAATGATCAGCTGTGTTTACATTTTAGGTCATATTTGGGGTCACGGATTCGAAGCTCAGTTTTCTAAATTCGTAACTAAAGCAGGAATGAATAATTTTTGAAAAAGCTAAAATGTATTATATTTTGAATGGAAATAAAAATGATCGAATTCTGAAATTTTAAAACTTAGTTTAAAACAGTCATCAGCAGTGATCGGAAAAAGGTGAGCTAATTTACCTAAACTTCAAAGAACAGAGACAAAAACTGGACTGGAGACTTCCTTACGACAACTTTTTTTTTCGTGAAAATTATTATGGGTTTCGGGACATCACTAAAGTACATTTAATATTAATGTTAATAGTACAGAAAACAATTAAATTCGTTTCCTATTTTTCTTTCCCAAAATTGACACAAAACCAGATGACACGTTTTTAATTGTTTTTAAAAAGAGATTGTTTATTGTTTTCAAAAAAGGAGATTGTCTTTTATTTTTTTGAAAACAAATGAAAGACAACTTCCGAGAAAATTCTCCCGAAAAAAAAATGTTGTCGTAAGGAAGTCTCCAGTTTTTGTCTCTGTTCTTTGAAGTTTAGGTAAATTAGCTCACCCTTTTCCGATCACTGGTCATCAGTGATAATTTAAGTGGCCCTCGGATTACTTAGGTGACAAATTGTAGACACGAAAATCCTTTTTAGGACAAAAATAGTGAATTACTATTTAGGAAGCTTTATGCATAAAGCAGTCACGGGAGTTGGGCTCGGCAAATTACTGGAATGCCATTTGAACCTACCGAGTTGGCAAACTGGACATTGGAAACCGGATACTCCTAGCACGTGCGTGTGCTGCTGATTAAAGTCCCATTATTCTTTGGTCCTTTGAGTCGGATCAAAGTTTAATTGCTTTGTTACTTAATTTAAATAACAACAATGAAGTTTGACAAAAATCTTGACCATTAGAGGGGTATAGTGGGATCTACAAGGTGCAACATAAATACGGGCACAACATCTCAAGGGGTCACTGTACTCATCATTATGAACAACTTTTACTATGGGACCAAAACTGAAATCGCTAAAAATAATCAGCTGTTCCCTACATTTTTGACACGTTTGGTGCAGTGGCTATGCGATTGGCTTCTGCGCTACGGGTCGTGGGTTCTATTCCCACACGGAACAAAAAATTGTATGGCCTACAGATAGTTGTTTCGGGTCTGGGCGTTTGTGTATGTGAGATTTGTGTCTGTAAACGCACCCACGATACAAGAGAAATCTTAGTGAGGGGCAACGATTTTAACAAAAAAAATGACGAGTTATGCGAACATAAATGTAGGGAACAGCTGATTTTTTTTCGCGATTTCAGCTTTTGTCCCATAATAAAAATTGTTCATAATGATGAGTACAGCAACCCCATAAGAGTTTGTGCTTTATTTATATTACACCTTGTATATCTCTGTTACTTGGATTCGTGTGCTGTATCTTAGGCTGGTTTTAGAGTCACGCTGACCGTCGTTGCTGACGTCTCAATATATATGACTGTCCTAGAAGTGTTTTAGAATTACGCGTAGCTGTCACCGCTGACGGTGGTTAGCCCTGTATCGATCGATCAGCGCCGACAATCAGCCTGACTCTAAAACCGCCCATAGACTAAGTCAGCGATTACCATCAGGTGCGACGAGGGTCAAACGCGACGAAGAAAAAACCGGCCAATGCAAGTCGGATTCGCGCACGAAGGGTTCCGTACCATTATCTATAAAAACGGCAAAAAAATCATATAAATCATGAATATTACTCGTAGTATACAAAAATTATGGCTATGTCGAAGAAAAACTCAGCTTAATCTTTCTTTTTTGTTTGTTAGTTATTAATTAAATTAAATGTCGTGTTGGCCCTGAGGTTACAGACCCACTTGTTATATGCACCGGGTTGTGGGTTCAAACCCATGCAAGTGTTTTTAAATATTCAATATAATAAGTAATCAGTATGTTAATATTTCGATATAATGAATATGCGATACGATGAACGTTCAGTGAAACAAACATTCGATATTTTGAACGTTCGATCAAACAAACATTCGATATTTTGAACACTCGATTTATGGAGTGTTCGATTTATTGAATGTTCGATTTATTAACCATTCGATGAAATGAACGTTCGACTATTTGAACATTCGATTTATAGTGTTCGATCAATTGATATTCGATGTTTTGGCATTCGATATGGCGTAGTACACCCAAAAAAATACCTAATAAATAAAGGTCTTAATAAATGCTATGATACTTTAAAGTGTCAGTTATGGTAGACACATAAAACACGGCACTGTTATCTGCTCGTACAGATCAAGACAATAACAAAGCTAGACTTCATAAAGTACACGCTATCTTGCACTGCATCAAATTCATTTGGTGTATTAGTGGTATAATCTGTACCATCTGTACAGTTATTAGTTTGTTTGAACTTTTCCTTCCAAAGTTTGTTTGATATAATTATTGGGACTACATTCTTTTGAGTTTTATCTAACGGCTGATATTAATAACCGATCTCAGTTCGAAATCTTTGGATTGATGTAGATTTTAGATTTATAACGGTTTTCGCAGTGGCGTAGGGAACCCACATAAAAGATAGCTTGATCTCTGAAACATATGTCAAACTGACATTCCTAGGATTGTCAGGATATAAAAAATTGCCGATAGAAATTATCGACGTTTCTTACTATTATCGATGCTAATGTAACATAATTATGATTTGGTTTAAATGAAGTTTTATTTAAAATATCGATAGTTTATAGTCTGTGGTCACAATGATTCATCGCCCATCACTAATTAGGTCGGCATGCCCATAAAGTATGACATTGACAGGTACTGTTTCTACGTTTCTACTGTTAAGAAATTCAAGACTTCATAGGCGTGATTTTACTGATAGCTGTTGCAGAGATTAAGCTATCTTTTATGAAGTTTAAGGCCACATCGACCATTTCTAAGCTAACAAGACCAAGCCCATGAAATAAACCCTAAACAGAGCCATTCATATTTTAATCGCGTTTCATATCGAAGTAATTGACCCATCTGTTCCAAACAAGAATATCTCAGAAAGACTTGTTAGCAAACTGGCTTCACCAAGTATTAACAAGTGACTTATATTGCAGTGAACCTGCACGAAGAAATCTCCCAGTGCTAATCAATGCAAGTTAGTTGGAGAAAAATAAGGGATATCGGCTTCGCGTATACGTCTAGAATACTTGTAGGTGCACTGTTTTTAGAGCTTGTTAACGGCCAAGTCACATTCTTTAAAAGAAAACTAGGAATTATCATGTGGATGTTATGAACGATAGCATGGTTTGATCAGACAGGCATAATATATGGCTTGAACGTACGAAAAAAATTCAAACTTGTATGCGATTCTGCTGATGTCGTACTAGGTTGAAACAATAAATAATACATAAGGTCTAATGTACTGTGTACTAATTTCGGCCACAAATACTCAATTGCCGTCTTTATACATCTGTTGAATTAATAGGTTATTAAACGATTGATACTCAAATTTGAGTTTACACGTGACCTAAGATTATTTGTGGTGTTCAGAACGCATCTTTCATTAACCGCTGTTATTCTTGCACTCTTGTGATGTCGCCATCTTTTTTCTGTAACAAATTTTTTGTTACAAGTAAATTTTTATTCCTGATTCTAATCCTAATAAATATTTCATTTTAAACTCCCTAAAACCTTTACAACATCTTTCATAATCAATAGTTATCAATCGATGCAAGTTTTTAATCAACCATTTAAGGCAGGAGTAGAAAAACAAAAGCAAGTCTTAATATTTAATTTGAAAACAAATACATTACAAAATATCATAATAAAGAACTAGAATCAATGTTTTTGCGTCAATACGTTAATATATGGGCCACACAATACAACAGCGCGCGGTAACACCGCGGTTGCGCGTGATTAAATGCAATTGGTATGCGCATTCACGACAATGCGCCGCCATTAAGAGACCCCCAACAAGCACACGATGAACAGTGCAGCTAGAGCTTTAGCGATTATCGATACTTATTAGTGTAATCAATTCTTGAAAGTCTCAAATTGTTCCTTTTATTCCTAATTCAAACTTCGATTGAGCAATCCGTTAATTTTTAATCGAATCATTGGATTTTGAAATGTCGGTATTAAATACGGTAGTAAAAAAAACTATATCTATGGTATTAAACAGTCCTTTTTGAAAATGGAATTTTGTGCTCTTAAATGCAGATGGAGTAATTTATTGGTGAATTCTTGGCATACTCTATGAAACTAAAATAAAACAAAACATTATCCTTCTTAAATATTTCCATAGCTCATAACATGGACAAATGTCATAATGTTAAGGCCCGAAGTAATGGTGTCCATAAAGTAAAATAAGTGGAGTTACAACAAAGCTCCATTGATATCTCAATGAATCACAGGGCAGTTTGTCGGAAACGATCGGAATCGCCGACCGGTCCGGTCTGGACAATAAGGCTGACTCACATGGCTAATATGTAGGTAAACTGGATCGGAATGATGTATTGAATGTGAGATACTGGCATATCATAAAGCCAGGGTATTTTAAAAATACTTTTTTAAGAATCTGGATCAGATGCGAATAGGTATCAATGTTGTAGAGTTGTTAACAGAAAAAAAAATGGAACGAAAAGGCCACTTTATAATTCATCTCTGGATTTGTATAGGTAAAAGAAAGAAAAAGCATTTATTTCTACGCCCAAGCGGACGCTCAACATATATTTCTTAAGACTAATGTACTTAAATTATATTCTAAACGTATTAAAATTGAACTTCAAAGATGCAGTGTTGGCAAATCCATCCTGATCGATTTTATATTTCACCAATTGCATTTTCCAACTTTTTTCAGCCAATACTGTTTAACTTTTTATACGCCAGCCTCAAAGTAACGTTTCGGCGCAATCAAGGAAAACATTGATGTGAGAACTAAAACTATAAAATGAACAATAGAAAATGGCTTTTTAGTAGATAACAAAGCAACCTTCGCTAACACCGTCTCTGTGAAGTGCCGACCGCGACCAGGAAATCACAAGACGAACAAGAAGACACTAACAGAGAACCGCCAACACTTAAAACTTATAAAATAAACCTAGAACCTCATTTCCTGATTGGATGCTAGATCGTCGTGTACTTAACGATTGGTACATGCCTAGTTGACCCACTCCGGGATGATTAAGTCAGGTTCACACATTTTGCAGTAATGAGGTATTCGGCCATGTCGGCCGTATGTACATTTGCGGCCACGCGCTAAGTGGGTTCGGTCGTATGGTTACGTTCCCGCTAGCTGCGGTCGCCGACCTCGGTCGCCGGTTTGGCCCTGTCCTTATGTCACCAACTTGAAAATACTGAAACCAGTTGCATTCGTCACGTGTTAATGTTATTCCGATTCGAACAAATCCGTTTGAACTCGTGACGATGCGTAATCAAATGGTTGGGATTAAAATTCCTTGCGAAACAATTGTAGCGGTATGTTGGATTAAGGAAGATCAAGATTATCTTGAAAATGATGATTGAACTATTAAGCAATTTAAATATTAATACGTCATAGCTACCTAAATACTTCCTACTACGCAAATCTTTTACAAACTTAATAACTTGATAGATTCGAGATAATTTTCCGACTTGCTGACGACTCGGGCACAGTGTCCGAATTGACACATTTCTATTTCAATTTTTTTTTTCTTTATTATTCGGGCACCAATAAAAAAAGCTGTTTTGTACAGTCAGATAAAATACTTTCAACGATACCTTAATTGTAGAAATCCGTCCTCCGCCCAGCCTATAGTTGTAAAAAAACAGTTTTTAACCGGATTTTAACGAAAGCCGCCGTTTTTATTTTAAAACTTTTTTATCTGACTGTACTAAACAGCTTCAATAATTTGATGGTGTCCGAGTCGTCAGCAAGTCAATTTTCCTCCGAATTTTTCGAAGATTGAAGTTTAACTTATCAACAGCTGTTGTAGTCCACCGCTGCACACAGGGTTCCTGCAAAAAGGAGGGACCCATTGCCCACAGTCTTATCGCTGGGCAAGGAAGTTTTCAGATCTAGGACACAATAATCCGTGATTGTAACTGTATGGAATTTAACGAATGCTATCAAATTCTCGTATATATTAATACCTAACTCTCCGTCCGTATCACGGTTCTAATCTTCTGTGGAATGCTGGTATCGCGTATCAATCGCATTCCTACTGAAAAGATCGTGAAAGTGTGAGATGTTGGGACGGAGTCTCTGAAAATTCTCAACACGCTAACAACATTTCTGCACTTTCCAATATATATTTTATTTCAGTTAAGAAGGTAAAAGATAAGAAATGCAAAATCAGGCTAAGCCATGGAGCTGTTATCGGGTCTATGTCTATAAAACTTTGACCTCATCCTATTATGAGCCTTTCAATGAATTTTTTATCAATAGTTTGGTTAAAAGTAAACTAAGTAGCTTAACTTGTTACTCCAAAACTACTGGCTAAAATGATTAATAAAAGAAATGCAATTAGTTAGTTCTTACAACCATTCGCATTTTGTCGCATTCCGCATGAAATATGACATTTCAATTGCTGACAATGACGTATCGCATGCTCTCACGATCTCATGAGAGAAGCACCATCAATTAGTTCTACAATTTTGAAGAAAGGAAGCAATGCCAATTGTTCACGCAACGTGGAACACTATTATATGTATACAAGAGGATAAATATCTTAAGATCTGTCTAATGATAATGACAGCAATTATGTAAAAGGAAACACACAAGTTCGTTGACCACGCTCGAATTTTGGATGTATAATTAAAGCATTAGGTATGCGAATGCGATATTGAAATAAGCAACGTTTTTGTTGTATTTATCTATAATTTACATAGTTAACTCGTTAATTATTTCTAGTCACTGTATAATCTGCACTAATAACGCGACTTTACCGTTCCGGTAGTGTGCTATACCTGCTTCTTTAGTATCTCCAAATCACTCATGTCCAAATACAATAATGCTCTTTGGACAAATGTTTATCTATCCTATTTAATTCCATATCTATACTTTATTAGGGTGCATGAGGTGCATCACAAACATGTCGCATGAGAAATTATTTCTGAGCAATGCCCGAGCATTTGGCATTGTGCAATACTTATCCTATTTATAGCCCCTATCTTTCACGTCTTCCTCGTCCATCTAAAGATAGTCTGAAAGATATCGCTATTAGCGGTAAGACCATCATTGAACCCTTGTTTTAAATTCATCAACTATTTTGATAGACTTATTAATATTGTTTCCGAATGAACTAAAGAAACTATGTCCAACATCAGTAATTGTCTCATTACGTTCTAAAGAAGCACATTTCATAAAATAAATGAAGACATTTAGTGCTACCTACTAAATTGTCTATGCACTAATAATAATAACAAGACAACAAGACAGCTAACAGCCCCGCGTGCCAGATCACTGCACGACTCCCCTAAAATGTATTGATTGATATTATAGTCAACTGTAGAGACTAAGTTACTTGGCACTTTCGTATAAGGCCAAGTATAGAATTTTATTCCGATCATTTTTGTATAGAAAAAGAAAATTTATGGATTTTGCGGCGCCTTCCATTGTGTCTACCTATGTGTGTTCCGGTAATTGATCAGTATCAGCCTGGTTTAATTTTATTTTTGACTTACGGAAAATGGGCGTTCTGAAGTGTCAGGAAGCGGCATATTAATACGCTATCAATATCCCCTAACATACGTATAAAAGGGAATGTTTGTTTCTCAAATCGTAACTTTACAACGGATTTCGCAGAGATTTCCTGGGACAGCGATTACGTGATAAGTTATTGTATTATTGCAGTGTATTATAATCCCGTAAATGTCAAATATATTATTATTATGCATGAGCATTATACTCTTCAGAAAATATTTACACAAAGGATAACAATAAAACTCAATATTTACGGTCTTAATACGATGAATAAGCTTATGCACTCTAGGTTTATTTTTATATTTTTTTGTTCCGTTATAAATTGTATGCATATTGACCTATATCCCAACCGGTAAAAAAACCTGTTCACGTTATTTAAATAAAGAAAATTTGGAACTGGTTTAGTCGAGTTTTAGATGAAGCATAGTAAATCGTAAATACCATTCCACTTCCAGTCTTCCTCTTCTTTCATGTCGGCACGAGCTGAATGAGTACAGCTTATGACGTAGTGAAAAGATTAGTCAGTCAGTAGGTTGGTAGCGGGGCTGACTGCCCAGGGACTTCAGCAATTAATGTAAATAGTAAAAGAGTACATCGGTACTGTCGAATGGAAGCTATAGGCAGATTTATTAGGTAATCTGTGCTTTAGGCAACTAATAGGTTATCTGTGCATTAGGTCCTAAGTTTCAACCGTATATGGAGTTGAGAGCAATTTATTACTCGGAAATTAATTAATTCAATCAGAATTTATTCCAATTTTAATTTTGTAGTTTTTGATACATAATCTTTAATGGACGATTGTAATAAATTTTTTTCTATTTTCAAATTTACATCTTGGTTTTGTTTTTAGAACATTGTTTTTTGCCTGCTTTCAGCCAGTTTTCGGATACCTTGAAAATAATTTCACAAGTAACTTTATCGAAACTTATAAAGTTAATCTATTGTAAACAAAAGCTATATTTTAAATTGAGCGTAAACGAAATGTAGTAAAACGTTTAGACGTGAGTCGTGTGCGGCATTGGGCACGTAGCGTCAAACCGCCGACGCGACGCAGTCTGTATCAAATCCAATGAAATGTAAGATCGATTGATTCGATTCAATGAATCATTCAGTAGTTAGAGGAAACTCGATTAACTGTTACTCTCTTAAATTAACTATAATTACGGTAATTGTGAATGAAAGTAAAGTTTTTTATTCGGTATGAGATTTTTGGGAGTTCGATCATACTTCGGAAAATATTTGATTGTATTGTGGATTACACAGAACAGATAAAGTGGATTATGTTACCCAGTTTTTTTACGAATACTTTCTTAAATTAGTCATGCAACTGATGATGTGTCTCGTTATACTTATCTATTATTAATAATTATGTTAATATTAACCATTTTTATCGTTTCCAGCCAGTATAATTTAATAAAAAAAGAAATCAATTTTATACCATAATTACACGTACTATAAAAATATCGAAATGTAGTTTATGATCTTAACCTCTTCCTTTTTTGAACGAATAAAAAACAAAATCATTTATTATGGCGACATCGCACAACTGCGTATGCGCAGTGACATTACGATAGGTGCTTCATTAAAATTTTCGCATAACTTATTTGCTATGAGACTATGGCAAGGCAAAACCAGTTATTATCTATGGAACTGTCAGTTAGTATTTAAAAAGTAGATAGAACAGTATTTTTTAATAAAGACATACGAAGAATGGAATTGTTTGGCACTTGCATTTATGAACATACTTAGTTCATTGACCTCGTTAATTTCTATAACTTTGGTGCAACTCTTAAACCTGAATGATGCCATGGATGTAGAACTCAGCCCATTACGTGGCTCCTATGGGCCACTGTGTACAGAAACCATTACATAAATCTTTCCGTAATTATTATTGCGATGCGGAACCTCAGCGAGAGTAAATAATTTAATAACTAGTTTATCCAGTAGATAGCCAGGTAAGCCAAGTTAAACGACAAACTGCGGTTGCAATACTATGCATTCTTCGAGATTATTCAGAATTAAGGAAAATCAGAAGAAAAAACGAGTTTATAAATATTTTTACGAGCAAGATGTTGTCATTCTTATCTCAATTAAGTATGTCTGGAATACTACCTTAGTCTGAGGCATTCGCCGACGTAAGTGATAGACCAGCGGCATGAGTCCCGGACCGCCTAAAGCCAATTAGATATAAATAAACAAATTTAAATGTGCGAGGGGAGCAATTAACATGGCGGAACCGGTTGAGTGCCTACACGGCATTTATAAAAAGCTATTTTGAGAACGTAGTACCGCGGAATAGGTAGGGCAGAAGGACTACCCAACAACTTGTGTAAATCGCTAAATCTAATAGCGAGTTAAATTGCGCAAATTGAAGCAAGTGCTTGATTGCACTGACAGCAAGTAAAAAAATTCACGTTCAGCTTACTTCAATTTAAAAACTAATTTATTGAAAATAGATTAGACTTACTTAGTTCTTTTTGACGTCAATGTTACATAAGACAGCCCCCAAAAGCGCCCGCCCTTCACCGCTTCCTAGTGTTTTTGCTATGAAGAAGAAACGTCGCAACAAACTCCTCAGCAACACAGTCTGCCAAGAGAATAAAATACTTGAGTCTACGTATACACGGCATATCATCATCACATCATCATCATTCAGCCGAAAGACGTCCACTGCTGGATATAGGCCTCCTCCAAAAGGGGGGGTTTGCCGTAATCGCCACGCTTGGCAGGTGGGTTGGCGATCGTAGTATGGTTGTTAAAGTACTCAGAGAACGCTGCTGCCCATCCTCTAAAGAATCCTTTAGTCGCTTTTTACGACACCCACGGGGAGAGATGGGGTAGTACTACTATTCTTAAAGTCCGGCCCTACACGACACAGATACACAGCATAGGGTAACATTAATAAACAATAATAAAATTATGCAAAATGCGGATGATAAACAAAGTATAAGTATGGAAAAATTCTGGATGAATTGAAAACAAAATTACCTACTTATAATTTAGTGATATAGATAAATGGTACACATAATAGATACAGCTTGCGGCAAGTAGGTAAAACTCTCAGAAGTCGACTTGCTGCGGGTGCGTCCTCAGTGAAAGCCGGTAGCAGAAGTCAACTTGTGCAATTTAACTTGCTTAGTGGATTTAGAAAGAAAAAATAAATATTAGACTCTCACAGGCAGTTACAAAAGTTGATCATTATACAAAAAAAAGAAAACAAAAATTTTAACAACCTGCACGAGGCGAAAAACGGCTCCTATCTCAGCAAAATGCTGCGACATTAAAAAAAAGAACATTATATAGCAGCTCTGATTTAGCGCTTTAGGAACTTAGAGAAGTAGTAGCTACTGTCTCAAATTATTGCTTTCACAAATAAACCGCCCTTCGTGAAACTTATTGGGGGTAGAAGGCTCATGATTTATTCGACTTTTCATAAGCGCCTGTATTGGTTAATGTGTTTAATTTTTTTGATTTTGATCAAGGGTGATAGATACTCTTGTCATTACTTGGGACAGGAATTCTATGAAGAGGATGACCAGCAGCGCTGCATTACCTTTGTAATGCACTTAAACAAGATACTGTGCTCACCAATCCGTTCGCCAAACGTTTGGCAAATTATGTCCATGTTCCAGTCACGATCGTTCATTGAAGAGTACGGTCCATTAGATTTGGTTGGAGGCGTTTACGGGCGTATACACGAGTGACGATACTTCGGTCCGTCCGGCGCACCCTGGGCAGTCAGCCTCGCTACCATCCTTGCTGACGGCATGAGCTATTCTTGTATAGCTCGTGCCGACACGATAGAAAAGAGACGGGCGTATTTTAGATGAATGAATGATTGATACGTTTCCTTGTTGAAGTGGCCTTCTTAAGGGTGATCAGATCACAGTCGACTGTCGGCACGAGTCCAGAATGTAGATATTTATAGGGCCGACTTTTTGTAGGGCGTGTGCGTTCGTAGTATGGTTCAAGTTGTCTATTCTCTCCCGATAAGAAGTCGGCCCTCGATTGTCTGACGTGTGTAAGCGCCATAACTAGTATTATCTGTGGAGCACAGGGTAGGCGTTAGGGCGGGAAGTGTGTGCATCGCAGGCGCCGCAATAAAATAGTCTGAAAACACTATACCGGAGTATTATATATTAATATTAATAGCCAATAATGGAAGGGCAGTCGTGGAAGTGAATAATTTTTAAGTAGTAAAGCGATCCTCCGGTGTTGATTGCTTTGCCTGGGGGCCTCCCTTCACATGTTCATAAGATAAATATGGTCTAAATAATTTATATAGTTCTTAAAACAGGACTAACAGGACGTTCTTCATTGATATTCGTTCCCGCAGGTATTAATCTAAGTAATTTTCAATGAGTTCACTGAAACAATTTACTCTAATCACTCTTGCCATATTTGAAGTGAACGCCCGAGCATTTTGGCGCCTATTAAATTATTTTTATGGCCATTAACGGTGAACACAGTATACATAACTTAAAAAAGTTTGTTTAGTGGGTAAGACATCGAATTCGTGAAATATTGGATCGCTAAAGAAGTTTATGATACCTTTTTTTTACCCTACTACGGCGAAGCTACACAAATGGGGTATCGTTGGAAGCGTCTTGATATTATGATGACTTCGTATTAAATATGGCGCCCTCTAGAGGACATAAAGTCATGAACTAAAAAAACATATTATGCCACTTTTCCCTAAAGCTTGTGATCGCTTACTGCTGTTAGAATGTATTGTTTTGTTAGTGTAGGTGGCATACGACCACGGACCACGGTTATCCTCTGGAGATCACTATGAACATTGTTATCGGTAGCGGGTAGCACTGGGCAATGTTGACAAGAGAGGGTAGTCGTCGATATGGATCGGCCCACCCGAGGTTATAAAGGCGGTGGTCATTCGACGAAGCGGGAGCATTCCGTGTTGAACAGCTGAAGAAGTCTGACCTTTTATATCTGATTAGCTTGTCCTTATTTTATGATCTTGTAATAATTGTGTAAAGTAATATACTGTGATCTAGTTAATGTTACTAATATTAACCCAAATACAAGTACTCTCAGTGGTGGAGAGTCTATGTTGGTTTTATTTACTGTGTTTACCTTGCTCGCAATCCTGACATACCGATATTAGCTAAAACTGTAATGATAGAATCACCCCTGAACGATAATATTGTTGTGTCTTTTACATCAGAAGTGGAACAAGAAAAAAACAGTCCACATTATGATTGTATACCCACATGTAAATTATTTGCTTTGTAAAAATCCCCTGTAGACGGACTGACAAAAACTTGATTATTAGATTGATATTATATGTTATTAATTTGTGCTGAATAAATGATTTTTCTTTCTTTCTTTCTTCTTTCTTTCTTTATATTACAATGGTGAGAAATGTGAGAATGAGAAAATGTGATAAATCCGGTGAGTCACAACCGTTTTATTATGTGTGAAGGAATTTTGAGGAAGGAAATATAATATGAGAGGTTATTTATTCGTGTAAAATAAATATTAAATGATATCTTTGCTTATTCATGTAAAATAAAAGAGATGTTATCTGTATTTATTCGTGTAAAATAAATGAGATGATATCTGTGTTTATTCGTATAAAATAAATATGATGGTATCTGTATTTATTCGTGGAAAATAAATACGGCATCTGTATTTATTCGTGTAGGAAAATACATTGCAAGTCGTATTAGAGTTTGTGGTGAGATGCAACCAGGGTTGATCTTTGGCACCGCCCGGTTTGGCCAGCCGGGGTTGGCCGAAGGCTTCGCCTGGGGAAAGCTGAAACTTTAACATGACGAAGCAATTGTTATAGGGCTGGAACCAAGGCGGGATATGCCATGATATGGCTAGATCCAAGGCGGGTGATGCCATGTTGATAAAGCAGGATCCCGGGCGGGTGATGCCAAATGAGTTGGCTAAATCCAAGGCGGGTGATGCTATTAATTGATAAATGAAAATGCAGTGAAAATGAGATTCTGTTTTGAATTAATGTTCTGAAAAAGTTTTGAAAATATTGATATTTGTTTTTATTGGTTTTGTTATAATTCTTGTTGTAGAATGGTACAAAATAGTTTATTGAAATTAAAAAGTAGTTTGTTATTATTACTTATGGTTTAAAATGTATTTTTTGTAGACGAAAACAGGAAATTGTATTTATTATTGACGATAATTATTATGACGGCTTCCGTTAAAGATTAATTTGTCAAATTCATTTTTAAATAAGAAATAATTTGACTTATTTTCGTTAAAGATGTGTTTAATATGTATTGTATTGTTGTAAAAAGGTTGGATTATTAGCGCAATATAGAAATGTTATGTTTAAAACATCATGTCAGTTTTGTAATATGAGTTTGTGAATAATTGAGATATTATTTTGATCATGAAAAGTTTTAAAGGTTGATATTTAAGTATTATGATTTTGGGAATAATTGAGATAATATTTTAAGTGTTTATAATTATGTACTATGATAGTTACTGTGAATAATGATTATAAGATATTTAACCATGAAACATTTAGGATGTTTGTTTTATGATTTTGTGAAGAATTGAGATATTTAAGAATGTAGGATTTTGTGAATAATAATGAGATATTGAATTGTGAATTATTTTAAGGGTAGATATGTACCTACTATGAGTTTGTGAATAATGAGATATTTAATCTTGAAATATTTTGAGTGTTTAACGTACTATGAGTTTGAAGTGTTTATATGCTGGCAAAATGAATTGTGAATAATTGAGATTTATAATCATGGAATATTTTAAGTGTTAAATGTACAATGAGTTTGTAAATTATTGAGATAATATGTTATGATTTTGTGAATGATTATGAGATTTTTACGAATGAAATATTTTAAGTGTTTTCGTATTATGGCTTTGTGAATCGTTAAGATATTTAACCAAGAAATATTTTAAGTGTTTATGTATTATGAATTTGTGAAAAACTTTGAGATATTTAGCCCTGAAAAATATTGTAAATGTATTTAAATGATTTTATGAATTTGTGTATGATGAGATTGTGTATTTATGTACCTATTATGATTTATTGAATAACTATCATTTGATGTTTAACCAAAGCAGAACTATCTATTAGGCATCTGAGATAGTATTTTATTGTGAAAATGTTGAAATCTAATGTGTGGATGTTTGTAAGTAAGTAAGTTTGATACGAGAAGTTATGAACGAATATAGAACTAGGTTGATACTGAATGAATATCAACTAGTTTAAGTCATGGGTGATGAGATTGTTGGCCGTCGATGGGATAACAAGCTCTAATCGATTCAAACATTCTTTGGATGCTCTTCATGTTACTTTGGTCAAAGACATGAGTAACATGACGAGGTCAAAGATGAGTGATCAGGTGTGGCCGAGATGTGTACTGTATTATTTGTTTCTGTTTAAGGTCCGAAGGTGTCACTGAAGTTAGGCCTTGATGTACAATCTTGACGATGGGGTTGATGGTGCGTCAACCACCAACCACCAACACACGAGGACGTGTGTTTTGCAGGAGGGCCGTGTTATCGGTAGCGGGTAGCACTGGGCAATGTTGACAAGAGAGGGTAGTCGTCGATATGGATCGGCCCACCCGAGGTTATAAAGGCGGTGGTCATTCGACGAAGCGGGAGCATTCCGTGTTGAACAGCTGAAGAAGTCTGACCTTTTATATCTGATTAGCTTGTCCTTATTTTATGATCTTGTAATAATTGTGTAAAGTAATATACTGTGATCTAGTTAATGTTACTAATATTAACCCAAATACAAGTACTCTCAGTGGTGGAGAGTCTATGTTGGTTTTATTTACTGTGTTTACCTTGCTCGCAATCCTGACATACCGATATTAGCTAAAACTGTAATGATAGAATCACCCCTGAACGATAATATTGTTGTGTCTTTTACAACATATATTAAATACATTAAAATATATTACTTGTAAGTTGTTTATTTAATAGAAGATAAATACTGAATAGTTTGCACATAACAATTTCAGATGATAATATTTTCTTGTATTCGCGTTTAAATATGCAGAAAACATCATCAACCATTGGTCTAACAATATTTACACAAACAATATTTACATAATTACAAATAAAAGTATATACAAATACAGAGAGATATATAATAAAACTATAAACTAAAATAGGGCATCAGAATATTCCTCTGCATCGCTGTCGATACATATTGATAACAAGAAAATACATAATATGTATTTTCTTGTTATCAATATGTATACAGGGTGTTAACGAATTCGTGTAATTCCTTCAAACCACGTAATCTACTGGTGACACAGATTAACCCTAAATAGGAAATTTTGAAAATCAACGAAAAAAAAATTTAAAAAAAAAATCTTGATTTTCGATTTCTGAGTCATTTTAGAGCCTTGAGTTATCTGACTGCAAAGAGCGATATCGCGTTAGTCGTGTCTGCCAGCCGTGTCACCGTGCTTTCATTAATTTATGCGTGGCATCGAAATGTTCGCACAAATAAAAATATTTTTTTGCAAAAAAATTAATTCTTATTTTTTTACGGAATCCTTATTAGGTGGTTTAGAAACGATCGGTAACAAAGCCGCATGAAAAAATAATAATTTTATTTTTTTATTTTTAATCAAGCTAAATCCCGTGCGAGGCCTGTCTGCATCAGTAGTAGATCATGTGGTTTTAAGGAATTACACGAATTCGTTAACACCCTGTATGTATTTTTAGCGGACTGATGCAAAACAGAGTGTACCTAGTTTGATTTATTATGTTCATGTATGTAACTAAGGCTCATTCCGCTTCTCGGTGCCTATATTCTCTCCTAGCTATTTTTACGCCCCAGACTGTGTGTGGGTGTTAAGATTGAGTGCTAATTGGTGCCTAGTGGTGCCCTCTGAGCAATTGATGGAATCTTTAGCAAAGAGGTTGTATCGCATTTTTATGCAAATACAACTGGCCAGTAATAAATAAGAGGTGCTTGTGAGACTTTGTGAGTTAACTAACTATTCTTGATGGTAGCGTGGCTTAGCGTGGGCTATGTGACAATTAAGTGAATGATAATAAATTATTTTACGGCTTCTTTGTAACTGCACGCGAAAAGTACATTTGTTTAGATTAAGATGGCGTAATTTATTGAGATTTCAAGTCTGTAGTCGGTGTTAAAAGTGGAGTTTATTTTTTTAAGCCGCTCCTTTTGATCTAGATCTACTTCATGCATTATGGTATAGGTACGTTTATATTATTAAAAAACAACTTGCGATTATTCCGACTAAAAATAGGTTTTTAATTAGGTAATACATAACATCACGCCTCATATTCCCCGAAGAGTAGGGCAGAAGTGTATATAGTACACCCTCATTTCGCCGTTATGTTTAAGTCCTATGTAATAGAGGGCGAGCCTATTGCCATCAACCGGGCACAAATCCAGACTCCGGGCTGCTACTGAGAAATTCCACACGGAGATACCTATTACCACTTTGGGATCCAACCCAGGACCTCACGCTTTGGCAGTTGTACTTGCGACCGCTAGGCCAACGAGGCAGTTTAATAACGTATTTACGTATTAATTGCGTCGTTTTATTTACAAGCAGCTGGTAGAATAACTTATTATTAAATTCTGCGACTGTGGCATCTATCTGCAAGTCAAAATATTATTTGTAATTTATCTTATTTCATAGTATCTAAAGTTCATTTTTTTTTTTATCTCGGAGACTGAATTGACAGGCACGAAATGTCAAATGAAAATAAAGTTCAAAAATTTTACAAGTTTGACATTTGTACCTGTCAATTTAGTCTCCAAGATTAAAAAACAGACTGTTGATAACTATGTTATTGCTTGTATAGACGCCAGCACATCAAGCCACCCGAAACTGTCAAATTTTCTTAATCAACAAAGATTTTCATCTTTATCGCAAAACAATTAGGTTCAACCTAATTGTTTTGCGATAAAGATGAAAATCTATTATAGAAATTTGACAGATTGTAGTACCTTTATGTTAAATATGAGAGGGGAAGTAAAACACGCCTTGATAGAAACTAGTGTATTCGCCGACTGCTTTCCAATGCTTAGTCATTACGTGACTTAATTGATATTTTATTCTACCCTCTTGTATTTATTATTAATATAAATATACCTACATTACACCTCCACCACTAAATAAAGACCCTTAACTAACTTACACAAAACAAAACATGATTTATTCAATACATAAAACTTAATCTATTTCAAAACCAAACCGAACAACTGGTTTGCGATTTCTCTTAGGATATGAGGGCTCGGGTTGCGGTGGTGAATGGGACGAGCTTGCCTTAAGCCCTTCTGTAACAACAGGCGGTTGCTCTTGGATTATTTTCCGCTTTGGTGAACTTACACAACTCCTATCCACCACCACACCCTCGGTCGAAACGGCATCCTCACCCCCGCTCGTGAGCGTGTCCTCACTAGGACAAAGGACATCGGATAAACGAGATCTGCGCCGAATTTGGTCTACATGTCTTTTCATTAATTGTCCGTTACCACTATCTAACACGTACCTACGTGAACCTTCGTTACTTAAAACCTTCCCTTTAACCCACTTATCCTGCGTTCCGTAACCTCTTGCCCATACAGTATCCCCCTGGTTAAAATTACGTTGGACTCCACCTGCCCATTTAGTCTGATTCTCCTGCGCAGTTCGTACTCGGTTATCAATTACATAATCGCTACGAAGCAGATCTAAACGGGAGCGCAATGTACGTTTCTGCAATAACTTAGCGGGTGTCTCCCCTGTTGTACTATGCACTGTATTTCTATAAGCCAACAAGAAAGTCTGCAGAGCGGCATCGACATCAACATTATCTCTAAATGCTTTTTTTAAAGCCCGCTTACATAATTTAACTGCATTCTCGGCGGCACCGTTAGATGCAGGATGATAAGCCGGTGAAAATCGCTGCTTAATTCCGTTAATCTTTAAAAATGTTTCAAATTCTAAGCTTGTAAACGGTGGCCCCTGGTCAGACACCAGCTCCACCGGTAAACCAAATCTCGCAAAAGTGCTCCGCAGTATCTTAATAACGCTAGCCGCATTCTTTTGTTTCATTTCAAAAACCTCCAACCACTTCGAACTCGAATCCACCAATACTAAATAAGATTCACCCCTAAAAGGTCCTAAAAAGTCAATATGAAGTCGAGTCCACGGCTGCGAGACATACGGCCAGGCCTGCGGCGGCGCACGCGGCGGCGCGTCCCCCTCCCGCGCACACGTGTCACACTCGCGGCACAGAGTCTCCACGTCGTTATCAATGCGCGGCCACCACACATAGCTCCTAGCCCAGCCCTTCGTTTTCACAATGCCCATATGACTAATATGCAATTGTTTTAACACAATTGATCTTAATGCGTCAGGAATAATCATCCTATAGCCCCACATAATACAACCGTTCTCAATATATAATTCGTTGCGCCTGTCAAAATATGCTTTTAATTCCTCTTCCGGGCATGTTATTGGCCAACCCCCTTCTATATAAAATTTGATTCTACTCAAAATACTATCCTTAACGGTTGCCTTCCTGACATCATCATTTGTCACAGGTAAAAAATTTTCAACAAAATTACTGTATGCAATTTCTTTCACGGAAATATCTCGCTTATTCGCATGGGGTGGCAGCCTTGATAACGCGTCAGCACAGTTTTTCTTTGAGCTAACATACTCAATATCATATTGATAACCAGATAACAGTACAGCCCAACGTTGCAACCTTGACGCTGCCATGACAGGTATACCCACTTTATCACCTAATATGTATGTTAGAGGTTTGTGATCTGTTTTCAAAAGAAAGTTCCTTCCATACAAGTACTGATGAAATTTACGAATAGCAAATACTATAGCAAGCGCCTCCCTATCTATCTGTGAATAATGTCGCTCCGCTGGGGTCAGTGAGCGAGACGCGTACGCCACGGGGCGCTCCCCCGCCGGTGTCTGGTGCGCCAACACCGCGCCCACCCCCACACTGCTCGCATCCGCCGTCAACACCAGCGGCAGCGACGGCGTGTAATGCATGAGGACCTCACTACTCGTTAACCTAGCCTTCAGTTCTTCGAAAGCCCTTTCACATTTACCGGTCCATTCATATTTCACACCTGCTTTTAATAAATCGTAAAGTGGTGCTAACAACGTACTTATGTTTTGAACAAATTTAGAATAGTACATAATCATACCAATAAATGATCTAAGTTCTGCTACGTTAGACGGCGCAGGTGTGTTACTGATAGCTATAATTTTATTAGGACAAGTATGTATACCGTCTTTTGTTATTACATGCCCGAGATAACTAATTGACTCTGTGAAAAAAACACACTTCTCCTTTTTAACACGTAGCCCATATTTCTGTAATCTTTGAAATACTTTGTGCAAATTATCTATGTGTTCCTCTGTAGATTTGCCGGTAATAATAATATCATCAATAAAAACGCCAACACAACGTAAATCTGCAAACATTTCCTCTAAGTGACGTTGAAATATGCCCGGACTCGAAGCTAAACCATACACTAAACGATTGTATACGAATAAACCTTTGTGGGTATTAATAACGGTACATTTTTTTGAATCGTCTAAAACAAATTGCGCATATGCCTGGGAGAGGTCTATTTTACTAAATCGCTGCCCCCGTGTAAACGCATTAACAAATCTTCTACTCTGGGAAGTGGGTAACGGTCAATTTCTAAGACTTTGTTAAGAGTTATTTTATAATCGGCACAAATCCTGATATTACCATCTTTTTTTACGACTGGCACAATAGGTGTGGCCCAGTCAGACCGCTCGACGGGTGTGAGGATACCGTCCCGCACGTGCTGCTCAAGCACGCGCTCCACCGGCTCGCGCAGCGCGTACGCCAGGGGGCGCGCGCGCATGAACACGGGCCGCGCGCCGTCACGCACGTGGATGCTCACCGGCCCGCCGGTATAGCAGCCCAGACCCTCCGCGAACACATTACAATATCTGGAACTGAATTGTAACAACAATGATTCACCATTCAATGTATTTACATCGCTATACTCAAAACAGGGAAGCTGCATATTTAATTCAAATAGCCACTGTCTGCCTAACAAAGCAGTTTTCGCATCGTTAATTACATACAAATCTAACGTCTTAACTAAATCTTTATGTCTAACTCGTGGCCGAATAACACCAACCGGTTGCACGATTTCTCCAGTATAATATCGTAACACTAACTTACAATGTTTAATGGATAAGTCACTGAATTCTTTTTTGTACATTTCAAAACTAATACAAGATATAGCGCTGCCTGTATCACACTCCATAGTGACTACCTTGCCATGTATATTAAGGGGAATTAATATCGGTCTACACTGATTTAAAGATAACTGATTAAAATCCATAAAAATTACCTCTTCACTCTCGTTACTACTGTCACTAAATTGGTCTTCTTCTCCTTCACCCGGAACTTCTACGCAGTACTGGTCGGTCACCCTTGGGCACACACGCTGCAAGTGACCCGGCCTGTTGCACGCCCGGCAAACATATTGGCTAAACCTACAGCCTGCCGCATCGTGTGCACCGCCGCACACCTTACACGGTCGCAGTCGCTGAGCACGCTCACCAAGCTGGGTGGGCGCGGGCGCAGGCGGTGCGTAGACACCACGCGGCCGCGGCCTACGCGAGGCGGCCTGACGTGCCGCGCCGTAGACGTCCCGCGCATTGCGTGCTACTACGCTCCCCATCCGCGACGTTCCCGCCACCATCGCCTGGCAGTCCACCGCTACGGCTGTGTTTGGTGATTTTTCATGACCTTCCACTGCAGCCGCGTCTTTTTCAGCTGCTTCCAAATTAACTGCTAAGCTATAGGCCTTCGCGAAATCTAGTTTGCTTTCAGCGAACAAACGTTGTCGGATTACTTCACTGCTGATGCCACAAACTAACTGATCCCGCAAGCTTTCTTCTAACCAACTACCAAATTCGCAAGTCATGGACATCTTCTTGAGTGCGGCCACATATTCTAGAATGCTCTCCCCCCCCTTCTGCGTCCTACGCCGAAATTTATACCGTTCGGCGAGTTCGCTCGGTCTCGGTTGTAAATGCCTTTCCATGATATCCACAATTTGTTGAAAAGTTTTGTTTTTTGGTTTCACAGGAGTGCACAAATTCACTAATAAATCGTAGCTTTCCGTACCCATTACTGTGATTAATGTCGGTACTTGCAAAGTGTCCTTGACCTCATTCACTACGAAATATTGTTCTAACCGTTCCACAAAAATCCTCCAGTCATCTTTATGGATATCGAATTCCGATATTTTTCCAATTGATCCCTTCATGTTCACAATCGCCGTACACACGATAAGTTCGTAAAATCTCGTCGCCACTGTTAAATATGAGAGGGGAAGTAAAACACGCCTTGATAGAAACTAGTGTATTCGCCGACTGCTTTACAATGCTTAGTCATTACGTGACTTAATTGATATTTTATTCTACCCTCTTGTATTTATTATTAATATAAATATACCTACATTACACTTTATATGCTGGCGTCTACTGTTCCTACATTAAACAGACACGATACTAGTCGCGCGCAGAAGGTTTGCCGATGACTGCCCCTCCCACTACACCGACCGCTACCCGCGCTCGTCTGGCATTAGTAGGTATGCCAGACGAGCGCGGGTAGCGGTCGGTGTAGTGGGAGGGGCAGTCATCGGCAAACCTTCTGCGCGCGACTTATACGCATATATTTTTTACGCTGTCATTCTACTCTACAGTTGTTACCTCAGTCAAGCAACAGTTTATTTCACTACTAAATCTCTACTAGCCTTAATTGAATGCGAAGTAAATAACAGGTTTCGGTTTCTCGCGTTTTCTGATTTACACACAACTTTTCAACGCGTATTTTTTGCGCAAAAAACCGATCACTACATTTCAGAATCAATTACTATCGTACAGCCGTTCTAGTTCGCGGCGGCGGCGCCTTCAACGACTCTCGGGTTCTACAAACATGGAGATAGACAGCATTTCCTTACAAGATTCTGTTTAACTTATAAGGCAATTACAAGCCATTGTGGGAACACGACGAGTCAATCTCAAGCCACTGTGCGATCGAAAGGCTTCGCGACTGTCGTGAGAAAGGTAGAATACAGAATTTAATTTGTTGGAATCCTCGCTCCTAAACGTAAATAAGGGAGATTGTGATGACAGAATAAAGGGATCCCGTGGAGTTGCCAACAAGCAAGGAATTTACATACCCATGCAACTTTTAAACTTGGAACCTAAGTACGTCCCTGAATATTTATAGTCGCAAAATATACGTAGGGTTAATAACTTCTATGGAAGTATTATGTTGTAAATGCAGAGCCAATTTTATTGCTTTCTATTTCCTGCAACGGAGGAAATATTATAACGTAATAACAAACACCTTGCATAATTACTAAGACTTACTGTAATACAGAACATAAATGAAACTTCTGCGGAAATAATTATTTAAATGGATATCATAATGTCGAACTCGATGCTGCATGAAATTATTTTTATTTAAGTCTGATCTCAGACCTGAATTTCTTCAAATAATTGCACACTACATTTTCTTTGTCTGCTGGGAATAGCAGCTTTTGTTGTAATAATGACAACATCAAAATCAAAATTAATAGGTAATCTCACCTTAGAGCAACGCGGCCGAGCGACGTCCCTGTCATCTGTACCCGCGTTGCTCTATGAATCTCGAATTCCAAAAAGCCATTACTTCGAAAAAAAAAGAAAAACAATTAACCATAAATCTCATAAAAAAATTGCTGCCGCCCTATTTTCACTTAACATTTAAAATAGGAACAAGCGAGTTCCATTCCTCTATTTCTTGTTGGCGGTAAAAGGTGCGAAGATAAATGGTTAATTGACGCCGGCGGCGCCTGTGGGCACGGGATAGTGGCCCCTTTACAGGGCTTCACACCTCGTTAGCATCGTAGGAATACTATGAATACGTGGACGTATGGGGGCGAGCGATAAATAGACGATAGTTCTTTTTTTAGAGCTAATGATATAATTTTCTAGTAAATGGTTTTGATTTTACAATTCAAAACGATTTATTATAGTCTTGTATACCTTGAAATACAGCCACTTTTTAAAAACATATTAACTGAGTCACAATCAGTTATTAAGTTATCAAAACAAAGTTTCAACATAAAAAGGGAAAATAGAAAAAATATCGGATATTCCATATTGACGATTTTTTACTAACTACTACCCTAGAGCGCATGCGCGTGCCGCCCTTTTTAACCAGTGCTATACGTTTTTTCAATGCTGCCAATAATAGTATTAACACCTATTAATATTATAATACAAGAAACACTGAAAATTAAAAAAAAACAGCCCAAAGAAAAAGAAAATATTTACATATTTGTGCCGTAAGTTGGATTTACTATTAGATAAAGGACATGCATGATAAAAGCTTTCTATAACATTATGTAAGCGTAGATACGGCTGATATCGTGAAAGCGAATCAGAGGTTTATTATTACGCTCTCACAGTTCATCAATGATAATGGGCCTAGTAGCATCGCGTTAGGTCCCAAGAAGTCCCACAATAACAAAATACGAGCCTTTACCAAAATTCCAAGACTATTTCCAAAATAAAGGCCTTATGAAAATAGACTCAAGCAACGACTTACGATGTAGCCTTATAAAGATATATGGTCAATAATTCCACAATAGTTTCCGTAACTGTAAATGTAATGATTAAATGGATTCAATTGTTAATCACTAATAAAATAAATAGTTCTCGTAACTAAAATCATGTACCTAAGTAATAAAACATTATAGGTATTTAAGTACCTATCTAAGTTAATTAAACTCGGAAAGTTTATTGCATCGTAAAGTAATATGATTTACTAATATAATAAATAAAATATTTATTATTTTTCATAATAATTACTGTGCAGGCATTGTTTTACGAAAATAGGTCTAAGTAAGTAAGTTATAAAGGTTTTGAAATGACAAAGAGTTTGTGAAAGTAGAAAATTTCTACATGCACACGAAGTCGGTTAATTTGTATAAGTCTTTAAACATGGCAAACATACATAATAAACTACAGTCTATTACCCTGTTGTTGTTTTTAGGGTTCAGTAATACCCTTATAATTTCTTCATACTCGTATTTGTGCTTGGAATTAAGCTGATCTGTGCCTGTAGACAAAATGGCAATCAATGATCGCCAGAGAATAGATACTGGCGTTAAATGCATGGAAATGACATAACAGATCGCTTGACCTGTCGAAAGCTTAGGTATGTCAATCCAGTACAATCTCATTGTACTGAATTGACATAGTTACTATAAATAGTATAGTTATAGTTAATCCTAAAGTTTTCATTCTTAATGTTCATCACTACATAGTATAAAACAAAGTCGTTTCCCGCTGTCTGTCCCTATGTATGCTTAGATCTTTAAAACTACGCAACGGATTTTGATGCGGTTTTTTTTAATAGGTAGAGTGATTCAAGAGGAAGGTTTTAAGTTATAAAACGTACACGTGCGAAGCCGGGTCAGGTCGCTAGTATAATTATAAATCGGATTTTTTGTGCAATACTAGGAGGCGATATTATGTTATAACTGTTACTTAAAACACAGGACTTCCTAGTTTAGGTGACAGTGTCCAAAACTTGACAAATTATTTGAACCAATAAACGATTTGATTTGATTTGATTGTCGTTTCTATTCTCTAGCGATCATCGATTTCCATTTGTCTACAGCCACTGGGCGGCTAATAACGTCACATGTGGTGAATTATGTTTCGTTTTATATTCGTAATCATAACTGTAAGTGGGCTGCATATCCGACTGGATCCGACTGGCAGTTGTCACGCAGTTGCACTGACTGCATCCTACTTGCCTTCAAACTGCATTTGACTGTTGTACAAATATAGTTAGCAGTTGTGACTGGATGTGCAGTTCACTTCCAGAGCATGGACTCCTATTTGATCCAGCCGTGAGACACAATCAACATACCCTTAAATTAATTAGTACCTAAGTATAATTATACTAGATTAGATTGATTAGTATAAGTATTTATTCATTCACTGTGGATGCTGTAGGTATCTCTTGTTTTAATTTCATTTTATCATGGACGCTAAACCTGACATTAAAACTCACATTAATTGGATGAGAACTTCTGAGTAAAATTGTTTCGGCAAACAAGCTCAATAATAAAAATCTTGGTGACAGCACAATTAACTTGATGGCTTTTCACTTTAAATAAGTTGTAGGTAATTTACATTATGTTTTTCCATCAAACAAAAGATTGTTAAATCTACGGAACACTGGGCGCGTTCCGTAGTTTGATGTATGTCCGTATGTGAGGTCCGACAAACTCTTGGGAGCTTTTTCTTTAAACAATGCTTTGTTCAAATCATTCAGTTAATAAGTAATTTCCCCCGCAATGTCAATAACTGCATAAGTCAGCCATCCTCATTGTGTAAAACCACGTAACATATAGAATTTTATAGACCTAAGAGAGATTATAAGTATTTAACGTGCAAAAAGAAGTGGTTTGAAAAAAAAACCGTTTATTTCTTCTACCAAAAAAGAATAATACAATTCTGTCTGAATTTAATTACTGCTGACTATAGCCATGGCTTCGTTTTCTTCCATTGTCCGCGGTTCTGTGCTACTCCATAATAAATCACGCGATTTTCTTAATATCACAAAATATTTAGTCCACTACAAATAAGTTCCAACTTTGTCGAAAATATTATGAAGCCATCACTACATCACCACAGAAGCATTATATGAGTTAATATCTAACCAAATTAAAAACATTAATGCAAAACGATAGCAATCAACGCATCTTTGATATACATTTTTATTGAAACATAAATTTTCTCGAGTGTAATGCATCGGTATTCGCTTACGATTGCAAATATTACATCTTTCCGTGTGATCTGAAGAATTAACGTTTAGCATATTTTATAAAGATGCCACTATTATGCGCATAGACAAATCACGCAAGCATTACTTATTCTAAGCAAGCATTGCATGAATTAGAATGACAGATACGACACAGGGACGTAATTGGGCAGAAAGATCGGGTGCATTGACTCAAGTTTGGGTTAATTAGTCAATCGTAAAAATACTTTCTGCATTTTTTATCGTTGTATAGTAATTAATTTTGTATATTTGAGAGGCAAAAGATTATAAATGAAAATCAATTATGCAAAATCAACATTAATAATTTTGCAGTTTTATGGCTGTAAATTAGAAAATAATTACGATCTCATGATTATTGAAATCTTAGATTATTGTCCAGGTTTACTGCAAAATGCTTAGTAAAAATTGAATAATTACAAACAAAATTAATATATCTAGCTGTCGTTGACTAATTAGTCATATCACACATCTGTTATGTGACCCTAGTCCGCTCCACTATTATTATGCTCTAAATAACCAGCTAATAAGCTAATTGTCAGTCTAGACATAAGCATGCATGTCGACAATTATTGCATGCTAGTGGGGCGGCCGGGCGGCGGCCGTCAGAAGCGGCCTAAAAACGTTGTCTCCGTGAATAAATTCGCGTATGAATTAACATAGCTAACACAAAAAGATGCGGCGAGGAGAAAAGTCGCATGTCTGCGCTATCCTAGTTGCTTCAAAGTATTCAACGCATTAGAACAAAAAGTGTCAATAATTTTGTCGTATAAATCACTGTGGTAGGTATATACGTTTTTGAATGTGAAACGAAACACTAATTTTTGAAGGGCGTATAAGTGCATAACATCACGCCTATACATGGGTGTAAACGAATTCGTGTAATTCCTTCAAACCACATGATCTATTAATGGTATAGATTAAAGCCGCACGGGATTTAGATTGATTAAAAATTAAAGTAAATATTTATTTTTCCCAAAAAAAAAATTATGTGATACAAAATTTTGATGCCATGATGCTTAAACGAATGAAGGTACGACGACACAGCTGACGGGCACGACTAGCGTGACATCGTTTCACACAATCAGTTAACTTAGGACGTTAAAATTACTCAGATACAGAATACCATGGTTCATTTTTTGAAAACTTTTGCTGATTTAAAAAAAAAACCGCTGCAGGGTTAATCAGTGTCACCAGTAGATCACGCAGTTTGAAGGAATTACACGAATTCGTTTACACCCTGTATACCCTGAAGGGTTGGGCAGAGGTATATAATACACCCACATTTCGCCGTTATGTTTTAAGTCCCATGTAATAGGGGACGAGCCTATTGCTCAACCGGGCACAAATCCAGACTCCGGGCTGCCACTGAGAAATTCCACACCGAAAAACCCAATAACACTTTACCCTACCTGGGGATCGAACCCAAGACCTCACGCTCAGTCGCGGTTACGACCACTAGACCAACGAGGCATATAAGTAGTATCTGCTAATTAATAAAGCCAAGTCCATTTAACAACGAATGGGCGCTACTTCGTTACTTCAAGCTATCTTACTACGACAGCTAAATATACCCCAATTAATCGCAAGTCATTACTATAAAATAAACAGATAGAAGCAACCGGTCCTAGTCATGTAAAATAAACGCTATTTGCAAATAAATAAACAAACAGTTAAACAGTCATACAGTAAACCAGCAGAGGGTTAACAAGGCATAAATATTAATGTTTTTCAAAAACAAAATTATTATCTCCACTGTAAAATTTACTGCAGTTCACGCTATTTTAAAGTCAATGAATAATTTAGGCATCCGATTCAAGTAAGGAACGAGATAAATAATTGACAGCGCAAAAAAATGTATCTTGTAAGTTGTGATTCTTGTAAGCAAAATTAATAAGTTCTTAAGTTATTGTACAGTCTGTATATCCAAGCAAGCTAATGTCGACAGTAATTTATGAATATTTACCAATGAAAACTAGTTATTTGTTTATCTTTACGTCAGGATTGAATTATCGAGTTTGAGCGAATAAAATTATTACAACTCTTCAAGTTGTCTCGCAGTCAATGTAAAATGCTTTGAATTTCTAGAAAAGTGTGTAGACTTTTTCTTTTATTATGCGTAACTTAAATATTGTAGAGTCTGACTCAAGCCTCAGCTTTGGCTGGTTTCGCATGAAATATATATTTGTGGTATTTTTCCTATAAAAGAAGACAAAAAATATGTAATTAACGTCAATACTAGCCTGTCTGGACTTTGCAGGTTGTTTAATTACGCCATTCGTTACCAGAAAGTATTATTTTTCATAATATTAAGAAAAAAAAATGGTTTCTGGCAATAAGTATTATATTTATTCTCTTGGCTTCGATTTAAGCTGAAAGCTACGCGAAATGCCGAAGTTTGGCTTGAGTTTCGACACGAAAATCTGTCCTGTATTGACAGCTCTACGAATTACATTTATGCGTTTGCCTATAAGTACATAAAATACTTCTTACATTCTTCACAACCACATACACCACACGGGTAAAAATAAAAACATGTAAAAGGCATTATTGAATATTAAGTACAACGAGTTTACATGGTTACGCTATTTATGTTGTTATTATCTCTATGAAGATTATAAGAATAAAGTAAATTAAGAAGCTGCGGTCGCAGAAAGACGTTGACCGACGATGCGGTCGGGGGAAAATGGTAATGTAATAAAATTACTCAAAAAATAATAGTATTTTAAACCGCATGGCTTTGTGACTGTCCACCGTGTTAATAATGTCTCTAATAATATACTACATGTGTGTGAAATTCAATACAACTTAAATTATACCAGGCAAGTATAAGTGGTCATAAAGTAATGTTTATGTTATAGCTTAAGCTGGAATTAAAAATTAACTACGACATTCTAGTATGGATATTATTACCTAGTATCACTTTAAAAAACCTTACCACGTCTAATGGCTTTTTCGAAATACAAAAATATGTTTAATAAACTAGTTAAGCAAAAGTAATACAACTGAGAACGTTTAACTAAATTGCCCATTTGCTAAACGGCTATCAGTTTTTTTATTGGATTTTAATTTATTACATGGCGATTAAATATTGAAATTACTGGGTTTAATACGTTAAAGAATGTTGTCGTGTTACCAACTGGGGCTTGGTGCTGAGAAAAGTGCAGCTAAAATTATGAATAATGACTATAATTCCGCCTCATATAACCTTCTTAAGCCAATTTAATCATAGTCTGTGTAGTTCATGAACGTCATTTACGATTTGCAGTCTTCTTAGATTAAATCTACCGACAGTTGAAAGACCGAAATAGGATTGAGGTTTTCAATTATAATAAAGTGAAACTTATTTTAAACATAAACTTTATAGTGGAATGTGTTTAATTATTTTATTGACCGTAATGAAATTATTCTGAAAGAGATAATGCAAAAGGCAAATAGATTGCTTTAAGATTCACTGCATCCTTAATCGTATCATAAATAAAAGTTCTGAGTGGATATGTCAGATTAAAATAGTAATTTTATAGGTATAATAAATAAGAATGAATAAATAAGGACTTTCAATGAATTCATTTAATTTAAATACCGTACCTTATTACACCATAAACGTAAAATATAAATATGTGAGTTTAAATTTATGTATGCAATAAGATTTTGATTCTGAGTTCGAAACATACTGTCTCTATGATTATTGTTACATAAAAAAACATGCTACTTGGAAATCATGAGGTAAATAAACCCTTTCAAGAAAGAAAACGAAGAACTGGTACTATTACCTACTGTAATTGAATCGTACTTACTGTAATGAAAAACTGAATAGTATATTTGTTTATAAAACTGACATATAGTGACTTAATTTTAGCGAATAAACGCCTCTAAAACTAAATACGGCCCTGGATATGAAGATACGATAAATAATATATTCTTGTAAACCTTGAACTAAAGGTACTTTTTAAAAACATAGACACTGAATCACAGTCAGTTATTAGTTATTAAGTTATCACAACAAAGTTAATCATAAAAAGGGAAAATAGCAAAAATATCGGACGTTCCTCAATGGCGGTTATTTTTACTTACTACCTTAGAGCGCATGCGCGTGCCGCTCTTTTTAACCTGTGGTACACATTTTTCCAATGTTGCCAACACGGCCTCTCCTGACAGGAGGCCGTCCTCGGACTCCCTCCCTCGTTCAGCATCGTTAACTCAGCATCTGCAGCTCGGCCTCCAGCAGCGCCGGCAGCATGGAGCTCAGCGCTTGAGCGCAGCTCCCCTGGTGATACTTCAGCAGGATGAGACTCCTCATTTTCAATGTCAGCACTGCATCTGCACAAAACACTTACAAGACCGACCACGCGGTTACATAAATGCACGAGCATTTATAGCAAACAGGTACATCGTTATACAAAAAAATACACACAAAATATCTATCGGGAAAGAGGCACTACGTGAAGCGTATCCCGTCACACAACCAAGCTAGAGGCACGACGTGAAGCATAGCTTAGCAAAAGATCAAGACAGAGGCACGACGTGAAGCATGTCTTAATAACCATGAGACAGAGGCACGACGTGAAGCGTATCTCAACACACAACCAAGCTAGAGGCACGACGTGAAGCATAGCTTAGCAAAAGAACAAGACAGAGGCACGACGTGAAGCATGTCTTAATAACAGCGAGACAGAGGCACGACGTGAAGCATGTCCGCACACAAATAAATTATAAAGGGAAAGAGGCACTACGTGAAGCGTATCCCAACTATTATACACACCTGAGAGACAAATCAAACCTGTCTCTAAGTAGCCAAACAACTCACCATTACAGTAGGCAACACACACTTCAGGAGTCCATTCTCCCCGCCACGGGATCATGTACTCCGACGCTACATGCGTCGACTTCCCGTAGGATCCAGCCTGGAGCTGCAGCTCGTAACGCCTTTGAGGTACTGTCTTCACCACAAGGTATGGGCCGCCCACGAGTCCAGCTTATCAGTTGACTGTGCTTGCAAACTTCGGATAGGTGTCGCTGCATCGTTTCCCGCCAAAACATTGAGAGCGGTAAACTCGGTCGTCCTGTGTTTGGTCATGTTCTGTAATATCAAGTACAAAGTAAAGTTTCCACACAACACAACACTCGGCCATTCCTATTCCGACCACTAATAATGATTACAGTCGATGCAAATCATATTGAGCACCGTCCGATATTCTTTACATGTTGTGTTACAAAACAAATCAGTGGGCACGTGAGATAGAATCACGAAGATCCTATCCCACTTCTGATCTTGTAAACCTTGAACTAAAGGTACTTTTTAAAAACATAGACACTGAATCACAGTCAGTTATTAAGTTATCACAACAAAGTTAATCATAAAAAGGGAAAATAGCAAAAATATCGGACGTTCCTCAATGGCGGTTATTTTTACTTACTACCTTAGAGCGCATGCGCGTGCCGCTCTTTTTAACCTGTGGTACACATTTTTCCAATGTTGCCAACAATATAATAAGTCTGAAATAACATTAAAATGTATATTTATTACTTAATAATAGAAATTACGTGAATCTAATCTATGTTTAATTATAAATTTTATGACACAATAAAATTATAAAGGTGTGATTGAGTTAGTAATGAATTTGTTTAAACCTGTATCATTCATTCTAAATGCGTGACGAGTCACGCGTGGTTAATAATTTTGAAATAATTATTAGTTGAATTCCTTACGGTTTTCACATAAAATGGCTAATACTTTCTTCGGTGAGATAGGGCTGCTGGACCAAATACGAAAGCATTAGGAATATAAAAAATAATATCTCGATTTTGAAAACGAAAACGGCATCTTTGATTTCCGAAAAAGCAGCTGGTTAACCAGGAATCGTTTCTACCCACTGTTATGCAATAAATATAATACCACCCTGTATTACTTATTACACCTATTGACAATGTTGCTGATATGGAACAAATCCTGGAAACAAATCAAAGGAAATGGTTTTTTTTTTAATTTTCCGCTACTTCTACAGAAATAAAAAAAAATTAGTTTCTGTTTTTTTTTAAATCAAGCTCACTACTCTTTTGACGACTTACCTCTATTCCTAATGTGTATTCTCTATTCCTAAGGTTTTGGCCCTGCCGCCTTATCTCAGAAACTCATTCCGTATATTTAAATATGAAATACTTACGAGTTCTTTTCTTGTATTATAACTTTCGTGAGACTCATTCATATTTATGATTAGTAACGGTTTACTCGCGTGCATACTTCGGGACTACCCGACTAGTGTCGGACCCAAACGGAGCCCTGAATCATGAGCTGAACACGCGGCGAGGTCGCGAGTCGAACATTCAATCGAGTCCATTTGGGTCTGAAGCTAGTCGGGCAATCCCGAAAAATGCACGTGAGTAAACCGAACTACTCATAAATATGAAATACAAGCGTTCACACATTTCAATCTGGTTTAAGTTCGACAAAGGCATGAATAGCAATGATATGATCTCTAGGGTCGTAGCTACCACGGATAACTTGAGTAGCTTGGTAATAGCCAGCTCTTGCACTGATAAACGGGCCATTCAGTAGTGGCAGCAACTGTCGTGTCGTGCTGTCTCGGAGCCCTAATACCTCTAGCTACAACCCGGATGGTCTGCCAGCCAAGCAAAGAACCGCTAAGCTAGCAAAACATCGATATTATAAAACATGTATGTCTTGCTAACAAAAACAAATGCAGATCGCACCGTTGAGTAACGATACCTTTTTTCTATTGCACAATTTGCTATGGTTCTCAACAAAAACGTGGAAACCACATACCAAACCCGTTCCAGATAATGACAATACAAACCATAGACCATATTTCAAAACTGAAAATTCCATAATGGCATTCCGTCAAGCTTACCAAAGTGCAGGCGACAATGCATTGCGCACGCGGCTATCGCGGTGCGTTGACCGCGGGCCTGACCCGGGAGTCGAGGTCAAGCGGTCAGCGGTGTTAGGGCCCGCCCACACGCGCTGCCGATAGCCCCCGGCTAGCTACGGGAACACCGATATCAACCTGACTTATGGTGGGAACGATCGCCTGAACGGGACTTTATGCTGCACGTTTAGATCATAAACACCGATGATATGGACCTAAATATTTTAGTAGTATTGTTCTGTTACTGTTGGGCTGTTAATTTTTATTAACTTTGTTCGACTGTGCAAAAAAAAGCTTAATAGTGGTAGCAATCTTTTTTAGGTAGGTACGTCAAAATTATGCTAAACGAACGGGACAAGTAACTCAAAAATTGTGTTTATTACTTTTTTTTGTACTTATTACAAAAGGAGGGAATGAAACTTAAATCATTCAAAAGGTACTGTGCCATAGATATGTACAAAAGAAGACGTGTTTCGTTAAGGCAGGTAAAATAATGGTCAAATTTCGACCACAAACAATACCACAGATTACCTATACGCGATACTAATTAAGTATTATCTTTAGATAGTCAAGGAGCTAGACTGTCGATTATAGTATAGCAAATGAGTTCACTTAAATTCAGATCGGACGTCAATCGCTCGCTTCTGATCGTAATCGAATGCGCTACTGTGCGAACACGTCTGAGCGGGCCCTAACAACTTACTACAACCTCGTCATATTTGTCGCGAATAAGGATTTTACTTAGAATAAAATTATTACTTGCATTATTTTTTTTAATATTGGACGGCAACTTTTTATTCTTTTAGAGGGAGGCAACAAAGGAAATATAACACGGAAATATTTTTTGGGTACTCACTAGTAGGGCAGTTAATATAATTTTGGTATAATTTTTTAATGGTATCACAGCATTCACAGCAGTTTGTCGAACGTTTCCAACGGTACCTACTTATCTATCTGCTCCCGGAGGCAGCATTCGACGTTATCAAACACATTTCGGTTAAGCAACTGTAGGTGAGGTCAGGATTTGGATAAGTGTTCATCTATTATAATTTCAAATGAATTACCGTTTAAAAAATATATTTTAAGCATGATCGTACATAAATAATATCTGGAATTGAAATCCCAAAGATATACACCGCTTTTTTAATAGCATACTTACTTCAAAAGCCATTTACATATAAATTTTGTCATGATCTGGTTAAACAATTCGGAGATAGAGAATAGAAATCCTTAATGGACTAGAAATAAACAATAGGCGAAAAATATAATATTTTTAAAATTTAAAGTAGGTAATCAATTTCTGACGTCACCGCCCTCGATTTTGTGTGATTTGAATAAAATCCTTCTCTACATCGTGGTCCAGCTCTACTACTAGCTGTTGCTAGCGGTTTCACTCGCATTTTAGGAGAACTACCTCACGTACCCGTAGGTACGAGATGCATACGAGATCACTCATATTGGAAATGTATAGCTTGAAAATATGTGTAGCCGTGTGTACAATATTGACAACTCAAAGTAAAATCTATTACTTGCAGAATACAGCCTTCACTCAGTGAAAAATAACTCCATAGACTTCCCTACAAGACCATAATTAATCTTGAACGAGGCGCCATCTATCGGCTGCGCACTTAATTGCATGTGAAATAGTATCCGTCACGCGAGCGACGTGATTCGTGATACGCATGCGCAACGCCATTGCGCGTTTGACGTTTATGAGCCTGCAAATTGCAATGGAGATGTTATAGATAAAAGATGTACCATGTAGACATTTTTACGAGTAAAGAAAGTTACACGAATTTTACAGAACCGTCGACATGTTTATGTGTATGCTCCGGTATGGGGACAAAAACAAGCACGCAATAGATAATGCATTAACGCATAGAGCAACGCGGCCATCGATGCTATGAGTCGTCGACCGCGTTGCTCTAAGCATAAACACATCCACAAAACGATTCGCCTGCAGAAAATCTGGGATCATAGCAAAATTTGAGGAGCTTGTTTATGATTAGTATGATTTACTCATGTGCCTTTTTTCGGAACACAAGTTGAGTTCGACTCACGACCTCGCCGCGTTTTCAGTTCATGATTAAGGGCTCTGTTTGGGTCCGAAACTAGTCGCGCAATCCCGAAAAATGCACGAGAGTAAACCGTAACTAATCATAAATATGAATGTGTTTCACGGTAGCTATGATACAAAAAAAAATTCTGGAACTTAAATTGATAATTGTTCATCAATCCTCTTATATTCAATCCATCAATCAATTTACAATCAGCCGCAGTCGACTGCTGTACAATAAGCCTTTCCCACCCAACCAGTTCTCCGACTTCCTCCTACCTCTAAAATTCAGCTCCGACTGAGTCACCAAAAATGTTGGTCAGGCGTGGAGGCGCTCACACACAAATATTTCTCATCTAACTAGGTACGTGTCTTGCTTTGCACCCTTCGTGACATGAACTGACATGACATTCGAAGATACCTTTATTTGATTTTATAGTTTCAGGTTCTCAACCAGATACACTGTAACCTCATTCAAGCTCAGACTACCTTGTATTTTACGCCAACTGTAAAGTTTATACAATAGTTACAACCCGTTACGATGCTTTGAGCTTCACCGATCAGTAGCGATAGGTACCGCTCGTTTACGGCCCTTAAAAGCGAAAACGACTGTATAACTATGAATCTCAGACGCAATAACTTAGTTTCTACCTAAGCGCTAGTCGTAACCACAAACATGCTAAGTTACGATTAAGTTAATTTGATGTACACCAAATATTCCTGTTTACCAAAAAATATATTAAAAAATAAATGATATTTATTTTTGTAAATAAATCTGTTGCAGACACTTTTACAAGTCAATGTAATGTTTTTTTATGACTAGATGGCGCCGGAATTTCCTATCTGACTAGCTCTGAGAAGAAAAGCCGAAACAAACTCAGAGGTCAAGGTCAAAGTCCAAACATTGTAGTACAACTATGTGAGTGTAACAATGTAGGGTAACGTCTGGAATGGCCTGAATGAATTATTTTATCGAATCATAGCGATGCATATACGATTCACATCGGATGATGACTTTTACGCCACCTTGTGGTATGATGATAGCGTAGCCTATTTTTTTTTCGTCAGAAAATCCTCATTGATGCCCTTCGCCTGTGGAAGGCGAAGGGACATCATAGACTCTTACCGGCTAAAAACACACGGTGTTCCTTCTCCTGACCCTTGGCCGGGGTCACGGGATTCACAGCTGCATGCACCGCGACCCCGGCAGGCCTCGGTCCGCCAGCCCCTGGCAAACCTCTTCTTCTGTGGGGCCTTGTCCCACGTCCTCCTGAGAGGAACGCACGAAACACAGCGCGTCGCCTTCTCGGGCCTGTTACTGATCGGGCGACGGGTCCCCTAACTCGCCGCCCGCAGGCCACACACTACGGTGGCCGGAGATGGTCGCACGCCCTCCGGCGCCCGGTGCGTCTGGCGCGGGAAGGGAGAGTGGCAGCTGCCTCTCTCCCTCTCCCTCTTTGGTCACCATCACCTCCTCGCAGAAGGAGGCGACGGCTTCCCACGCACTCTCGCTCCCGACCATGGACAGAACCACGGCGGAAAGCGAGAGGTCAATGATAGCCTAGCCTCGCCTAAGCAGTGATAGCCTAGCGGTTGAACGGTTGCCTTCCATGCAGGAGGGTTTATGTTCGAATCTGGCCTGCACCTTTTCGAATTCAAGTGTGAATCAGAATTAGATTATCACTTTTAAATACTCGCGTTCATTTTCTCGAGGCTTTAAAGCTGAACCTGGTGACAAGTTGTGAATCGGCCATCCTTCAAGTCATAACGACAACCATTCCGTATCCACAGCAATGTACATCCACGTCTCCTCAATCTTAACTAACTACATATTTGCTTACTGAAAAGCAACATGACTTCGTATTTCTCGAACATTGATTAGGAACAGTTTCGCCGTGTTACGACGTCCAGGCGAGAATTATATGGTGTGACGTGTTATTTGTATCCATGTAGTTGTGTAATGATGGCATATTACATATTACACGTACTTCGTAGAACGGTATTCGTCTACCGTCGTTTCTTATGAAGTGAGGTGTTTTATTAATCTTCTTCTTTATAAATAAAAGGGTTGAGTCAAATTTTGACTATGTCGAAGTCAGGAGTTGTTGAACCTAGAAACTCTTCTATTTTAAATCTTAAGTATATGAAGGGCAATCTGCAGGGCAATTGCGTAACGTAACCAATATCAATCATGACAGTTGATGTGTCAAAAACAATATTCATTGCGTGTTACTCATAGTTGTGAAGAAGTCGGATTGTTAACACAAACGTTGCTACGGAAATTATTGACCTGTCAAAATCATAATCATAGCGATTGCGACTGTGTTGCGCAATTTGAATGCGGGTTCATCAGATAAGGCCGGGCGCTCATTGTGACTTTTTGTCACGGTGACTTTTTGTTACCAAGTCGAATGCTATGAAGATATATGGGAGTGCGCTCACTATGGTGACGTGACATTACGGTGACGAATATATTTTCATAGAATTCGACATGATAACAAAAAGTCACCGTGACAAAAAGTCACAATGAGCGCCCGGTCTAAAACGTTTGGTAGTCAAATGTTTTGAAAATAAAGTAGGTCCCATTTGCTTTTTCTCATTACAATCTTCGATCTGTCCTTCAGATTGGATGCACAACAATAATTGTTGTATCAATCAATAGTCACTTACAGACTAGGAATCTGCCGGACGATATATAAAACACCGAGCTGGATGGAATAAATGAAATAAATGGAAAATGAATTTCAACCTCAAATATATGGTAGAAACTTTAAGTGCCAACAGGCGAATATTTCGAATATATTGAAAAACTTTGAACTCATTCTCAACTAGATTGCTTAAGGAGTGAGATGACACAGTACAGTGAGTTTTTTAGATGGGATTGGAGTGCCAAAACCGAAATTACTTATAACTAATAGAGAAAAGTGGTCAAAGGAGTCATGAGTTCGACTTTAGGGAAAACAAAAAGTAAATTACTTTTAAATTACATTAATATCAATTTTGCAATTCCGAGACACAGTTAAGGATACCGCCTGGTGTATCGTAGGTACTGATTTTGATAACAAGGCAGCATTAACAAATAGCAAGCCCTCTATCCGTCTGTCTATTTTATTCAGTCCTCTATGTATTTGACACGGTATGTTACTCCAATGAAATACTCCCACATACTATTCGCTCTTCTTTTGATTATCTCATCATCATCAACAGTTTATCGTAATCCAATGCTGGACATAATATGCGACTTCCGAAAAGATACATTTTATTACTGGGCATTGACAACCGATCAAACTCAATTTCTAATGAATTCCCATCATAATAAATTTATCGCCACATAAACGAATGACGAATTAAAACATAAACAGTTATATAATGAACAGTTATTCAAACGACACTCAGATCACGTTTATAAGTGGTCCGATGCTCGGATGCGCAAACGCAAACGGTGGAGCAGTGGAACAGCGCCAAATGGAGCACTGGGCTATCCGGTACCAGTCTATATGCAACGAGATGGGCACTGTCGGATGAATTCCTAGATACATTCCTTTTTACTGGTTTGGGTTTAGTGTGCTATGTTATACCAATACTGTAAAAATATTTAAAACAAATGACATGAGTTTGATGTTTTTAACGCGAACTTAACATCAATGAAACGGTGGCTAAACCGATCCTTTTTCCAAAAATATCAAGTTTGGTTGTTTCTTGTTATATTACAAGTAATCTAGTATTATTTTATAATACGCCTATTTTATTTTATTGTCAACATTCTTTTATTAGTTTATATTATAGTTTAATAGTGATGACCTTTATGTTGCTTATATTTTATGCTTATATTTTAAATTGGTCCTCCTTGGTCCTCCTCGCGACTCGGTACACTGCGGACGTGTGTAACGAAGCTTTGCTCCTCGAGTATCGGTTTTATTTTGTGCTAATTTGTGATTGGATAACTGCACCTAATTGTGATTCCTTGTCGCTCCGAGTGTGTTTTAATGAAGAAGTCACTCCCACTGGGCCGTCCTAGAGTGAAACAAATAGATATTTGTGTGTTGTGACAAACTTTGGGTGCCTGTGATTCGTCCTGCACGTGCCGGTTTTGAACCCGCGTCGCTGAGCGTCCGAATCGAGTGCTCGCCCACCGCGCCACGAGAATTAGTCATCAAACAGTGAAATTAGTGGCTACGTCGCGCGCGGTCAAGCGACCGGTTGACGTCATCCATAGCGCTACGCTACAGTTGTGTAACGCCTGCGACTTAACTCACTGCAACGTTTGGCACATCCTCGCTTAGAAGCCTTTGCTACATTTGCCGGCAGCTTATTGCTTACTCGCTTGCAACCCCTTTTTAGCTCAGCTTAATAAACTTTGTTACCCTAAACTACCCAATGTCTACCCGCCGCACCCCCCCGTCAACCTCAAAACGAGATTCAAAACAATCTCCGAAAGAAGTCAAATCACAAACGGAACCGAAACTTAAGGCGAATGAGACTGACAACATTACCATCCGAAGTAAGCGGCAATGTCTTGAAGACTCTCCGGATCACCCTGAGAAGCTGTCGCCTTGCATATGTAATGACCTTAAAGTCGAGCTTATGGAAATGTTAAACAACTGGAAAAATGACCACGACCAGCGCCTAACCAACTGGAAAATTGAACAGGATGCAATTTTGTCATCACTGGCCAAAGATGTGTCCGAACTTAAGCTACAATGCTCGGAAATACAAAAAACAACCCAAGACCTAGAGAACAGCATGACTTATATGAACAAGGATTACGAGGATATGAAAGGTAAACTTTCTGAACTGGAGACTCAGAACACCGAAAAGGAAAAATCCATTTGTCATCTACAAAAACAAATACAGGAACTCAATCTTCAATTCCGTCCAGCCACGATTGAACTTCGCAACGTCCCATCGAAAGAAAATGAAAAACCAGAAGACCTCGTTGCGATCGTGTCAGGAGTAGGGAAAGCTGTAGACCTAGACATTAATGAGTCGAGCCTCCGAGATATCTATCGTCTCCCTGGTAAACCGGGTACATTGCGATCCATTGTGGCAGAGTTCACGACGGTCTCCCGTAGAAATGAATTTTTGTCCAATATAAGACAATTCAACAAAGTGCGATCGCTAAACGATAAGTTAAACACTAAAACAATTGGGCTGCCAGGAGATAAATCACCCATTTACGCTGCGGAACATCTCACTCCATCCATGAGGAAACTTTTTTATGAATGTCGTCAATATGCAAAGACTCATAAACTATCTTGCTGGAGTGTAAATGGGAAAATACTCATGAAAATTCAGCCAGACGACAAACCCATCCAAATCACATCTGAAAAATGCTTATCTGCGTTAAAAAATAAGGAATGACTGTTTTCTCTATTAGTTTCATTCTATGTAATAGTGCCTATTTTGCATGTACGGGCCTATTTCTGGTGCGTAGCCTTTTTATTTTTATACAAGATAATTTTATCCTTAAGTTTTATGAACATTTTAATTTTTTTACTTCACTGTTTTATGAATACTGCTGTATCACATAATCTTGCTTCTAACACATACTACATTGTTTTCAAAATTTTCCGTATGCAAATGTCGCACGACACACGTATCGCTTCTCAACTGTTGCATTGCTTGTTGCTTATCCCAGTTTTTGACTTGCAAGCCTACTTCTACCAATGGCTAATATAAATAACATAAATACAGACATTGATAATATCACTATAGCTAATTCTCATATATGCTCACCAGAACGTTCTTCGGGTTTTGTTAGACACCCTCACCTATATCTAAAACTAATCCACATAAATATCAGAAGCATTAATAAAAATTTCAATCAATTTATTACGATGCTTACTACGACTAAAATAGACTATGATGTCATTACTTTTACGGAGTGTTGGTTAAAAGTTACTGGGCCACTTCCGACTCTTCAAGGTTATTCGTGTCATGCCAGTCAAAATAATCCTACCCAAAATGACGGTATTGTGATCTACATAAAGAGCACCATACAATGCTCCATCGTCGAACCCCCCTTTCAAGATGCCAATTGTTTGGTATGTTATAAAGGCAACACGGCTATAATTTGTGTTTATCGCTCCCCTTCTTTCTCGGATCTCGAAAATTTCTACAATAGTCTAGATATCTTAGTTCGATCTTTAAAACGATTCAAAAATATAACATTAGTCGGGGACATGAACATCGATATTAAACCGAATAATCATGACCGTCACTCGCATGCCTACCTCACCCTCAGTGCCTCGCTTGGACTACTTCCGGCTCATGTGCACCCCACTAGATCAGGAAATTGTCTAGACCATATTTTACTAAAAACTAAAAATACCGCTAGTGTAATTATACTCGATACCTATATTACTGATCATCTTCCCATCATCTTGTGTCTTAAAAATAACCAAAAAACTTTAAAAACTCCAAATTCCTTCTCTTACCGTTTGAACTACTTAGCCATTAAAAGCGAACTAGACAGCACTGGTTTCGGCCCTGTATTAAATGAATGTGATCCAAACCGGGCTGCTGTCTTGTTCGTTGATATAATTAAACAAATTTCGTCTAGACATTCACAAACAGTAAAAGTATCTAACAAAACCCGAGTTCTCAAACCATGGATGACAACGGGCCTTATCCGTTGCATCCAAAACCGCGATAATCTTCACCAAAAATCGACCTCGTCACCCGATAACGATATATTAAAAACCACTTATAAGCGTTACCGCAACTTTCTGAATAATTTATTGAAAAAACTGAAGCGTGCACACGACAAGAACGAGTTGATAAAGGCTAAAAATAACATCAAAGCTACTTGGAAAGCAGTCAAAGCAATCACTAACTCAAGTTTTCAGCCCCAGTCACCCGATGGTCTTGTCCTGGGCTCTACTGATGTAAATTCGTCTATCAACCAAATAAATAGCTTTTTTGCTAGCGTGGGCGAAAACCTAGCCTCAAATATTAAGCCACACTGTAATCCCCCCTTAAATAATTCTACTCAACCGACTCCGTCAAATTCCCTCGTTATAATGCCGGTCGACGAATCACAGGTGTCTGGGATAATTTGCGGTTTACGATCGGATTGTGCCACTGGCCACGATAACATCCCAGTAAAAATACTTAAGCAATCCAGCCCTATACTCACTTCACCTATAACACACATATGTAATCGTGCAATTGATACAGGCATTTTTCCTAGGGCATTTAAGAAAGCCATAGTCCATCCTATCTATAAAAGTGGGGACAGAAGCAATCCGTCTAATTATAGGCCGATTTCTGTTTTGAGTTCCTTGTCTAAAATCCTTGAAAAAATATTAAATAAATCCTTAACTTCATATCTTTCAAAATTTAACATAATTGCCAATAATCAGTACGGATTTAGACAGGGAATCTCTACTGAAGATGCTGTCCAAGATCTTGTAAACAGCGTTGTTTCTAATTTGGATAAAGAGCAAAAATGCTATGGTGTTTTTCTAGACTTATGTAAAGCATTTGACTCGGTTTCTGTCCCCACACTGCTTCTGAAGATGGAAAATATTGGAATACGTGGTCTTGCATTAAAAATGTTCACAGATTACTTATCTGGAAGGACTCAGCGTGTAAAAATCAATTCCTTTGTCAGCGAAGATGAATGTATTCGTTTCGGGGTGCCACAAGGAAGTATATTAGGACCTACCTTGTTTCTAATATATATAAATGATTTGTGCAAAATGTCTATCCCCAACTGTGATGTGTTCACCTGCGCTGATGATACAGCGCTTATTGTATACGATGTTGATTGGGACAGGGCCAAACAAAGAACGGAATACTCTCTCCGCCTTGTGATGGAGTGGCTTTCGGCAAATCTCCTAACTCTCAATATTGCGAAGACCAAACTGCTACGTTTTTCCTTGCCGAATTCTATTCCTTTACCTATCGAGTCCAATCCAGTAGTAAAAGCCCATTCCTGTTCGGAGCATGATATCGGCTGCAGTTGTCTTACACTCTCCTTAGTTCCGAATATCAAATACCTAGGGGTGTACATTGATGAAAAACTAACCTGGCGCACCCACATCGAGGCATTATGTACACGTACAAGGAAGCTCATCTACATATTTAAGGAGTTGAGACATTCAGCTGACCCTGCAACTCTGTCATTGGTCTACCAGAGTCTATGTGCATCAATAATCACCTACTGTATTACAGTATGGGGAGGCACTTATAAAAATCTTCTAATTCAAATAGAACGTGCTCAAAGGGCTATTCTAAAGGTTATGCATTTTAAGCGTAGAGATTATCCAACCGCCCTGCTGTACTCTGAAACCCAAGTCCTCACTGTGCGACAACTCTTCATTTTGCGTGTAGTCTTACGCCGTCACTCCATCCTACCTCTCGACTCAAACATCCTCCTAAGACGTCGAGGTCGTCCGATCTGTGACTCCGTCCAATGTCGTTCCGCATTTGCTAGCCGCCATTACTTAGTCCTAAGCGCTCGTCTATATAATAGGGTACACCGGTTAATTGATATTTACACGTTGACCAAGTTTACGCTGAAAGCAAGGCTAACTAATTGGTTGCAGAAGTTGTCTTACGACGATACAGAAGATATTCTAACGATCACCTCATGAATACTTTTCGCAATACTGATACCTACCTGTAATTACTGAGTCACTATAACCTGATTGAATTTAAGTTATCATATTCAATGTTTATGAGGAACTTTGGCTCCTGAGATACAAGTATCTTTTTACTTAGTTCAGGAGCTAGGTGTTCAACCTGATTTTGTCAACCACTTGTACAATCATGTTTAGTGTATGACTAATACTGTGTTTCTTTTGTACAATAAAGTTATATTATTATTATCTTGTATCTCTTTGGACATCACGGCTCATCTTCCGTGCGAAAGATGTCCGGTCCTTTGGAAGGCATACACGGGGACACAGGTCCAACGCGCAGAGGCCCCTTTGAGAGCTTTAATCTAAAATGGGGTGGGGTACCAACCCGGGACTATCCACGGCTGCACTATTGGAGTACAGTCATGGACCGTCCCGGGTGGGTGCAAGACTATTGTAAAATATGGTGAAAAATATCTGGTCTATGGGATGGGGTGTTAGGTGGACTAGATAACTTCTATTGCCGGAAGAAAACGGCGTCTGCCTTTCAACATTTAAAATTGAAGTGTTGGCAGACGGTGACTCGCCAGCTCACTAGCTGGGCCCCCTGAAAAGCCGCCAGTACATAGGCGAAGGGGGCAACAGACGTGTGAGCGGCTAGAGGTGTAGAGAGGTGTGGCCCCGGTTTCGCCGTCGCGGGTCTAAGAGACCCGGAGTGGGTTTCCCCGCTATTACGCCTTTAGACACTTCCACCCCCGAGCATATAGCTCTGGCGGCCCCCCTCTGGCCGGCCGATAAAGGCAAGCCAGAGTTGAGAGTCCTGCGGGCACTCTTGGGGTTCCACTCCAGCCAGCCAATAAAGGCAACCTGGAGACGAGGCCCTGACCGACTCTCTGAGGCAATAAGGTACGCAGTGTCGCCACTCACCAACAGCTCGCCACAAGCTGCCCTGCGGTTTGTAAGCTTTTCAGTAGACCTCATGATACATTTTTTTATATGATGGGGTTGTAGAAAGCTAGTCTAATGTACCCTCCGGTTTTACGTTAATCTCATGATGAGGTAACGCCTTTCCCAGAGGGGGGAAATAGTTATTATTATTATTTGTATCTCTCTTCAAATCACGGCTCATCCTCCATGCGGAAGATGTCCGGTCCTTTGGAAGGCATACACGGGGACACAGGTCCAACGCGCAGAGGCCCCTTTGAGAACTTTAATCTAAAATGGGGTGGGGCACCAACCGGGGACTATCCACGGCTGCACTATTGGAGTACAGTCATGGACCGTCCTAAGTGGGTGCAAAACTATTGTAAAATATGCTAAAAAATATCTGGTCTATGGAAAGGGGTGTTTTGTGGATCGGTTAACCTCTATTGCCGGAAGAAAACGGCGTCTGCCTTTCAAGTTTAAATTTGAAATTAGTTGGCAGACGGTGACTCGCCAGCCCACTAGCTGGGCCCCCTGAAAAGCCGCCAGTACATAGGCGAAGAGGGCAACAAACGTGTGGGCGGTTATTATTATTATTATTATTAATATTAAATGCTATTCAATTCTATTCTGAAAAGGTATATTTTGCGAAAGGTGCATTTTGCAAATAATATTTTTACGGAAGGGATTTTACGAAAGGGACATTCTGAGAAATGGACGTTTTGCGTCTGGTAAGCCTTTTCAGTCAGTTTTAAGGCTTTTCAGCCACTCAGTAATGATAATATTACCAGAAATCCGTAGTGAATGGGTCTACATTCTACATTATACGAGATGCTTCTGATATGGTGTACCTATTGTAACAATAAAATGGATCTGGTAAAATATATCTTTACACTAAACGTACATAACGCACACATTAAAAAATAGGAACAGATATAAATATCGGCTTAACCATAATGAGGTTGTCTGCTTTAAACCGTCTATTAACAAAGCCTACTTGAACGTATGATCATAAACCCACATAGGCCGGTCATATCTACAACGACACATTGTCCGCTTCTCAGAAATAAACATTTCGCTAAAGCGGACTCGCTAAGTTATTCTGTTATGACAAACACGGGACGTGAATGCATGGCGTATGGTCTGTGTTAGGCTTGTGGCGCAATGGGGATACCTACGGTACCATTATACAGGGTTAATTGAAAATCACCAACAACCTCTGAGGTCATTGTACTCATCATTATGAACAACTTTTACTAAGGTCAGGTGGGGTAAGAGGAACATAGTTTACTGGTTTTTGAACATTACGACCTCTAGCTATTAAAAATATGTACGTATTATAATAGCAATACAAACAAAGTTTCGCTAACGAACCATGCTAACTGTTATTTTAACACAGAAATTGATTCTTCCAGTAATAACGGAACAATCTGACTACAAAGCCAGGTCTTCTAATTGTTTCTCTTTCCCGAAATTTGGGGTAAGAGAAACGCTTCGATTCGTACAAGTAAAAACACGTATTTTTACATGTATCTCTAAAAATTTGAGAACTGCCTTTCGACGTAATGGAAATGAAACTATACCATAGTTAGAATATGGTTTAATTTAGCAATACCGAACAATAAAAAAAAATTGGGGTAAGAGGAACATATTAGTAAGGTCAGGGGTTGTAAACTACGAATGTTAAAAACATTATACTGTAATTTGGTTTTTAATAAAAATATTAAGGAAAATAAACGATGAATGTCACTAAGTGAGTGTGGTGTGTATTTATTATAATTGTATCTAAATCGGTTTTCCAACCGTGAGTAACTCAACTGAATAAAAACAAACACAAATAATTGTAAAAATCTTTGTTTTACTTAAAAAACGTACAAAAAACTTTAACACTTTTCTGTCATTTTTTCACTCTGATCGTTATGCATGAACGAATATACTGCACTGCGTTTATACATAATGACCAAAATAATGGTATGGTATGGTATTCCATAATGTTTTGAGGCTGCATAACCCGACAGTGCACCACTTTTAACAGCCGCCACTGCTTCTAACAATTTTTCTTTCGGGTAAGAGCTCCGTTCCGTTTTTCTTATATAATTTCGAGGCATTTTACTTTTTCTGTAACAAATAAATATATGTACCTCCAATACGGTAAAAATAAATTACAGGAACAACTAACAAGCTTGTTGTATAGAGATATCAACACATTTTGGGGCGCACACATAGTGCCTTGTATGGGTACGATGAATGACTGTCAATTGGCCCGAGTCACTACCACACAAATTAAAGCTGTATAATAATTTTAAGCGCATGTACAAATAGCTCCGCGCGCCAGGATGAGTTAAACCATGTATTTCTACCTACCTAATCTAGATAGGTGATTTTCAACTTGCAAAATGTTTGGTACCCCTAAAACCGGGAAAGAGGAACATATGTTTCTCTTAACCTGGTATGGTAGTTCCTCTTTCCCGGCTTGGTATTTTGTAGCTTATGTTTTTGATGACATCGAAAAAGCACTAAAAACACATGCTACAAACAACTTATCATGCGGAAAATAAAGATTCAACATTAGAATTACACTTACCAACAAAATTGCGGCTATCACAGATGTTTTAATCCCTTAAAAAATCGCCCACAAAAAACACCGCTAGGTCACATTTTTATAGTTTGTCAACTGATTTTTTCTTTCTGTTTTACTCGCGTACTTATTGTGTTGTAGTGCCATCTATCCATAAAATATTGAAACTATACCTAATACTGTTTTATCGACAGAGTAACCATAGAGCTGGGCTTTATAGTTTTCTATTTATGAGTTACTGTTCCTCTTCACCTGGCGTCCCTCTTACCCCACCTGACCTTATAGGACCAAATCTGAAATCGCGAAAAAAAAAAACAGCTGTTCCCTACATTTTGACAAACTAAGCGAACATAAACCTTGTATACGTATTTAATCCCATTTGTAAACGTCAGTACTCCTCATGTAGTCATATTATACAGGCTGGCGATTTAGTCACCTGCACCCTTCAATGGGGTGATTCTACCCGTCATATTAAACAACTTACACGATGGGACCAACCCTGAAAATATGATAAAAAAAACAGCTGTTCCCTAGTAAAGTTTAATACATACACGATCAAAATGTAGTGAACAGCTGTTTTTTTTTTCATACTTCGTGGCTGATCCCATAGTGAAAGTTGTTTATATGACGAGTAGAATCCATCCCCTTGAAGGGTGTAGGTGAGTAAAACACCAGCCTGTATTCAGTAGTCATGAGGATGAGCATGGCAAGAAAAGCATAAAATTCCAAAACGACGACCTTCACTAAAAATAAAATATATTTATACAGGGTTACTGGTTATTGATCACGATCCTTTTTTTTTTTTTTTGCGTGGGGAAATCCTCATGGACTGTCCCCCGTCTGGGGAAGACGGGGGGGTGTGCCGGACTCTTACCGGCTAAAACCACCACGATGTTCCATCACTTGACCGTGGGCCGGGGTCGCGGGATTCGCAGCTGCATGCACCGCGACCCCGGCAGGCCTCGGTCCGCCAGCCCCTGGCGGACCTCTCCTTTGTGGGGCCTAGCCCCACGTCCTGCTGAGAGGCGCGCGTGGAACACGTCGCGCCGCCTACTCGGGCCTGTTACTGATCGGGCGGTGGGTCCCCTAACCCAGCGCCCGCAGGCCACACGCTAGGGTGGCTGGAGGTCGTCGCGCAGCCTCCGCCGCCCGGTGCGTCTGGCGCGGGAGGGGAGAGTGGCAGCTGCCTCTCTCTCTCTCTCCGCTCCCTCCTTGGTCGCCATCACCTCCTCGCAGAAGGAGGCGACGGCTTCCCACGCAGTCTCGCATCCCGACCATGGACAGAACCACGGCCGGAAGCGAGAGGTCACCACCACCGACCGCCGCGATTAGCTCGCGGCGCTGCGTCGCCCACGCAGGACACGCCTGCAAAGTGTGCAGGGCCGTGTCCTCGGGGCAGTCGACGCAGTGGTGACAACCGGGCGTTTGCTCCCGGCCTATGCGACACAGGTACTTCCCGAAACACCCATGTCCCGAGAGTACCTGCGTCAGCCGGAAGCTGAGGGCGCCATGACGCCTCTTCAGCCACTCTTCCATCACGGGCCTTACCGCCGCATTGATCACGATCCTGTAGCAGGGTTGTAGAATATATTGTTATCCTCTACCTAATAACCCAGTAATGCTTTACGCAAAAGTGAACAATTTTCGGAAAATTATTAAAAAAATATTATTTTTAAAGCCAGAAAAGGCAGTCTGCAGTTGGCAACTTTGAAATAATATCACGAAAATAGTTCACTTTTGCATAAAGCGTCACCGGGTTATTAGTTCGTCGTTAACATGTCCTACAATTCTGCCACAGGATCGTGACCAATAACCAATAACCCTGTATAGTAGGCTATATTTTTCGAGCGTAGCAAATATTGCACCAATAGCTCGAGAATCTTTTCAAAACGATAAACACTATCAGCTTCGTTGGTCACATAGTTGTAAAGTAGGTACATGCAATAAGTTCAGACTCAGAACCATAGCAACTTTGTTGCAAAACTTTATTAGGTACATATGCGAAATAATATATCGCTCATAAAACGTAACCCTTTACACTGTAACGTTACTATCCATAGAACATTTACTTTACTACTTCCACCCGATCGTAAACAAAACTGCCATCTTTGATATTCTCGAACGAAATTCTTGCTGCTTAGCTTATTATTTTAAAAGCTTCCTCAGTGTACACAATACCTAACTGCCGTTCTTATGCTAATTGGTTTTGAAATATCAGACAACGGCAAGACAGGCTTACCAACTATACGAACCAACCTCCTTAGTTTTATTTGACTTGAGAAGTTCCATTTGTAAAGTTGGCAAACAATTTGAAGTCACGGCACGCTTTCGTCGCAAGAAGCCGTAGAATGTTTATATACAGCCTTATAAATAGAAAATAATCTATTTTGTCGTAAAACACTTAATAAGTTCTAAGGAATTTATGTTTGGTTTTTACTTGCTTTTGAGTGGAAGTGCGGTCTTTTTGTGGACCATGGTGGCCGTTAGATATTACAGAAATGGACACGTAGCTGGTGCGGGCTTTTTGATATTGTTAGTGACTATTAGATACTGCCTGAATAAGCAATTTGTAGCTTTATGTTTTATTCTGAAAGCCATGTTTGATTATGTGTAAAAACCTACTCTCGTGTCAAGATGTAAAGATTAGTGAGGGCGACGTATCTTGGCGAGTCTGAAGTTAGTTGTTTGGCTGCGCAATGAATCTTTTAGAAACGAAATTGTCTACTGCGCAGCTAATCAGCTAACTTCAGACTCGCCAAGATACGCGGCGTCGACCGTATTGTAGCAAGGTTGACAGTGGGACTGACTGCGCAGGGGCCTGATTTACCTAACTAAAGAGGTTCAGTTACAGACGTTACAGTTTAGTTGCAGTTTAGTTTCGATCAAAACAACTCTTTCCGTATTCTCTTAATAGACGATCCCTGTCAGACGCGCTCGCGTTAACTGCAGCGGCACTGCAACTTGATCGGCGCGTCATGAAATTACGTGAATTAACCTACTTGGCAATCAACAGCCGATAAACGTTTTTTATAACCCTCGGCCTCTCGCCTCTTCCATAGTTCAGTTAATTAACGCAAACGGTAATAGCAGACTGACAAATATCACTGTCTCATCATCTGCCTAGCCTTTTTCCCAACTATGTTGGGGTCGGTTTCCAGTCGAACCGGATGCAGCTGAATATCAGTATTTTACATGGAGCGACTGCCTATCAGACCTCCACAACCCAGTAACTGGGTAATACGATACTCTTGGTAAGACTAGTTGTCAGACTTTCTGGCTTCTGACCAACAGTAACGACTGTCAAAGATCTACAAATGACAGACGGGACCAACGGCTTTACGTGCTTTCCGAGGCACGGAGGAAACTCGCTATGGTAAATGGTCACCCATCCACAGACCAACCTCGGCAAGCGTGGCTTAACCCGGAAGATCGGTCTATGCGGCTGTAATTATTTAGCCACGAGCTCCTCTATATCACTGTCTATGAACATTTATATTTTACTAAACAACAAGACACCCAAGAACAGAGATAAGTTTGTTTAACATCGTAGAATTGAAAATAACATCTTTCTTTGTCTTATTACAGATCATTAGTGCTGCTGCTCTCCGTGGCAGCGACCTTCGCCGCTCCATCGCCAGCAGTCAGCGCCAACTCAGACAGCAATATGGACAAGCTGGAGCCTTCCACACACGAGCTGCTCAGTTCCCTCGGCTTAAAGAAGCTGAGGATACCGGCCGCCCACCACAGGAAACGGCTAGCCGAACAAGGAAGGAGGCATGCTACCGGAGACTCGAGGATGTACGTCATCAAACTTCCTCCCAACACGAGTTACTATAGCCACGCCGAACCAGCCCCGGCTGCAGCAAGAACCCTACCTCTACAAATGACCAGTAATGGGAAACCAGCTCGCGTATACCATTGGAACATTCCCGTCCTACAAAAGTTCGCTAAAAACCGACCACAAGCGAGATTAGACGATGACATAATGGATGTAGAAAGCACGCCGACTTGGCCAAAGGCTATTAATCATCCAAACTCGCTCGACGCTTTGACATACTACGTCCCAGCTAAGAAGACCTCTTTCAGAAAATATTTCTCTGGTAACGGCAAGCCTAAATCCTTCTACATCATTGAGAAGAATAAGAAATCCGCCGAGTATCATAAGTTATTGCCTTAATCGGATTATTTCAAACGTTCCCGGTAGATGTAAAAGTTAAGATACGCAAATGAATTGAGTCTGAGTCTCTGAGTCGATTACTGAGCAAATATCGGTAACGATTCTTTCTATTTATTTTATCCTTTTTTTAAATATTGATAAAACAATATACGTAATAATAATTAAAATGTTCGCCTAAATATGAATGAACTTCGACTCTAAATTAACTATTAATTTAATAGGACTTGCCAATTGGCAGACTTTACAGTAAAATTCGAGCGTAGCTCTACAGGCTAATGGGGCATTTAAACGGGTCGATTTTCGGGTCGATTTTCGCCGCACGGCTAGGCCGCATGGCGAAAATCGACTGTGTAAATGACAATTCGATTAGGCCGCAGGTGACAAGCGATGCGACTGGTGACTTGCCGCACGGCTAAAATCGACCCGTGTAAATGCCCCATAACTCTCGATGCTAATTCAAATAATTAAATCATAAACTCTGACAATCACATACTTTATGAAATTAGAAATAGAGTTCAAAATGCAATTAACTATTAAAGCAATTAGCATCAAGGGTAAAGTCTGTTCTTTATCCAATCATTTCGTTTATAAGACAACCAGTTGAGGCACATTTTTGATATCTTTGACTTAGTCACTCGACATTGTTGGTTGAGAAGCTCAACCATCGAATGTGCACCACGTGACACAACATTTAAACGACACTGCATTGTATTGGTGCCACAATACTTGCGTTAAATACGTGTCTGGATACTGAAAATATACTGAATTTACTGTCTGTTTAGTCAGTTTAAAAGCCATCTTGAAGCCTACCATACCTTACTGCCATTTAGATTTGCTAATCAACAGCTCAAATTGTATTTGTATTATGTCAATATTCGAGGAAGGTAAACAGGAGGGCTAATAACGCGTTTCATATTTGTAATCATAACTGCAAGTGTGCTGCACATAGGGTTGCCACCCGTACTCTATTATAGAGTATTGTACTCTATTTCACGTAGGTGTACTTTATAATCTAAGACAGTTATAAAAATTAAATAAAAGAAATACTCTTTTTACCTGACATCATTCTCATTTGATTCTCATCCTACTAGTTAGACTTTTTTTGGCATAGTTTACTTACTCTACGGTCCATGGCTGTAATTGAAACATTCGCACATTTTTGAAAGAATCGCAACATGTTTTCAAGAATCTAGAAGCGATGAAAAATAGGTATGTAAACATAAATAATAAAAGTACTCTTTTTAAACATCGACAACTTTACTTTTGCTATCCCAAAACACAAATGTACTTTTATTGCTCCAGAAAAGGTGGCAACCCTAGCTGCACATCCAGTCGGCGGTTGTCATGCAGTTGCACTGACTACATTCTAATTGCCTTCAATCTGCATTTGGCAGTTGCTTAGTACAGTTGCGACTGGATGTGCAGTCCACTTGCGGAATGTGAAACGAAATTTTTCACCAAACGCGGCGTTATTAGCTCCTCAGTTAAGTTTTAAGCTTAAAAACCGAACTATTGATCATACATTAAAATTAAATGGCTTTAAAATAAAGGTTGATGGTGACTCTGACTTTTGTAAAACACCTACGTCACTATATAAGCTAAAGCAGTACTTCAACTACCTACAATCGTCCGAATTTATACACTCACACAGACACGCACTGCAACAAAACTTCTAAAGCTATCATTTTCACACCAGTGCGCTTTCATTTTCATCTCGCGTCTTCGTCTGATGCATGCGCATGCCTTAATACTAGTTCGACAAAAGCGCATGCCCCTAGCGCACGCTAATCCGTCTATTGTATGTCGACTGACGACTGACCGAGGCGCACCGGTGTAGACGATAAGCTGCATGCGTCTTATGGCAATCAATATTGCATGCGCTTGACGCAAGAAGAATTGAAAGTTGAAAGCGCAAGATGAACATGAAAGCGCACTGGTGTAGATATACCAGGTATATTCGGAATACAGTCACATACAAGAAGTGCATTAAACTCAGTGTACAGTGCGTGTCTGTGTGAGTGTGTCAATTCATCCGATTATAGTAAGTTGAGGTACTGCTTTAGCTTATATCTACTGTGCCTACGTTTTGAGGCTATATTATAGCAATAAATACCCCTAACATATCTACTATTTGAGTAGTGTTCTTGTCAACTGCATTGTATATAGAGGGCCAGCTTCCGCAATCTAGTATTAAGTAATCGATAGGTGCTTAGATGTTATAGTAAGACTGCGTCACGAATTTAAATTATTATCTAGATATACCTTTAATGCATTTAGATACAGCGAAAAATATTAATGTTTAAGTGACTTTAGTAATAAATTACATATCCAAAGTACTTAAATAGAAAGATTAGATACTGTTGCTAATAAAAATGAATAAATAAAAAAAGTTATAAATAGCGATCTCAGGCTTCACAAGCCAAATCTAACACCTTTTGGAGGTGTGAATAAAACTAATGTTGAAAAAAAACACTAAGCTCTTCTTAAAAAGGCAAAAACGTGCTCGATTTTGCATGCTTAATAAAAGTTCTTATTTGAGGTCAAACAAATTCCTAATGATATATTTGTTTGTTATCTTTTAGCACCTACGGAGGTGTGGAAAAGAGTAATTTAAAAAAACAACACACTCTCTTCTGCCACATTATCAGAAATTTATGACGTGTGCTCGAAGACTCTCTGCTCATATGTTTTGTAGAGGCAGCGGGCTACCGGATCCGGCAAATTCTGACAATGTCTAAGTACAAAATGTACCTACATAATATGAGCAGGGCCGCGCGTCCGAAATTTCGGCAAAAACGTGCTCAATTTTGCATGCATAAAAGTTCATATTTGAAGTCAAGCAAATTCCTAGTAATAATTATGATCCGTGTGTATTTTGGATATGTTTTTAAGCAACGAATTATTCTGATTCATAAAATCAGATAAACGTAATAATGCGTACTGCATTTATTTATCTTTATAATCTATGACTTAACGTCCAAGAAGTTTAAGGTTAAACTTATATTTATCACTTGTATGTAAAGCCAATGCTAATTTTAGACTTTGCACCTAGTTTTATTGTATTGAAGACTATATTAATTCGTACTAATGATGTAATTAGGCCCAGGCAAAGCCATTGCTTTAACCGTTTAGATTTTAAGTTGTTATCTTAGATGTAAGCATAATTATTTTGTACAACATACCTACTTAATGTAAACTAGAAAAATAAATATTTTATTAAATTAGTGTGTTGGATTTATTTCCTTCTTAACAAATAAATAAAAACCTCTTCCAAAATAAAAAAATTACATTCTAAATTACTTCAAAATTCTATGTAATACAACTACTAATTAGAAACAAGCAACAGCACGAAAATTACTCGGATTTATTCAATTTAGACGAAATTGGGGTAAAAGTAGACTAAAACATATTGAAAAAAAAAGATTAAAAAAAACAACAATATTTACTATTAATGTCACAATTTTTTAAGGGTTGTTTTTTATTTGAGCAACTTCGATTGTTATAAAGACATAATTATCGTTTTTATTTAAACGAAATACACGCAATTAATAAAAAGTTATATTTAAAATTATAATTATAATTTTTAAACTTTATTCATAATTTTTAAAAAGTTATCAAAAGCGATATTATTAAAACTTTTTCTTTTTTTTTGTGTATTTATTGTGTTCTAATTTCACCCATTTTCGTCTGTGCACATTATCTAGGGACACACGATAAGCTAGTCTTTGAGCAAACTTTTGATGAAATCAAAATTTTGTAGAGCTCTTCCTACTTACCTACAAAATAGTACATTAAAATTGTTGGTATATAAAAGGTAAAAAAATTACCGGAAAAAAAATATTTTGCTTAAGAATCCCTATAATATACGTTAAAATTCTAAATATTTTATGTTGAAAACAAAAATAATTATTAAAGAAGTGTTACGGTTAAGTGGTAAGGTGTGTTTAACGGATTCTTAAAGCAAAACGATTATTTCGTAATAAAAAGTTTGTTTACCTTTTAATACAAAATTTTATGACCTGACAAATATACGCAATTTTGTTGAGGAAAAAAAACCTAAATATTGGTTTGTTTGCAATAAAATGATGAAATTGTCATTTACAACTACTGTTAAAATTATAACATACTTAATATAAATCTGAAAAAAATATTTGCATACAGAATATTAATTAAATAACAACTTCTAAGGTCACAAAAGTAGGTTTTAATAAAACAGTATTGATTGAGAAAAATAAAGGTCCCAGAATGCTGCCCTGCGGAACAACATGATTATTAAGTAGTCCTTTTTCTCGTCAATAGATGTCATGTTAGATAACTCAACATATTCTTGCTTTTATCCTAATAGGTAACTGCACTACCAAACTCTATCAATATAATCTTAGAATAAGAAGTAAGTCAATACATGTTTAGTTGTACGACAATAAGCGCTACAACATGCAGTTTTGCCATTTATAATTATGGCGTAGTGGAGTTTTACGTAGTACATAAAACTTCTATGAGTTCTGCTCACCCTTCAAACTTCAAAAGCGCCATCTATAAGTTTTATTAAAAACTACTGAATCCACATGTAACCTTCTTTGTATCCAACGTCAAAGTCAAATCACTAATGTGCTAGTTCTTCAAGCAGATTCTAGAGGGCGTCACTGTCACCCTGCTTTACCGACAGAGCATGTCACCACATGCGCGGCAGGCTGCGCGATTTATAAAAATCGTTCCAAATGCTATCCGACACAAATCCATAATCGTCGCCCATTGTAAAAATGTCAGCTGCATTCGCGAGTAGCGCTGATAGTAAAATGAATAATGCGGTAAATGATAACAGTAATAAAAGGACAGATGACAGTGTTAAAAAGAAAAGTTTCGGTGATAAAAATAAAAAGAGCGATTCTAACGCAAACAACAGCACGGTTATCAAAGTAAAGAGTGTTATTCCTAGGCGAAGGTAAGCTATTATTTATTTATTGGCTTCTGTGGTAGAAGCTTTATCTGCAGACCACCCGGTACTGTGACCTACTTACTTATTAGTTTTATTTGATATTATTAAAAATTAAAAAACTAATAATACTGTGCTCCCTTAATTTAGGAGCATACAACCGCAGATGTGTTCCAGATTTCTGGATATAATTAACAAGCGCGCTCTAAAAATATCTGGGAATACAAATAGAGCATTGCATTGTATAGTTTTAGAACGAAAGTTAGTTATATTTACTTTCCCGCCAATTTTCTTTTTTCGTTTTCCTAAACGTTTGGTGTAAATGTAACTTGCGTTTGAGCATTGCGGGTAAGAAGTTCATCGTATCTTTATCTGATAAGGGCCTGAATTTGTGTAATAAATATGAATTGATAAAGTTTAGATAAGAAAGTGTGTTAACTGTGATGAATCACCATATATTTTATTCCATGTATGTATTTCCTCATGCTAAATTTTGTTTCAAATATTTGGCGAAAAAAATCGGTCGATTAGAATCAGAACTACGCGGAATATTTTAATAACTAAGTAGTAAAACATTAAATAAATATCACATAAATGTAATTTCGAATTTAAAAATTCTCAGGCGTATCGTTATTCTTCTTTGATATCGATTATTAGATTATTTGCAACAATATAAAAAATCGCAAAGGAAGTAGCAAAAATAACAGTTAAGGAACTTAGAGAACTGTTTATTTCATTAAATAAAAATATTATGCATTCACAGTATCATTCCTACATCCAGTATAGAAGTGTTAGTTAATTACTTATTAGGTACTGTATTAATTGCCACACCCACATATTACGAGTACAAAAAACACTAATGAGGAATTTAACATTACATATTTTTCACCCATTGTGTGACATTGACCTCATTTTATTACTAAAACAATATATCGTTTGGTGTTATGTTCCGCTTTAATCTTTAATAATCTACTATTTAGTGGATGTAGGGCTTCTTATGTTCGCGTTATCGCCACTGTCTCCTGCGCTTCTTTTCTATGTTCTCCATAACAATACAAATACAGTCGTACTACTTAATAACAAATAGAGAAGTATTCCATTCATTAAAGCTATAAGTTTATTCGGTTATGTTGTTATTGTGGTGATTCGTAATAGAGCTAATATGCGCTGACTTGATGTTATGAAAGGACAAAACATCTGAACACTGGGAATACTAAAGTTCGAGACAAGCGATAGAAATAATCATTTACCGGAAACTGAGAACAGGGTAGGATCGCGAAAAGCTTATTTAAGGACTCGCTATGGAAGCAACAAACATCATTAACGTCTTAGCTCTATGGCTAAGACGCTAATTAAATGCGATACGTAATCTGGTTAAATATTTTTAAATTTTTGAATAGCTTACCACTGATTTGTAGAATAATGTATATAAGATTAATTTATTAAATTATTAAATAAATCTATTAGGAGAGACAAAGGTATCCCTTTCTAACTTCAATGCACTAGAATAATGCCAAATTCTAAGGTACTGAAAACGTGGGCGCACTTTTGCAAAATTTCAACATTCCCTTCGACTATTTGTTTATGTACCAAGAAACAAAGGCAATTCAAAAACATTTCCAATTTCATTTTGTGGCACCATCGTTGTTCGATTATTCTGAATGTCAAGGAATCAATGACTTGAAAAAGACACTGATAAATGCTGAATACAATGCAATGAACAAACAAAAACATTTAATTTAACTAAAAAATTAACACTTAATTCGTCAATGGCTTTAATTTGTCACCATATTTTCCTCCTATCAGATTTTCAATTTAATTTCATATCAGTAATATCAACATGATTAACGTAAAACATAGCATTAGTAATACGTCAGTGTTATGCACTACTCATCTGCATTACCATGAGTGTATTGATTCAGTATCTTGTCCTTGATTTACTTGCCGCGATCACCTGAGTTTACCTACTGATGATATAACAACGACAACTTGAAACAATAGCGTACTAAGTATTATTGCTACATTTAGAACCACAAATAGCATATTAGAATATATGTATAGTATTGACAAGCATCATCCTCTACGTAGCATTATTCCCAAACACAAAAACAGATCACCTGTCTCCTAGTGTACCTTAATTGGGGTCCGTATCAATATTTCAATAATAATTAACAAAGGGAGATCACTGCATCCTATGCTTCGATCAGTTTTCATAAGTTTTGTTGGCATTTGACTGCCAAATGTATCAAACAATAGCACCTATATAGATCTCTTAAAAAAAATAAACAAAAGTGGTCTTTCCGTAGGTCATACTAAAATCCATCAAATAACTTATTTTGGGGAATTAAAATCTTATTTCTCCATATAGTTTGTTTTCATCGTCTGAAACATATAAGGAAACGTTTACGCAAATGTAACCGTAACATCTAAAGGCGCTACCTCACCGGGAGCATTCGCGTGTAATGTAACAATGCAAGATTAAATTTTAAGCATTACTACATAGCGATAATGCTCAAAATATAATCTTTCATTGTTACACTACACGCGAATGCTCCCGGTGAGGGTGCGCCATAAAGTGTGTACAGAAATGAAAGCTTTAATGTAACTCATACTATCTTTTTATTTTCGGTTTAAAGAATCACAGGAAGACCTTAATCTAAATTAATTCCTTCTTTTTGTATAATGACAATGTAGCAGTAGAGCATGATACCAATAACAACCTTAGCTTGTGAGGTGAATAATTACACACAACACGGCTTTACGAACTTTGTAACAAAATACTACCTTGGCCGAATAATTTGGCAATCAAATTTTTAACTAAAATTATTGAATAGTCCATGGCAAACAAGTTTTCTGCGCAGTCCCGATGTTTGATTCGAGTAACCTCACCAGTTTTAATGTAATGTTTCTATCTATTATATTGGTGTAATTTAATAAGTTGCGAAATGCGGTGGATTTTAAAGCTGGTTCCTACGAGTTGGTAGCATCCTGCTATAGCTAGCACTTTACTGCAGTTCGTAAATATAGGCTTATAGACTTGACCCGGAAGGTACCATGCTAACACAGAAAACGTGTTAAGTACATAGTTCCCCCAATCCATTGTTTATTCCAATATGTATTTCTGACAAATATTCACTTCCAAAATAACAATATTCCTTGATAAGCAGCTCATAATGTTGCGCAGGCATAGATATAAATATTTTTATCCGAGATCTTTTCTCTACTTTGCCTTACACGATAAAGTTATAATAATGAACTCAATTGCTCTCTTATCAACAATTGATCATTTATGATTAGCACCCTTGTATCAATCAGATTCGTCGACGTTAGACAAGCCCTAATATTTGCATGTGTTTTATTTCTTTCTATTTCTGTATATAATATAATATTTATAATTATTATGTATAGAATTATTATGTACATATATAATATACATAATAAGTAGATAAATAGATGAATATTAAATGATCTTGTGATTGCCCTGACACATTTTTAAATATTTGATGCAACCTCTTATTCGTAGAATCGACTTTTGCATAATATGATATAAATACAAATAAACAAATTTAATTTTATTAAGTACTTATTATTTTTGTGTTCTATATCTGACAAATGAATAATATGTGAAAGAAAACATAACATATGCCAAAACATAAAAAGAAACTACAAAAACAATAACAAATTAATAGTTCACTATTATTAATTACTCGCTCCGAATCTAATAATTATGCAATAAATAACGGATAGTTAAATGTAAATCGATGTTTTGATTAAGTAATACATTAATATAATGGTTCCTGACTGGCCTTCGCGTCGGCCGATCATCCGGCGCTTATAGAACTTTAAAAAGTTTTCGATACACTTTGGCAATAACTTGCTCACATTAATAATAATTTGAAACGCCTAGAGTCCTAGACTTGTTTATATCTTGTTAACAACTATATATTACACCCAAGGCAATTATAGGATGTAATTATAACATGCGTCTAAACACGGATTCTGTGAGGTCATTCGCAAATGTGGGCCGGCGTCCCACAGGGAGTTATCCTTGGATATGAATTATTCCTATTAATGACACTCGTGTGTTATATGGCAGAAACACGATAAAGATAAAATTTGTCCAGTATGCACTGTAATAGTTGATTGTTAACAAAAAATAGTGTCGTATTTTAAGCAAACAATATTAACTGTTATATTAGGTATATGAATATAAATCATGTGAAAATTAATAAGGATCAAAAAGTATTTAATTCATGAGTTCTGTTTACCCAAATTCCATCGCGCAAAAAATTCAAGATACTCATATATTAATATATCAATTTAATAGCATTGCGATTTCAGTAATTGAGACGTTGTCAAAATCATCTGTAAAATATTGTAAAAATAAATTTACTAAAATATAGTTTACTAGAAATGTTGACATTTATTTTCTATGAGTGGTAATTTTTCTCTGTAATTTCCCTATTAGTCAGAACAGCAAAAAACGATTAAATACTTGATAAATAACATCGTCTGCTCATATCAATCGATTTGCGGAATTGACTTGCTAAGTATCTAGAGGCGAGGGAACCCTATGATTCTATCTTCCGGTTTCTGATTTGAGAATTCGGGATGAGAAAATACTCAAATGTTACTTAAAGTATTTGCTTATCTCGAATTCTCAAATCAGAAACCGTGGGTATGTCACTGTGTAGTTCACACTGTCTAGTTTTTTCAAAGCGCTTGATATTGATGACTACTGCAAGCTCCATCGTCCAATTGGTGGTAAGAAAATTTGCAACTTAAGAATAACCATCAGTGGAATTAGAACACTGGCACTATTTACCAATATGCCTGCTCAGCGTGACCACTAACCACCAATATGGTGGTGATCAACCAAAATTACTTGATTACCAAATTCTAGGCTAGAGGGGCTCGTGGCTAATAAATAACCACGCGGATCATATGATTTGCAAGGTTAAGCTACGCTTGGCGAGGTCAATCCATAGATGAATGACCATTCGGTACACATCAATACGAATGGTGAAATACGAATACCTATGACAGTCGTTAAAGGTAGTCAGAAGCCCGAAAGTCTGAAGACATTGCCTAGTAACTGTGTTGCGGAGGTCTGATGGTAGTTGTTCCGTGTAAAATACTAGTATTCAGCCACATATGGTTAGACTGGAAGCTTACCCTAACATAGTTGAGAAAAGGCTAGGCAATAGAAGACCAAATTCTAGGCTAGGTACCGACTTTTTAGGTATTCTAGAAATTAGACTAGGTATTATGGAGTAAGTCACGTCTCTACGTAAAAATAATCAACTTAGTGCGTAAAGATCATTGAAATTGTATTTAATTGATGATGTTTGGCGTGTTAACAATATTGTTTTAATTTAATTACAAAATCTAAACAATGCATTATGTCAGGAGTGACAGGCTGTTTACCTCTTATTCACAAGGACTGCTAGCAATAACCTCTTCACAATGCTCATTCTAATATTGTAAATGTCAGTTTGTTTCTTTACTACTTAGTAAATCTGCAACAATATGAAAATAATGAAATAGCGCATTGTTTATACACATTTGGATTGTTATTTAGTAGGTAGTTGCATTTTGAAAGTCATATTGAAATAATTTCCTGAATAATTGTACATAATTTTTGCATTCTAGTGAATTAAAGATAAAGAAACATTTATTTGGACACAAATAATTAAGTATTGAATTAATTAATTTGAATTAAGGGTAAAGGTTATGTAAAGTCTCTTCCTCACAGAATGCAGACTAATTGTTATGGATTTCAAAATTAGGAATATAAATTAATCAATTGACTTTCTCGTGTTATTTAACCCGTCGTTCTCTGGACCCTTTGGAAAAATTATAAATCTGATAGGAGTAGTGTTCCCGAGGACTATAGGCCTATACTATGCCTATAGCCTTTTTTTGAAGGCTAGACTCGTAATTAAAGAGCTTGACAGGCTAAAAGCCTATCAAGACTTTTAGTCCTTTAGGCTAGGCCTATTCAAGACTCTTGCTTGGAGGTCCAAAGTCTTGCAAAGGCCTAAGCTTTTTTAATCTGACAACAGTAACGCTTAACCCTCTGAAAGGGCTATGAAGGTTATGAAGGCTATGAAGCTCGTAGTCCTCGAGGCTATAGCTATACAAGTATCTTATAAATATATTTTATCTATACCTGCTACAAGTGTTCCCAGTGAACAATCGATCTCCAAAGCAGGAAATTTGATTAATAAGAAACGAAATCGTCTGTATAATAAAAACATTAGATCTTCAATGTGCCTTTCATCGTAGCTAAATTGTTTTGGCGATACTTATGTAAAATATTAATTTTCTTATCTTTTTCTTAAAATAAATGCATAATTATAAAATAAATGTTATATAAATTCATATATGATGGCTTACTTAGACTAAGTCTCAAAAATGGCTTCAGCCTTAACATAAGCCTATACTCGTAACTTGAAAAAAAGACTCCCATTGGAAAAAAATGCCTAAAGGCTTTCATAGACTCATAGGCTTTATAAAATGACTAGTTTTTTAAAGCCCTTCTTTATTAGCTTAGCTCTAAAAAAGGACCGATAGACAAACTAGGAACACGAGATAGGAGAGTTGCGTGAAAATATGTTTTCAACAAAAACGTTTTTTTGCGGATTTGCACAACTTATAGACGTCACGGGGCCAAACCCTTTTTTTCCAGTCTGGAAATCCTCATGGATGTCCTCCTCCCTGGGGTGGGCCGAGGGGTCTGTCAGACTCTTACTGACTAAAACCACCCCGGTGTTCTTTCGCACACTTAGGCCGGGGGCCGCGGGAGCAATTCATTCGTCCGCAGCCCCTAACTAGTGCCGGTCGGCATTTGCCTCAATCGCTGAGGGGAGTGAGACTCTCCGTGTGTCATCTGAGAGGCGCGCGTGGAACACTACGCGCCACCACCTCTGGTCCATTTGGATAGGGGAGGCAGACGTCCCCAAGTCCGCCGCCCCTGGACCCACGGGGCCCAAACCCAACCCAACCTCTTCTCCTATGATGATTACAATTTTGTTGTTCCTTAAGAGGGACATAGGAACCGTGGTAATGTTCCGGTTTTTGCGATCCTATGCTGGTATTAAAACTTCTTCTTGTATAACGGTTACTACCCGAAGTTTAGTCGGGAAGTTTCGAGTTCAGTGAAGTGATTGTACTTAAACACACAAGGAGGCTAAGCTGATTTAAAAACATGCTTAACGTTGATAGTAAACGATAAGATAGTAAACTGACCGATATTTTGTTATCGTTCCGCGTATTATATCATATTTTTATCACAGAGTTAAATATTTATTTGAGTATACGTCTGTAAGTAGGTGCTATCTGTAGGCTAATTCACCTAACTAAGTAAGTTCATTTGCAAAGTAGTTGCAATTAAGTTTCGATCAAAACATCGCTTTTCGTATTCTCTTAATCGGCGATTGCTGTCGGACGCTCGCGTGAACTTAACTGCAACGTCTCTGCATCTTGATCGGCGCGTCATGAAATTAAGTGAATTAGCCTACAGTATGCTTTTAAGTTATAGGTTTAGGTTAAGGCGCTTCCCCCACCGAAAGTCTTCTGGATTCGAAGTTTTAGTAATTAATGCTAAAACGGCCGTTTTTGGTACTTATCGCTAATAAAACTTCGAATCCAGAAGCTCTGGTGTTAATATTTGGTGTTCGAAAATTTCTACAACACTTGACTAAAATGTTGTATGTACGAAATTTCAATATGTTGTGTGTTGACAGAAATAATGCTTTTTTTCTGAAGTGGCGCCACTTTCGGTAGGGGAAGCGCCTTAAAAGAACTTTTAGTTGCAAGCAAAACTTTTTGCAACAATATAAATTTAGTCAGAAAGGGGGTACTAATCCGAAAGGGTGTTAAAGTACCCATAATAAGGAGTAACGTTTATAGTACCACTTTCCCCAAAAGTCAATAATTTAAGAGAAATAGCTGTTCAAAAATTACAAAAAAATATGCTAAAATCCATGTATCCTCAGCTATGATCAGCTGTTTACATTTTAGGTCATATTTGGGGTCATGAATTAGAAGCTCCATTTTCTGAATTCGTAACTAAAGCAGGGACGAAGAATAGGTAGTCGGAAAGGAGGTACTAATCCGCAGGCCACTTAAAATATCACTGATGACCGTTTTAAAGCAAGTGTTAAACAATACATTTCATATTATAACAGAGCTGATCATAGCCGAGGATAGATAGATATTAGCATAATTTTTTGTAATTTTGGAACAGCTATTTCTCTTATCCTATTGACTTTTGGGGAAAGTGGTAGAACCAAAGTTACTCATTATCGTGGGTACTTAACACCTTTTCGGATTATGACCCCCTTTCTGACTAACCTTGTATAGATATTATAAATATTTACGTAAGTACTTAGTTATCATTTATCTGTTTGTAGAAAATCACAGACTGAGAACTACTTAAAACAATACACAATACTGCAGATTTTCATTAACATCGTGCATAACTAATTATCGACCTGCGGCAATAATATGAAGTACAATGATACCTTTGTTTATTATTTATTGAACCTACCTGTAGTTAAGTCCGCTGTAACAACATATAATATAATATCACGCTTTTATTCTCCAAAGGGGTGGGCAGACGCCTATAGTACACCCTCATTTCGCCGTTACGTTTGAGTCCTATGTAAAGGGGGACGAGCCTATTGCCATCAACCGGGCGCAAATCTAGACTCCGGGCTGCTACTGAGAAATCTCACACGGAAACACCCAATAACACTTTGGCCGACCTGGGGATTGAACCCAGGACATAACGCTGAGCAGTCGCGCTTACGACCACTAGCTAGACCAGGGGTGGACAAACTTTTCTCATCAAGGCCCAAAAAGAACCGAGTCAATCTCATGGGGGCTAGAATTTTCATGACTACTTGTGTAGTTTTCATAGTATTCGTTTTTGTTTTTATGTCAATTTATCTTTACTTTAATTTATGTCGACACAAACAAAACCCTGTCTACGTTTACTCTCGAGACTATTCGAAAAGTTCCTACGACTACGGTTGTTGGCGGGCCGGTTCAAAGCGGTTCGCGAGCCGGCTCTGGCTCGCGGGCCGTACTTTGTCCATCCTCGAAACAGTCATAATAAAATATTGTTATGAAATGCGAATTTTCCAAAATTAAAAGTAATTGATATTTATTTTAATTTGAAACATTTGTAAATGTCACAGTTGGGTAAAATGGGGTCGTCTGAAAACCGCGGAACTAAATAGTCACGAACACGGCATAGGAGACTTTTCGACGTACTTTTTAAACTATCAACTATTACAATTTGAAATTATAACATTTTTAAATACACACATACACTAATTTCATTCTGACTCCGTAAGCCTGAAAATACTGCTACGTAATTTCATTCTGACTCCGTAAGCTTGAAAATATTGCTACGTAATTTCATGCTGACTATGCTACGTAAGCCTGAAAATACTGCTACGCGTGGACTACGCGAGCCACCCCATACTACATAGATTGCTACGCCGCGTTCAGTTATCTTTGGAGACGTAGAAGGTTGTCAGTGTCAGCCGTAGTTTATAATAAAGTATTGTACTACATTTCGTGCTAATATTTTTACTATAAGAAAACAAAGTAACTATTTGAAAATTCTTTATTTCAGTTATTTTGAGTTTTCAAGGTTTAATAAGAAAAAATGTTTTTTTTTTATAACTTACAGATCGTCACCCTCCGCGCTAACTGTCGTAACTAGTAATTGATAATTTTCAGAGAAATTCTCACAGAGTGACGTATCTGCTTCAAATGAATAGAAATAAATAAATAGAAACCTTAGGACTTTAGGGCAACTACTAACTTAAAAGAGGAAGCCAAGAACAATATAAAAAAGCTAAATAAAGCCACAGCTAACGCAACTATTGAAAAATTTATCAATTGCTTGATACGACAGTTAGCGTGGAGGGTGACGAGATCTAACACTGATAAAATCAAACGTCAGTACACTCCTAAGCAGTGACAAAAATTTGTTTGAAATTAAAATCCAAAATAAAGCCGGGTCCGCAGCGCCAATTTTCTAAAATGTTATTGTGTTTTTGCGAACAAAACTGTTAGGCCACGCCCCTATTCAGTTAGCAAACAATGTTAAGCCGGGTCCGCAGCGCCAATTTTGCTAACAAAACTGTTAGGCCACGCCCCTATTCGGTTAGCAAACAATGTTAAGCCGGGTCCGCAGCGCCAATTTTCTAAAATGTTATTGTGTTTTTGCGAACAAAACTGTTAGGCCACGCCCCTATTCAGTTAGCAAACAATGTTAAGCCGGGTCCGCAGCGCCAATTTTGCTAACAAAACTGTTAGGCCACGCCCCTATTCGGTTAGCAAACAATGTTAAGCCGGGTCCGTAGCGCCAATTTTGCTAACAAAACTGTTAGGCCACGCCCCTATTCGGTTAGCAAACAATGTTAAGCCGGGTCCGCAGCGCCAATTTTCTAAAATGTTATTGTGTTTTTGCGAACAAAACTGTTAGGCCACGCCCCTATTCAGTTAGCAAACAATGTTAAGCCGGGTCCGCAGCGCCAATTTTGCTAACAAAACTGTTAGGCCACGCCCCTATTCGGTTAGCAAACAATGTTAAGCCGGGTCCGCAGCGCCAATTTTCTAAAATGTTATTGTGTTTTTGCGAACAAAACTGTTAGGCCACGCCCCTATTCAGTTAGCAAACAATGTTAAGCCGGGTCCGCAGCGCCAATTTTGCTAACAAAACTGTTAGGCCACGCCCCTATTCGGTTAGCAAACAATGTTAAGCCGGGTCCGTAGCGCCAATTTTGCTAACAAAACTGTTAGGCCACGCCCCTATTCAGTTAGCAAACAATGTTAAGCCGGGTCCGCAGCGCCAATTTTGCTAACAAAACTGTTAGGCCACGCCCTTATTCAGTTAGCAAACAATGTTAAGCCGGGTCCGCAGCGCCAATTTTGCTAACAAAACTGTTAGGCCACGACCCTATTCGGTTAGCAAACAATGTTATCCTGTTTGCAAACACGAAAACACGGCGCAGCGGACCCGGCTTAAGTAAAACTTGAATTTCTAACATTGTACTTTATCTTTCCTAATTTGCTCAACGAAAAGGCGGAAAATCTAAATCGTAGCAATATTGCCATACGACGGCGACTTCTGCAACTGGAATTGCAAGATTTTTACTTGATTAATGATGAAGTATGTAAAAAGATTAATATACAATTAATTTCTTTCTAGACAAGATCTACTGAAATGGTACGGCTGGGGCTACAAGGACTCGATGTTCAAACTGGACCCTCTCTCTGCCACCTTCACGGGGGACAGGTGAGTTAAATAACTATAAAACGTGTTACATAATTCCCCTTAAAAAAGAAAATGTTAATCAAGTAGTTTTTTATGGTTGTTGTCATTTACCTCTCGCAGGAAATTAGGTAAGAATGTAAATAACTTTCTGGGTAGTCTACTCTTTACTTTTATGTTTTCAGGGTTGCGTTTCAGTGATGATTTTATTTTATGAATTGTCCACATTTTTTTCCGGGTCTTAATTTTATTTTAAAATGTTGCCAATAGACTCTTTACAAGGGACCTTTTAATCCCCTTTCGGCTTTAGGGGTATTTTTGTAACACGTTGTATAAACAACAGGTTGTATTACAGGTTGTTCTGAAACTCAACGTCAAGCCTACAAATGATAGGGTGATAGGGAATGTTCAGTTCTTTTTTTTAAGTTTTATCGTTTTCGAGTTTTAAAGTTACCATGAATAAAAGTTTACCTTATAAATCCAATACAAGGTTATATTTAAGATACGATTTTTTTATGAAATCTTTGAACAGCTTTTTCTCTAAAACTGTTGACTTTTGGGGAAAGTTTTAGAACAAAAGTTATTCATTATTATGGGTACTTTAACACCCTTTAGAATTAGTACCCCCTTTCCGACTAACATTGAAGAAGGCGTATTTAAAAAAAATAGAATTCTAAAAAAAAAATCTTCTCTTCCCTTTCTTTTATTCCCCGTCTGACGTTGAGTTTCAAAACACCTATTTATCTAAACATAACGCTATGAAAAACTTTACATGCATTTACATACTTGCGACACGTGATGACGGGATACACATATTTTAAATTATAATTGTTTATAATTAATTAAAAGTCGTCTAATACATTATATGAACATTATTCACATTTTGAACAATGTAACTCAAGAAACAAAGTAGATACATAAAATATATTATAATGTAATGAAAACGAAATAATTAATGATTGCAGTACTGAAAAATAATGTTTATACTTATTTGTATGTGTTGTATTATTAATGTGTTTGTAATTAATTAGAATAGGTCATGGTTGAACAGGTAATAGTAATCAAGTATTGTTGCACTGGTGATGTTAAACTTAGGTACTTCCATTAGGAAAAAAATTCTCAGCATTTTTCTTCTTTTTAGCGTTTCGATAACAAACTCTTTTTTTTTTGTTGTTTGTATTTGATGGGATTTTATTTCTTTTTAATAAAAACACCTTGTAGGTATTAAACAGAATGTATACGTCAAAAAAAAACATCATATCTTAATATTAAAAAGGACAGGTCCGTAATACTCTCAACTGGCGTGCAAGTACTATTCTGTGGTGCAAGTATGACAAGATGTATGATCGACATGATCGTGGACAAAGCGAAAGGAGTATATCGTCGTTGCGACTTTAAGACCTCTTATGTGTAAAAATCACTTTTATGAGAAAATCAATAAAAACCGTCTACTGAAAAAAATATAATGAAACCAAAAAATAAAGGTATCAGCCACATGATTTCCTGCTTTTTACTTTGCCATTGTTGGTTGAAATGAAAAGTATTGTCATAGTAAAACAATACAAAAAGTGATTTTGCCAAAAGTGACACATAAGATTCTGCCTATCCCCATGGGGAAAGGGCGCGAGTTTATGTACGAGTATGTATGTATAATATCTAAACAGAGATGATTTACTAATTACATACGTAATGCAAAAAGGTACTTTTCACACTTCCAACATTATTTTGTTAATGACATAATAATGTCAATTAATTTTTGTTATGTACTCGTGAAATTACTCTATGTTTTACAGCGCAATTAACCAGCCTCTTCTGTCATAGAGTAATGTGCCAAAACTGTTGTTTGATTGAACTAGAGTAGGTATCCAGTTCCGTGAAGTGTTATTATTATTAGAAGGATTCGCTTTCAGAATGTATTGGTAAGAAGAAATCTATGATACGGTGTTTTAAATACATCCATCATGTCTTTTCCCTACAGGGTAGAAACTATGGAACGTCAATTCTAAGGTCTGGCTACATGCAGCGACTTGCGTGCGCAAACAGCTTGTGCAAAAGTTTGCACAAACAATGTTCTCGGTACTGCGCGGTATAGGTACAGTCAGCAACAGAAGTCGTTGAACATAATTTATTTCCAATATTTTGTAATCATTATTATTTAGCATAAGTTACTGACTAAAGTAAATTATAAAACAACTTGTCATAATTGAATCACAAAAGTCGCTGAACTCGGTTAAACCATTAATTGCTGTACATTACTACCGACAAAATTGTATGATCTGTAATAAATACAAAAGTCGCTGAGCATAGCTAATTTCCTATATTTCCTGGTCGTTAAACCCATTTGCTCCAAGCCACTATCTGGCGAAGCGCAGCGCACCGTATTTTTATAATCAAAACATTGCCGAATAAACACAGCTACTAGTTCAGAATATAAATTAAATATAATTTAAATACTATTAATAGGCAGCTGAATCAAGGGTTTGATTCAGAAAGCGGTACTTCTGGACACGGCGCATTTTGTTAGGAAGTTCCTCTCTCTGGAGCCCCGCCGGTAGCTTGGACCCTATTTCCGATGCCGCGTGCCGATGGGCTACTATTTTTTTATATTTTTAAATGTGGATTGTTTTTATTTTTTACAAAACAATTACGAGTTTACGATATGTTTACATGCGATCCTGTTAGGGTTCCGTACCCAAAGGGTAAAACGGGACCCTATTACTAAGACTCCGCTGTCCGTCCGTCCGTCTATCACCAGGCTGTATTTCATGAACCGTGATAGTTATACTTACAGTTGAAATTTTCACAAAAATGTATTTCTGTTGCCGTTATAACAACAAATACTAAAAAACAGAATAAATAATAATAATATAAATAATTAAGGGGGCTCCCATACAACAAACATGATTTTTTTTGCCGTTTTATAGATAGTTTTTATAGGGTCAGCATCAGAAGTAGATGAGCAACTCAGGTGTCCAAATGATTAAACACATTCAAGATACCAAAAACTGTTCAAATTGTTTTGAGCATCATAATCTCCAAATATAACTGAGCAGTCACAATGTCAAATATGTATTTACAAACTAAAGGTCTATGGTAAGTTAACAACCTAAACATTCAAAGGTAACTAAGCAACACGTTATTCATAAAGTCAGGATGGCAACGTAAAATGAATTGTATTTGATTGTACTTAGAGTCATAAATTAAAAGTTCAAAAATAGATACAATGTGTACTATTGTGTCAATACAGCATTTTTTCTTTTTCTTCATATAGCTATATCCCTTTCATTTCGTGCGTGACGTCATTGACGTGTCTTTTGTTTATAATATAATCTGATAGTCAAGTTATAGGAAAACATCGTAAGGAAATTGAAACGAGTATTTATTCCACGCGAAAGCCATTAAATTCGAAACAATCAGTTTGAATGAAACTGACATTTTAATTTACTACATTTTCTAGTATATCTTCAGGAATTGAATTCGTAATAAATGCCTACAAAATATCTCGGTTCATTTTAACCATGTTTCGGATTGATAACCGTGCTCAAAAAAGTACAAAATCTGTTAAACGTCAATTTAATTACTCGGTTAAAAGATATCTGACGATGTCAAATCAGCCCGACTAAGCACGCACTGAGTTGCTATATGATTTTACGCAAGCGGTTTTCAAATGCTTCTTTTTCTATCGTGTCGGCACGAGCTATACAAGAATAGCTCATGCCGGGGTGAAAAGATTAGCCAGTCAGCAAGGATGGTAACGAGGCTGACTGCCCAGGGTGCGCCGGACGTACCGAAGTATCGTCACTCGTGGAGGCTCTTTTCATGCACCCCTTTTTTTTCAAATGCTAAAAGCGCCACAGCTTATCCATGAACATGCACTGTAGCCTGATTTTAGTAGCCAGTTATCATCGAATCGCATCGAATATACAAGTCTTTAGCCAAAATCTAGCACGATACGTTTTAAAAGTCATTTTAAAAAGAACCGCTAGTGCGTGCGCTGGTATAGAAAGCCAAACGCGTTACATTTTTTAGTAGCTCACCGCCTGTCTTTAATTGCAATGCCTACATTTTAATCTTAATAATGTCACAGGACACTACACCTTACAGCGATAACACACTGGCAAAAGGTCGAATCCATATTGCTACAGAGACCCACTGGCAGTACGAACAGTAGCATGTACGCACATACGTGCGTTCGGTTTTGCCATGATGCATATCTTGTAAAATTTCACAGCCGCCATCTTGGATTTTGACGTTGACCTCATTTTCGTCATCAGCACCCCCCCGAAAACCACGGAAACGACACCAATGATGCTTATCTTGTAAAATTTCACAGCCGCCATCTTGGATTTTGACGTTGACGTCATTTACATTTGTATTTTACTTAATCCTGTGGTTTAGATTCGATCACTTAGCCATAGGTACAGCATGAAAAAAAAAAGTTTTTTTTTAAATCTGCCTTATTTCCATGCCGGGAAAATCTACACCAGTAGCAGATCATATGGTTTTAAGGAATTACACGAATTCGTTAACATCCTGTATATTTTAAAACAACTAAAATACATACGTTAAACTAATTTACCGGTTTACCAGAAGAGGTTAAAACTTTAAAATGGTCGCCCTGAAAAATTGCAATTATAGACATGTCACATTTACGCCAGCCACGGAACTAACGTGCGGTGCACCATACACGGCGCCGTGCTGCGGCGCGGCGCCGCGCCGTTTCACGGCGGACGGCGCCGCACCGTGGACATGGGGCCACGGCCTAACATCACTAATTTGTAGGCTTTACTATAAAATAACAGCATATACCTTAAAAACCACATGATCACAACTGTTTAATTGTGAAATAAATCAGAACGATGTTAGGTCAACCAATCACATTCGTTGACATAAGATTTGACAGCAAATTAAATTGATCAGCTTCGTAATTGCGAAAAAAAGGTAATTCTGTAGTACCTATCTTGTATTCAATTATGAGATTCAACAACTCATGCATTATCAAGTTAAAAAACTCGCGCATAACATGTTTAGCGACTTACGGTAAAATGATAGTAACCGACTTACGCTGTAATGATGTTTAGCGACTTACGGTAAAATGATAGTAATCAACTTATGCTGTAATGATGTTTAGCGACTTATAACATATTAATGCTTAGCGTTTTTGAAACATTGAAATGATAACCTTATTCTGAACTCTATTCTGGTAAGTGATTTATGGTCCGTTTTAGTGTTTAGGTGTTTTGTAAATTAGTATCTGTTCATGGACTTTCGTTGCTGACTGTACCACTTTGCTGTCTTAATGTACAGTCAACAAAAGAGTTACGTGTATAGGCAAACAACAAATATCAATGCGCTACGCAAGCAATTGTCATTGTAATTGTGTGGACTCTTATATGCAAGACTCGCTCAGAGAAGCGATGGCAAAAACTTGACCACTCAATACAAGCATAACTCTGTTGACGACACGTTTAGTGCAGTGGCTAAGCGATTGGCTTCTGTGCTACGGGTCGTGGGTTCGATTCCCACACGGAACAAAAATTTGTATGGCCTACATATGGTTGTTTCGGGTCTGGGCGTTTGTTTGTGAGATTTGTGTCTGTAAACGCACCCACGATACAAGAGAAATCTTAGTGTGGGGCAATGTTTTTATAAAAAAATTAAAAAAAAACATTAATTAATTAAAATTAAAAATGGCTTATTATTTTCCAGGTGACTAATAACTTAAAAGGCGACTAAGTGTTTGCAACTAATAAAATGAGGCGAGGAGCTATAAATAATGACTTGGCGACTAATAATGTTAGCAGGGTGGTTATGGGGAATCCCGACATGGATAGGTTAGGTTCGAAGGGGATGACGGGGGCTAGAGTGAGCGAGCGAAGCGAGCGAACGAAGCCCCCGTCATCCCCTTCGTGTTAGGTTACTTTAAACCCTGCAGACAGAAATAGGAGCCCCGCTCAGCGGGGCTCCGTCGACTTAAGCTCCTTCACTGTAGCTGCCAACCTATTATTTTTGCTACCCATTTTAATTATTTTTAAAACCCCCTGCCTGCTTAAAATGCTACTTCACTGTAGCTGCCAACCTATTATTTTTGCTACCCATTTTAATTGTTTTTAAAACCCTAAATCAGATTAGTTTGTCGCCGCGTTAAATACATGCCATTAAAAATTAATGAATGACATTGAAATCATATTTTTCAATGATCACTGCTTCTGCTGTATCAACAATGACTGTACTTCTCACTCCTCGGCAAAGTCACACAATGATCAATAATGTGTTTTGAGCAGTAGGTCACAGGCATAAAGAAAGTGGAGTCAACGAGCTATGACTAGTCCAGTCTAAACCAGGTTTAATCGTGGGCGGCCAACAAATTGGCACTTCCCGTTAATTTGCGAGAGCACGTGTCATTTGACACGTTATACCATTCTGTACTACTCAATAGGTATATTATTAAAGTAGGTACACACCTGATGTGGTAGAAAAGAGAACAAAATGAACAGTCAGCAAAAATGTTGACTTACAAATATGCAAATACAATATTTAGTTTTAATTCAGCCAAACTAAATCGCTAGTTTGGATGCAGTATGCAGCAACACCCTCCCGCCCACAAATATCGACCCTCCGCGCTAACTGTCATAACTCGTAGCAATTGATAATTTTTCAGAGAAATTCTCACAGAGTGACGTATCTGCTTCAAATGAATAGAAATAAATAAATATATACCTTAGGGCTTTAGGGTAACTACTAACTTAAAGAGCCAAGCCAAGAGCAATACATATAACAAAGTTATTAATTCATTTATAAAGCCACAGCTAACGCAACTACCTTCTGAAAAAATATCAATTGCTAGTTATGACAGTTACCGCGGAGGGTGACGATGTATGTACATGCAGAAGGTGTAAAGAAATGCAACATGCAAACCAAACCCATACATATTATTTTTGATTGATTATTGTACTTTGCGGGGCTAGCATGGTCAGAAACGGCACAAAATAGAGATGTTTGGAAGATTTTTATCTTCCAAACATCTCTATGGGCAAAGGCCATATATATATGAGCAAAGGCCTCCCCTTTTGGGGAGGCCTTTGCTCAGCAGCGGGACAGCAAAGAGGCTAGTAAAAAAAAAAAAAACTTATAATGCCTATTTGTGTGTCATGGATTTCCGCAAAGAAACGCCTGATTCCATAATTTATCAAAAATGTTGACTGTTCAGCGTTTTAGGCCCGCATTAATACCTAAATACCTTTGATATGAGAGATACCTCCTAATTGTTGTTAATGAATGATTGAAAAAAAAAAACAAAGTTGTGATAGCATAATCAGGCCCGTTACTGTTCCGCTGTTGAACATGGCGTCTCTTCTCAGAATTACCTTCGGTTTCTGAATTGAGAATTCTAGGATAAGCAGTAGGTATTTATGTAACATTTGAGTACGTAGTTGCCAAAGAAATGAAGGATTTTAAAGCATTCTTTTGACAACTCCGTACTCAAATACTACTTATGTATTACTTTTACAGAATTCTCAATTCAGAAACTGGATGTTAGTCTATCAAGCTAGCCTGATGCGGGTTAGCAGACTACATACAATCAAGAACTTTTTGGAGACCTCTCAGGTGTGCAGGTTCCTCTCGATCTTTTTCTTCACCATTAATGCAAGTGATAATCAAAATCTGACTCAATCTGAATGATTTTTAGTCTTCTATCAATCCTTTTGTACTTATGTGTACCTACAACTTCTAATTGTATTCATAATTACATAGACTAATTACTCGTATGACGATGACGCCCTCTAAATCTTTAATAATTTCCAACAAATCTACGTCTAGCAGGGCACATTGTTGAATGTCATTTGAATGAGATGCTATAGACAGAGATACTTTTAACAGTTTACTAAAATTCACAACATAACATGTAATTATTGCACAGTAATAAAACTTTGTGTCCATCATCAATACTTGAACGACAAAGCGCGTTCGATTCATGCAAATAATGGTCAGCTATCATTGAGATGGCCGATGACTGCAAATATTGATCGTAAAACAAACAAGTTGCATCTCGATGAATGGTTTGAACTTGTGACTTGTGACTGTTGTGAAAAACAAACAAATTATTTACGCATAAAACCTTTGCTTTATATGTTTTTATTACCAGGAAGATATTAAATTAATATTGTTACAATTGATTTGGCGGAATTACTTAAAGCTAGATATTGTATTTGCATATTTGTATGTCATGGATTTCCGCAAAGAACGCCTGATTCCATCATTATCTTGTTCTTGTTACGATACTCTCTTATATTTATATCACTTCGTTCTGGCTACGAATAGAGAACCACATCATGGGTATGGGCTGTAGTAGGTATCCTTATCTACAGCTTTAATACAGACAGTACAGTCAGCTGCAAAAAGATTTAAACACTTAGCAAAATTAAACAGTGAAAATGAAAAGAATTCGTGATCGTATTCTTTAAATTTCTCGAACCAAATAAGTGTTGGCAGGTGGTAATAATAAATGATACAATGTTTTTATATTTCTGAATGTATTTTTTGTTTGGTTTTTATAGAAATATTTAAAAATGTAATTAATAAGATGCAAATTGAATAAAGGACACAATAATAAAAGATTTCAATAACCCTACTTCTTTTAAAAACGCTTTTTAATTTCATTTTGTAGCTGACTGTTCCCCTGGTACGAGTTTGCAAATTTATTTTACGAAAAGGGCAATAATTTTTGTGAGCTCGCTAAAGTCTTACACACCTTGTAAGAAAAAGAGACAAATATATTATTCAGTTTAACGAGCTCACGAAAACTATTGCCGTTTTCGTCATTTGCTAGGTCGTACTAGGGGTACATAATTCATTTTAACTGCTAACTAAAACTGGTTGTATCTGATACATTAATAATTAAAACTGATAAGAAATTGTACGTTCGAGATCCCCTGGAGGTCAAAAATTAGAATTTTATTATCGAACGTAGAACAAACCTTGACCTACTTAAAATCAAGACGACAATGTCTGGCGGTGCTACTTTTCCAACTCATTCATAAATTAATAAAGGCCACAACTTTATTTAACGAACAGCAAAACTATTACTTTATTTACAAAAAATATGCAGGGTGTAAACGAATTCGTATAATTCCTTAAAACCACACGATCTGTTACTGGTACAGATTAATTAACCCTGCACGGGACATAGCATGATAAATATTTTTTTTCTTGCTTTTTTGTTAAGTAATCGTATATAAACCAACTAATAAGTTTAAAAAAAAGAGCTAAAAATGTTTTTGGAAAAAAAAAACATTATTTTTTATGTGATATTTCTTTGCCATGCTTATATAAATGAAAGCACGGCGACACAGCAGGCGGGCATGACTAGGGCGATATCGCTCCGTGCAGTCAGGTAACTTAGGGTGTTTAAATGACTCAGAAAAAGAAAATAAGAAGGAACATTTGAAAAAAAAAATGCTGAATCTGAAAAAAACTAGTGCTTGGTCAATCTGTATCACCAGTAGATCACGAGGTTTGAAGGAATTACACGAATTCGTTTACACCCTGTATTTAAAAAATTAAGAAAACAAAACGTAAGCTACCTTTTCTAATCCTCATGGATAGCCTGCATCCTGGAGAAAGCGGAGGGTCATGCCGGATTCTCACCAGCTAAAACCACTGAGGTCCTATGGGCAGGGGTCGCAGGATTCACTAATGAATTCACCGTAACCCCGCCTACTTTATCATTAGCGGATACATATTACTTTGGGACAACAGAAAATTATCCACTCTCCTATCGCCTAATAAGTCTGACGATTCAGCTTATCGTAGTCTATTGGTGGTAATAGACCCAAAAACGGTTTTGCTGAACGTTATAGCCGTTATTATCAGCCAGCAGCAGGTTCACATGCAGTTCCTATAGTACGAATTTGCAAATAGTTTAGAGTCGGCAATAATTTTCTCGCTAAACGATATCTTTCTTACACACCCGCAATAAAAAGAAACAAGTAACTAGGTATATTATTTAGCGTAACGAGCTCACAAAAACGATGGCTGTTTTCGTTACTAGCAAACTCGTACTATGGGGTACAGCCTACAGGAGAGATTTACGTTTTGGAAAAAGCTAAATATTGCACTTCGGCCCATTAAAATATATACCCCAAAATTAACCTTTCTTATGATTTTTTACACCAAATAGAATCCGTTTTCAGAAAAGTTATGAACTGTAAACAGTTAAGATTATATCGCAATGTGTACTGAAAATTCTGAAAAAAATACGTCTGCGGTATCATGAGCTGATATAGAGACTGCAGAGAGCTACTTGAGGGAAACTTGCTATAGTAAGCTGAACTACTCATCTATCTACTCCATAAGCATTTTGCATATTTTAACGTATAATCTAGTACAAATATCAAACAATATTTTTTTGGTATTTTGAAGTTACATAATATATCGTCGAAACCCATCATTGCTCTGAATTTATAAAAGTCATTATAGTACCTACGTTATCATTATTTTTTAAACATAACAATAATTACCAATTTTTCCCTTCTGAACCCTTCTGAAACTTTAAACAATCATCACTAACATTTGACGTTGACTGTATCTACTACTAGTACGCAGTTACAACAGCCGTAAATATAACAGAGTAGCAATCCAAACAGTGACACCATTTACTAATGGACGCGCGAATACAAACGTCAATATTAACAGTAGATATATAAAAAAAACGCCTCCAAAAAGCATACATTAGGTAATTGCTACATCTTTAACAATCTTATTAGCGTTACGGAGAATTCATGAAAATAATAATGTGTTAGAATGTTATGCTAATTTTATACGTAAAGTCTGCGATTTTGACGTGTCAAATTATTACTGGGCTCGTATGTATATATGGTTGTGTTTCCACCGCTGCTACGGATGTGTGTCCACCAATATGTGTATGTGAAATGTAGCTTTTTTTTTTTATTACTATCATTACTCTCAAGATATCTTTATCTTATTATACAGTGATTTTCTTTGTAATGTGTTTTGATGACAATTAACCATGTCAGTTGTTTTATATAGTTTAGCGTCCTTTTACCTTTTGTAAATGTGAGAGCTTTGTAGACTTGCTAGATGCCTGGATACCTAGTTAATTTGTGACCATATTTTTCATTTTGTTTTTTTTGTGTGGTTCCTGCTCTTAAGTCTACTTTGCTCTCTCATATCTAAGTCATAACTGTACCCACTCAAAATGTTAAAGATATGGATTTTAAAAGAGTAACCATGGAGTTTCTTGCCGGCTCTTCTCCATAGGAAACGACTAATTGGAACCGTGCACCTAAATTCGACTTTTCATAAGCGCCTGTAATGGTTTATGTGAAATAAAAACTTTTGATTTTGAATAGGATCGCTTGATTTTCAAATATGTGTCAAGGTTAGTAAAACAAAGCGATCTTATTGGCTGGTTTGAAACACATCCGTAGCACACATAATTATGGTGGAAAATCAGCCGTAATCTAATAAACTGCTTTCATTTGAAAAATCTCCCAAAAAGAGCTATCATAAAATAAAATTCTATACAGTTGTCAAATTTTTTGATTCGTCTCCAGTCATCAAAACGATACTTAAAACGGATCGGCTGTTTATTATGCGCCCAATTCACTAGCAATTTTTTTTGCGCATCCACCTGTTGTACTGTGCACACACCCGCAGCAAGTCGATTTCTGCATCTAAGCAAGCAATGGACTAAGCAAGCAATGGAGTACAATAACATGCGCAACACAACTTGCTAGTGGTTTTGGCGCTTTACGTGCCTAAGAGCTGTTGAAGCATTCTTTGCAATAAATAGTTCCCGACAAACAATAAGAGTGGTTACGCACTGCATCCGATCCGAATCCGTGAAAATACGTTCCGAAGTAGTCATAGAACTATTTGTATGATAGTTTACGCACTTAGATCTGACTTCCGTCATCCGATTTCTCTCCGTCATCCGGGAGTCTCCAAGCCGTAGTACTGTTTGTATGAACTCTTTCGCATTACCTCGGATTCAAATCGGACATATATTATGCCAAAGATGGCCCCTGAATTGCTTGGATTTGGATCAGAGATCGGATTAGTGCGTAAGCAATATCCGATTTCGGTCCGAGATTTTTAGACTCTAGCTAGATCAGTATTTTCACGAATTCGGATCGGATGCAGTGCGAAAAGCAATATCCGAATTCGATCCGAGTTTTTATATTCTTATTTTCACGGATCCGGATCGGATGCAGTGCGTAACCGCTGTAACAGTTAAAGAAGACTAAAATATTTTTTAGGATGAAAGCAGTGGCGTCGCAAGGGGGGGCGGCCTGCATCACGTGCACGTTTTAAAAAATAAAAACTAAATAATAACTATACAGCATTTCAACACATACCAGGGCGGATTTTTTTAAAAGTGTACATATTTTATAATGAAGGTTTTATACGTTTCTTCTGACTAACTTTTTGATGAATTCGTTCCATGTTTTTCTTTATAACTTTTTATTTGTTATTATTTCTTAACATTGACCAAATAGTAATCAGTGACAATTAAAAAAGTTATAAAGAAAAACATGCAACGAATTCATCAAAAAGTTAGTCAGAGGAAACGTTTAAAACCTTCAATTTAAAATATGTACACTTTTTAAAAAATCCGCCCACCGACCCTAACTGATAATTTGAAATGATTTTGTTTGCGCCAGCTGATATTTGAACATTAAATATTCGTGAATTCCATACAATTTCATACATGTGGGTTGGTATACAGTCATGGTTTTCTGGCTGGCAGTGACTGCACACTCACCAGTAGCCTACTTATTAAATTTGAACCACGTGACCATTTTCGTCTTATAGCTCCTTATTAACCAACTTGTGGATTGGAACGTTTTTCAGAAACTACGTCCGATTATGCTTTTGCATAAGAAAATAACTTAAAAATGGCGTTAAATACTAACATAACAATCGTAACAGAAACCTTGAACCTACTACATCCTTCTCAAGTTTCCACGGCCCTTAGAGTTTCGAAAGAAGACCTTTGTCAAGATGTTAGGTACGACCTAGTATGTAGACAAATATTTGCGTGTTTGCATGTTTGTTATTCACAACCAACGACTACAAACAACATACAATGCTGTTTGCTTTTATACAATAACAATATTTGTTGTGTTTAGCTGGACCTTAGATAATCTGTTTCGATTAATCGCAGCAATAGCGACTATTCTTGGATTATTTAACGAGTCAGGTAAACAATACAACAATGAGAATAAAAACGCCCTGTGCTCAGACTTTACTTTCGAGTTAAGTAAGTCAAAATGGACATTTATGTAGCAAATCTTCGAATGCCTCTGAGTGCGTGCTTTGCAAATGCATCCACGAAATCAAAGAATTAACAAAAACAAGACCAAACAAAATTATTGATCCATTTTTAAGTCAAGTTTGAGCAAAGTCGACGCTATATCGATCTCAGCCTACGAGACAAAACAGCAATACTAGACAAGTCGGAAAAATCTACTGAAGACTTCCGTAATTCCGTGTTCTCTTTTACTTCTACGAAGACTGATGAAGACAAGCCACCACTTTTGTACTTAACAACTTCTTTAGATTACTCGGTAGAAAATATTCCTTCGTGTTCATGTCTATTCAAATTATTCCACCTTTGAAACCAAGCGTACAGTTTATTATAAAAGACGCACCTGTCAATTTTCCCAAAAGAAAATAGCAGCTGCTCATAGAAAATATAAAATAAACGTGACCTCAAAATAAATCAATGGAAATTACTTACAACTGGTAAGTTCAGTTGTTAAAAGGTTAAAAGTGAAATAACGACCGACATTTTGACATTATGTTGAAGCGAAAGTACCTACCTAATTTACAATTATTTAGAAGTAACGGAATGCTTACAACTTGAAAACGCTGACAAATGGATATAATCTCCTTCATTTCAATCGAATAACTATTTTATATCCCGTGTGGAGTGTGTGGTCCGCATAGCTAGCTACCACCGTCAAATCCAGTGCCAAACTGAATACTGTATTCCGTCGTGTGGGCTCTCACATACACACGAGTCGTGTGTATGTGAGAGCCAGAGGGGTAGGGCGATCATCTCTATATCTCTGTTAGAATTCGTATGCTCCATCTTAGACCCTGTCTGCACTTATTATTAGATGGGCCTAGGGTCAAAAACTTTAATATCTCTATCTACTTCTATTCTTCTTTTTTCAGTGTTTGCACAATCACAGACTATTTCTACCACTGCTAAGTAAATTTATCTCTTTACTCTTGCTTACATGGCCAAATCTGCGTTAGTGCGTATACATACACGTAGAAAAGGGTGTGCTATGCCATATCGAATGCCAAATCATCGAATATCAATTGATCGAACACTATAAATCGAATGTCCAAAATATAGTCGAACGTTCATTTCATCGAATGGTTAATAAATCGAACATTCAATCAATCGAACACTCAATACATCGAGTGTTCAAAATATCGAATGTTTGTTAGATCGAACGTTCAAAATATCGAATGTTTATTTGATCGAACATTCAACGCATTGCATATTCATATTATCGAAATATTAATATACTGACTACTTATTTTATTGAATTAAAAAACATAAAAAATTATGAAGCAGTAAATTCGGTATATTCCTTCGACATAGCCGTAATTTTTGTACACTAATATTCAATATAGATAGTAGTCAGTATATTAATGTTTTGATAAAATAAATATGCGATGCGTTGAATGTTCGATCAAATAAATATTCGATATTTTGAACGTTCGATCTAACAAACATTCGATATTTTGAACAATCGATGTATTGAGTGTTCGATTTATTAACCATTCGATGAAATGAACGTTCGACTATTTGGACATTCGATTTATAGTGTTCGATCAATTGATATTCGATGATTTGGCATTCGATATGGCATAGTACACCCGTAGAAAGCGGGTTGCCGGTTGCCGGCGCCGATCTGCCAGAGCTTGTCGGTGCTGATTTGCTCAGTCAGTCGGCGCAGGTAGTCCCTATACTGTGTGGTGAACCAGCGCCGACAAACTCCGAACGTCGCCGACAAGTTCCGAGCTGCTCCGATCAACGCTGGTAGGCCGTCATTTGTTGCTGTATTTGCAAGGGAACAAAGCGTATTTTTGTTAAAAAATGCCAGCCCCTGCTTCCTTTATGTCGCGGTTACCTGCACAGACCAGTACCGATAAGCGCTGGTAGGTCGGCGCCGGTTACCTGCTCCCTTAATGTATACGCCCTTATTGGCATCCATATGACATACCTACGCAGCGTATGTTAGCGAATATTTCTTAAGTCGTCGACCCATCGAGCCATTGTTCGCATATAATCCTATATTATTTTAAAACGGTGACTCTTCTGACCCTAATATTAATTATACTAGCTTCTGCCCGCGACTTCGTACGCGGATCCTGTTGCTTATGCCAGCGACAACGGGGTCGTCAAAATCGAAGATCTGAAACGTCTGATGTCGAATTCTAAGAGCCCGAGGACGGGAAAACAACGGGATGCGCGAGACGATTCGAGACGTTCCAGATCTTTCATTTTTGTAAGTCAACAGGAAATGCCCATCAGACTAAACAACTTTTGCTAAGACGTCATTCCTATATACATATGTTATAGTGTCGCTGGGCTTTGGAGTTCCACAACAGGTGTTCCAGATCTTCGATTTTTATAAGTCAACATGAAATGCCCATCAGACCGAACAACTTTTGCTAAGACGTCATTCCTATATGTTATGGTGTAGCTGGGCTCTTGGACTTTCACAACAGGTCTTCCAGATCTTCAAATTTATTCTCTCAACAGAAAATGCTTATCACGTGGAACAATTTTTGCTATAGTACCATTTTTGTATCTCTTATAGTTTAGCTGGTCTGCTGCGGTTCTGCATCAGGTGTTCAAGTTTCCAAGATAAATTATATGTATAGATAATGATAAAACGCTAGAAATTCTAACGCTCTATGTAATTTTGAATGTGAGAATAACCTTCATTTTGTACTACGTAGGTAGGTGTGACGGCAGACTTCAACTTTGTACCTATCCTGAAAATGTATACTATCAATACACAAAATACAAACATTTGATCAAATGATGTGTGAAACGCTAATTTGATCACCTTGTGAACTAATGATGTGTGAAACGCTAATTTGATCACCTTGTGAACTTTGACGTCATTCATTTACCTTCTGAAGATTAGGTTCATGTACCTCGTTGACACGTTAAATAAAAAAACCGGTCAAAAGCGAGTCGCGCTCGCGCAATCAGGGTTCCGTACGAAAACTTTTACTCATTGTTTTTTTATACAAGGTTAGTCGAAAAGGGGGTAAGTACTAATCCAAAAGGGTGTTAATGTACCCATAAGAATGAATATTTTTTGTTCTAGAAGTTTCGCCAAAAGTCAATAGTTTAATAAAGATAGCTGCTGAAAGATTTCATAAAAACATGCTAAAATCTATCTATCCTATAGCTATGATCAGCAGCATATTTGAGGCCGTCCGTTTTAAGCCTTATACGAAAAAATATAGCTTAGGCCACTTTTGCGCTGACTGCCTCAATTAAGGTCATATTTGGGGTCACGAATTAGAAGCTCCATTTTCTGAATTCGTATTATAACAGGAATGAAGATTTTTTGAAAAAACTAGAATAGTAATTTAAATTTTGCAAGGAAATAAAAAAATTGCTTTAATCCTTTAAAAGGTATTTTTGCCAGCAACTTTTTTGGACGATGTCCCGAAAACCTACATGTTATATTTTTATTTTTAAACCTGGTGTTATGATTTTTATCTACTTTCATGAACAAAAAAAAATGCAAGAAAAAAACTTTTTTTTATTGTTTATAAAAAATGCCATTTTTTTTGTTATTTACTTTGCCTAGAACCTTTTGTTTATAAAGGGTTAAAACAGTAATAAGTGATACTTTAAGTGGCCCGCAGATTAGTACTCCCTTTCCGTGTACTAATTCCACTTTTTGTTACAGATATTCTATCGGAGGAAAATCCCTACCTTTCTTAGGGCAATGGGCCATCGACAACCTCGGCGTAGACCCAAACAGAGAGCCGAAGATACCCGAACAACCCAAGAGCTTTGCCGAAAGCAGACTACCACAGCCGATCCGGTTGGAACTGGAGAAGATCGCTTTAGTCAGTGTCGATGGCATGGACAGACTGATCCGGGCACATGGGCAGACGCTGAAGGACATGACCCAGTTGAGAAGCAACAGTTTCCCGAGGATCCCAGATGCTGTGATATGGCCTGAAAGTCATGAACAGGTAAGCTGGAGATCCTATTTTGAAAAGCATCTTTTAAATGCAGAAGCTTCTTTTTAAGAGAAGATTAAGATTGGTTCAACACAGAGATAGAACTGGTAACGAAAGTAGTGCCTCTTCGTGTTAACACGTTCAGTGCCCTCCAGGAGGGCACCCTGTAGTCGCATTCGCCATGCCGGGTGCCCTCGTGGAGGGCTCATTTTAATATAGGTTTTTCTTGGAAAATGCACCGTCATGAAAGAAGCAAACACCTATGTTATGACGTAGTAGCGTATTTTTACGGTTTTTAACCTAATGCCAGGAACCCTCCTCGAGGATTCACTCTAAGCGCAAACGTAATGCCGTGGAGCCTCCTGCCTGGAAGGTCCACTAGCAATATGTATGGCGGCATGGCGTATGAGCTCTATGAAAAATGTGGTGGACTCGAATGTGTTAAGGGACAAACTAACTCCTTGCTTATAAATGTTAACAATCCCTGAAGTAATGGAAATGATGGACACCTCTTACCATTTGAGAACAGCCAAAATTAGCGGATAAATGATTACAGTGTAAGAGACCAACACGTCTGCATAAAGCATGATTAGTCCCCAGGATTAAAAATCTTTTTTATTTACTGGAACTGGATACAAATTGATTTCAAAACTCAAAGGGTTAAAAAAAATTAAGCTAATTAACAACAGTAACAATAATCTCTAATCCGTTCCACCACTTCAGTCTACCCGTGACCACGGCCTGTGTAATTCGGTCGAAACGTCGGGATAAAAAGGTGTATTGTGTCTGACTGCCTCGTTGGTCTAGCGGTCGCAAGCGCGACTGCTGAGCGAGAGGTCCTGGGTTCGATCCCCAGGTCGGGCTAAGTGTTATTGGGTTTTTCCGTGTGGAATTTCTCAGTATCAGCCCGGAGTCTGGATTTGTGCCCGGTCGATGGCAATAGGCTCGCCCCCTATTACATGGGACGTAAACATAACGGCAAAATGTGGGTGTACTATACACCTCTGCCAACCCTTCGGGGAATACAGGCGTGAGTTGATGAGTTGATGTATTGTGCCTTTAAAGTTTTCTATGCTATTATACTCCAGTCAGTATTCTCAAATGATGAAACTCAAGAGATGCATTTATTATTGAAATCCCAATCCGTTCAGATTAGCACCTTCAACATCTGATGCTAAAAACTTAACTTTTATTTTGATTAAGTACTAACTCACTTTCTTATCTCTCTGTCTCTCATTCTTATATTTTTCAAACACATGTTCACCCAGCGCTGGGCACTTATAGATCTTCGTGGAACCTTTCCATCTAATCCTCTATTTAAAATCAATGCGTAATCCACAAAGGCCTTGTACCATTCCCATCAAATAGCATTCCATAAAATTTCGTAACAGTGTCATTGATATTTTTTGCATAATTTTTGTTTTAATCAGACATCTCTATCAAAGTCAAGAACTCGGTAGTCGTAATTTATATTAGTTCCCTCGTAATTTCACATCGCGACCTAAGAAGGTCAACAACATTTAATCATGTTTATGGTCCTGTTTATCTATGATAAAAACAAATTATAGATTGCGGTTTTTTTTGTGGTAAGGACATCAGCTTAAAAGGAGGTCAACAAAGTTCCCAAATGCCATTAGAAGCGTTCAAATAATAATGTTAAGTGCTGAATACACTAGCTAGTTAAATTACGCAAGTTGACTCCTGCAACCTACTTTGACTGTGGACAGCAAGTCGACTTTTGGAAGTTTTACCGACTTGCCTAACTTACCGCAAACTACCCGTGAAGGTTTTAACAACACTTCCTGTCAGTACAAGGTTAGTCGGAAAGTGGGTACTAATCCGCGGACAGGCCATTTAAAGAATTACTGATGACAGTTTTAAAGCAAGTGTCAAAATTTCAAAATTCGATAATTTTATTTCTGTTCAAAATGATTTTTATTTTAGTTTTTTAAAAAATTCTTCGTCCCTGCTTTGGTTACTTACGAATTCAGAAAACGGAGCTTCTAATCCGTGACCCCAAATATGACCTAAAATGTATACACAGCTTATCATATCTGAGTATAGATAAATTTTTGCGTATTTTTTTTTACATTTTTGAACAACTATTTCCCTTAAACTTTGACTTTTGGGGAAAGTGGCAGAACAAAAGTTATTCATTATTATGAGTTCTTTAACACCCTTGCGGATTAGTATCCGACTAACCTTGTACAAACAGGTGCACGAACTTTGGTTCAATAACTTGCGCAATTGAATTTGCTAGTGAATTCAGCGCTTTAGGTCAAGGCCGCAGCACAGAACTATACTCTGATTAAATCATACTGAGATGACCTGGCTGCCTTGAACATTGCGGAGGTCAAACGGCTGATGATGCTCCATGTAACATACATACCTATAACAAAAAACCTAAATGTGACAGAATGTTATCTCTAATTAGCAAAAATCGAAGTCGCTTTTCGCGTTTTTCCGTTTGTCCGCATAATTCTTCTTAACTAATTATTGGATTTTGATGCGGTTTTCGTAATAACTTAGGTAATTTCTTTTGGGTGGTTTTAAGCTATAAAATGTACCCGAGTGACGCCGGGTGGGTCACTAGTACTATTATAAAATGTTAGAGGCCTCGCCCACGGCTACTTTTAGTAGCGATGCAGTCGCGTACGGCGCATGTGTATCGATACAGCCGCGATGCTGTCGCTGGCTGTGTATCTTCGCCTTCGCCCAGATTCTGTACGCGATAGTAGCGACTAGCGATGCAGAAGCGCATCTACAAAACGCGCAACAGTATCGCTACAAAAATACGCCGAGGGCGAGGGGCCTTAGGCCTGCCGCTGATTGTGATTTTTGTCACGGTGACTTTTTGTTACCCAAGTCGAATGCTATGAAGATAAAGGAGTGCGCTCACTATGGTGACATGACATTACGGTGACAAGTAAACATTTTCATATAATTCGACTTGGTAACAAAAAGACACCGTGATAAAAAAATCACAATGAGCGCCCGGCCATAATGTAACTTTACATAAAACAAAAAACTTGCTTTCTTAAGGAAACAGGAATCGTGCATTTAAAAATTTCTATACCCTATATGCAATACGGTCACATAGGTAGCAAGGTTTTAACAACGATATGTTGATGAGATTATAAAAAAAACACATCCTTTCTCAATTCTTTTCGTTCACGAGTCTGAGGCTCTGAGATATTAACGTGTTAAGATGGTCTGTCCTTGATGATTAGTATTGTAGTGTAAATTGTAAGTAAGTATCATGATGTTCCGGATTAGGTCGGCCCACACTGATCGACATGGAAACGGCCGACGACTAGACGTGATTCGACGATTTCGTTTACTCTTTTAACTAATTAACATAAATGTTTTTTGATCGACCTTAGAAAATTCCACATCAATCTGGGTAGAGACACCCGTAGAGCGTTTGTCTACCGCTACCGTCGCCGAGGAACGAGATTATTTCGGACCGAGTTCGGAACGACGTGACGGCGATCGTGTGTCCACCGCGACCGATCTCGGTGGTTCTCAACATAAGACAAAAATCCGTGCACCGGCGCCGTCAATCTCGGATGTAGTGGACAAGAGCAGACGCGTTTTGTATTGCCGGCATTTCGGTCCGTCATGATCTCGGCGGAGTTCTAGCGGTAGCGCCGAACTACTCACAATCTCGGCGGTCGAAATGACGGCGCTCGGATGACGGACGTGCGGTGGACACGCAGCCATAGTGATATATGTATCGCTACTTCGGCAACGTCATCTCGTTCTCGGTGACGTTGGCGACACGACAAAACGTGCTAACGACTCCAAACGCGATATAGGAACTGTTTACTCACGAGATGTTTATTCTTCATTAGAGGAAGTTTGAAACGAGCGCCTGTGACAAAAAAGTTGGAAGAGAACCAAAATCGGTTGGTATGGGCATGTGAAGAGGAGAGACGAAAAGCATGTGACCAAGTGTGGGATGAATATAACTGTTGATGGATGGAGGGGAAGAGGGAGACCAAAGAATAGATGGATGGATTGTGTGAGAGATGATATGAAGGAAAACAGAGTGGATAGTGGCTACGAGGGATGAATGGAAGAAGAAAACATTTTGCGCCGACCCCAAGTAACTTGGGATAAGAGCAAACAGACGTACTTTACTACATACTTATAAGGTATAACGGGCTGGTGTCCGCAACTCCACGTCTAAGCGCGTATTTTGCGTGATGGGTAGTAAGTGTAGTCAGTCGATCCACCCTAACTCCTCAAAAAAGGCCAGCACATCCTTGATGTTGCTGGCGATCTCTCGGAGAGTACCTGGGTTTCCGAAGTACTTGGCCCTGTATGTGGCGACCTCAGGGCAGTTTAGTAGCACGTGGGCTGCCGTCTCGTCCTCCTCCATGCATGCTCTGCACTGTGAACTGTCTGTAACTCCAATTACAAAGAGGTGTTTGTTAAAAGAATCATGGCCAATGATGGCTGCTGTGACTGTACGCAGTTGTTGCTTTGACAGCCGGAGAGCTCGTTTAGTGAGACGACCGTCAATGGCCGGTTTTATTATACATACTTACAATACTATCGTAGTATTATACAGTTCATAAAAATATGGCGCCCGGAATCTAGTGATAGGTAGGTAACTCATCGATTTTAAACGAGTATGACGGAGGACCTCCTAGGACCTAGGAGAGAGAAAAGGCGCTGAGTAGGTACGCGAACGAACGATCATTCCTCATAATATATTTGCATCTCTATCTCTGTTACACACTCACTCGATCATCAGACAGATACACCCTCGCGCTTATACACTGAAGATTGAAGGCCTCTACACACCAAAGCCGCTGGTCCGGCGGGTTATGCCGCCGGGCTTGTTTTGCGTCATGTTCGCTCGCTTACGGCCTGTCCACATCTCCACGTCACGACGTCGTTAACGTGGAATGGTGCGGTAACGCGGCACGGTGCGTTGACGTAACGTGCAAATTTACATTACCGTATCGTAAAAATGCACGTCAGGATCATTGTTAGATTTATCGTTGACAATGTAGATCCTGAATTTTAATAAGAGAAACAGTAAAGTAGGTATGATTTTAAAGCATTGGAGCACATAGACTGCGACTAACTCGCGGGCGTGGAGATCGCGGGCGGAGCGCTTATAAGTGTGCGCACTTGCGGCTAGAGTCGGAACGTGTTACGATACGGCACGTTATGTCAACGCACCGTACCGCGTTGCCGTACCGTTCCACGTTGACGACATCGTGACGTGGAGATGTGGACAGGCGCTTAGTTCGCGTTAGTTGGCCGCAATAACGCCAATAACCCGGCTTTGGTGTGTAGAGGCCTTTAAGGGGCACGTCACTATCAGAATCGTCACCACATTTTGTCGTGTCGTGTTGTAAGCCGTCGAAAAACCGTATCAATATGTAACTAGGTAACAGAATTGAATAATCTAATACCAATTCAATGTCATTATGGCGTGTGATCTCTTCAAGGTTAAGGTTTATTTACGATGAATTTTTGGCGGTTTGTTTGCTTTGGAAGGAGGAAAGATCAGATCATTGAGAATAGATCATGCCGTGGTGAAAATATTACCCAGTTAGCAAGTTTGATAGCGAGGCTGACTGCCGGGTGCGCCGGGACTTAAATGAAAGTACTAACTCCATACCTTACCTTACTTTAGATTTTACTTCGACACTGTGGAACTCCGACATTACGCTATTCCGACAATTATGGAACTTCGACACTGGGGTTTAAAGTAACCTAAAAACCCAAATTAGGTGTCGGAAGTTCCATAATCGTCGGAGTAGCGTAATGTCGGAGTAGCGTAGTGTCGAAGTAAAATCTTGTCGTAGAACCATTTGTCGAAATTTACTTTGGGAGTGCAAGATAAAGACATCAACATTTTTTTTTGGCTTTAACGGTCTGATATTTTCAGGTGGAAGATATAGTGGCATGTGCCTCCCGCCATAACTTCGTGATCATCCCGTTCGGAGGCGGCACGTCCGTGTCGGGCGCCGTCACCTGCCCCGCCAAGGAAACCAGGCCTATTGTGGTCCTGGACACCAGCGACATGAACTCCATACTGTGGCTCGATAAGGAACAACTGCTGGCTAGAGTACAGGTAAAGTATCTACCGCTTTTAATTGAGTCGAATAGAATTAAAGGTGGCAATCGCAATTTTTGGCACTTTTGAGTTAACGATGCAGAAAATTCAAAAATATTTAAAATAAACTGTTTGACATAATTATCATAACCACACATGATATATTCTGTGACGTTTTTAGTCCCCTAGTTTTTTTTACGGTAGATTTTACTTCCAATATTCTTTTTCGTGGACCTTCCCCTTATTGAAATGGCCTCCGCCGTAGGACTGTTGGCAACAAGCACGTAGATTATTTTTTCCTATTTATCAATTGTTATTTGTTTTATTTTGCTTTTTGTTACCCGTTTCCAACAGCCGTGAAACGTTAGCCCCCTACTTCGGCCTTCTTTGTCATTCTGCTTATTGAAAATCATATACCTACATCATTGTATCATTCCAGGCTGGTATAGTGGGCCAGGACTTAGAGCGTGAGATGCGCGCGCGCGGCTTCACCGTAGGCCACGAGCCTGACTCATACGAGTTCTCAACTCTCGGGGGATGGGTGGCTACACGAGCTAGCGGCATGAAGAAGAACACCTACGGGAACATCGAAGACCTTATTGTAAACACCAAGGTCAGTGAGATTCATCATCTAATATCATCTGTAACATAAGAATATCGCAGTTCATTGCTAGATGATATTTCTATCGCTACATGTCACAGGACTTTGAAGCAGGACTAGGGAGCAGGAAGCAGTAATAGTTAGTAAAGGTAAATGGGCATTTTGTTCGGACCTGTGACCCACCAGCGACCACTAACGAAACTAGTCGGAGTATGTTAAAGACCATGAATACTAACCCAATGAGATGAGTCGCATTCCTCAAACGTATGGGAAAGTTATTTCAGCAAAACAAAAGAATTAATATAACAAAAGGATTTTTGTATATCCTTCTAAATAGGTATATAAAAAGCTTACAAAAATGGAGAAGGATCTTCCTAAAAAGGTATAACAATGTTTAGGAGCTTTTCTATCTTGTTCCCCGCAGTTTCTTGAACCACATAACTTTTTCCATATCATTTGGATTAAAATAAATACACTCCCTGAAATGTTAACCAAAAACCTTCAAAACAAACCACGACGCGTACTTTTGCAAAAATGTCCAATGACCTTTGCTATCCATGCAAGAAGGTACGTTCCGTGCATTCTACGTAGCCAGGATATTGTCCAGAGTCGGCCAAGCAGCTTAGTGAAACAGTAGATATTTATCTGATTATGTGGCAACTTTGCCCATGCCTTTTTGAGGTCCAAATAAGTATAGTCAGGTATTGGTCTGCCTATTTTAGTACCTACACATGGGTGTCGCGAGTTAAATAAATCTAGACTATTTACCGATTCTTCCCTGTGCCAGGGTTGGGCGGATGGGGCAGGCGCCCCTGGCTATGCCCATGCGTACCGCAGCTCAACCACGGCCGTTTAAACTTTATAAGAAAACAAGTCAAATAGTCGTCGGAGATAGCGATTTAAAAGAAAAACGTTTGAAATATCCAGACCGATCTGAATGGAAGACAAGCATTTAACCGAGGCTATCATTGCCTTTACGTTCTCTAGTGGCAGCACGAGCTATACGAAAATAGCTCATGCTGTGGTGAAAAGATTAGCCAGTCAGCAAGGTCGGTAGCGAGTCTGACTGCCCAGGGTGCGCCGGACGTACTTAAGTATTAAGTATCGTCACTCGTGGAGGCTCTTTTCAAGCCTTTACGTTGTTTTTAGATAAGCCTCCTAATTCGCAATTCTATTTCCAGGTGGTGACAGGTCGCGGCGTCATGGAGAAGAGTTGTCGAGTGCCGCGTATCTCTTGCGGACCGGAGTGGGAACACGTCGTCATGGGCTCCGAAGGATGCTTCGGAGTTGTTACTGAGGTATCTAAACTTTATGATAACTACCTACAATGGCAGATTGTGCAAGTTTTTGGTTCAAGTAAAGGTTTATTACTCTACTGTGAATTTAGGAATCCTATTAGGATTTAGGAAAGTGTGTGAGAGTTAGGACGGTTAGTATCGTAATAAGCTAGTCAGGATGGTTCCTACCTTCCTGACTCGCTTAGTCTAAATCCTAATTAGGATTTCTAAATTCAGAGTAGTGTAATAAGCCTTTGAGTCTATAAAGTACCTATTTAAACATATGTAACCCATATTCACATTAAAAGGATAAATATTTAATTAAATACTATTAAATAGATGTCGATTCATCGTAATTTTTCAAAGAAAAGGAAAATTTAATTACAACCTGTCGTTCTGAGACTTTTGCTAAATTTTAATCAAAAGGCGCTACTCAAATTATTTGACGACAACGTAACAACAAACGTGTCTCTCGTAAAAATTAAACCTAAACCATTAAAACAATACGTTTCAGGTAACAATAAAGATCCGTCCAGTACCACCCGTAGTACGTTACGGGTCCCTGGTGTTCCCCGACTGGGAGGCCGGCTTTTACTTCGAAAGGGAAGTGGCGAGACAACGCCTGCAGCCCTCCAGTATACGACTAATGGACAATGAACAGGTAAATATTACTACTAAAGTAAAATAAACTGAAAAACTAAGACTAAAGTGAAATAAACCTCGCTCAACATGGCGGCCTGGGAGCAGACAAACAAGAATCAAAAAATTTTAAAAAATTAATGGTGCCGATTCTCTTGTTCACCAACTAAACTAAAATTAGAGAATTGCTATCTGTTACTAACAGATAGCGCGAGAAAAGGACGGTGATAGACAACAACTAAGTTAGAGATGTCATATTAGTTTACGCCGTAGACTTCACCATATTTTTAGTCGACACGTTTTAAATGTCGTCTTAATTTGTCTGGTTTAGTTCAACTAAATTTGACAGCTCTTATTTAAGTACGTCTCTTCCTTATTTTCTTAGAGTGAAAAAGATGGCAATAGCCTAAATTAAGTTTAGTTTGTCCATAACAGAATCGGCACCAATATCAGCATTTTTAGTGCCATCATTATGGCTCACATATTAGAATGGTATATTAATACGGACCCTGGACCAGTAACTGTGATTTAGGGATAAGTTTAATGCTCCTGACAGACTTCCAAAATTCTGAAGAAAATAAAAAAACTCCTTTGTGCTAAACGGCGAAATACCATAAATGCCTAGTTCAATAACAATATTTTGCGTCAGATTACTATTTGCTAATGTGTTTTGACTAGGAGTTTCGGTTAAGGCACACAATATAATGGAAATATTATAAATACCCTAACTAATATTATAAACGCGAAAGTAAGTTTGTTTGTTACCTTTCACGCCTAAACCACTGAACCGATCATCCTGAAATTTTGCAAATACGTTGTCAGGTGTACAGAAACGGACATAGGAACACCTTTCATTCCGAAAAAAATTACCTACTGTTCCCGAGGAAAACAACAATAACATTCATAGATGGCGTCACGTGTCTTTCGAATCACGATTGAATTACATTATTATAGAAACTTCAGTAGTGTGTTAAGAGTTTTTCTGAGCTTAATTAACGTGAGCGAAGCCGCAGGCAAAAGCTAGTTTATATACCTAATTAAAAAACTGCCTCGTTGGTGTACCTAGTGATCGCAAGCGCGACTGCTAATTGAGAGGTCCTGGGTTTGATCCTCAGATCAGGCAGTGTTATTGGATTTTTCCGTGTGGAATTTCTCAGTAGCAGCCCGGAGTCTGGATTTGTGCCTGGTTGATGGCAATAAGCTCGCCCCCTATTACATGGGACTAAGGCCCGGACTCCACCAAAGCGGAGACGAGACGAGCGGAGCGGAGATGTGTTTTAAAAAACCAATAGAATTTCGTTATTCGCACATCTCGTCTCCACTCAGTTTAAGTGGATACCACTGAGCGGAGATGTATCATATTTGTATGGCGCGATGGAAGCGGACATGTGAGCTTTGCCTCGCAAGCTGACGATGGCGCGCAGCGGAGACGAGATGTGTGCGGTGGCTTTCGTGTCAGATCGCACTAAACTATGTGTTCATATCCAACGCTCGCCGCACGCCGCTCAGTTCCACTCTAGTCAGCGGACATCTCCACTCTAGCCAGCACACATCTCCGCTACAGTCTAGCCAGTACGCATCTCCGCACAGTTTCGGTGGATACACCCTAGCTGAAAAACATCTCTTCTTGTCTCCGCTTCGGACATCTCCGCACATCTCCGCTTTGGTGGAGTCTGGGCCTTATAACGAAATGAGAGTGTACTAAACACTTCTACCCATCCCTTCGGGGAATACAGTCGTGATGTTATGTACCTATGTATTTTATTTTATAACCGGAAACGTTTTTCCTCAGTTCCGCTTCGGTCAAGCCCTCAAAACTGAAAACACGTGGGGGGGAGTACTCCTCGACGGGATAAAACGTCTGTACATCACCAAGATCAAAGGCTTCGACCCAGCCAAGCTGTGCGTCGTGACGCTCCTCATGGAAGGCTCCGCTGAGGAGGTCGCGGAAAGGGAGAAGAAACTGAACAATATAGCCGCTGAGTTCGGAGGTATACCTGCTGGTGCTACCAATGGGGAGAATGGATATACGCTGACGTTTGTTATTGCTTATCTGAGGGTGAGTAAATGTTGAGTACATTCATACAAGGTGTAACATAAATAAGGGCACAACCTCTTAAGGGGTCACTGTCCTTTTAATCAGCGGTTTCCTACATTTATGTTCCCATAACTCGTCAAAATGTAGGGAACAGCAGTTTTTTTTTTCGCGATTTTTGCTTTTGTCCCATAGTAAAAGTTGTTTATAATGATGAGTACAGTGACCCCTTAAGAGATTGTGCGTTATTTATGTTACACCTTGTATGTATATGGTAGTACTGACAAAGGACTTCCCAATATAATAACTATCTTCTGTTGCTTCTGTTTCGCGAAAGTTTGTTCGTGAAAGGCAAAAACCAAACTTATCAAAAATGAAGGTCAGCTCAAGAACCACCCGGCACCCGACCCGCACCGCCTCATCGCTCGGCATCCACTCGTTTCAAATAAAATCCTGCAACACTTTAGGCTCGTATTAATAAAATCAGCTCTCACTTGAAAGATTAAGCGTAGTTTTATACTCAATACTCAATTTTTTATTGCATTCCATATGTTACAGAGATGGTAATAAACAAATTAAAGATACAATATGGACCCTGTCGGGCACGCAAAAATTTAGGAGATAGGAAGAGGGCTGCATAGCAATTTAATCAAATTAATATTATTATAAATATCATAAATTATTAGGTGTGTTACATTCGGTATATAATTTTATATGTATATATGTATTAATATTTATTGTTTAGGTATTGCCTTTGCATAACAATAGGTCATTATCATGTCTTAATAAAAGTATTTTTAGAAGTATTTGTTATAATATGTATGTCATTGTATGTATTAATGAAATTATGTATTTAAATAGATTAATTGTAAGTATATTATATTAAATTAATTATGTATTTAAATTATAATTAATTTTAGTATGATAAGAAATGAATTAAAAAAAATAAAAATGTATGGAATGTTACTTTCTTTTGAGAGATCTCTCTAATGATAGATGTTTCTTAATACGGGCTTAAACGTGAGATTTGTCCAATGTATTCATACATTTGTGAGCTTTGGTCACATAGCACCTTTAAACCGAATATAAACCTGTCTGCCTGATTGCATCGTTGGTCCAGTGATCGCAAGCGCGACTGCTGAGCTTGAGGACCTGCATTCGATCTCTAGGTCAGGCAAAGTTGTTATTCGGTTCTTCCGTGTGGAATTTCTCAGTCGCAGCCCGGAGTCTGGATCTGTACCCGGTTGATGGCAAAAGACTCGCCCCCTATTACATGGGATAACATAACGGCGAAATGAGGGTGTATTATACCTACACCTCTGCCCAAGCCTTCGTGCATATAGGCGTGATGTTAAGTTATAACCCTGAATCGCCGCTTACGACAATCAAGCTTTTAGAAGGATAACCAATTTCCCACCAAAAACCATAGATAACACGAACTACATTCTATATTTTCTTAATCTGAACATCATTACATAAACTTTCAGGACGTGGCTATAGAATACGACGTAGTGGCAGAATCATTTGAGACATCAGTACCTTGGGACCGCACCCTCGCCCTCTGCGCCAACGTGAAGCAGCGCATACGAGACGAGTGTGCAAAGAGAGGCATCACCAAGTACCTCATATCGCATCGACTAACACAAACGTGAGTAAATAATAAAACGAAAAGAAAGCCACAAAAATTTAATAATGAGGAGCCCCTACAATAGAGATTTCGAAAAAAAAAATCTTTCAAATTCCGACTAGTAAACACTAGTAGGTAAACATCTTTTTGTCAGTTTTTTTTTTTCAAATTCTCTAATATCAAAATTTCAGAGCTACATTCCCAAACCTTGAAATTGCATTGAGAATGTATTTAATTAGTTTTGATGGTATAAAACTGCACAGGAGAGCGCTCATTTTCAAAAATGAAAATTTAAAAAAATAGGCTTCTATCCACGATGGGACAAAACCGTCTATCAAAACTTTCTCTCTAGGGCACTGAAAGCGATTTACTTCGGGAACTGGATTTCAGCGAAATCATCAACGATTTTTCGGCGAAAAAAGCTCGGAAGGTTACGTTCGTTAACACTAAAATTTTATTTCAGATAATTCTTATTTCCGATTATATTTATTATAAAATCGGAAAGAAGAATTATCTATACATATAAATAATTTGTTAAATACTAAAAGAATGTACTTGGTTTCACAATAAATTACTTATTGAAAAAATCGACTGAAAAAAATTTATAATTTTATTTGGAAAATAATTTGGGGCCAGAGGGCCTCCACTCCTTTGTTGCCCCGAGGCCTCCAGACCTCTAAATCTGGCCCTGAATGGGTGCGAGAGTAATCTAGTTAGATATCCCTTTTAAACACATAATTATATGTGAATAGCGAAATGCTTCTAGTTTAAAAATGGTGCGTGTGCCGTCCACGAGGCCTCGCGCTGAACTTTGCATTTGTGTGAGAACGCGTCCTTTGCTTGGTTTAAACCGGTTTAGGTATACTGCTTTTTAGCAATCGATTCTATGTGCACTCACACAAATGCAAACCTCAGCTTACGCCTCGCCAGTTGTACCTATTCGTTCGTGTAGACGTAAGCACGGTACTACGCGACTTTGTACCAGCGAACTTATTTTAAAGTACCTACTCTTTTTTGCTTAGCTTTAGACTAAACACCTTCAGCGGCATACCTAGGATAGGGCAAGTAGGGCTCGTACCCTGGCCGCCATTCAAAGGTGGACGAAAAATTTGCAAATTAAACTAACAATACAATTCAAATTATCAAGCGATTCATAAAAAATACTGAATAAAAAAAAGCCAATTTTAATTTATGTTTATCTTACATTTAGATTTAGATAATTTACGAAAGGGTACAACTTTTATGTTTGCCCTAGGCTCCATTCGCCATTGGTACGCCCCAGGACACCTTTACGGTTTAGAGCCCAAATACACGTCCGATACTTGCCTCCGATAGTCGGTTCCGATAGTCTGATCAGACTATCTGAAGGCCTCCGCGTCATACATTTGTTTGAACATGAATTATACTACGATCAGACTATCGGATCGGATGTCAGAATCGTAAGCATCGTCCGGGCGTCGTCGTCATCCAGAAAAAATCGGACACGAGAATCGTACGTGTATTTCATGAATCCGATCAGATAGTCGGATCCGGCTCGCGGGAGCAACTATCGGACGTGTATTTTGACCCATAGATCAACTGACTTCATGGTGGCAATACTTAATATGTAGAAAAGTGGAACCTAAACCTGTTTTTGACGGACCTTTTCCGTGGCGTTGGTTTCCGACATGGTGCGCGCGCAGCATATCCCTAAAAAGTGCCTACCTAATAATATGTGGAGCGCAGCTCCCAATTTTACTCTCCACAAACCATAATGCGCCAAAAGAAGTATAAATAATAAAAACAGATAACATTAAATTTTGAATTTTTGAAGAACTATTCAATATAAAATTATACACTAATCAAATTCTTAAAATATTATTTCAGATACGACGCAGGCTGCTGCATTTATTTCTACTTCGGTCACAATATAGGGGAGTGCTCCGATCCTGTGTCTACCTATGAAGAAATCGAAGAGGCTGCACGAGACGAGATCATTGCCTGTGGTGGTAAGATACATTTTTATTTCTCACTGTCACGTTGGCAGCATTGTTTCGATTGAAATCACAGAAGTAGTATGTACTACGTTGAAATGAAGTCAATTGAGTGACCGTTTAAGTAAACGAGTGTGCAATACTATGTAAACTAAAAAATATTTTGCTATATCGAAACGAATACTTATCTTTTTTTAACAGTTTGATTTTATTGCGTTTGATGAATTAGAGAAATAAAAATTAAAAAATCGTTTTATTTGTCAGGGTCAATATCACATCACCACGGAGTCGGCAAGCTTCGTAAGAAATGGTACACGGACACAGTCAGTGAGCCTGGACAGCAGCTACTACTCGCCGCGAAAAAAACTTTAGATCCCGACAACATTTTCGCTTTAGGAAACATGGCATTTGAAGAACAGAACAACGACAGTACGACAGTCAAGAGTAAATTATAAGTTTAACTTAGAATTATGATAAAATGTGTGTATGGTTTAAATCCGTTCAAAAAGTTACATCTTGGTAAGAATTGACAACAGTCAACTCCCGTTCAAATTCGACCTAAGATTAACTGTGATCATTAAATTGTAAACCTCGCTTTTATTCGATAAAAGTAACTTAAGATCAAGAAATGTCACAAACACTCAGTTATTTTCTATTGACATTGACATTCTAAAAGCACATGTAATCCGCAGACTGCTTTTATACTTTTGCTAGTATTGTAGAACTTTAAAAAAAGATAATGTAATCGAATTGGGACCCTTTATGCTAGATATTTTTAAAACAACTTATTTCACGCTAATGTACGTTAGCGAGGTAAGGTTCATTTAAACCATCAATTTGGCTCGCTAAAGTTAAAATTAAATGTGTTGAAAGCTTTGTGATAGGTGACTTAGCTGGTTAAGGACAGGTTGTCAATTATACAGAAATACGTTACAATAAGTCCAGTTTTTGCAACGGCCGTTTTTTTTTTTAGTATTTAAAATATTATCCATAACATGAAAATTGTGTGTATACCGTTTCTGACAACTCGTAATAATTCTCGTTGTCAAAACGTTTAGTGTGATTGATTGGCCTGTTATGGTGCAAATGAAAGTCGTATGAATTAACAATGCATAAAATTATAATACTTAGTTATGTTTCTAAACAGTGCCTTTAGCGAACATTGATGTGCTTTAATTACACATTCTGTATGCTAGATTTTATGTTTCGTACAATAATTTACTTAAGCTTTATTTAGCTTGAGAGTATTTAATATGATATTAAAATAGTTTGTATCAAAACCAAAGAATTGTTCAGACACATATTGCCACAACTACTTAATGATTTTTTATCAGTTCTATATAAAATAATCGAAAAATCGTTTAATATTTGAGAAAGACAGCAGGAAAATACATTCTTTAATATAACAATAATATTGCTGTGCAATGTAATTTTAGTTTTATATTATTGACTGCCTCGTTGGTCTAGCGGTCGCAACCGCGACTGCTGAGCGTGAGGTCCTGGGTTCGATCCCCAGGTCGGGCAAAGTGTTATTGGGTTTTTCCGTGTGGAATTTCTCAGTAGCAGCCAGGGATCTGGATTTGTGCCCGGTCGATGACAATAGGCTCGTCCCCTATTACATGGGACGTTAAACATAACGGCGAAATGTGGGTATACCTACTTTAAACCTCTGCCAACCCCAAACTCTGTTAACCCTTCGGGGAACACAGGCGTGAGTTTTATTATTGGGACCTTTATAATCGTTTTCAAACCACTTAGGACATAAATGTGAGGACTTATGAATGCCCATTTCTACGTATAAATCGTGTTGGCTCATAACGTAACGAAAATATAATGTATTGTTTCATGACAAAATCTTTTGATTCTAACCCCCTTATTACAAAAGATGGTCTAAGAAAAACCTAGGTTTTAAAATAGCTCCGTCTCTTTTTGTCATATGACATAAGAAAGTGATGGGTATATTTTAAACCGTGGTTTACCTTAGTCTTGATTTAAATCATCTTTTGTAATAAGGCCCTATATGTTTATGTTAAACTTGCTGTCAACGTTAATCCGATCTTGATTGCTGAAATGGTTATATGTCGGGGCTTTCTATGATGATATACCTGTTACGGGTAATGCTAGAAAAGTGAGTAAACCTCGGTTTACCTGGATAAACTTAGGATTACCGCTCACTATCGACACGCGGCTAATTAACAACCGCACATATACGTGGGTGGCTGACCGTTCGTTACACATCGAGACATCTCGGTGCCATGAAAAGCAATTTAAACCATCGGCCCCAGGTGCTATACGAATACCTATCAGTGGCGAAGAGTGAATTTTCTTAAAAGGGAAGCCGGACCAAAAACTGCTTACCTTGCTCAAGTGTGATGCGTGAATTCCAGTAACTACTCGTTTCGAAAGGGAAGCCGATAGGAATCGAGTTGAATGGAGCCTTCGCCACTGATACTGTCTGATACCTATTACAGTCGATACGATTAGTAAGAAGTCCGAAATTCGGACAACTGATCGCACCTTATCAGCATTGCCCAGTTACTGGGTTGCGGAGGTATAATAGCAGTCGCTCCGTGTAGTACTGGTATCCGTCAAATTAAATTATATTTCGGAGTTTATTCAAAGATAATCCTAAACTAAACCGGTTTACTCTCTCTTCGAGATTTATCCGTAACATATCTACTAATTTGAAATTTGCTAGATGAAAAGCAAGTAATTGTACCTACCACCTCTGAAATGGCAAAATTATCGAAATTGGCATAGCTGCCGTTTTTAAAATAGAATAGAGTGCCTATTAATTGCAATATTCGACGTCGTTCATACATAAAATATTAAGACTCATTCCTTCACATTAAAAGGCCTTGATTAGTTCAGTATCAAGTATCATAGATTGCTCAATTTTAGAATAAAAATAAAACGAACGTTTATAAATGGTGGTGAAATTAATTAATGTTTTTATTTATTGAATAGATAATGTTACTTACATTCCTTGAAATTTTCAATTTATTTAATGTGATTAATATGTTTATTAATATGGTGTTTGTGATAAATTAGAAACATGATTGTCATGTACATAAGTGAGGGTTAAACTCCGATCAAACATGGGCGTCAGCGACGCGGTCAGCGGAGCGAGAGAATCAGTCTCATGGCAAACGCTATCCACTTTATCATGTAGCGCCATACGGCGTGACTGCAGTGCATGCGCAGGAACTTGCATAATTGTAGATGCATCCGCTCCACTCTTGCCTACGCAGCCGCTGCCGCGCAAGTTCGGCCGGTCCATGATTGAGATGCCAATAAAGTTTGTGTTACCAAGAAACTCCGTATTTTATTGTATATGAGTTTTCTCTATATGAAAATCCACAGAACTAAGCTGTTAGCGGTCTTTACACTTTGCAACAATTAACTATTTAGATTGTAAGCCGGATGTAGATTGGAACTCTTTATAAACTTTGAACACAGATTAGCATCAATTCGTTCATAGAAAATCGTTACTTTGTTTCGATTTCGCTTTAGCACGCTGACACATCCTATAGAAAGCTTTCGCAACTGAAAGCACATGATTTCACGGGTGATTCGGATGCGGACAAGTATCTAAAACCAGCCAGCTTTTTTGGGATATACGCTGATTAATCACTTTATACAAAAGATTAATATTAGAAAAAATACACAACTATTCAAGGAGCGTGAACTCGACTTTGAGGAATATTGAAACTGAATTTTTAGATTTTTGGGAAAGCATGATAGGGATTACGGATCAATATTATAAGATAAATCAAAGGAAATAGCATTTTTTTTTTTTCGTTCTTTCATCTCCTTTGGCTATTCTCAATTTCTTATAGTTAACTTTCAGTCCCTGGAAACATACGTATTCTGATTGAGTTTTATCCCCGATACCTATATATTTTTCCAAATAGAACAAACCCAATAGCGAACACAAATAGCTATGTGAAGTGCCACCATCAAAAACTCATTCTGTATACCTACCTATCTTTAGTTGTTATGTTCATACACAAAGCTAAATTAAATTTAAAATCTTTATTTGCCAATAGAAAAACAACCTTACTTAATTCCATTACAATTACCATTATCTATGAATTTATAAATATAATTAGGTGTCGGTAATTATTATTACAAAAATTGTTTAGAAACCGATTCACCCTATCCCCGTACTAGATATACCGTAGGTACTGTATAACGGTGGGACAGTTTCTTCGTTCTCTGTTTACAGTTGCCGATTTGTAATAAATTAATTTCTTTAACAATTCGTTTTTGCAAGTAGCGCAAAGATTTTATAATTCATAAAGTAATATAATTAATCATTTAAGTTACATACTTTGAAAAACTTAAGTTAACAGTATTACTCAAACGTGCATTATTACAGGAATCGGTGTTCTTGAGCTCAATTTCGGAAAAACAGAAAACACCATTAAAATCAATATTTCAAAATAATTCATCTGTGCATTATTTACCTGAAATATTTTAATGAGTAAATTGTTGAATTGTGATAAAAACATGGTTTTCTGAAAACTTGGGGAAAAACCAAATAATAGATATTAAATTCTGAACCTACTTCCGGTAGGTAAAGATGCCAATGTTGGCAGTATTTTTTACAGATTTCTTTTCTTCTCTTTGATTGCTGTTTGTTTGACAAGACGCGTCAACGTTTACAATAAAATTCGCGGCGCGGGTAGTTGGAATTATATTTTCTTCTAGAGATTTCGTCGCATGAGAATAGTGAATAGCGTGGTTAAAATTTAATAAAAATATGATTGATCTATTTATGCCCTTTCGGGCATTTTTGAAATTCGAGAACGTTTGTACGGACAACAATGTCTTCCGTATGCACTATAAGGTGACGGTGATAATGCTGCTTGTCTTCACGTTGCTGGTGACTTCGAAGCAGTTCTTCGGAGAGCCAATCCACTGCATGAGTGACAGCGAGAAGGATAGCGACAAGGATGCCGTCAATAGCTACTGCTGGATCTACGGCACTTACACCCTGAAGAGTCGGTTTGTCGGTCAGTATTTTACAGTTTACCTGGTGTTGTCTTCTCGGAACATTTACGGGATCAGCCTCCGATAATAATCCTCGTCATAAGTGTTAATTTGGTTTCCATTATTCAGTACGGTAAGTGAATCTAAGCCTTCATCCGTATTGATCAGCAAAGCTCCTGATCTATAAAAATCGATAGCTCCATTTTGCACCCATTTCACGTTGCATCTCGATATTATTCTAATAGAATATTTTTTGGAATTTGAAAAGTCCAATCAAGTACCTATGTTTTAGCAGTAATTTTTTACTGAACTTTTTTTTTTCTATTTATTTAAGGAATTTTTATACATAAAGTACATGTCAATTCCATCGTAACCTAACATAAACTAAACTACATCTACTTACTAGTTATGGCTTACCTACAACTAAATAACATAAACAGCGCTTCCTGAACTTTACACTATGTTATCCAGGTGTAAGGGACGGTGTACCGAAAACTGAAACAGTGAACATATGTTATTCTGAATTGAAAATAAGTGGAAATTTTGCTCAGAATTTTCCGACTTTTCCGATTTTCCTTTTCACAAATTTTACATTTCTCAGCTGTAAAATGAGTAATCCTATTAGGACACAGCACATTGCAAAAATAAAATGTGTTTTTTTATAAATCGGAAAATTCGAAAGATTTTGTTGATATTTTCCACGGATTTTCAATTCAAAATAATGAACTAAATTAACTGTGTCAATTTTTGGTAACCTGTCCGTTACACCCAGTTTAATTACGTGCCAAAACACTTATTGGAATACAATTAAACAGGCAAATTATCAATTTCCAGTAAATCCATAAAATTCCGAGAAAAAGAATCACTTTCGATTCAGAATAATGGGCTGAATTCACTGTTTCAGTTTTCGGTACACCGTTCCTTACACCCAGTATAATATAATCTATGCTGTTATGTTGTCCCATTTCTCACAGATGTAATGGTACAACATGGAATAGACTTTCATTAATTCATTTTATTAATTAGAAGTAAAAGATTTGCTTTCAAAACTAATTTTAACACGATCAAAATATCTGTGCACCTCGCTGGAATGCAATACCCCTCGCGCTTCCCCCTTCACCTCGCCGCGCTCGCCCTGTCGCCATTCATACCTACCAGAGAGCCGATATGATGTCATCAACCCCAGGTGCATAGATATTTTGACCAGGTTGTATAATGTGGTCATAATTTATGATAGGTATCCTACCATGGTTAGTAGGTTGCACAAAATATCCAAATTCACGGATATTCTGCTCAAGTGACCATCATCAAACCTTTTTGTCTACAGGTGTAGAAGGTTTGCACATGGCCTACCCAGGAGTTGGACCCAACAAGGCTGACAATGATGAGCAGATAAAGCACACATATTACCAGTGGGTATGCTTCGTATTGCTTGGGCAATCTGTCATGTTCTATACACCGAGATATCTATGGAAGATCTGGGAAGGAGGAAGACTCAAGGCATTGGCGGCTGATTTAAGTATGCATGTTTTATTTAAAATTTTAATAATTATTTACACTTGCATCAATTGCATCCCACACAGGGGCGGATTTCCCTATAGGCCTGTTAGGCCTGGGCCTAGGGTGGCAAAATTTGGTGGTTTTTTTTTTTTAGTTGTCCTGCCTTCTTTGATCCTATCCGCCAACTCATCAAACTCAATAAACTCAAATGTAAAAACTCAAAAATGTGTCCATAGTATCTCACAAAAAAAAATTACATGTATGGCGATTATGATTATTGAAAGTTTGGCTCATCGAACTGGATCTTTGCTTATTAGTTTATTTAATTTTTCGTGATTTGCAGCGAGTAGGTGGCAATATTTCATAGGCCTAGGGCAGCCAACGTATCAAATCCGCCCCTGATCCCACAGCTGAGAAAAATAATTCTCTTTCCCTTTAATTTATGAGCTGTATGATCAACTAGAGGTCGCCCCCGACATCGCCCGGTTCGATGTTGTTTATCGCGTACTCTTACAAAAAGACGCCTAAAGCAGAAAGGAAATTAAAAGGTCCCTTGTAAAGAGTCTATTGGAAATATTATAAATAAAATTAGGACCCAAAATAAAAAAAAATGGACAAATCATAAATAAAATCATCATTGAAAAGCAACCCTGAAAACATAAAAGTAAGTAGACTACCCAGAAAGTTATTTACATTCTTACCTAATTTCCTCTGAGAGGTAAATGACAACAACCATAAAAGAATACTTGATTAACATTTTCTTCAGGTCTTACCATAACTGCCTGGTTACGTAGAAGGGATCCCCAAGGACCCTCTAAAGCAGTAAAATAGAAAAAAAAAAACTTCAAATTATTCTCAATCAGGGGGCTGGTCTATGGATTATTTAAAATGTTTAATGTATAGCTGGCATTGGTGGCTGACAGTTTAAATGTTCTAATCGTTAGAATATTAAACATACCTATGAGTCTGCTGATACTCTGCAAGATAACATAACACAAATTTTGCAGGTAGCCCGGTGGTGACTAAGGACTGGTCCGAGTTCCGTCGTGGGGAGCTGGTCTCGTACCTGAGCTACACAAACATACATACACACAACATGTACGCTCTGCGGTATGCCTTCTGTGAGATACTCAACCTTGTCAATGTGGTGAGTATTCATAGTTCCTACTTTTGAAAATGTATTTTAATTATAATTTAACGACATGATTGGTGCAGTGGCTGAGCGATTGGCTTCTGCGCTACGGGTTGCGGGTTCAATTCCCACATGGAACAAAAATTTGCATGGCCTACAGATAGTTGTTTCGGGTCTGGGCCTTTGTGTATATGAGATTTGTGTCTGTAAACACACCCACAATACAGGAGAAAACCTAGAAGGGAGCAGTCTTAAAAAAAAAATGGGCAATATAGTTAATCATATCAACTGGAATACGACCATCGCTAATCATAGGCTTAGTAAATGTTTCTTTCAATTACAAAGCTTTCATGGAGAAGCAGTAGACTAACTTTGCAAAATTGTTTAGCATAGAACTGAAGCGATAGCCCAGTAAAGTTTGTATGGCCCAGACAGGGATTTATTCATTCATCCCTGGCCTAGAAATGTCAGCCTTCGCTTTTTAGCTTAGTTCACATTTACAATACAAAATTGCGTTGCACTCAGTTCCCGGCTCAATACAAGATAAATAAAATTATACAATGCCATATTGTGGTTTGCAAAAATGAATAATTGCTAGACAAATAATTATATCAATAACTAATCTTGCTTAAGCTCATGCATTTATTTAGCTTAATAAAAGTTATGCGTGGAATAGAATAATAATGCATGATTGACATCATACAAAAATCATGTTTCCAGGTTGGTCAAATATTTCTGCTGGACATATTTCTGGGTGGCGCATTCCGCAATTACGGAGCGGCAGTCGCAGCGTTCACGCATACGCCCCGCGTCCCCGCGGACATGACAGACTTTGCGGCCGTTAACCCCATGGACCAGTTCTTCCCCAAACTCACCAAGTGCTGGCTTCGAAGCTACGGACCATCAGGCTCCTTGCAGATCAAAGACCGCCTCTGCGTTCTTCCTCTGAACATCGTCAACGAAAAGATCTTCGTAATTCTCTGGTTTTGGCTCATTATTTTAGCTTTTGTTTCCACTTTGTCAGTTCTGTTTCGTGTTTTAGTGCTCTCCCTTCGCCCTCTACGCTCGTTAATGATTACTGGTCAACTGAGATATGTGAAGAAAAGCCTAATATCGCGTATAGTAAAGCGTTTCGGGTACGGCGACTGGTTCATACTGTACTTGCTGGGCAAGAACATAAATCCAATCATTTATAAGGATTTGATAGTGGAACTGTCTAAAGAGTTGGAACATAGAACTGTTATGGTTTAATCTTTATTTTTTTTAAGTCTTTATACGGCATGCTAGTGGACTGTATGTTTTTTCAGATCTTATTATGTTAGTAGTCTCTATTAGTCATCAGTGGTGTCACATTATTGGTTCATTAATGGTCAATTCAAATGTTTCAAGCCAGTTACCTTAGTTAAATGTTTAAGAACCACTGCATGAATATGATTAAAACCTAGAATTTGTACATACTATAATGGCCCTATCTTTTGTGAGCCGGTCGCTTTATATGCATATCCAGGCAAAAAGGATAGGCAAATTAAAAATATATACAGTTTACTAGCAATCCCAGTTATTAAACTAATTGAGAATCAAAAATTGCTCAAAAACAGTACTTAGTATTGTTTAAGTATACATTTTTGATTAAGAAAAAGTGCCTTATTTAATATTATTAAATAGGGAGAGTTATTATAACGTTGAACATTAAATTTATACTTAGTGCTTCAAAAATGTCTGTTTCAATTATCTTTCTGAGTGAAAGAAATTGATTTATTATCTATTGTTTTGTTTACTTTTCATTGTTTAAATTTAATTTCCCTTATTTTTGCTTTTCTTTGTACAAAATTCATATTTTTTGTTTGTGACACAGAAAAATTATTAAGTTTAATTAAGATCATAATGCAGGGTATTTTTTTGTAGGATTACTTGTAGAAATACTCTAGGGATGTGATTGTTGTTCAAAATCTATATTTGTTAACAAGAAAAACTAGTCTAATTAATGTAACTTTCAATTGTTCTTTTCATGTGTAAGATGATTATTATAAAAAATAAACAGGTTCCTGTTTTAATTTGTTTTTAATGTTACCCCATAATACATGTTTCTTAATTCAAGACAATGTCAAGCCCAAGGCCCAAGAGGTAAAATTACCACTTGTTACTCACTGTGCTCTTGCAATTTGAGTGTATCTTGGAATTTCTAAGAATTCTCTGGTTTGGCTTCCATAATAATCAGATGAGGCTGAGTATCATAACGTAATTAAAAAAACACTAATAGTACAAAACAGTAGGTATTTATTTGCATGAAATTGAAGGCATCAGTCGTATTTCGCTGTATTTTCTGAATGATACATCAACCATTGACTGTAACTACATAATAAAGAGAACTTGAACAAAAATACTTTTGATCTGACTCATGATCACACGGTAAAACATATTCAATGAGTCAAATTTCTTTTGGTAAGGATACACGGCTACACATTACTCTCGACACGCAGTGTCGACATCGAGTGTCGTAGTGTGTACATCGCTGTTACACTGAGTTGTGCATTAGCTCTGGTTTAATTTCAGTGTCGCAATTGCATTGTATCGAATGTCAGTGTCGCTGTGTATCATTACAGTTATATTGAAAAAAATTTGGGGGCCCTTTTTTGCCTGTAACCATAAATTAGTAATAATTAAATTTACTAAGAACCATAAAATTATCCAGAGCAACCTCTACACCCACAATGAACACATTCCACTATTCTGCCTTCTTCTAACTTGCTCTTAGGGACCCTACATATACAGTTGGTTGCAAAGTTAGTGTCTCGCGTCTGAATACAACGCAAACAACACAAGTTTTCATATCCCGTCTTCTTCCACTTAGCTATGAGATTGGCATCTGCTATTTTCTCATCTAAGCAGTACTGGTAAAGCTCTCTGCTGATTGCCTTACGTCTGTAGAACAGATCGTAGATGTACCGTGACTTCTGGTGATGTATTTTGAATATCGGCCATAGAGATTCTTGCTTGCGTTTCCCTTCGTGCGGTTCAGTTTCGGCTAAAAAACAATATTGAATGTTAACTTTGGTAAATATTTATGATTGGAGGAACATAGGGCTAAATCTTAGTCTGCAGAACGTGAAAACAAACAAATAAAAGGGGAAAGCTTAGGTTTAAGAACATACAATTTGTTAGGTTAGTTACCTTCTCGCATTTTCTGTTCTAATTCCTCCAGTGTAGGTTCAATGAGCTCCCAGCCTTCTGGAGGTGGTTTACGACTGCGACGGACTTTTGGCATTTTAATTAAATCGTCAAATATCTGTAAATAACACAAGTTTTATTGTTTGGAGACAACAAAACCAACTTCAACAACTTGTTTGACATTGACAAATTTGACATTCTTTCAGTTTAGGTTGTAGTGATGTGAGCAATCGATTATCGACTAAACTAATGGATGAAAGAAAGACAAGCGACTAATCTTTTGGACCCGTGCGTGCGCCCAGTATGTCTTGAAATTAAAAGGCAAAAAGCTACATGAAAAAGCATAATCTCAAATTATATTTAAACAGTAGAGTGCGCGCAAGATAACTCTGCGCGCGACTGAGGGCGTGCTAAACGTTGCCATGATCGCAAAAGTTCAAATTACCGCTTTTTAAGCTTTACTTTTTATCGCTAAACATATTTTTCCCGCTAAACATTCCTACAATCAGGTAGTTCTACCATCAAAATTAATAAAACGGCACACACTTTGGTGGACCATGATTAGTTCCGATTTCGGCCGCGCGCAGACTTATCTTGCGCGCGCTCTATTCGATAAATTAACTTTCCTATTCTGCCACTTGCCTAGGTATCTAGGTGCCCAGTAAATCCAGTAGTTAATAATTCTATTCTGGCCGCACTTTGAATTCTGTCGTTTGCCCAAACCCACTCGACAGTTTAGACAGTTAAGTATTTAAATATTTATTTTATTAACTTAGGGCTGATTTTTCAATCGTCAGATAACTTTTATCTCAGGAATAATTCTGACGTTTTGACAGATTTTCTATACAAAAGATGTCAGAGCGTGATATTTATCCCTGAGATAAAAGTTATCTGACGATTGAAAAATCAGCCCTTAGTAACGTATGTACCTACGTATTGAAATAAGGCAGGCCTCGACTGCCAATTTTTTTACACAATGCATGCATGTAATTGGTACTTTTATTGCTCCTTCACGTTTTTATGAAATACTTAATGTATCTTTATCTTTGTGCTATTGATAAGTATAATTTATACATATTTACAAAAATACACAAGATTGCATGATTTAAGTCGAAGGTGTTGTTAACTAACACTCGATTGTTCACTAATACTCGACTAATGACTTTTAATTCCGCTAAACTATCCACACACACTAAACTTATTCGCATTTTTGCGTACGCATTCTTTTATTTTACCAGCTTTTACCCTTTTGCATGCATACGCTCGCTTACGGATGCTAAATGCTTTTGCATACAGGGTGTAAACGAATTCATGTAATTCCTTAAAACCCCATGATCTACTACTGGCGTAGATTGGCTGTGCACGGGAATTAGACTGAATAAAAAAAACGTTTTTTTTTATGCGATCACTTACCAATAAAAAAACGTTTTTTTTTTATTGGTAAGTGATGGTATCTAAACCACCTATTAAGGATGCAGTAAAAAAAAAGTTTTTATATGTATTAGTGAACATTAATTTGATGCCGCGCTATATGAATGAAAGCACGGCGACGCGGCTGGTGGGCACGACCATTGTGATATCGCTCTTTGCAGTCAGTTAACTCGGGGCTCTAAAATGACTCAGGAATAGGAAACCAAGATTTTATATTGATCTTTTTTAACTTGATTTTCAAAAATACCCATTTAGATTTAATCTATGTCACCAGTAGATCACGCGGTTTGAAGGAATTAACTATACAAATTCGTTTACACTCTGAATACGATCGAAGTCTTTCCCCATAATATGGATAAGTGCGTCTAAAACCATCCAGCTTTTTGCAAATTTATGTGATTATTACAGTCCATATTTTAGCTTCGTTCGTTAATAATCACTGTTTAGTGATTCTAACCGAATCGTTCTGAATGAGGGGGCTGATCACGATTGCGCTTGGATTCAACTCTCTGATAAGACCTGCTACGGGCAAAAAAAGGACGTAGGTACGACAACTACTTTACACCTCTGCTTAGGCTTACCCTTTCAAAGATCCCTGGCGCAACGCTTTCTTCAGCATATAACTCAGGACCAGCCCATTAGGGTGCATGAAAAGAGCCTCCACGAGTGACGATACTCAAGTACGTCCGACGCACCCTGGGCAGTCAGCCCCGCTACCAACCTTGCTGACTGGCTAATCTTTTCATCACGATAGAAGAAGAAGAAGAAGCCCATCAGGCTGCGTTCACACATGCGCGATTTTTTTCGGTGCGTAAGCGCGCGCGCCTCTCGTACGAGTAGCTCCCTCAGAAACTTTGGAATTTAATAGTTAGTCCCTTTGTCTTAACGTACTTTTTTTATCGATGTAAAATACACGCGCACGCTGAGCGCCTGAATAGCTATTGCGTAGTACACGCGTCGCAATTGCGTAGCACCTGCGCCGCCTCCACCCTCCCGGCTAGGATGGCAAATGCAATTTTAGATCTATTGATGTGTCATACGACTCAAATTATATACAACAAATTTCAAAGCGAGTTAGACGCGGGTGGCGTGCGCTTAGCGGGCGTATGTCGTCTGAACGCGCCCTTAATGTTCCATTGCTGAGCACGGGCCTCTTCTCACCCCGGTCACTCACATTCGTACGAATACGCGAACCCACAAGTGTGGGACCACATTTGCAAATGAATAGCAAAGTTTTTCCATACTAATTTGAAAACATTCGTACAATTACGAATGTTTGCTTGCATGTGAGTGACCGGGGTCAGAATAAAAAAGGTTTAGGCGTTCTAATATATGTATTACCTACTGTACTCTATGGTTTATGTCCAAGTCCACTGCGCTGGCCTGACGGGCTAACATGCGCAGAGAAATAATTATGTTGTCGCATTATCTCGTCGTAAGAAATACCTAAGCCACACATTATCTCGCTCGGTACGAGATAATGCGACGACAATATTATGTCGCGCTGCTCATGTTAGGCTCACTAGTGTGGGTTGACAGACTACACACCACTGATTTTTTTTAAGCTCTCTGTCCTCCCTTTGTTTTCCTTTACCATTAACACAAATTAAAATAAAACTCATACGGTGCTTCGTTTTTTTTTGTATATACTTACCGATAAATACAGTTGATGATGAAACATGATACGTCCCATGTATAATAATCTAACTCATTTAATATTAAGTATTGATATTAATAGGAGAAAGCTAATGCTCCACGCGCTCCATTGATAAACTATAAATGTTTTCTCAAACCGGTACCCTCTAACCCGTGTCGATTTCTTCCACTGCAATAAATTAAGTTAACGATAAACATACGTAAGTCATAATCATAACTACGAATAATACTCATAAACCAACAAAATAGAGTAGTAATAGTTATTAATGGAATCTCTTTGGAATCACGGCTCATCTTCCGTGCGAAAGATGTCTGGTCCTTTGTAAGGCTTAAGGGGGACACAAGTCCAAAGCGCAGAGGCCCCTTTGAGAACTTTGATCTAAAATTGGGTGTGGCACCAACCGGGAACTATCCACGGCTGCACGTGGCTGCACTATTAGAGTACAGTCATGGACCGTCCCAGGTGGGTGCAAGACTATTGTAAAATATGGTGAAAAATATTTGGTCTATATGGGAAGGGGTGTTAGGTGGACTGGATAACTTCTATTGCCGGAAGAAAACGGCGTCTGCCTTTCAACATTTAAAATTGAAAAGTGTTGGCAGACGGTGACTGGCCAGCTCACTAGCTGGGCCCCCTGAAAAGCCGCCAGTACATAGGCGAAGGGGGCAACAAACGTGTGAGCGGCTTTATTGGAATTATTATTATTAATTGCTAATATAATTCAAACAGGCGTTTCGGATACCTAAACATTTTAAGTGAAAACTTATCATTAAATACCCAAGTATTATAAAGGTAGGTAAGTACCTATCTTCCCTTTCTCTAAATACCTTTTTATTGAATTAAGTAGGTAGTTTAAATTCAAAGTGGCTTATAATGTTTAAAAACGCAATACAAGTAATATTTTTTTATGTAAATCATACACGAAATTGACAGTAAAACTTGGTAAAATTAATAAAAACATCAATTATTAGCAGATCTAAGTTATATAAGTAATGTAATATTTCATTTTATGATCCAACATGATAAATATACGTTTTGTATGCTTTCACTTTTATGAACAAACATTCACAATTTCTAAATCTGTTGGTCAGGTGTGTTTTATAATTTTACGTCTAACGTTGTTTGCAAAAAAAAAAATGCAGTGCGAGATTACGCTCTAGTTACGTTGTTTCACGATAAAAGTGGGTAGGAAGGAAATGCGGCCAAAAACAAGTTGGATTCAATTCCTAGTTAGTTACTTTTTATGCAGAAGAAGTAGTCTTATTAATTAATTTGATAATCTATTTAATTTCTCTAATGAGAATATCATCACAATTATAATTTTAATAATACCGCGCTTACCTGTGTATGAATAACGGGGCTACCTACGTATAGAAGTTGGATGTATTACCTTTTGTTGGTGTCTTTGTCGCACAAATTCAAAGCCTGATAGTGCGAGCGAGAGAAGTATAACCTCGATTAGCACTCGTGGAATGCGGTGTTGCGTTCGCGCAAGCAAGCCAACTCCGGTCCAGTCCAGTCATTTCATTCGTCGCCGACAACGTTGTGGTGATCGCGGGCAGGTATCACTTAAAAACTTAACCGTGTAATCAAAATATGTGTGAAAATATCCGTTATACGAGTGTTTCCTTGTTATCTATTAGTGAATAATATTGTGACAGTTGTGTACAACACTTGTGTTATGAAGTTTAGTGAAAGTTGACGGAGGTTTTCAAGGAACTCGGGTGTCTCGTCGCTTATTTACCTGTAAGTCAACTTCTAAAGGTATACGTGTCTGAGTGACGTTGATTTCGCGTTATAGCCTTCTAAACTACGTATTTCTTCAATAGTGCCTACTTTTTAAGTTTGTGTACACTGCAGCCTTCGTTTAAAATATACAAAAAATAAACAACCTGTTTGTAAGACAGATTAAAGAACTCAGTTACGATTTTTGCGACAAATAAACTATTACTACGCCTCTACATACCTACCTAGTTGTAAAAAAACTAATACTTAGCCTTAATAATTAATAGTGTAACCATTCGTCCCATTTTTACCGGACATGTCTCGATTTCTAGGATGTCCGAAAGATTCACCGGAAGCGATCGTTAGTAACTAATATCCGGTTTTTATCCATTTAATAAATGCTAAATCGATAAACAGAGATTTATTACGAACCAATGAGCTGAAAATAATATTTGGCGTGTCTGTAGGACAACTTTTACTAAAGGGACCTCTGACCCCGCGGGCTCGGTCGTTGGCCTTGAAACCGAGATTTTGTTATTAATTAGACAAGGATTCAAGTGTTCGAAGAACCAAATTCCTTGATGACGTTATATTACCGCTTCATAGCTATGAATACGCGACTCAATACATAAATCAATTATCGACCCGCATTCACTTACAATTTTGCAACATTTGACTAAACCTGAAATACCTACCTACCTACTTCTGTTCGTAATTGCTTGAGTGCGAATAAAGCAGCTCAACAGAACAGTTTTGGATAGGTAGGTAGGACTAGTACCTATTTATGACCCATTATATCGAATGTAACCTTCGATCAATAATCCTCATTGATCGAAGAATGTAACACATGTCTACCTAGCTAATTGCGTACCTAAGCTTTTTGTCAATCGAATCAGTATTTCTGTACATTTTATTACCTACATAAGCTTATAAACTAATTAACATCAGTTGTTAATTATGTGGTTACTTACATAACTGCAGTAAAATCGATCTCGAGCACAATTTTGGCGTACTTGAAACTCCTAAGTTGGGGTGTGTTGTAACAAAAAGTTACGTTTGGTTTTACTTAACTCTTAATTGACCTGAATGTCTAGAAAACTTGATCTAGAAGTTTATAATCATGAAGCTTCATCTGAAAGAAATGCATGGAATCAATAATTTTCAAGTTGTATGATTACGTCTCTAGAAAAAGCTGATGAAATTTACAGAAATTGGTCACAGAAATCACAAAGGTATTGCACCAAGTCCAGTTTCACCGCTCCTTAGAGTCAAAATAGTTTTATGGTAATGCCCTTGTTATGGGGATCAAACAACTCGAGAACAAGTCCTATTAAACTAGGTTATTTTAAATTTCTATGTCCAGCTGCTTTTGGATCCATGTCTGAGACATTTACGATTTCGTAATTGTCGTTAAATTGTAATTTGTGGCATTGACCAGTAAGCCACTAGCATAAGTGGATAGTTTTATTTCTTTTGGCTTCAAAAAGTATAATTTAGTAGGTGTCTCAAATGCATCCTTCTGTGTGATACGCTTTTGTGTTTTATCTTTCGTCCCTTATCTTGTTCTAAGCTTTCTTTATCTTCTAAGAATATGAGGTTACATAAACATTGCTTTCCCAAACGCTTCCGACAAATTTACCTCCCACCAGTTCTTGATACAAATTACAAACCTGTAAAAATTCTACAAAGATCTACGATTTCTGCGACACAAAAAAGGTTTTTCTATCAAAATATTATTATAACTGCATCAGCGACTGCACAGGCATAGACAAGATGACGTAAGGTCACGTTTTTCAATTCATTCACGTTTATTGAAGCGTAGTCGTGCGGTTGCAGAATGCTGTTTATAAGACCAGTCGAAACCTCTGACGAGGATAAAGTTCACGGTTTCCTAAGCTTTATCATAAGTTGCAGAAATTGTTAAGCTCTTTGTAATTGTTATTAAGCCTGTTAAAAAAGTGTAAAATGTATTATGGGGTCTAAAATAATCAAAATAGAAATCTTTCACAAAATTACTTGGTTCTTTTCTCCATTTGCATTGCAAAAAGTTTCTGAATCATCATATTCAAAGATGAATGTATGTACGGTGGGCCAAATAAGTGGTTTACCAGTTTTGACAACAGTTCCTATCAAATGAAAATATCGCTAAGGTTGTTGTCAGATAATTTTTGCAAGTGAAAATCGACCTTATTGTTTTATGATATGCAAACGAATGTCAATCTTTGGATGGTAAACCACTTTTTTGGCCGAGCGTACACTATTAAACTTATACATACAATATGTCTATTCAATGCTATGCAGAACATCATACTTACCTACAATTGAGAGGCCTACGGTATCTCATGATTTGAAGGTTTCCTTTTAATCATAAGCCTACGTTGAGTCTGTAATACATAATAATTACACTGTTCAGGGACATCTTGGTTTGACGAAGGCAGTGTTAGCCATTAAGTAATCACCGTAAAAACTACGATGCCTTGTGAATCATCTGGCAATATTTCTTTTTCGAGAAATTGTACTTTCTTTTGTTAGCCAGCTGGTCATTATTTCCGTCTTTGCAATTAACAAATTGTCCATATCGAAATAACTGTTAGATAAAACAAGAATGAATAAAAGCTTAAAATTAATTGATTAATAAACATTACTCAATGGTTTTCCCACATTCCTTGGATGGGCGTTGTCAAGTGAAAACGCTAAAATAATTATTGTTAAGTAATTCGGATGTGATCTGTCGTGCTGAACAGTTTGATAGAGAAAGCGCTCGTGGTCTCGTGGCTCGTGATGGACGTTAGACGGTTCTAACGGATTTCTCCAATACGTTGATGATCTGATGTGTTAACAACTCCTGAATTGGACGTACGCACGCTAACGCTATTAAAATTAAGATATTTTTGAGATTAAAAGATAAATCCCGTTATAAATACTTGATATTAGATATGCCGTGTTAAGCTCAATTTAACTTATTAATAGTGAAGAACACGCATCGATCTTTTATAGTGTCCGACCGAAACAGGATTTTTAGCCGAAACAGAAACCGAAACCGAATCTTCGGCGCCAGTCTCCGTTTCGGCCGAAACCGAAACCGAAACCGAACCTTATTTAGACATGAAAAAAATTCTATTCTATTGTACAAGGTGGGGCAAAAGTAATCACCCAATGTTGTTTTGCTGTAATTTTTTTAGGAATGAAAATTTTTGGTTCTACTTGTGGATTATGTTTATTTAATGTACTAGATTTTTTTCCATCAAGTCGAGAAAATGATATCGGTTAAGTGGCCGCCATCAGAATTGATACCATACGGGCTCGTTTTATGGCAGTTTTCATCACTTGTGTCAGAACTTCAGGTGAGAGGTTCTCGCATTCCCGTCGGATATTCCCTTTAAGGACTTCAAGAGTCTTGTTTACGTTAAGCCGGGAATTTAAGTAACCCCACAAAAAAAAGCCTGGAGCGGTCAAATCGGGTGATCTGGCCGGCCAGTGCAAATCGCCAAAGCGAGAGATTAGACGCCGCGGAAATGTTTCCTTCGGAATATCGGTTGTGGCTCGTGCAGTGTGCGCCGTTGCTCCGTCCTGTTGGAACCACATATCCTCCAGTCCCAATTCATCCAACTGAGGAAGGAAAAGTCGTTGATCATGGCTCTGTAGCGCTCGCCGTCCACAGTAACGGTAGGGCCAGCGACGTTCTCGAAAAACAAAATTGAAAATGCCATAAAACGAGCCCGTATACGGTCGAGCCGGTCATCAATTCTGACGGCAGCCACTTGACCGATATCACTTTCTCGACTTGATGAAAAAAAATCTAATTAATTAAATAAACATAATCCACAAGAAGAACCAAAAATTTTCATTCCCAAAAAAATACAGCAAAATAACATCGGGTGATTACTTTTGCCCCACTTTGTGTAGTGAAATCTAGTATCTTTTTTACACATATTACAGGAAGTTTTCTCGTGTTAAATGAAATGAAAGACAATAATGGAAATATGTAACGAAAATAGTTATTCATTTATGGTATACTACTATTAACGAAATAACATCAAAAAAATTTTAAACTTTTAGGTAGGTACAGACTTCTTAATTGAGTATTTGTGTTCAATGTCGTAGATTAATTTATTATTTATTGACATTGAGATCTTATATTTGATACTTGGTAGTTAAAGAATTATTTACGTAATTATCAGTATCAACAAAAATTACAATAAATTGTACTAAATTCGGTAAACTTTGTCAAAAAACAACAAACAAAATCACAAACAACATAACCACGCCGCACACCGACCGGCGAACTCAGCTGGGAACCACACACGAGTCCCGAACTTAGCCGAAGTTAGCCGGAAGACGCGCGACAATTCACGAACACTGAGTTTCGGCGCGGCCGAACTTTCGGCTGATTTTTGGCCGAAACCGAAACTGTAGCCGAAACAAGATTTTTTGGCCGAAACTGGCCGAAACCGAAACCGAAACCGAACCTTCGGTCGGACACTAATCTTTTATAATTAATAAATACTTGTTTAAAGTAAATTATATTATGCGGGCAGTACTTGGTAAATAATTACTTATTTTACATTGGTAGGTAGGTACGTAGACACATAAACTTGTATTATTTACTTCCAGCAAACAATGTGCTGTAAAGACCTGAAAATGTAGATTAAACAAAGTTGACCAATTTAAGACATTTACTTAACACTTAAAAAACGTATTTAAAAGACATAAGTATATGTAAATTATTACTTGAGTAGAGAAATCATTTGTAAAATAATTAGTTTTGCTGCTCAGGTTACAAATGATATCATGAATGAGAACCAGCTTAGTCGATAATAGAATCTCGGTCTCACAAAAACTTTGAACTTTTTGCCCGCGCTCACTGCGCTGTAATTACTAAACGAGTGATGTCATCCTCAAATTTATTGTTATTTCGTTCTAAAGCATCATATCCAGTATCAATTAAGTGATATTAAAAAATGCTTAAGAAAACGCATTTTAGATTGCATCTATTGACGACAATGACCTGCCGACCCTTGACCCGAAATGTACAGATCATACTCCTTGTAATGAATATCAGAGATTATTATGCAAGTTGCTGATGACGCAAATTACCTCCTGTGGTAGACGTAACTATATTACAAGCTTGGAGCCAATAATGCGAGAGGTCATTTGTACAGAAGGTGATGACTGTGCATAATTTTCTGAACCGCGAATTATTACTTAATTGTGATCGATACAAAAATGTTTGAATTAGAAAAATATTATGAAGTTTCGCCTGTCTCAATCATGTGTGTGTTTGACATAAATAAGTGTTCGACTTAACTAGTTTCGTAAATAACATACTTGTATTCATTAAAGACGATCACCGTTTCATAAATACTAGCCGCAGTTAGACATGCACGAATGTTGTACAACTTTTAAGTGTGCTAAAAGGTTTAACAATACCTACCTAGTTAGTTTACATGAATTCTAAACATTATGGGTCTGAAAGAGCTCCAATGAGATATTTAGCTACAAAAAGTCACATATTTTTACACGATTGCCCAAAAAGGAGTATTATTTATCTATTTAAATGAGTAAGTCTTACTTAATCCGTACTCATAATATAAATGCGAAAGTAACTCTGTCTGTCTGTGATGGTTTCACGCCTAAACCGCTGAACCGATTTTGATGAAACTTGGTACAGAGATAGTCTGCAACTTGGAGGACTTATAAGGAAGGGCTACTTTTATCCCGATAAATACGGAATTCGCGATAATCGACATCCAAGCGGGCGAAGCCGCGGGCGACCTCTATTTATATAAAATAATTCCTCTATTAAAGTTCTACTCAATAACACAATTAAAGTTTTTTTTTATTCGAGTAGGTAATGAAAACAACAAATTCGAAGAAGGCCACTTCTCGACATAAAAAGTGAAAACCAGGTGTTTTATATTCTATCTACATGTCATCAAAAAGCCTCAAGCGAAAACTAGGACATGTCCGGAAAACGCACAATTTATGGCGAACGCATTAAGCTTGCAACATCGCGTACGAACGGACTTGCATTAGGGACACATGGGGCAAAGGAATGCAGACATTCTGCCTGCACGCAGCCAACGTGTTTGCCTAATTTAGCTGTCTATAAAACTAGAAAACTTTGATTTACTGCGTAAATATGCACCACTCCTTTAAGAATAGAATTCTTTGAATGCGAATTTCTGCTTCGTTTGGACATGACATGAGTCACTAATGCCAGCCTGCCAGTAATATTTGAATTTAGAGTAAAGGTCTAGATTAATTACAAAATTAGAGTGGTGGTAGGTCGTAGTCAGCAAAAATGGGGACCAATACTCACTTAACCTTTTGGCTAGTGGATAGCGTCGATTCATAAGTGCTAAGTAGGTACTTACAAGGGTGCCTTGCACGGTTTGGGAAGACTAAGAAAAAAACTAACTTCGCACTAGTGAAGTATGTAATTAAGTACCTACTACAATATTGCACTAAAGAAGCACGCAATCATGATCTCAATTACTTACCAAGGTCTGTCACGTTCCTAAAAGTGACAGTTGGTAAATAAACATTAATTATGTATCGGCTTTTAATATTTAAAAGTAAAACTCATTGTAAAAAATAAAGATCTGTCAGTGTTTCACAAATTCAAGATTTCCGATTGAATTTATGATACAATTGTATTTAAAACATTGTGTAGCTGTAATTACAGTAATACGAGTCTGCCTACTTAAGTACTTACTTTGTTGGTTTGCCTAAATTAATAAATACTTCAAGCAAAACCAAAACGCTACGCTGGAAATGCCCACAGATTAGTGATAGGTTAAGTAAGTTGTTTAATGCAACAAATCTCAAATACCTTTTGACAGCTGTCAGATTTGCAGATTTATTGGACTAGGCATGTTTACACGGTGCCGTGATCGGCCACCGAATTTGTCCACTACCCAATCGGATTGCTCGGCGAGCTTCCGTTCAGACACCAGTGTGTGTTTTGTGTCGAATGTGAAACGTCAAAAGGTATTTTCTTAGATTTGTTGCACTGTAGTACTTATTACTTCTATGTTCTTTGCTCACGTATCATAGAGAAAAGAGCATTCATTGTCTCGGCTCCTCATTCTCAATTCAACCTTCGATCTTAGTAGCCACTTGGGAGCGGGAACCCATCGTGTTGTCTAAACAATAAGCACTAGATATACGTAGGTGCTATACAAAGGTAGGCCTGGCTGTGCACATCGGAAGTACGTGGGCCGCGAGCCTTACATGGCAAGTACCATCAGGCGCAAAAGTGGCAGATTTTATGTCATTGATTTATTGTCTATTGACTGATGGAGAAAGTGCGGATGGAAAGAGACGTCGATGACACTTAAAAGTTTATTGCTGTGTTTTGTAATTAAACGTCTTGAAGACAACTTCCAATAAACTCATAGAAGGAATAGTCTTCATTGAATTTATTTTCTACATTTCGACCATACACTTAGGAACCTAAAATTACTGCTGTCTGTAGATATGGCCCGTATAAACCGCTCTCAACATGGCGGTTTGCGAGCAGTATCTTAAGTGGAGCTGTCAAAATGTAAACGTCATCTGATTTTCAAACATTATATAAAAAAAATATATTATAAAATCTACCTTCGAAATCAAACGACACTAACTTAGGTAGCTCTCGAATAGGAGCAATTTAATACGGGCCTTAAATTCTTCATAGTATTATCACAGTCTACCTATATCTTACTCCTTACAGTCGGTCAACGTAGAACATTGTCGCAGAGCAATCGTGCGGGGGTTTGCGGGGTGAAGGAGCGGAGGTTATGTCCCGAGCAGCCATACTGCATACTTGGGACATAACCTCCGCCCCTACATAATTTTGACATTTCATAGGATCTGTCAAATGTATGGGCGTTGACCCACTATAGGTAGTAAGTAGGTACACTGTATTATTATCATATCCGTCGGACTGTACCTTTGAGTATTGACTGTACTAGGTACCGAAGGAGTCACCACCGGTAGACAATAGCTTGTATCGTCTATTGCGATTCGAAACGCTGCGGCTTGCAACTGACTTCAAACTTGCTGTGTGCGACTACTATTGTGTAGGTTAGGTACCTACTTTGTATGTAGCATATTGATTGTATATCGCATTATGTAAAAGCATAGGTATGCACCTTGATAATAATGATTCTTAACACATTCGAGTTCACCACACTTTTCATAGAGCTCATTCCCCATGCCGACATAGGTTACTTACTACCTTCCAGGAGGGTCCTCGGCATTACGTTTGCGCTAAGAGTACTTCGTAGTGAAATAGTATTTTCAGGGGATCTTGTTGTTTGTTTCATGACGGTGTGTTTTCTAAGAAAAACCACGGACATTTAAAATGAGCCCTCCTCGAGGGCACCCTGCATCGCGAATGCGAATAGGGAGTGCCCTACTGGACCCGCCACTGAACGTGTTAAAATAAATACATTTTTGATTAGTTCGAGCGTTATTTATGTATGCAATAATGCATCGCTATGAGATAAAGAGGGTTATATATTGTTCCTTTATTCAAAATATTGACAATATTATACCATTACGGTAATCTTACTTAAATACTGTTATACACTATGCTTTAGTGCTTTTCGATCGATCACGTTTGCTTCCTAATTTAAATCTCGTTTTTAAACGATAGTTAAAAGCGTTTACGCGTACGCAAATCGTTGTTTAACATCGTTGCTAAGAGGTCTTATCAGCTTTAAGCTCCGTTTAAATGTAGAACAAGATAGCTAGCTTAGGTATAATAAATTTAGTAACTACTTACGTTATTTTGAATAACTAGGCGACCTATTTAAAAAAACATACCTACATAAAGTTGTCACAACCTAATAGTTCCGATTTGACACCTGTCAAAATACTAAGATTAATGTCAACACTAGTAGTAATTACTCCAATGTGTGGCGTTTAGTTTCAATAAATCATGGGTGCGCTATGTTCAGATAGATAAATATAAAGGCGACTGCGATCGAAGGCGTGCAACTTCTGTAAACATTTATTCTGTGCTTTTATGCAAACGTCAAATTGGACCTATTACGTTGTTCGAACTGTAATTAGAAACGTATCATAAACTTAGTACCTAAATGACGTCATAATTCCATTTGTTTTTTTATAGAAATCAATTATTGCAATTTCCGCATTTTTTTGCAAACAAGGCGTTCTTTATCGATTTGTGAATTTGATAATAGGTATAATTTATTGCAAGTAATATTAATACTGGCCCTCTGACTGAAGTCGTTTGCGTCGTCGATCGCGTCTTTCGCTCACAAAAATTATGGCCAGTCTTCTATCAACATTTTCCTGTAGCGACAACGATTAAGGTAGCTGCCCTTACAACCGACCCATCTGAAATAGTTTTTTGTTATTTCTGACGTTTCTAGTACTCAAACCTCAGTTAGTCCGCAAGAGACTTTTGATCCTTAAGGGAAATGGGATCGATTGGCATCATAAAAAAGTTTTGTGAAAAAAGCCCTTTTTCTCGCTGACTGTACTTTTTTGTCAAAATCTGTGAATGCCGATCGAAATTATCCCAAAAGTTAGGGGTGGTCTTCTAAGAACGTTTTCCTGTAGCTACAATGGTTAAGGTAGTTTCCCTTCATGCCCCATCTCAAAGATTTCAATCTCACTACAAAACAACTTTCCTAATATTTGTACATTTTCCATAAATAAATAAGGACCTTTTTTCTCTATATAGTGGTTAAATGTGTGGTTGAATAAAACATTAACCCGAATTCTAAATTCAAACAGAAAGTAAATTCAAATTCAGCAGCCATGTTTCCAGTGCGCGAATTTCTTTTGTTTGTGGCCAGAAATTCTGATAGCATTCGTCGCATGCCGAGACGTGTTGGCGTGCTGTCGAAATGTCAAATGAAAGAACTTGACCGTGTGTGGCTTTCTCGCACGCAGCTTCCATTCTCAATTTTGTTCCCGTTTAGTGTTGTTTTTATTGCGATTGCTAGTTCCTGATGTAGTTCCGGATGACATTGATAACAAATCCTGTAACATAAAAAACTTTATCAGCGGTGAAAAAGCCAGCTTATAGAAACTGAGTGCGTAGAGATGTGGTGTTAGAAAACGTTGTCTATGATGCCCTTTGAGCTTTTAATAGATAACTGAATCAAAACTTCGTGTAACTTTAACATGCAAATTCGCCTAAAACTTTGAACCATTTTAATTAAAGCACTTTCAACCATCAATACTTAATGTTTATGATTAGTTACGGTTTACTCACGTGCTTTTCTCGGGATTGCCCGAGTTTCGAATCCAAACAGAGCCCTTAATCATGAGCTGAACACTCGGTGATTTTTCAGCTCATGATTAGGTCCAAAACTAGTCGGGCAATCCCGAAAAATGCAAGTGACTAAACCGTAACTAATCATAAATATGAATGTGTCTCATGAAAGTTATAATACAGGTCATATAAAATCAATTCGCCCTATTTTCTAGTCTACCTGTCATACACAATACTTTCTAAGTGCACAGAAGTAGTCTACCTCACACGTAACACTTGCGGTGGGCAGTGATTCGAATCGACACGGCTCTGGATGCCAGTTGACCGGCCTGCCGCCGGTCAAGGTGATCACTGCACTGTGACCATTCGCTCGACCACGCCAAAGGACGTTGAACGTCTTAACTCCTTTTGTTTTATTGCAATTCGAGATTCGTTTCGCGTTCCATGTTTAAAAATGACGTAGGATAATTGAATGAATTGAAAACGTCATTGTGTTTTTATAAAAATAACACTTCTTGGTTTTATTGAGCAAGGCTCTAGGCGATATGAAGCGTATTGAATTGAAATTGCTAAAGCCATGTAATAATAAGACACTGGTCTTAAAGGTTGAATAATGCATAAACAGTAGCTTGCCAGCCCATCGCCCGCAGTAGTGTTTCCCTTCGTTGAGCTTTTATTTTTTTTGCAAATTCTAACGTGTGGATATGGAAACTTGTTTGCTGTAGGGATCGTTCCTAGGCAATATTAATAACACTTTTTTGAAGTACCTCGATCGTAATATCGACAGGAGATGACAGCAGGTGCAGTGTCGAAGATGGAACAAGTTTTGAGCAAAACACGGATCCTAAATAACCACCTTTTTGTTTTGTTTTCATTCCATCTCATTTAGTTGATGGAAGGTTAAATAGCTTGTTAAATTACTTTATGCGTCAGGTGTTTGACTGACCGGCAAAAGGTAGCAAAAACTATGTCTCAAAGCTAGTCGGAGTAGTGACCGTTAGCGAACGCGTCACACCTCACTGTTTCTAAACATTACAGCCTGTAAGCAGTCATTATTTTTTACCTACTTATGTATGGTTTGTAGAGCAATTTCGAATTTCAAAATTTGAAAAAAGAAAAAATCTTTTTTTTTCTTCTTCTTCTTTTTCATCCAGTCTTAGGTCAACAACTTTGAAACTTACCAAACGAGTGAGCGAGTGATACAACATGATGAATAGATACTCGTTATCATACATGCAGGGTATCATCACAAACATTATTTGCATATGACGAAAGTCCAATTTATAATGCGAGCTTACACAATGACAATGTTGATTTAGCACAGCCAAAGTTACAATGAGGCGGTTATTTTACGAGTATCATCTGCCGCTACGATAATATCACGAATCAAATCATCCTACTAAGTTGTCGAGTCAGATTCAATCAGATTGTTACGGTACAATGATTGTAACACTGACGACATGTCTATGGTCACGTTGTTTAATCCTAACTATCAAATGTTCGCATTATTAAACAGCTTTCTTTTATGAGATCTCCCAAAAGGAGCTACCATAAAGTAGAATTCCATTTTTGTTTTAATTCGTCTCTTTTCTTGTCAAACGGCTCTTTTAGAGAGATCTCTGAAATGAGAGCTGTTAATTAATACTTAATTATAGGCATTATACATTAAATAAAATTTTAACCGGTTTGTTTCGAGTTTTAACATCCGCAAAACGTTCGTCCTCTTAAACGACGCCAGGATGTTAACGAGAGCGAATATTTGACAAAAATTTACGGATTTTTTAGGTATTTTATGCTAATTCTGTCGACCGTACCTGTAGAACTGGAAGCAAATTATGTCAGCGTACTGTTACGTAGTTACGGTGGTCTCGTGAAAAACTGTGCGGTTGCCGCTGACGACAAATCTATGGGGTTATTAGCCATCGATGTGTGTCATAGAATCGTGTCAAGTGGGTATCATTACGAGATATGATGTGTGTATAAGTGCTGAGTTGGAAGTATCGAGAGTATTATGATGGCAAGTGGAATTAGGTGCGTTGTGTTGAAATTGATTGATTCATTAGTAAAGTTAGATGCTATTTTTCAGCTAGGGCGTTAGGTGTTGCATTAGAAGTTAGAAGTGAAATATTTTTTAAACTGATTTTGCGAGGTCTTGCCGTTTGCAATGTAATCACTTTTACCTATTGTAGCGGGGTGTATCCGATCGTGGGCTCCCTGGACGCATGCGCTCTGCGCTGTCACTCGTTGCCAGATGTCATGGGTGACGGATTGCTCCTGGACTGCCTTTTGGAATCGTCTTTATTGTGTGAATTGTGTGAATCGTGTGAATATTGTACCCGTTGTTTTAATAAAGTTTTACACCGCTAAACAAGCTCTTATCACTGAACCGACAAAGCGACCAACCTCGACTCTATCTTTATGATTGCTTACACTTTTCTATTAATTCCATGTGTCCTTTTCATTGACTGCCATTAAAAGAGGTTAAGAAAGGTCTGCTTCTGCTGGCCTTTTAAAATACGCTAGAAGTGAAACTGACCTATATGACCTTTAAACATTACATAATTTTATTCACTAAAGTACGAGAATCATCTGCCTTTGAGAGAGATGCTTATTTAAATAAATAGATAAAGCTTTTTGAAGAAACGAACAGCTAACACAAACCTTTTCAAAATAAAGATAAAGACGTTTTTAATTAATAAAAAAAACCTTAGCCTGTTCAACACTATTGATTGTGTTCTATCCAATCATTTGGCATTAAAAACTTAAAAGTTAAAACAAATTGATTTGTCATTGATGCAAGTAAGTAATTAAAAGATTCATTCAAGATAAAATAAAATAAAAGAGCTTGAGTTAATAACAGAGATTATAAAACAAGATAAGAATAAAAATATCAATGGCTTCGCCGCGGACATAAAGAAGAAAAAGTTGAATGGAGTAGTGTTACGCCGAAACCTCCGTGGAAAGCGGCAGGTGTGGTTCGTACTCATACCGCCAATATTTGCGCGTGCGCATGGCTCTCTCGATCGCCGTCCCTAATAACACATACCGACGTAACAAGATTTTTTGTTTGTACGCTGCAAACCTTAAACCATTGGAAATGTTTTTTTAGGCTATTTGTGTTTGGAGTAATTTAGACGTCTACGAGCTCTGAAATTCTTTGAAAAGAGCTGTTATTATGATTTGGGTTAAATGCAGAGCAAATAACTCCTACAATCTTGAGGGAAGTTTTTGAAATAATAATTGATGCTGACAGTCAGAGAGAGGATAGAGGTTGTCTCACATCAACCGCATGAAAACTACTTGATTCTTGTGACACCTAAAAGAATAAAGATGAGTTTGCTTATTCTAACCATAATATGGTTATTTAAAACGTTATTCATAATATCAATTTGTCGAAAGAAGTCTTGAGTAACAACCCGTAAAACCATCGATAATTTCGATACGTTTATCCCCGATTGTATAAATTATTTAACAATCAATAACTTACGTCCTTCAGACTTCAGAATAGTCTGTAAAGATCGCCGTAATTGAACTAGCAGTTTATTGAACGTCTATCTGTCTATACTGCTACACGTAATGCTGTCGTTATAATATAATAGGGAAATGGTTACGCAGTTAGCGAACGACAGTTAGAAAGTCTCGTGAACATCTGGCGTAATTTTCTAATTCTGCCGACAAGTTTTTGTTACCATGTAGCGGCTACCTTTTTGATGTTATAATTTCACTTATTAAATTAGTATTTTTGCATTCGTCGTTGAAAGTTTTCTGGGTTGATTCTGTTCATCCCTTAAAGCGATCAATTTAATTAAAAATGCTTTGATGTGAAGTATCTACTAACCCTTTTCGTATTAAATAAGATTTTGGACAACCAAAATTATAATATTTAACAAAAGTTTTATTTTTATAACGGTTAAAAGTACGAACCACCGCGCTTAATTACTACTACCATAAGAAGCTTACTGGTCCCAAATAAATCCCTGCAGTACACCTCAACCTTTTCATCGATTTCACCATTTCACCATACGAAAATATTTGGGCTGGCATATGTATCAAGAAAAAAGCAAGTGTAAAGGTCAGTTACTCAATAAAAGTAGTTGTTGGCCTGTATGTCGTTGGGTGATGAAGCAATCTGTCATGTAACGGTATCGGAGGGCGCGCCAAAGACAACTTTCCTCGGCAGTCGGCGACACGTCTCATTCGCTTCACGGAAGCACAGGAAAGTATACGGATCTGTGCAGAGACCGTATGAGAATGTCGATTGTTTGTGGTACGAGTATATTACATATCTGTGCGGCAGAGATAAAATACCATCATTCTTCTTTTACCAGAACCTATGGAATACATTGACAGCATAATAAGATTTTAATTAAGCGTTTGACACACATTTACTTAATATTTTTCGTCGCTTATAAAAAGATTAAGATCCGTAAGTAGGTTTAGCAACAAATAAAGCGTTATTATCGGCTCATTGAATGCTGATTCATCTAATATGAGATAGTTAGTAGTAAAGTACCTGAGACTTTCGTGGGACGGGTCAATGTAGAATTGATTGCTATTGTTGCATCAACACAAATCACACACACGTCAACACTTTCATGTATAGGGGATTTTCTATCAGTTATGAACAATGGGTAATAAGGAATAGTTTTTGTTTTTATGGCCTTACGTAAGCAATAACTTCCGAGAGTAACTAACTATTAAAACGGTGACAATTGGAGAAGAGTACCTATTGGCTTCGAATGGTTTATGATCTAGCTCGGGCGGCCTATCACCCACTTCCGCGACAAGTGTCATGGAACTTATGGATTTTAGTTTGAGAACCTCTCACACAAAGTTCGACAAAGCATTCACTTCTGACAAATGTTTTGTCACTATAGACAGTATGTGCTATGCTAGACCTGCCTGCAATTTGTATAATAAATAGCACGAGACTTTTAAGGAAACGCTTGATTTAATTCTCTCTCTCTCTCTAGGGTCGGTCCCTCATGTCTGAGGATCGTGGTCAGCACTAGGGTTGCATCTGGAGCGGATGATCTGCTTCCACCGGTTTCTGTCCAGCGCGTCTCTTACAACCGTGTAGAATTTGGATGACGACGAGTCTTTTATTTGATCGGTCCATCTTGTTGGTGAACGACCGCGCGATCTTTTGCCTTCGGTGTTCCCAACCACAATCAATTTTTCCAAATTTTCTTCGCCTCTGCGCACTGTGTGGCCAAAGTATGAAAGAATACATTGTCGGCATAAAATGGACAAGCGAGTTTTTATTTGGAGCTGAGTCAGGATCGATGCATTTGTGCGTTTCGCAGTCCATGGTATTATCAGCTTTCGTCTCCAACACCACATCTCGAATGCATCAATCCTTTGTCTTTCTTGGCCCAAGATTGTCCACGTTTTTACTCCATACAGGAAGATAGGGAATACCAGGGCTCGTATCAATCTGATCTTGGTTTTGATACCAATTCGTCTTTTCTTCCAGATGTTGTTTAGTCGGGACATAGCATCTTTTGCCATCCCGATCCTCCTTTTTATCTCGGGGACACAGCTGCCGTCATTGTTGATTTGGGACCCCAAGTATATGTAGTGATCAACGTTATTAATGCCAGGAATGTTGCAGTTGACATTTGATAGCTTTTCGGCTCGATCAACTATCATCACTTTAGTTTTTGCTCTGTTCACTGCTAGACCGATGTTGCCACTTTCTGACTCGAGTCTTTGGAACAGTTCATTCATATCTTCTATGGATGTTGTCAGGAGAATAGTGTCGTCGGCATACCGAAGATTTGATAGTCTCTTTCCACCTATAGGGAAACCCTTCTCCCAGTTTTCTATGGTCTTCCGAATAATGTACTCTCCATATATGTTAAAAAGTGATTTATTTAATTAATCATCCACCATTCATGCTAATTTGTGCCATTGTTCAAAATTTTATTCCTTTTATTATTATACATATAGACACATTGTGATTGCTGAGAAAAAGATTTATCTCTCGATTTTGAATTTTTACATTACGTTCTCACACTTGAGATTGACCCTGTCCTATTTTAGTTGACTTATTGCGCATAGCTTGTGCTATGATAGCTGTAAATAGTGCTAAAATATTGAGTAACTCCTAGCTTACACGACTAGTTTGTTTGTTACAGCATTTAGTCTCAAAACGTTTTGCTCCTGTCCCTCTTTTTAAGAAAACAATAGTTAACTATAACATTCGTAAGACAAATTCATATTTATGATTGCTTTATTAATTTTTTGGGATTGCCCGATTGGGGTCGGACCCAAATTCAGCCTTTAATCAACTTAATTAGTCAAGCACTCCGGGAAAAATGCACGTGAGCGAACCGTAAACAATCCTAAACAGTAGTTATTTTAAGGTTACATATCAGAGGCGAAGGCTCCATACAACTCGATTCCTATCGGCTTCCCTTTCGAAACGAGTTGTTACTGGAAATCACGCATCACACTTGAGCAAGGTAAGCATTTTTTGGTCCGGCTTCCCTTTTAAGAAACTTCACCCTACGCCACTGTTACATATACACGGTGACACTAACATTCGACACAATGCAATCGCGACACTGAAATTAAACCGGAGCTAATGCGCAACTCAGTGTAACAGCGATGTACCTACGTACGATGTAACTACGACACTCGGTGTCGACAGTGAGTGTTGAGTGTAATGTGTCGCCGTGTATCCTTACCATAAGATTTAAACGACACTATACATTCAATGTATAAATCGACTGTCTGTGTATGAACTTCTCTGCGACATTTATTGCGACATCAAACCGAGTGTCACGCTGAGCACTGTGTGCTCAGTGTCCAAGTGTTAACGGAACAGAAATAAGTGTCAGACAATTGTGGCGCAATTTATGTAGTAATCTATGCCTTGTTTTTCGTTTGAATATGGTATTTACATTTCAAAAAGTATTGCTTTTGTACTATCAGGGTATCTCTGAGTTTGATCTTCGCGTACTGACTTATTTTCAACTACCATCAATTTATCTTTTCGACGTATTTTACTTTCTCTGTTCATCTCTGCAATTAATTTAGGCATAGTCGTTGCATGATCTGTCTGTTTTTTTTTCGCAATTTTTAAGTTGACGCTTGAAAAACTGTTTTAAGATTAATATAATTAAACGTACGTGCATCGCGATTGTTTCAATTTACACTATTTATAGCTGCAGATGAGCCAATCAGTGCGTAACGTCATCAACAATTCAATCAATCGCAACGTTTATTGCACTTCATGTACTGTATCTTGTTAGTCTTGTAAAATTTCTTAGTTTGTAAGTAGATGCTGACATATCATGCAAACATGTAACAGGCCATTTATCTGTAATTAAAGCAATACTTAAAATCAATTATTTAACCAATCAACAAAGGCTTGATCTATTGCTCAGACGACATATAATGTGAATCGTGACATTCGTGACACATCGTGACTCGTTCAGAAAACGTAACAAAAAATGCATCCCTACAAATTCAATCGCATGTTTTTACCGCAACACTCAATGCTCGTTCTGCATCGTCTTTATAAGATTACAAAGCGAAGAGTCACCAATTAGTCATTGTCTTGACTTCGTTGACTTCTAAACTTGATCGTCCACTTTATCTTGACCTTCCTCGCTCGTTGTCACGGTTCGGTTGGTTGATTACAATGAAGATATTCTATTACTTGTTGCGGATTTATGTATGTTGGTTGTTTCACAGCTGTTACAAGAACCTTATTATTCCAGCGATTGAGTTTATTTTTGTTGTTTACTGTTTTTGCAGCGAGGTTTGTTGCTCGTACGACATTTGACTCTCAATACGCCATTGTGTGGTGTAGAGGTTAAAGTAATCGTATGTGTTCATCCCACAGCCTATTGTTTTGTCGCGTACACATTTATTTACACCCACGCGGTGCGCATGCGCGAAATTACACAATTAACTTTTGGCCGGCCCTTTCACAAACCTTCACTTCACTATTAAATTAACGAATTAATTGTTTGTAGTTACGTAATGAAGTAATGTTCGTTTATTTTCTAATGGGGACTTGTCATTAAGAACATATTCAAAGAAAAGACAGTGAAGACAAGACAACGAAAACAGGAATCATCGTTTAAGAAAGAAGTAGTTGTTAGCATAACAGCTATTAGTTAATCTGTGGCTTATCGGTATTCAGAATTTCTACCTTATTTTTTATTTCTGAACAGAGAACGCATTACAAAAAAATATTATGGTTTTTAATCTAAAATAAATGTTCAGGTTGCAGAATCAGGAATTCGAACAAATATATTTCAATGTTTAAAAATTGCTTTTTAATTGAAACGTCTAGTGAAACATAACAAACCAGTTTCCGTTAATAAGATTAGTGAAATTCCATTAAACATAAACTTGATCAGCTGTTACGGTGGGTCATTACAATGCTCATTACACTGCTTATTTCACAAGCAGTAATTCTGCAATAATTGTATACTGATTGATATGCTGAGATACCGGTTTGAATACTTTAGCTTCGACCGGAGTAACTTGTAAGTTATGAAATTAGTGGCACGGGAGCTCTGGCCGACTGATTTGTTTGATATCAATATTGTCCTTGCTTCGTTTACTTTCGTTGTCTGTTGGCAATGTTTGTCAAAGGGCTGCATTGGAGTTGTGAAATTGTTTTTGGCCAGTTACATTCGTTCGATAATTCAAAATTCAAAATGTTCTCCCTTTTTGTTATTCAGAACCAGAATCATTAATTTATTTGCTATCAATGAAGATGTAGATAGATCTTGATATAATAAAATTTATATAAGTTTCAATATATTGCAATATTTTGCAGTTACATTTTTTTCTTGTTTTTAGTGTTCTTGTATCTCCTCGACACTGTTTTTCTATTCAAGATAATTAATTATGTCTCCTAGTTTCAAAATTAATTTTGATTGTCAAAATTTATATTAGAGCCTACAGCTACAAATTGTACATTCTGCCTAACTGGTTTTAAATATAGTTAGCCCTTTAAATGATTAACAGACGACAGGAATTTTGCTGTCATGATTTTTGGCGCTGTCAGAAATTTTACGAAACTTTTTCAAAAATGTAGAATATTATTAAGTTCTCATATCGCTTTCACATTAAACATCCTGATAAAATTGTCAATTTTCTGCCGTTTTCTGAACAACCAGAGATTTTGTCAAGAAATCTTATGGCGGCATCTATCCACGCCACATGCGAACTATTCATGCCTACATCGCGATATCAAGATTTAACACGCAGATAGTATATATACAACCTCCCAACATCAACTGGTGGGCAGTAGCCCGCCAGGCATAAGACTCCGCCTGGTTGGAGGATCCTCCCTTTGGTTGGAGGAACACCACACCAAGTTTCTCCACAATCTCATATTTGGATCTGCTAACCCTAGCCCTGTAGGCACAGAGGCATGACAGGGTCCTCGTCCCGTGACAAAACACTAACGCAACGTTTTCACGCCTCTCGCCCTCAATTGTCGACATACTAAGTTATTCAGTTACAAAACTGACAAATTGGTTTATTTAGAAAATGGTCCACTCGCCAAGGTTAAGTGCCGTCAATGGCACCTTTGCTTTTATTGGTGCAACCAACGACTTTTACTTTATACTGGTGATTGACCACGTTACGTCGAGTTTTTGGGTCTGATATAATGGATTTAAACATGCAGGTTTTGATGTAAGACTTCTTGCCAGGTAATATCTGGCACGGTCAGATTGTCCGAATTTTTGTGTTTTATTGGCATTTCTGCGAAAAAAACTGGACCAGACTTTCGTCTGTGCAGCTTTTACAGTTTTTCAAGTAAGTATTACAATTCTCTGCGGGACATAATTGTGTTTCTGTACTCCAAGTGAGCCAAAATTCGGCTTTAAAATAATTTAAAATAATCTCACTTGAGCACACAAAAGACGGGTTATTTTCTATTAATTATTGACACTTCCTTCCCCCACTTAGTGTGTATGTACTATTGTTCCACTGACACAGATGCGCGGGCGCAAGTCTGTCTCTGGCCCCGATCCCACACTGAAGCATCGCTTATGCAATCAAATAAAATCAGATACGCCACGTTTAACAATGAATTATGTTGCACTTCTTTAATTATTTCTTACAGAAAAAAAAATGGAGATATTGAATTTATGTAACTGTTTACCCACGCGGAATGGACGCAACCAAACATGTCTTTAAAAGCGATGATGTGTATTTTTTTTCTTTCCAGCTGTTATAATTTGAATTGTATTACTTAGATAATAGACTAGGTCACACAGAATCGAACAATTTCATTTTTACCAAGCTTCTAAAAAGTACTATGAATCCTTTAGGTAATGAGTAGTGTTTTTTTTATGCGTGCTTATTTATGCAGTCAGTATTATTTTGTATTTAGTTTTTTCTAACATGTAAGATTTACGCGAATCATGTCTGAGATAATTGCTGTGAATCTTAAATTAGAGAACCGTAGAAATTCTACTTTAACTGTACTGTTAGTTTTTAGAGTAATCAGTAAACAATGCGGTACGAATAAGATCGTTCAAGCGTAGAACAAATGGTATGTGCGTACAAAATTAAGATATTTGCAGACCCAGATACATGATTCACTAGTATAATGTTTATTAAACTTGGACGAGTTTCTGGTGCAAATATTAAGACAATTATTTTTTTATTTATTTTATTTAGCGATAAGCTCTCCTTTGACCACTATCTCGCCTGATGGTAAGCGATGATGTGGTCGACGGTGAAGCACGCTTGCCTAGAAGTAACCTATTCACTCTTGACTTAAAGACCCCAAGGTTGTAGCGATCAGGAAACACAGATTCCAGCAGGGAATTCCACTCCTTAGCTGTGCGAACAATGTAAGTGTTCGCATAACGCTTTGTACGTATGAGTGGGATGTCCGCCATGTACCGATGGCGCAATGAATAATGAAGCATAAGCTCAATCTCACATAATATATATTTTTTGGGAATTGTCTAGGAAGGTTTTATTTAATTACCTGAAAAAATATTACTTCGCTCTGCCTGGCATTGGTGACTCTCCAACCAAAACAAAATCTTGATTTAAAACGATGTTATGGAACTTAAAATATACGATTATAATGGCGAGAAAATGCGACCCACACGGGCCACTAAATGACCGGCACACTTTGTGTCAGAAGATAGTTTGGCTCGCTCAAGAGATCAAGAAAGCTAGTTGCATACAAGGCGGCTGCATACACCAAACGTTCACTGCAACTTTAAACAAAAAGCGATCAACTGTGTCTGGAGCAACTAATAGTAACGTAACTAACAGTTTCTAAAAGGCTAATCAAGGCAAAAATGTATTAATCAACTGTCCACTCCGGGGCAGGATTATCCATAAGGTGGATTAGGCAACTGCCTAGGGGCCCCGCATCGACAAGGGCCCCGTGGACGCACCAAGAAAAAAAAAAGGTTCAAAGAAAGTTTTTTTTTTTTTTTAAATTTCTATACTTCCTCAATATTATTCCTTTTTTTCAACGCATGTTGTCAGTTGATGAAATACTTCGTACATAGCAGAACTAAAAATAGCTGTATTTGAGGATATAGGTAGGTAAGGTAAGCATTAATTCGTCCGGCGCGCGGTCGGCTGATGAGTAAGACTTTGACTTTTAGAGATTGAAGTAACAGAATATCGAATTTTGTAATAGAAAAAATGTATTTTAAAAAGTAAGAAAAGGGTAAGGAAAGGGGCCCCGAGAAGTGCATTGCCTAGGGATACGATTAGTTGTAACTTGTAAGTATTTTTGTCGACCAATCACATTCGTTGACAAAAGATTTGACACTGCATAAAATTGGTCAGCCTTTCAGAAACCAGGGTTAGTGTCTCATTTTCGTCTGCCGTCAGCATTATAGAAATTATAGTAATTATTGTTTTTTCTATTGGTCTGCTGTAGGTGGTCCTTGCGGACCGTTTGTATTACTGTAATCTAATAAACTTTACCGTGTGATGCGCGACGTAAAGAATAGCACTACCCCATCTCTTTCTATGGGTGTCGTAAATAGGCTTGCCAACCTTAGTGTATGAATTTACCGGGACTTTGGCAGTCAAAATGCGGGACGTGGCAAAAAAAAAGCGGGACCCAACTGTCAACGTATAGGGAGGCGAAAAATACAATTAGAAATTAGTTTTACTTTGTAATTGTGTTCGTTCGACGCGAGACTTGCGGTCGCGATCTCCACTTTTCTAGTTAAACAAAATGTGCGTTCGCTAAATTCCAACTTTGCCCGAAGGTTTTGCCTCATGTACGATAAAACGGGACAATTGGCGTCCCGCACACGTCTTTCGCGGGGCGCATCCTCTTAAGCTCTAGAAACGGGACGTCCCGGCTCACGCGGGACGGTTGGCAAGCCTAGTCGTAAACGGCGACTAAGGGATTCACTAGAGGATGGGCAACAGCGTTCTCTGAGTACTTTAACAACCATACTACGATCGCCAACCCGCCTGCCAAGCGTGGCGATTAGGTATGGCAAACCCCCCCAACATGGAGCACAGGACCGGTGGATGTGGCGATGCTTGGGGGAGGCCTATGTCCAGCAGTGGACGTCTTTCGGCTGAATGATGATGATAATGATGAATAAACTTTATGGAAGTACACACGGCTACATATCAAGCTATACGTTTCCAGTTTACACTGCCCTCTCATTGTAAGGAAATCCTATACAATGCGAGATCAGCTTATACTGGAAATGTGTAGCTTGATCTGTAGCCGTGCGTACCACCACTGTTTAAAGCTCTGCTTACGCTCTTAGGATAAAGTCGTGAGCAGTCAGCACGTGCAGGTAATTAAAGATGACTTCATTCTAATAGATGCTAGTTCGCTAGTACATACTGTACTACCAAGTCAAATGATTCTTGAGAAATATGCAGCTAAGTCTGAAGGTGAAGGCCGCGTGATTATGTCAACAAATAGTTGCGGAAATAATGACAAAAGATAAAAACTTTATTCTTTGATGTTCTAAGAACACCGAGTTAGATAACGTTAGATTTTTAGCTGCAATACGAAAAAGACACAAAACTATAATAGTAGTAGTAGTAGAATCTGGCAAACGAAAGAAGAGACTCGAATTATTTGCAAACTTTTTATATGGCAAAATTTTTACAACAAAAATTTAAAATTCTAAAGTGTCAAACTAGGTTCGAATTGGGGTTGCTATGCTGAGTTTTTTTTTTAAATTTGCCGCGCCTATCAGTCACTTCTTTCGTTTGCCAAACTCGTTTTATTTGTCGTTTATAGATTCCGGTTATACCTTATTTCATCATCATCATTCAGCCGAAAGACGTCCACTGTTGAACATAGGCCTCCCCCAAAAGGGGCAGTTTGCCGTAATCGCCACGCTTGGCAGGCGGGTTGGCGATCGCAGTATGTTTGTTAAAGTACTCAGAGAACGCTGCTGCCCATCCTCTAGAGAATTCCTTAGTCGCCTTTTACGACACCCACGGGAAGAGATGGGGGGCTATTCTTTAAGTCCGGCACAACACGAGACTACCTACCTTACCTACACTTTAAACTTATGATTGTATTTTTTTTAAAGATCATACAGTCAGGCGTGGCATGAATTAATCACTTTGATTTAAATCATGATTTAAATCACGATTTAAATCAAATGATGTTTTCAATAAAAATCAATGATTAAATCAAAAATGTTAAATTTCACTTTCTTCCACAAAAATCAACATAAAAAAAAACAGATTTAGAAATTATAATTAAGTTACAAACTAGCGTCGTTTTAATCTAAGAAACAAATATCATTATTATAATATTTGACTAAACAAACTAGTTTCCCAGCCTTTTCAATTCCCAGCCGGTTTCTTAATTTGCTTGTTTTGTATATTCTTCATACTTACAAACTATTTGTATACCAATTTCCATTGGTAGAACATAGAGATACTACATGTATATTCTTAAGACCTTTTTGTATGACCTATGTTCACAAATAAATATTGATTGATTGATTGATTGCTCTGAACAATTCCAAAGGCGGAAAACACTCTTTCCACAGCAGCTGAAGAAGCTATCGCCCCAAACAATTGCTTCACCACTGGAAATTTTTTTTACTGTTCCTCTTCACTAAATATATTTTTCTGTGACACCCACCACTCTTGTGGTGTCACATTTTTTACTATTTCTTCTGCGAACATCACACTTTTGAATGGTTTTGATTTTGACTTAAGCTACTATCAATGGTAGCAAAACTGAACCATCATAGTAATCAAACGAAAAAATCGTGATTAATTAGGTATTTTTTTTTTAAAATCGTGATTTATTCGATTTTTTTTTTCAAAATCGTGATTTATTCGATTTTTTTTTAAATCGTGATTTTTCCCACCCTGCGTACAGTCCGTTTTTCCAAAGACTGAATTGACAGGCAAAAATGTCAAACTTGGAAACATTATTTTCAAATTAGTCTCCGGGATTTAAAAACGGACCTACATAAATGTATTTTACTCTCCAGTCTGACATGGATCTAAATGAACGTGGCGAAATAGAGAACTAACATGAAATGTACTAGTTTTGACAGGTTTTTTATATCTTCATGTCGGACTGAAAAAAGAATAAACTGCAAACTGTAAAAAAAATAGTTATTTAAACGGTTAAATTTTCGTAGCTCCACGTCAAAGCGCGTATTTTGCGTGAGAAAGGCTACATACAGATATAAAAAATCACTGATGCTATTAAAAATATTGAATGCTCAGCCTCAATCATAAATGAACTTAGAAAAAGAACGGATGAGTCAAATACATAAATTCCTAAAACAATGTTAAGTTGAGAAAGATTTAGATCAAATGAAATGTAAAGTACTTCAAAGGTCGTTTCATTGTATTTTTGTCAACTTTGACATTTCACGATTCTATTTTGACATTTTATGTGTCGCTCTTGCGATTTCTCGCAAGTTTTACTTTATGTAAAAGTCTATAAACCTTGTTAGTGATGTAATGAAATGCGATCATCACAATTTCTTACGTCAATTATGTTATAACAGCCACTAATTACGGCTAAGTTGAGCAACGTTTAATTAGACGAAAAAAAGATCGCATGCGCCAGGTGGACTGTTTGTGGCTAGTGTAAAATTAACACTACAGTTCGACCAACGTAATATGTCAGATTTGACGATTGAATAAAAGCACAAAATACTTAAATGTGTACAAAAGTTACACGCCTTCGATCATAAAGAAAGTCGCATTTTTATTTGTCTAAACATAGCGCATAGAGCACCCGTGCTTAAATGAAACTAAACGCCATGCATTGGAGTAATTATTACTAGTGTTGACATAATCCTAGTATTTTGACAGGTGTCAAATCTGACATTTCGACAATAAATTCTTGGCAAAATAATATCTAAGATAGATTATTACTTTTTTATCATAATTAAAAAGTAATTGTTAAGTGACATGCAAAAAAATTATAAATAAACTATTGATTTTATTATCATCCAAATCATTTTCATGATTCATAAAAAGAATCCTAAAATATCTGGTGCCGCTTCAAAATGTCATTTCGCCAATATTTTTTTAACTTTGTACTACATATTTATGCAAATTTGATATAGGAATTGATTGCTATTTAAAAATACAACTAAAAAGATTTAAAACGGTCAATACTACAGCCTCGAGCGACGTGTCACAATTTAAGCTAACCGTAACGGGACCGCCTTGCTTGAGGCCAAAACATGTTTATGACGTGCAATTCGCGCTTGTCTCATTCACAATAACATTTGAAAACAAAAAATTTGTAGGAAAATTGTGTATGGCCACAATGATTACTAATGAAAGTGATGAAAGTAAGTTTTTCAAATGCTGCAAACGTTTCTTTATGATTATTGTTTATTTTTTATTAATCACTAGAAACTTATTCGCTTGCCAAAATAGTGACTACATTTCTTTCGGATTGTTTTTTATATTTATTTTGAAATTGTTATGACCATAGCACAAAAAGGTGGCTGCTGGCTTTTTGTCACTTCCAGCCTCCATGGTAAGAATCCAAAATGCGTCCAAGCGTAGCATTACCAGTAATTTTAATTTATATCACTCCTTTGTAGGGATGATTCTGTTTTTATTATCTATTAATTCAGCGTGCGAATACCTTCGCTTAACTTTTTTTCTAGCATTGACACGATTCCAATCTGTTATTATATTTCTTCAACCTCGTTTCTTTTGCATTCAATAGCTGTAGCGTTATAGGCCTACATATCAATGTCATTTTATGTTTAGATTTTTTAGTCATCGATGAATCTGTTACAATTTTAACTTACGTTTAAGTTTCGTTCGAAACTTCGGGATTAAAAGGTATATTGTGCCTTTAAATATTCTACGCGATTAGACCCGAGTCAGTATTGTTATAATTTGAACTTGGAATTGCTCTTAATTGTTAAAGTTCCAATACGTCATCCATCATAAAGCATCTGTTTTTTTTTATAATTTTATTCTGTGGTTTTCCATTATGTTTGTCTACAGTCCGTTTTTTAATCCCGGAGACTAAAATGACAGGCACAAAATGTCAAAACTTGTAAATTTTAGGAACATTATTTTCAAATTTGACGTTTCGTTACTGTCAATTCAGTCTTCGGGATTAAAAAACTGACTGTACCTGTACGTACCGTGTGTCTTTCCTCATTCATTCACGATGGTTACAGGTTATTTAAATAAAATGGTACTCTTAAGTCTATTGCCTTCTCCATGCATTGGCATACATATGACAACGATAGGTATAATTCAATCAGTGTTTTTAAATGACAGTATTTTATGAATAAGGGGTTAACACTGAAACATTCCTTCTACGTTCCCCTTTTACGACTTAAGTATCCACTTTCAGAGGCAGTCAGATTTCCAATTCCTAACCTGTGACTGTGCAGTTAATAACAATGCCTAGTACGCAGGCAATTTAACGGCTAGCCCTTTAACCACGTACGTACTAAGTTTATGAATTATTGTCTTCAACTCCACACGCAATCAGATTCTACAAAACTTTCTACTTTCTGTTAAGTACGACAATTAAAAGCGTTGTTAATTCAGGACAATTTAAATTAGCAGATAATTTAATTATGCTTTTTATGTTGGTTGTTTAGGCAGTAGCTTGGAAAAATACTTTAAAAAATCATTAACTTAGTACAAGGTTATTCTCTTGTGTACTTTGAATCGATTTGTTCTTGAACTTTGTCAACGTACGTGATTGGAACTTCATTTGTTTTTAAATCAGGACGACCTACGTCATCTATGTCAACTATAAATATTTAAGTTTGGTTTTTTGTCTGAAATTTTACCTGAATATAATGCCTTGGTGTAATCAGAGTTAATCAACTTTATTTATAAAAAAATCTGAGAAAGCTTTATCTATGGTTTTAGCAGTTTCAGTTTCTAAATAAACGATCAATTCAAATTTTCAAGAATAGAATAGAATCATAAATTCGCTATACTAAAGCCAATATGGAAAGAGAATTAAACGTTATTACTAATTACGCAATTATCAACTTTGACAACATGTGTTTAAGTTCATTTTAGAATGACAAAAATTACCGAAAAGGGCTTAAAAGTAATTTGAATGTGATGGAAACTGAACTATTAATCATTGAATTAAGGTTCATAATCCCAAAGCACGTTAATTATCACTTCAAAGTGGCTGATGTATAGAGACATGTTTTTACAAAGATGTTACCTACGTTATGAAGGTACACAGACGTCTCATCTGTAGGTAGTAGGCATGCGAAAGTTTCATACTTATTTATAGCATTAGATTGCATTTATTATTTCTATTAAATTGAAGTTAAATAAGTCAAGTACCTATGTACCAGTTTATCATAGCTAGTACCTGTTTCACAATATATTTGTCTGTTATATCATGCTAATGAATCTCATACAACTTGCTAATCTTATTTAACTTAACCATGACATTCTTCAACACACTTAACGAGCATCGAGTTCGCCTATTAATTATTTACGCGACACCTAAGATCAACTTATGGAAGCAGCGATCGTGCGTGTAGAAAGCCTCACTCTTGAGGTCGCTGCGAAGTCGGAATACACAACACTATGGAAACCCGACTAAATTCAAACGCACTGTGTAATTACCAAAGCTTTGTGACACAGCACACCTTTTAAAATTGTTCGGGTTATATCTATTGGTATGCATCAGAGGTTGGTTCGGTTCCACGTCTTCGGCAGACGGAAGTGGCTCTCGGTCCATTGTTTCCCGGATCCAATGAACTTTTTTTGGGTCGTCATAGGTGCGTTTGATATTTTATGCCGAAGAGAATATCATTAGAAATGCTTATGGTAATGTGTTGAATCAGCTGTCTCGGATGTCTACGTCTGGTTTGGAGAGACAAGAGTTTGGAAGACTTGGCACGTGTTTGAGAGAAAATATTCCGATTAGAATATTTTAGTATCTTTTAAATGGTAGAGTGAGTGTTTAATGTAATAAATATCAGGGAAAGTTTATTGCAAAATGTAGATACGTATTGGATGATAGAGTAAAATATGCATGTGAATAATTTGATTTGAAAACGAGGAGAAAAACAGCCGCTTGTATACAATTACAAACTACTCAACGATCATGTCGAAATCATACATACTTTCTTAAGATGCTTATGTTGTTATAAATCATGAACCTCTAGTTAGCGTAATGTTAACTAGTTAACATCTTGTCGCAAGTGCGAATTTGATTGAATGATTGTGTGTAGTCTCAGAAAAAATAAAATAACTTTCCATTATAATCTAAATTCTGATCATAAAAGTTTTGTATCAAGGGTACACAACCCTTTGATTGTGGAACATTCATTTTGCTTTAAGAATCCATTTAACATATCGTCGCCGCGTAACTCAAAAAATGGCAGTTTTGAGATAAGCACGTTATTTGATAGAGAATTGAAAAACGCGTCGTTTGACTAATTACATTAGCGGTTAGACTCAATAGCAACGCGTTATTTCAAAACACAGCGTGTTTAAGCAGCATAAAACCATATATTTTCCATAAAGCTGGATATATTTTTTGCTCTCCTGAAAAGTTTACTGTTTTGAGTTACGCGGTGTTAGAACTTAAGCGAAGATATGGATTTAGAAAACCTTATCACTTTATGAGTGTTAATTTAATCTTAAACCAAAATTTTTATATGTCACGATTGAAGTTTTGTTTACCTACAAAATTTAAATCGTTGGATAGGTATGATACGGTAAGGTAAGTCACGAGAGCTATTGCAAATAAACATAATTATGTATTTAAGGCAAATTCAATTTCTTCCCTAGCTTTGTCATGTTTAACGAGTGAGAATGTTCCCTTTTCAACACATTTTCCATTGAACTGCGTCTTCACACATCACGCAAGGAAAAGCGAAGCGGGCTGATTTCTACTTAAGCACTTACATAGTACCATTGATGTACTTAATGACACCTGAATGTCAAGTGACGTAGGAACAGAAAGTGAAAACCATTTCCGATGGAGAGATGTACCATAAACCCGTTATAAGCGTATAAAAGAGCCTAAGGAGATTTCTAACTAATTGCTTTTACGATTTTGATATTAAACTAGTAAGCATTAAATCATAACACTGCGTTTAGTAATTAAAACAACAAATGAGAGTATAAATCATTGCGTTCGTAATTAAATAGGTGTACTTTCGTCATGCTTTCAAGAAAATGCTATTGCGGATTATACGCGTTCATTTCCAGTGAAATTTATGTCCTCGTGTTAAGAATTCACTGAAATGATGAACTATTCTGTTGTAGTATTCATTTAGTGAAGAATATTTATCATCGTTTTTTAGTTTCATGTTTACCTGACTGGAAAAATTCTCGAAGAAAAACTTAACACAATTTTCTTTACATAGTTTAGTGTTAGTCATCACGGTAGTTGAAATATAAACAAGAGGCTTTACTAAACAAAGAGGGAAAACCTAATGGTGCAGTCAAATTATGGATCTGTTTACGAGGGTCATGTCTTGCATACATATGCGTGAATGAATTTATAAATGGCGCCTGTTTATGGAGCGTAGGATCATCAAAAGAAAATCCAGTCACGATACTTTTATATTCTCGATTTGAGAAAAAAATCACGTCATAAGTACCGCGGCCTCGCATTGGCCGTATTTGCATCAATGGAATGTCTTGGAACCAATACACCAATGTGTGCATGGGTCTCCAACGACACTTGGACAATGATGTGAACTGTCAGATTCAAAATATCCTATTTAATCTTGGAGCCAAACTTGGACACGTTGAGTCCAATGTTTGGCGATGGTATTATACACAACTTGATAATTAAACACCAAAATCAAAGATCAACACAACATAAATCCTTATCGGCTTTTAAGAACGTAGCAATGAACGATGATCAATGAAAACATTGATCGCAAAAAGTTTACTTTTATTTATGATCGATCGATAAATCTTTCGTACGATCGATTCAATTACGCATTCTGAGATTTACAATGACATAAGCAAGAGCAAAGTTTTCTCTATATAAATCATTCTATCAATGAAGTTTATGAAGACACGTGTCATCTCGAGGTTTTAAAACATTTACAATCAGATAAAGTGGATATAAAATTGATAATGAAACGCTTTGTTACAATGTGAACATAAATTAATGTTGGGAATCATTGCCAATATTCCATTAACACTTAAGTCTTTCTTATTCCTACCGTCATCACGCCATTTGCCAAGATTTCCTGCACGACTGATTCTTCTCCACATTAAACATAATCAATCTCACAAGGTTGTGGAGAATTTTCAAGCCATCAAATTGTTGGGTTTTATCTCCAGCAAAATCTTCTTAGATCTTTCTTCTACGAAGTCTTCAGTCCAAATATAACTAGTGTTTGGGTGTTCCACAGGGTTCCACTTTAGGTTCTGCTAGTCTCTCTTGATATTCAATTAACACTGAGGTATTTTGTCGTAAAATCTTTGAAATTTCCTTATCTGCTTCAAAACGTGCTTTACTTACATTTACACTGTTTATGCTACTAAATTACATGTCCGATAAGTAACAAATATTACTTGAATGTAATATTTGTTAATCAAGATTGCATACTTAATATCAATGTTGCATACAATTCTGGGGTAATATATGTGTATAAAACAAGGGTGTTTTGTGGGTTCATCAGACAAGTTCAAGTGTACCGGTCACTGATGGAGGTGCGCACAAACATGATTCTCCTACTATTAGGAGTTATTGCTCAGGTAAGGTTTTATTTATTTTATTTTCAATAACAACGGTTTTCATTGTTAAAGTCTCCGACATTGTCAAGCTTTTGTTTATTGTTATGTTTAAATATTTCTCCAATGCTAGCTTGTGTTCATTGTTTTTTTTACATCGTGCTCATTCTTTAGATTAAACAAATATGTTTTTCATTGCAGCATGCGGTTAATGCGCAGTACTATATGTCGCCATATCCACCACCCGCTTGCGCAGCGCCAAGTCCATACTTACCGCAAGCTCCGCCTTGTGCCTGCTGCGCTCCTCCACTAAACATCCCAGCTCCCGCAGCCTGTCCAGTCTACATCACACTACCAGCTCCGCCACCACTCTGCGTACAACCTCCGCCTCTACCTCCAATGATGTTGGAACTCCCCTGTCCTCCTCCAATCACCATAACTCCTCCAGCATCACCTCCTATGATGATCAATCCTCCGCCTTTACCACCGATGACCATAACTCCGCCAGGCATTCCTCCCATCTGCGTGACACCTCCTCCCCCGCCTCCTTTGTGCGTGACGCCTCCTTGTCCACCAGCGATGTATGTCAACCCTCCAATGCCACCAGCAATTTTCCTAGACCTACCTTTGCCGCCTCCGATCGTGATCGAGCTGCCCGCTCCTCCGCCGTTTGTAATTCAGCCGCCGCCGTTAGGACAAATTATGATCCAACCACCTGCTTTGCCCCCGATGCCTGTACAGCCTCCTCCACTGCCACCTATGATGGTGCAGCCACCCTCGCCGCCACCGATGGTCATTGAGCTGCCTGCGCCAGCGCCGATTACTGTGCAGCCGCCATGCCCGCCGCCAATGTGCGTGCAATCTCCACCACCATGCCCCATGAGCTTCCAGCCCCCTCCTTTACCGCCCGTTATGATACAGCCACCTCCGCCGCCTTCCCTGTGCATTCAACCGCCTCCCCTCGAACCTTTCTGTATACAGCCTCCTCCCCCAGCCCCTATCTGCTTCCAGTCGTCCTGCGGTTGCGGCTGCGCACCGTCACCCATTTACTTGTAACAGTTTGAATAGATTGCATTTGTTAACTTGTTCTCTTAATATTGTTAATGCTATTCGCTAAATGTATTTAATTAAAATTATAAACTCGACAGGTTTGATTAATAAATAATTACTTAATTTTAAATCGAATGTTTCATTACAACTGGGGTTCACCAACATTTATTATCTGGTTAAACAACTGTTTATGTTAAATATCTAGTAAATTTTTCAAGTAACTAGGTATTGTTTAACCAGAAAATTAATATTGGTGAACGCCACCAACCATTTATAAAATCATAATATACCTATCATTATGTTGTTGGGTTTTTCCGTGTGGAATTTCTCAGTATCAGCCCGGGATCTGGATTTGTGCCCGGTTGATGGGAATAATCTCGCCTCTATTACTCTATTACAAAGGACTTAAACATAACGGCGAAATGAGGGTTTACTATACACCTCTGAACAACCCTTCGGGGAGTACAGGCTTGATGTTGTTATGTTTTTAATATACCTAATATATAACCTACCCATATGATACAGTATTAACTATTATGAAACCATCCTCAGTGCACCATGCAGTGTTTCACAGTACCTTTTGTGTTGTAATAAATTGAAGGGTTAAGGCTGGACATCCACCAGAGCTGTGCGAGGAAAATGTGCGGTGCGAAAATGTGTAGCGAGGATGTGAAACGGTGTGACCTTTTCCACCGTGCGAGGAATGTGTTAATGTGTACAAATGATCCAAACACCATCTATTGACTGACTGGTAGGGGCATATTTTCAAATCCTAGCACACATTCCTAGCAACACATTCCTCGCAACACATCCCTCGCTTGTTTTGTATGAACAAAAACCTCGCTCCGCTAAGCCTATATCCACCAGAGCTGCGCAGAGCGAAGCTAGGTAAATGAAGTAATTCTATTGGTGATTACAAAACACATTCCTCGCTACGCATAGCTCTGGTAGATGCTCAGCCTTAAAGTGATATTCACACCGCAACGTTGTATAATACGAAGACGAGTTATTTCTTGTTGTCTTTTCCATAAAGAGTTACCTAGCTAGAAATAAAAACTGCCCAAGTGCGTGTCGTACACGGATTAGCAGGTTCACTGCCCAGACAACAGACACAATAGTTATACAATGCCACGAATCATATTAAGTGATTAACGGTACAGAGAACGAGACTCAGGCTTCATCTAAGTATTACAATACGGCCGACGTATCTTGGCGAATCTGAAGTTAGCTGATTAGCTGCGCAGTAGACAATTTCGTTTCTAAAAGATTCATTGCGCAGCCAAACAACTAACTTCAGACTCGCCAAGATACGTCGGCCGTATTGTAATGTGCTAAGTGTAGCAAACCTTATTGGCATTTAATGGAGTTGAATCAAGGCTTGTTTCACAGACCACAAAATTAAGTTTGTGGGTTGGTATTTATATACACAACAAAAACTTAATAAGAATCGTTATAGAGACGCATAAGTACAACGGTACTCCTTATTTCTGAAGAAATTTCTGCCAGCAGACCTGCGACAGGTTGGAGTAATATAAAAACGATGACACAGTGTGTAATATTATTAAAAAGATAATATAAAACTAAAAACACGAATATAATGATTAAGTATACTAATACTATCTAAAGAGGCTCTCGTTGGGCGGCTGGATCAAGGGCCTGATACAGAAAGCGGTACTTCTGGACTCAGCGCGTATTTTTAGGAAGTTTCTCTCTCTGAGGCCCTGGCTCCCGGTAGCTTGGAACCTGTTCCCGATGCCGGTGGGCTACAATTTTTAAAATATTTTTAATGTTTTTTTTTAGAGAAATATCTTAAAATGTTAATGATAAGTTTTATGGTGAATATAGGAATGTAGATACTAAAGATTAACTAATACAAAAATACATAAAGAAATAAAATACATTATTAAGTACTTGCAGGTTATTTATTCACTTGATTTCAAATAGGATTTATTTCTTCTACCAAACCATAACTGTCCGTTCGAATACATCTATTAGTTCAGTGTTCCTCAAAGTTTTTGTGTTTAAGGTACACCTACTAAATCTGGAAATTTTAGAGCATTCCCAAACTGAATTTCGATAAATCGTTCTACGACAAGATTTTACTTCGACACTATGGAACTCCGACATTACGCTACTCCGACAATTATGGAACTTCGATACCTAATTTGGGGCACCCCGACACGGATAGGTTTTGTTCGAAGGGGATGACCGTGATCCCCTTCGTGTTAGGTTACTTTAAACCCCAGTGTCGAAGTTCCATAATTGTCGGAGTAGAGTAATGTTGGAGTTCCAGTGTCAAATCAATCGAAAGTAAAATCTTGTCGTAGAACGATTTGTCGAAATTCAGTTTGGTAGTCATTTTAGAGGTACCTACACCATAGGACAACTGTGTAGTGTAACAGTAGGTAGGCAGGTATTATATCTTCATATCTTTCTGACAAAACTTGCCATTTTTCCGCGGCACACCAACTAACGACCACGGTACACCAGTGTGCCGTGGCACACACTTTGCGGAACACTCTATTAGTTTCCCAGCTAGCTTTTCAAACAACAGCATTTGACTTTTCGTTCCTCTTACAGCATGGCGGGCTCCGGGGGGCTGTCGGAGTGGTCGGAGGGCGCGTCGGTGTGGTTCCAGCCGCCGGGCGCAGCCGCTCCACTGCCCGGAGAACTAGTCGAGGTGCATCGTGCTGCTAGAGTGCTGCTCGTGTCCGCACAACTCAATGGACAGGTAAGAGACCAAGCTTACACATAGCGGCTATAGAACTACTCGAGTTGCACCGTACTGCGCGCGTAGGGCATCCAATCTCGGTATACCGAGATCTCTAAATACCGGGACCCCGTATGATTTTCTAATCCTGCAAGGAGCGAGATTACGTGTGCGGGATCCGCGGGATTTGCGGGATTAGAAAGCAGTATAAAGACGTCCTTCCGTAGGCGCTAGCGCATGGGACAGGTACTCGCGTCGCGCTCAATGTCAAGTGCAGTGCATTACAAAACTTTTCGAGTAGGTAATAATCAAGTTTAGATTATTACCTATTCGATCTATTTAGGGGGGTGCATGAAAAGAGCCTTCACGAGTGACGATACATAAGTACGTCCGGCGCACCCTGGGCAGTCAGCCCCGCTACCAACCATAATGACTGGCTAATCTTTTCACCACAGCATCAGCTATTTTCGTATAGCTCGTGCTGACACGAGGTAAGTGGAAGAAGATCAAGTTTAGAAACTTTTTCTAAAATCTGAAGTCAGCTTGTCCATTGTCCACAATGGACAAGTGAGCTACACTCCTAGACTGTGTCGCAAGGCTGGAGAATCAGAAAAATATTAAAGTCACTGAAAAAGTATTTCATTCTGAAGAGTGTGCAATAGATATTTTCTTAGCACTTTATTATACGCGATATTACGCAGATTTCGTCTGTTTAGCAGCCGTAGCTGGTACTGGTAGAAACACCAAAGTATCAACGTCTTCATTTGTAAGTTAAATTAATTAAAGTCCATCGTAAATATCTTATCGGAATATTATAACTCCTCGGCAATATTGTGATTGAGACAGTACCATTATCGCTTACTGCTGCGTACACGAAACAATTCAATGCATGCTGTTACGTCACGACACTAGAGTACAGTCACGTACATTGTAACTTGGTGTCAGAACGTGATGGCATCATAGCCGCTATAATAGTTTCTATTTATTTATTGTTCAGTTTGTCTTGATTGGAGATCTAATACAAAGGTTTAATAGTAATGCGTTACACATTAGCATTACGTTTTGTAACAACATTAATCTTAATGTTTTGATTAAAGGTCAAAATGATCAGTTTTTTCCAAATAATGGTATTGAGTGCGATGAAAACAAAACGAAACGGTTGATTTCTGTAAACGTCGTAGATTCTGGAAATGAATAAAATGATGGGTACCTACACATTTTTATGTAGAGGTAGAATGGAAGACAAAAGGTAGATATCACAAAAAAAATGCCTATCGATCCTATTTCCCATAAGGATCAAAAAACTTTCGGACTAACTGAGGTTGGAGTACTAGAAACGTCAGAAATCGCAAAAAAAAAACTTATTTGAGATGGGATAGTAATACTAATAAGGCCAGCTACCTTAAGGTTGTGGCTACAGGAAAATGTTCTTAAGAGGCTGTTCATATTTTGGAATATTCCGGTCTGTCCCCTTGATCTTTCCCCTCGTCGGTAACAGGGGGACAGAACGAAACTTTTTATTTCTATTTGTCCCCCAAAAGAACAGGGACAGACCAGAAATATGTCGTTCGATCTGTCCGTTCGTCTTGGTGACAGGGGAACACATCGAATTTTTTATTCCTTTTTGTTGCCCAAAGATGACAGATCAGGGGGACAGACGGGAATATTCCCATATTTTGCATATTGCATTCAAAGATATTGAAAATATTTTTTTTTTCAATTTAAACATAAGTAATAAACTTTAAACGGGATTTTGTTCTTCGCGGTTTCTGACGTTTCTAGTAGGTACTATAACCTCAGTTGGTCCGTAAGACTCATAAGAGTCTTTTTGTCCTTATGGGAAATAGGAATGATTGTTTGCCATTTTTTTTGTGATGGCTTCCATTTGTCTTCCTTTCTACCTCTACATATACCTGCTGCATAAAAATCGTTCGCATAGGCACATCTCTAAAACATAATTCGATGGATTGTCTATCCTTTAATTTGCCATACAAGGTCGAAACGTACATTTTATTTTTCTACTTAATCAATGTAATATTCCGATCGTGCACTAAGTGCAGCTTGGTCGGCCAAGGTCAATGCGGTCATACGACCTCTATGCACCTTATTTCCGACATTTCGTCCTATAAAACGGAAATCTTAGCAAACAGACCATTATTCTTTGATTCAAATAATCGCAACTAAGACAGACAGGGAACATTGTTCCACCGTGATTGGCGAGAAAAGGCATTCGGCTGATCGCAAGGCCGCCGGTGGAATGTTGATAGAGAGTTGACTCAACACTCAACGACTCAACGCTGCTTCTTGATAATTTATGCCCGCCTAGTGCGTTGATTAGGTTTTATTGGTATTATAAAAAAAATTATAATTATAGGCTATTTGTGAAACTTGTTTAACACTAGGGATGTCACCTTTTTGGAATAATAAAAATAAATTAATTGTGTTTGGGATAGCATAAAATTAAATAAAGTACGATATATAAAAAAGAGTAAGTACTTTTATTTTTATGTTCGTGTGTGATGGACGTAACGTATACATTAATGAAGTTTGACGTTTCGTTCTAAAAACTTGTTGCGATTGCGTTCAGAAACGCGCGAATCCTTCAATTACAACCAAAGACTATAGGGTAATAAAAATATGCCAATAAAAGTCCAAACTTGTAGGATGAGAATCAAATGAGAATATTGACATTTAAAAAGAGTATTTTAGTGTACTTTATTACTGTCGTAGATGATAAACTACGCGTAAGTGATGTAGAGCACAATCCCTACTATTAAAATTAAAAATGCGAAAGTAACTCTGTCTTTCTGTGACTAGGGCATGCAAAACCGGTTTTCCGGTTTTGCGCAAAACCGGAAATCGGCCAAAATTTAACGATTTTTGAAAACCGGTTTTGAGAGCCAAAACCGGAGCTCAGCTCCGGTTTTCCCATTATTGAGTAACAATTAACATTTTGATTTTTATCAACATTTTTTTCGAACACTCAAAAAATAATTAATTTTGAGGCATCAAATGTATCCGAACCGAACACAGCCTGCATCCACCCACTTACACGCCTCCCTCCACTACCCCCGCACCCCGAAATTACATTAGGAATTACACAAATGCAAGAGAAAGAGAACCCCGAAAATCGGTCAGATTTCGACCTGGCTGGGTTCGTAAAAGTAGAGCAAGCCATGTATGAAAGCGGAGGGCATCGGGGTGTGTATCTCACTGAAGCATATAATTATTTATTATGTGTTCTACCAACAAGTGTTGAGAGTGAAAGGGTGTTTTCGAGTGCTGGGTATTTCTGTAACAAAATAAGAAGTTCGCTGTCTGATCGAATGTTGGATGCACTTATATTCTTGAGATCACATTATCAAGAACAGCGATCTCTTGAAAACAAGTGATTTATGCTTTATTTAAATTAGTATACATAGTTGATTATTGATCTCTTTTTTAGTGCAATACGAATCATATTAAAATAATGTTATTTTGTAGTTCGTCTTCAAAGTTACAAAAATGTTGATTTTTTTGGTAATTGTGGGTGGCCGTGTTTAATATTTGAAGATGTTGATTGTGTTTTCTATGTTTAAAATATATTATTTTTGATAGCAGACTTAATAGGTACCCAAGATACCAAAAACTTATTTGTTGTTGATGTGATCTCAGTTAATTAATCTTTATACTATTATAAGTTCATTGTTATCTGTACAATTATTATGGTTTATTTGTAGACTTAGTGGGTATTTAAAAAAAATGGTGTTTCTTTTTAAATTATACTACATTCGATTTTTTTTGCTAAAACCGGACCTAGCTCCGGTTTTCGGTTTTGGTCCCAAAAAAACGATGTTCAAAACCGGTTTTGATGACTTTCCGGTTTTGCATGCCCTATCTGTGACGCTTTCACGCCTAAACCGCTGAACCGATTTTGATGAAACTTGGTACAGAGATAGTGTAGAACCGACATAGGCTACTTTTATCCCGAAAAATACGCGTTAAACGACATCCACGCGGGCGAGGCCGCGAGCGACATCTAGTACTCTTTATTAGTGTACGGGTGACAACCCTATTTAACACCAACTGCCCACGTACTAAAAGGAGAATAAACAGTAGTATTAATAAGATGTCCTCATACACAACCTGTTTACAGTTTTTTCTATAACGGTACTGTTTCGACCCGTATGTCACCTGGCGTAGCATTCGCAAAACACTCATAAAACCTAAGATCAACATAAAACATTCTTTACGACTGTCACAGACCATAGACTATTCGGTTTATATTGGAGCCATTTCACTGAACTGAACTATTTTATTAGTGTAAGAAGGTCACAACTTTAGTTACTGTTACAATAAACAGAATCATCAGAATCATGAATCATGATAAATAAATAAAAGCGTGATTAAGTGGAAGTAGCCGTGGGCCCCAAACTAGGCACAGCCTGTATCTTGGCGGCCCAATACAAACAGAGAAGGCAGATTGAATGATTGACTGTTCAGCGTGACACAGCACAGCAAGACACAAATAACAATTAATTATTTAATTACGAAAATAGGAATTAAAATCATTCAAAAGTCAATAATAAAATAATTATAACAACCAATAAAATAAAAATAAATGTAAAAAAAAAAAACAAAATAAACTCAAAGAAAAGATCAGCATGCGTTAATGAAGACATGAGTATACATGTTGGCATTATTAGTTAGAAGGGTGGAAGAGTAGTGAATGTGTGTGTGTGTGTGTGTGTGTGTGTGTGTGTATGTGTGTGTTAGAAAATTTAAGGCAGGGGTCGGGAAAGGTCATGGCTATTTGAGTGTCGTCTCGACTATGAGAGTGACGGTTGAGTGCTAGTTACTTCAAGGGGCACAAGAGATCTTCTGTTTCATCATAGGTCAGGTCCCGAAGCCATGTCTTTATAGCAATCTTGGCTTCGAGTATATTTGCAGGGATCTTTAGTGTGGATTTATTAACTGTGTTAAAGACTCGAATAGGGAGAAAGAGTGAAAACCTTGTAGCAAAAACAGTTCTAACTCTTGGGATTAGAAGTCTATCAGCTCCTATCCTACCTCTTTGTATGTATGTGAATTGTCTCCCTGACGCAGCAATAAGGTTGAGAAGGGACTTCAAGATATACAGCTGTCGGACACGCAAAACGCCTGCTTCTTTATATAGTTCGTCTGTTGGATAACGACGCTGTTTTCCAAGCAAAACTTTGAGAACAGCCCGTTGGGCACGTTCGAGTTCAAGCATATAGGACTTGGCCGCGCTGCCCCAGACGCCTACACAGTACTGCAGCAGTGGTTGACAAAGAGCCAGGTAAACTTTTCTGCATACGTCTTTAGGGGCACTGGCACGTAGGGATTTAAATATATAAATAAACTTGCGGATTTTTTTAGAGAGTGTCGAGATATGTTCCTTAAAACACAAATTCTGGTCAATAGTGACACCTAAGTATTTAGTTGAGTTGACTCTGCCTGTATTATTACAGCAGCAATTTGTGGCATGACAGTGGATGTTGTGAATTTTTATATTATCAATCGCGGGACGACAGGAACGGCCGATGTAAAACGTTATAAAATTTGTTTTTTCGACATTTAAGGTTAAAAGATTTCTATCGAGCCAGTCAGATATAGTACGCATGCCATTTTCTGCGGCGTCTGTGGCATCTACCCATGTGTCTCCGTGAAATATGATAGCTGTGTCATCTGCGTAACAAATCATATCTGACCCTGGGATAGTCAACCTCAAAATGTCATCCATGTACATGGTGAATAATGTCGGCCCTAGAACACTGCCCTGTGGCACCCCAAAAGTGACTGGAAGGTTTTCGCTGACATTATCCCCGATTACAACATACTGCTGTCTATCCATTAAGTAGCTTTTAAACCAGTCCCGAGCGATGCCTCTTACGCCAAGGCAATCCAGCTTTTTCAATAGCATTTGAATGGAAACTGTGTCAAATGCCTTGGCCAGGTCAAGAAAGATACCAATTGACCGTTTCCCCCCATCAACCTTTGAAGAGACAATGTCAGTTAAAAGCCCTACGGCTTGCTCTGTGGACTTTCCGCGCCTAAAACCGTACTGGCGTCCGGACAATAGGCTGTGTTTTTCAAGAAAATTTATGAGACGGTTATTAATGTTAATAATCTTTTCTAAGATCTTTGATAGTACACAAAGTAGAGAGATAGGCCTGTAGTTGTCAGGACAGTCTTTTTCGCCCTTCTTGTGGATCGGCGTTACAGCGGCCGTCTTCCAGCAGTTCGGAAATGTACCCGTTGACATGCTCAGGTTACAGATATGCGTTAGAGGGCTTAGTATAAATGGTTTAATATGCTTGAGGAGGAGTGGACGGATCTCATCAGAACCAGGTGCGCTGTCGTCTCTCATATCAGTAATGAGATTGTCAATTTCACTGTTGTCTGTTGGCTGAAAGAACAGAGAGTCTTTGGATCGGTTTACGAGAGTGGTATCATTGCATAGTTTGTTCTCTGTAGTCTGAAGTTTGTTTAAAATGTTGAGTGCCAAGTGCTTACCTACTGAAACGAAATGGCTGTTGCAGTAGTTGATGGATGAAGAGATATTTTCTTCACACTTGAGGAGTTCCTGATTGTCGTTAGTTTTTTTAGGAAATTCACAAACGTCCTTAATGACTCGCCAGAGCTTTTTGGGTTGATTGCTGTGATTCTCTAACTCTTTACTCTCGTACTCTGCCTTACGTTTATGAAGGATGTCGTTACAGAAGTTTCTATAACGTGTATATACGGATTTTAATTCTAGGTTTGATGGTTGCGCTTTCACTTGAGCATGCAGCGCGTCCCGATGGTGCATGCACCGAATCAAGCCGGGGGTGACCCACGGTTTCAAATTTCAAAACGAATAGAATGTTCACGTACTTGTTCTTAATTTTAATTACCATGTCTAATTCTTACATTGTACGTTATCTGCCGTCCGAATTCTAAAAGACCGTTACGTGACATTTTGTCAAATTTGAGTTTTACAAATACAAGGTTAGTCGGAAAGGGGGTACTAATCCGAAAGGGTGTTAAAATACCCATAATAATGAACAACTTTTGTTCTACAACTTTCCCCAAAAGTCAATAGTTTACGAGGAATAGCTGTTCAAAGATTTCATAAAAAATAAGCTAAAAGCTATCTATCCTCAGATATGATCAGCTGTGTTTACATTTTAGGTCATATTTAGGGTCACGAATTAGAAGCTCCATTTTCTGAATTCCAAACTAAAGCAGGGATTAAGAATTTTTGAAAAAACTACAATAAAAACCATTTTCCATGGAAATAAAAATTATCGAATTTTGTATGTATAACACTTGCTGTAAAACAGTCATCAGTGATATTATAAGTGCCCTTCGGATTAGTACCCCCTTTCCGACTAATCTTGTATACACGGTGCTTTTTATTCGGCTAGGGAGCTTCCGCAGATTGAAATGGTGTGTAGGTACATGCAATGTAACTAATACGTAATGTTTCTTGATGAAAAATTTGTTTTTTTAGGTTTGTTGTATCCACTCAAATCGTACCTAAGAACAATAATGATTGCAAAAAATAAATTGATTTCGCTGTTTTGATATTAAGATGAATGCTTCATATAGTATTTGGTATGTATATCACCATCGTGGCAGCTCCCTTTCCAATAAAAACGCACAGTGTATACTTACTGCGTAAAAGCGCAACTTTTTCTCTATCGACCAGTCTAGTCGGTATTTTTCTATAATTTGTCAGTTATGAGATCCAGAGTCTTTTACAAAGATATTAATATTGTAGATGGTCACATTTCAGTACAGAAAAGCATGACTAAAAAACAAAAACTTTAATTTTAAAAACGATATTAGTCGTGCGACTCATTAAAAGTCCAATAATTTGGTATAATAGAAACATCTACAGGGTGTCCAGTAAATTGTACGACATAATACGGGGGGTGATACCTTGGTTCAATACCTACCAAAATAGCAAATTATATGTTTTACGGGTTTCAAGTTATACAAAATTTTCCAAAATATCGATTATCTGATTTTTACTTTGTTGTAAAGAAACCTTTTCTGATATTTTTTTACATCAATTTATTCGTGAATTGTTATTGAACTCATTTGATTTCGTTTATATCAAAAAGGAGAACGTGTTCAAGAAAACAATAACTTACATTATTTAACATTTTGGAAAATTTTGTTTACTTAATTTGAAAACCGTAACATTTTCCGGAATGTCTTCAGAATTTCTAGAGCCAACATTTTCCACGTTTTTGCTTCCAACTCAAAATTAGGTTTATTCACTTATCGGCCTTTTAGAAATTGTACGCTACGTACTGTCCACTAGACCTCGTCTATGATTATCAACGCCTCATTTTCTAAAACTAAACAATTACAACTTCCCGGCTGAGGTAACCACAGGAATTGGCTCGAAAGTATTGGTTAATTAAGTATTATTATTACCATTACGTAATCTAAATCGCATTAAATAAATTGTAATATTAGATCCTGATTAATTCGATGTAGGATTTTTTGCAATAGCTGCATGCTAATATTGTGAAATTTAAGATGATTAGCTAAATTACTAATGCCGGGGCTACATTAGCGGGCTACGGCGAATATTCGTGTTAACGCGATGAGTGTGGCCGGGTAGATCGTTGCAACGCGTAGTATTCGGGCGAAGACGATGTACTATCGCTATCGGGGCACTGTCAGTAAACTGGCGCGCATCAAAGGGATTTGTCCATTTGTCGCGACAATATTCGCTTGGGTGGCTACACCTACGTCACATCAGTGTCGTCCAGACTTTGTAGCGGGATGATCGTGCTACAGAGAACAACACAACCCGGCTTGATGAATCTTCGCCCGCCTAATGTAGACCCAGCATATCTATATCTATAAAAGGAGAAGCTGACTGACTGACTGACTGATCTATCAACGCACAGCCTAAACCGCTGGGGTTAGAAACTTGAATTTTTGACAGTAGGTTTCTTTTGTGACGTAGGCATCCACTAAGAAAGGATTTTTCGAAATTCAACCCCTAAGGGGGTGAAATAGGGTATTTAAGTTTGTATGTAAGTCCGTCATTTTTGAAGTAAGAAGCATGAAATTAAATATGAAGGTTTTTGGTAAGAAATAAATGTACACATGTTTGAGCGTTTTTAGAAATTCTACTCCTTTGGGGGTGAAATCAGTGTTGAAAGTTTGTATGAGAAATCTGGTACTTTTGAAGTAAGAAACATGGAATTAAATCTAGACTCCTGGTTAGAAATAAACATACACGTGTTTGAGCGTTTTTGGAAATTACACCCCTAAAGGGGTGAAATGGGTTGTTAACGTTTGTATGAAAATCCTTATTCCACGGGTAATTAACTTTAAATTTGGCATAAACACTCTTCAATTATGTAATAGAAGCCGGACTTTTCGGATATTACAACTAGGTACACTTAAAAAATTGGTAAACGCGGGTTTAAAATTTCACGCAAGCGAAGCTGAGGGCAAAAGCTAGTGAGAGTATAAATCTCGGATTAGTTTGGTCAGAGACCAAACTAATCATTGTATTCGGAACGCAAATGTAAATTGCCTCCTTCAACTTCGGACCTGAATTTCCGGCTTGAGGCAAATGCTTTGCGAGTTCATCCTACAAATCTATTTTTATATGTAAGTAGATACTTAATAAAATTTTAACGGTGCTAAAACTGTACATTTAATATTTTTGGATAAAGTAAGTGCAACGCATCCTAGGAACGATACTGATGCCAAAAATTCGTTTTTAGAATGTTTGTCTGTTTGTGTGATTGAGCTTCACGTCATTTTGCTTTTGGATGGATCCAGTTGAAACTTGCCAGCCATATCTGTTAAAGAGCGGGTCAGATTATAGGGTACAAATTATCACGCTGTTGAGTATGGGTAATGAGCAGTAACCTTTTGTTTCCGTAGGCTGCGGATACAGCTAGTAAAACATAGATACGTGGGTGATGATGTATGCTTATCAAAATCCTCATAGGTACTGATCTACTTAACACATGTTGAGAAAAGAGTAGGCGTTAAAACCATCCCAATAAAGTTATCAAAATAAAAGTTATTGACAATGCACATAACCCAATCAATAGATCCAATATTGCTTAGGTATCAATGTAGCATCGTATCTATTTAGCAGTCAGTCAAAATGTGTCAATTCCAACATACCTACCTTATTTAAAATGAACCATACAACAGTAACATAAATTATCAGCTGTTTTAAATGAAAACTGCGATTAAATCGTTACTGTCAATGAATATAATGGAAAGCAGTAATCTATACTGTGTATTACTTAACCCCGACTGGTTCAGGTACGGCAGGCCGTTATCCTAAGAGCCTGCACCATAACAGTTCTATCTAGCATGGTATGTGGTACAATCAGTTAGCCGCCACTAGCCAACCACTGCACAACGCACTTTTGCGGGATACTTACATGTAATACCATAAAACGTTTTGCGGTTTTATCACTTGAATCTTTATTAGAAACTGGTGCATAGAAACGAGGTGGAAATAGTGATGTGACAGTGAATGAAATTACTGTTTTAGATAGTGATAATTGAGTTACTATGACTAAAACGTGAGATGAAATAAAAACGTTGGAAGAATGAGATAATTAACAAGATAAATTACGTTCATGTTAACTTAAGGCCATGAACAAGATCACATTAAGATATAGCAGCACGTGTTCAATAATTTGATACGAAATCTAGATAAGTGAGACGCTGTACTTCATCAAATTGTTGTGTTGGCTCATGCGAGTCCGATTCGCGCCGACACCGCGGAGCTCACCAGAATCTTTGAAATCTCACATGTCTAGCGATTCTTGCAATTCCACATGTCGATTTCGTTTAGTGTCTCGACGACAGAACAGCTGTGAGACGAAGAATCTTAAATCGATTATGAAGAAAATGTCCAGTTTGCCAACGTCGTGTAGCTTGAAATTACCAAGTTCTAAAAAAAGTTTGAGGAGACGGAGACCTCTGTCTGTGTCTTCGTTAAAGGATCTATGCCTGGATGTCCTTGTAAACAATGTAATAACCTTATGTAAGCTTTTAGAATTACTCTAACCATAACTTATGCAGAACTATTTTTATTGTCAATGAATGATCTCGCATAATGAATCATTTATTTTCAATTCGTTACGGGTATTTAACTTCAACAGATTTAAATAGAATTGCATTTTACGATACAGTTGTCAGTCCACACTGCATGAAATTGATTTAATTTCACGATCTACCTCAGCTATATGCAGAGCCAACTTTTCTTTTAACAAAGCCATTCAAGAATCTTGATTATCGGCATCAATGATTATAGACTCATCACTTGTTCAGTATGCTTCAAGCATTACAATATGCTTAATGATCTGCTGTCAGTAAGTAATGGAGCTGGCTATTTTTATTTGCTAATATGTGACTTCGATATAAATTAGGGTCAGTTAACAGTACCGTATTAATCAACGGACTCAATCACTAATGATGTTTACTCGAGCGCAATGACGAACACGTAATATAAATGTTACACTATGCAAATTGCAAACTATCCTTCACTGCGATAATGTATTAACGTACTTCATGACGACGTAATCAATTCAATTTACAGTCCATTACGGGGCTTTGGAAGTAAAAGAATATAAATATGCGAAGGCAGCGAGCGTTGAATTGAAACGAATTTGAGTGATCTCGATAGCGAAAAGATCTCAGTAGAGCAGGTCGCGAAAGATGGCCTGATACAATTGTGAGCAGTCATTATGTTATGTCACAGTTACGGCCGGTGGTCTTTATAATTTCATGCTGCTGCTGTTTCGCTATTCCTTTTTAAATATGAGGCTGTAGGAAAAGAATGTTGGTAATTATAACAATTGTGCAAGCGGATATTAGAGATATGCCATTTTGTAAAAATTTAATACTGCTACAATACGGCCAAGGTATCTTGGCGAGTCTAAAGTTAGCTGATTAGCTGCGCAGTAGACGATTTCGTTTCTAAAAGATTCAGTGAGCAGCCACACAACTAACTTCAGACTCACCAAGATACGTCGACCGTATTGTCCGAACCTTAATTAAAATGTCCCCCTCCAGACATTGTCATTCGAACTTTTATATTGCAACATTACTAAGTACTTCTTTCCATCCACAGCCTCAAACCTTTGCCCTCCAAATGGGCAATGGTGAAGATGAAGGGGACCCGGTTTGGCCCCGGGAGGAGCTCGGTCCCACCGGCGTGGACGACATGACGAGACTCCACGATCTTCACGAAGCCGCACTGCTATGGAACCTGAAGCTTAGATACGAACAAGGACTGATATACACATACGCAGGCTCCATACTAGTGGCTGTCAACCCATATAGGCCAGTCGACGCGTTGTATGGGCTGCAGACTGCAAGGAGGTAAGAGTCATTGGAAAGGCTTTGCGAAATTCCCTTTTACGTCAATTTAATAAAGGTTCAATAGTCAACATGTGGGATGTGGATTCGGCAACGATTGTGCCGATAGTCGTAACGGCCAACGGCCTAATGGCCAAGAGCCTCGACCAACACCTCATGAGGCTCTCGTTAGATGGCTGGATCAAGGGCCTGATACAGAAAGCAGTCCTCCTCGACACGGCGCGTATTGTGAGGAGGTTCCTGTCTCTGGAGCCCTAACCACCGGTAGCTTGGACCCTGCTCCCGATGCCAGTGGACATCTATTTTTATATTTTTAAATGATTTTTATAGATTTATATTTAAAAATGTAAATAAGAAGAATGTAGATGAATAAAGGAGATTCAACAGTTTTAGTATTGGCGAAAATAAAATTACCAGTAAAAATGTAAATCTATAATTTTCAGGTACCACGCAGCAGAGGCGCTAGGCGATCTCCCACCACATTTGTTTGCCATAGCGGCCGCTGCGCGCGCGGCTCTCCCCCAGCCTCAAGCCATACTTATCTCCGGCGAATCCGGCGCAGGCAAGACCGAGTCTACCAAACTAGCGGTCCAGTTCCTTGCCGCAGTCGCCCCCGCACCACCCGGTAGGGCCCCCGTCTCAGAACAAATCCTCGAAGCAGCCCCCTTACTGGAAGCCTTCGGAAACGCAAGAACACCAAAAAACCACAATTCTAGTCGATTCGGAAAACTCTTAGAATTGTATTTCAAAGATGGCTCCCTAGCTGGAGCGAGAGTAGCTCATTATTTACTCGAGAAATCTCGAATAGTCACACAGTCTCCCGGAGAAAGAAATTATCATGTATTTTATGAACTACTAGCCGGATTAGATGAAGAGCAAAGACGGTCCAGAGGACTTCTTACTGCTGAACATTATTTCTATTTGAATCAAGGAGGAGACTCTGGTGGAGCAGGCGCTGGAGCTGATTGGTCCGCGTTATGTGGCGCCATGCAAGTTCTCGGTATCGGAGACGCAGAACGAGAAGATATAATTAGAGTTTTAGCAGCTGTTTTGCACTTAGGCAATGTATATTTTCATAGAAGACAGTTGCGTCACGGACAAGAAGGTGTCCAATTAGGCGGGGGTGCGGAAGTACGTTGGGCCGCACATTTACTGAAGGTTCCAGCAGAAGCCATGGCTAGGGCCCTCACTACACGAGTTACTGCAGCAAGAGCGGAGCGTATGAGGTCACCACTGCCCATAGACCAAGCTTTAGACGCAAGAGATGCGTTTGCTAAAGCCCTCTACTCCTCTCTCTTCAGCTGGCTAGTCCTACGAATCAACTCGATAGTTCACCGCGCCGGCTTACACGATGCTCACAGAATTTCTCTCCTGGACATCTTTGGATTTGAAGACTTGGAAGAGAACTCTTTTGAGCAACTTTGCATAAACTACGCTAACGAAACACTGCAACATTATTTCAATAAGCACATATTTAAGTTGGAACAACAGGAGTATCAGAAAGAACGTTTGGAATGGTCGAATTTGACTTGGAATGATAACTCTCCCGGTACGTATCTATCTATCAAAAATAGATTTTGAAATTCTCAGAATAAGATTTAAAATAGCTTGTATTTTGCAGTGATACAGTTGCTGAGCAAGAAGCCAGTAGGAATCCTGCATCTTCTGGACGATGAGAGTAACTTCCCGCGGGCATCTGATGCCTCTTTCCTAGAGAAGTGCCATTATAATCATGCTTTGAACGAACTGTATTCAAGACCTAGACTGGGAGCCAGTGAATTCGGGGTAAGTGTTGTTTTTTTTAATCAGTTTGTCTTATCTTTAATTGTCTTTTAAAAAACGTTGCCCCTCACTAGGATTTCTCCTCTATCGTGGGTGCGTTTACAGACGCAAATCTCACATACACATACGCCCAGATCCGAAACAACTATCTGTAGGCCATACAAATTTTTATGTGTGTGAATCGAATCGAATCCACAACCCGTAGCGTAGAAGCCAATCGCTCAGCCACGGCCCCAAACGTGTCGTCCTTTGTATTCGTGGACCATTGAACATTCTTATAGACAAGATACTAATTAACAACCACACGCATAGCGCATAGTCCGATCTGCGAGTAGCGATGCCCGATACTTATCAATATTTTGGTGTATCGATTCAACGGAATGCGATAAATCGATATTTTGTATCGATACCCGTCAATGCGATATTTGGCTGTATCGTATCGCTTCGCCGAAATATCGCATAAAAAACATCGTATTGTATTGAGTACTCAGAGTGATATTTGGTTTGTGAAACATTAAGATAAGTAACAAAGATTACAAATGTAAACAAACTTAATTATTCTTCTATTGTAATGCCGCCACACTTGTACCTAGGTGCGGCTTTAACTTTTGTAATACGATGCGGATAGGTAAGGTAATGTAAATATTACTTTTTAAAACTAAAAGCAATACTACAAAGCAACTCCACTTCAACAACAATACGATATTTCGATACGATATCGACACAAAGGCATACGATAATATCGTGTATCGATACAGTCAGTTGCGATACATTACGATACGTAATATCAATACAAAGCGACATATCGGGCATCGCTATCTGCGAGGTTAAGCTGCACTTGCTGGGGTTAGTCCGTGGATGGGTGACCGTTCGTTACACAACAAGACTCTTCGGTGCCTCAGAGAGCACGTTACCGTCGGTCCCGGTTGTCATACGAATATCTACGGGTAGTCAGAAGCCCGTTAGTCAACTGGACTAACCTAAGAATGTCGGTATTTCCCAGTAACTGAGTTGCAAAGGTCTGATGGCAGTCGCTCCTTGTAAAATACTGATGTGCAGCCGCGTCTGGTTACACTGGAAGCCGAACCAACATAGTTAGGAAAATGGTAGGGGGAAGTATAGACGAAGAACGGCTTTTACAGAATCTTGCTATAATCACCACGCCTGGCAAGGGAGTTGGTGATTGTTGTTATAAGCCAGGAGAGTCCTGCTTACCAACTCAAACTATCGCAGTCCACTGCTAGACATATGCATCTCCCAAGCTGCCCCCATCACCTGGTTCTCTTCCTTCCGCATCCAGTCCATCCTAGCTACTTTCTTCAGGTCAGGTCCATCTTCAAAATAACATATTGCATATTCCATACTTGTAAAATTGCAATGTTTTGAATGAGTCATGTCGTTAATAAATTGACAAATATAATATTTGTGTTTCGTGATAGTTCAAGGTGAGTCGATGACTAACATTTCATCACAAAACATTCTCTAATATGGATAATGACAGCTGTAGGTCGTTCATCATCAAAATGCAGGGCCGTATTTAAGCATAGCTAAGTAGGAATAGTGCATCTCAAAAAAGTGTAAAGTTACAATATGTTAGTATCGTAGTTATCGACTATGAATTTTAATTCATAATTAATTATGTATTAATTCCTTTCAATTTCATCAATTCAGTCTAAGGCTCTACAGATCCTAAATGCCTAGGTATGCCTAGGCCCTGTCAAGATGTTGGTGGCTTTTATAAATATAAGATGCATAACCATTTTTAAACATCCCAGGACACTTAGAGAATTTTCAAATTCAAAACACATTATTTAAAGCGTTAAAATTACAATAGACAGCCCCCAAAACCGGCCACCCTTCAACGCTTTACATAGTGTTTATGCTGGCAATAATAAATAGATTGTAATAATAAACAAAAGAAAATACAGTAAAAAAAAACTTTCTTTAGATGTCAGTTCTCTAGGGAATATTCATCAAATATAAGAAACAGCTTGCATCAACTACTTATGGCTAATTATACGCACCTAATTAATTGAAGGAAACGCATTACTCTGTGATTATCCTATCCTATGAGTCAACAACGTCCGATTCGCATAGAAAAATGTTATATAACAACTTGTAAATACAGGTTAGGTGTTATTAGGAAGGAACGGATTGGAGGGAAGCTGAGCATTACAACCTAAAGTGCGTTTTCGATTATTGTACGAATAAATATCTGGATGTGCCTTATAAGAGCCTCCACAAGTGTCGATACCTACGTTAACGTACAATCCGCGAGCCCCAAGCTGAGCTTTGCATTTGTTTGAGTGCACATAGAATCGATTGCCAAAAAGCAGTATAAACCGGTTTAAACCAAGCAAAGGGCGCGTCTGCATTCATTCTTACACAAATACAAAACTCAGCTTAGGCCTCGCGGACTGTACGTCCGGCGCAACCTGGGCAGTCAGCCCCGCTATCAACCTTGTTAACTGGCTAATCTTTTCACCACGGCATAAACTATTCTCGTATAGCTCGTGCCGATTCGATAAAAATAGGAATAAATATTAGAATGGCGACGCAATGATCAACTGATATGCAAATCTCAAACTCTCTTTAGTAATAACTTCTAAACCAAAATGTTACCTCCTAATGTGGATTAGTGCATGTGATTTAAGTATGTAATAAGACTCACATTCGACGCCCATAGATGGCACTGACAAACTTCCTAATACATTTTCTTCCTTCGAGCAGTACGAAAACTTGTCCCAATCGCCTTGACTTCCATAGTACAAGTTTTACCTACTTAGTTTGGAAGTCAAGAGTTTCACAAATATGTACAGCCCTAAAAAGTGCAATAAACGATTTTTATTTTTTTTATTTAACTTAACTAAGGAGCTAATCTATTCTAATATACTACGAGGATGTTCTAACGAATCTTTAATTCCAGATCAAACACTACGCGGGCCAAGTATGGTACAACGTAGAAGGTTTCCTAGACAAGAACCGGGACGCCCTCAGAGCTGATGTCCTAGAGTTGTTGTGCAGTAGTGAGGTGCCTCTGGTTGCCGAGATGTCCACGCAACTGAGGGCTCAACATGATGCTAATAAGACGTTGCCGAGGGGCGCCAATGGACGGTTCGTTACTATGAAACCAAGGACCCCTACGGTTGCAGCTAGGTAAGTTAATGCAGAACTTTTATTGAAAAATATAAATAGGTAGGTATTGATAAAGATGAAACTATAAACGATAAGTTTCTAACGATACCTTAATGATTGAAGACTCAAGGTCACGCAAAGGGCAATGGAGAGGTCTATGGTCAAAGTGTATCTACGTAATCATATAGGAAGTGATGAGATCTTCAGGAGAACCAGGGTAACTAACATAGCCCGAAGAATTGCCAAACTTAAGTGGCAATAGGCGAGACACATTGCTCGCAGAACGGATGACCGATGGGGCCGAAAGGCTCTGGAGTAGCGACTGCGTACTGGAAGGCGCAGCGTGGTTAGGCTCCCACAAGGAGAACCGATGATCTGTTGAAGGTCGCGGGAATTCGCTAGATGCGAGAAGCACGAGACCGGTCGATGCGACGGTACTTGGGGAGTCCTATGTCCAGCAGTAGACGTATTTCGGCTGAGTGATGAAGCAATGAGTGTAAACATACCCTAATCTTGCAAGCGTAAACCAAAGCCCTCTGAAACATGACCACATTCAACAAATAATAACACTGACCATTTACCAGAGTTGACAACGAGTCACAGCTGTGGTTCTTCTCTTATGCATATCAATCAATCAAAACGTTTTTGTCTCCGTTCTTGATCCAAGTCAAGCTAGAAGCAGAAGCCTTACTAGTACTAGAGATGTGCCGACTATGACTTTGGCCGACTAGCCGATTTGTCGGTTGTAAAGAGGCCGACTAGTCGGCCAAGCCGATCACGGTTTTGGGGGTATTCGACAATTTTCGTGACGCTCCGATGACAGCTTATTCGCGCGCAATTCGCAACCGCACATCGGAACATGTTATGTTTACGTAGCATTGCTTCTTTTTTTATTTAATGTAATTCCTCCTATATACATTTTATTGAGAAATACATATACAAAGTAAGAAGCCGGATAGTCGGCGCTCTTTGCCGAATAGTCGTCGGAACATCACTACTTAGTACATATCTTTGGGTTTACTATTTCGTTAATGATTCAAGCTTACAAGAACTACAGTGGTAGGCCACAAAATCAAGAGAAAAAAACCCTCACAAATTTAATTCTTCATTTCCCTTTCAGATTCTCAGACAGCCTCCACCAGCTCCTCGAGTCCATGTCGCGCTGCAACCCATGGTTCGTGCGCTGCATCAAGCCGAACACGGACAAGTCTCCAATGAAGTTCGACATGCCGTGCGTGCTCGCTCAGCTGCGGTACACCGGCATGCTGGACACCATCAAGATCAGACAGACCGGGTACCCTATTAGGATACCGTTTCAGAACTTCGTAGACCGATACAGGTAAGAGCTTGATTCTATTTTGGAATAAACATACATACACTCACGACTGTAAACTCCAAAGGGATAATCATAGGGGTTCTCCTGCTACTGGACTCTGTACACCCACGTTTCACCCCCAGTATTAGGTCTGTAATAGGTGGCTAGCCTATTACCATTTTTCGGGTTAAATAATGGAAGAAATATTTGTAACGTGTACGTGGTGCATTGTCGGAGCGTTCCGCCTTCTGTGTCAGTACGATTCCCTCATAGGGACTCTCCCTAATATGGGCAAACCTTTACCTCAAAGTTCAAAACTCATTTAATCAAAATAAACTAGAAGAATTACTTAGTTCTTTTTGAATGTCAATGCTACAAAATACAATCACTAAAAACGCCGTATTTTACTATCAATCGTATACTGCTAGAGATAAGCGTCTCTCGAAGGACTTTTTGGCCTCCTCTACCTAAAGTGGGAAAGTGAGCAGAATCAAAAATTGCTAAATTAATCAACATATCATGCCATCAACCGGTCTCCAAAACCTCAACAGTGAATTGACGTCTGAGGTCACTAAAATATTGTAGCGATACAAAACTAACACAAAACTTTTACAGGTACCTGTTAAAGTCAACACCATCTCGCTCCACGCCGTACAGAGAGATCTGCAACTCCATACTAGCTGAGATGCCGCCCACTGGCGCCGGTATGTACTTTCACACATTTTATTAGCTAAATATATTTACAATTCACGACTCACGATTTATGTACACTACAAGATGTAGTGTTAGTGTGATAAAATTGACAGATCTTCTCGTGTCGGCACGAGCTATTCTCTTATAGCTCGTGCCGACACGTGAAAATCTGTATACGAGAATAGCTCATGCTGTGGTGAAAAGATTAGCCAGTCAGCAAGGTTGGTAGCGAGGCTGACTGCCCAGGGTGCCCATTTTAGTATCGTCACTCGTTGAGGTAGAGCCTCCATTTCCTCATTGACGATGAGAAAAACATGCTAATGTGTCTAAATATAATAAAAATACGACGGGTTGCTTCAAATTAACTGGCAAACTGGCTAGGTAGCGATAAAGGATAACACGAAAATTTAAAAATTTACTAACAATTATTAACGATAGAGGTGGTACGCCACAAAATAGCGATTCTAATGACTAGCATAAGCATTTATTTTTATTTGTAACATGGTAAGCCTATGAAGTTTCGCCAGTTGATTTAAAGTATCTTCCACGAATACAAAAGACAGCACGTTTGGTGCATTGGTGCAGTGGCTGAGCGATTGGCTTCTGCGCTACGGGTTGTGGGTTCGATTCCCACACGGAACAAAAATTTGTATGGCGTACAGATAGTAATTTCGGGTCTGTTGCGTTTGTGTATGTGACATTTGTGTCTGTAAACGCACCCACGGTACAAGAGAAATCCTAGTGAGGGGGGGCTATTAAAATAAAAAAAGTAACAACTAATAACTATTCGACTTTTGACTATGTATAGCACGGTAGTTATCACAGAACTGTTACTGAGAAAGTTGATATCTTTTTATTAAAACGCTCGACTAATGACAATTTTATGGGGCTTTGGTGCACAAAATGATATCTTTATAGGCAATCTGTGGACTTCGTTAATAGTGGTTAATGGTACCTGCGGCGTGCCGACGCATTCATTTAGATAACGCTCTATATAACCTTTTAGTGGTTAGCAAGAGCTGCCAGTCTGCAAATAGCTCATCTCTTAAAACAACGGATTGCAAGAAATAGTTTAGTAGGTTGAAGACTGTTTAGCCACAGAAGCTACGATGTTTATGTACGGCCGGCGCACCCTGGGCAAGCCCCGCTACCAAGCTTGCTGACTGGCAAAATTTGTCACTATTCTATTCTCGTGCCGACACGAAAGAATAAGCTACAAAACATAGCTACATAATTACTTGTGGCATTTCCTGAGACACTAAGAGCCATTACGCACTGTCGACTGGTCGCCGGAGACTTGATTGACGGCGACTGTGACTTTCTATAGTTTAAATAGGTCGCCCGGGCGACTCGGCGACTCTCCGCGTAGTGGCGACGCACAAACGACTGCTGGTCGCCGGCTACCAATCGGTGCACGGGTTCAAATGGAAGCGTTCACACTGCGAGCAACTGTCGAGACAACTGGACGTCGCGCACAAAAATGGGTCCGGTGAAATATAGGGTCTCATATTAGTATCTGTGCCAGTTATATGTGGTTTCAGAAGACACAATAGCTCAACAAAAGAACGCACAGACAGACTTGCGTAATAAAAAAATTTACAAGGGTACTTTCTAACGTCTTCATAAAATATTTATACATTCCTTTTAATCTCCGTTCTTGCAACAAAGGATGCAAGGATGATTCTTTTTTTTCTCTTTGTAATTAGTAACGCTACTATTGCAGCTTCTTCGATGTCCATTCTGCACCAATGTACAAGAAACACTACGCTCGGCTTGGTCTCCTGGCCCTAGTTGCCTAGATTTTGGTCACCGAGAGACCAATTCTCCGGCGACCAAAACAAAAGCATAGTCGCCCGGGCGACCGGCGACCAAGTGCGTAAACACCTATTTAAACTATAGAAAATTACAGTCGCCGTCGACCAAGTCTCCGGCGACTAGTCGACATTGCGTAATGGCTCTTAGTGTCATCGTTGGATATCCTTTCTGAAAACTTCTGCTGAATCAAGCTTACTTATTGACTAAGATTTTCCTGGTTCGCAGAATAGTGCGTTATGTTATGTTTTGGCAAATCTTGGCCAATATAAGAGTGAATCTGAAACAGGAGACTGTTTCAGATTCACTCTTCTCTTCTTCTTGCACACTTTTATTGCTTGAATCCAACCTGCCTATATCTACTGCTAAGCAGTATTGTAGTGTTCCGGTTTGAAGCAAGGGTATGGGGCTGGTGAAATTACAGGCACACAACATTTTCCAACTGTGTTTCTAACGTTGGGAACGCATCGACAATCCTATTGGTGTTGTAGGTGCATATAGGCAGCGGTTACTACTTTCCATCAAGTTGACCATCAGTTATCTAGCTAACTTATGAGCACAAATGTTCCGTGTGGTGCCGGACGTAAAGAATAGCACTACCCCATCTCTTCCCATGGGCGTCGCAAAAGGCGACTAAGCGATGAAGCGAAGAGGATGGGCTGCAGCGTTCTCTGAGTACTTTAACAACCATACTGCGATCGCCAACCCGCCTGCCAAGCGTGGCGATAGTGGAAACACCCCCTCCCCTCCCACAACATGGCTTGAGGAAGGATATTCTAGCGATCCAACTCCGCATCATTTAGTTATATTTGTTTAAGACACCGGTTATTCTTAATAGCTTTACTAATTAACGTATCACTTTCATCGCACAGCGGTATATTTATCACCCGCTATGGGTTATCTTTTCGTGGTCTCATCTGTTATGGTACCTATTCTGTACTGTATTTGTTCTGTGATGTTACCGTGTGCTGGTCGCAATGGGCAAGGTTTGGAAAAAGGTCAAAAAACGAGGGTATACGTTGAAAGCTATTGTTTTATGTGAGTTACTTTTATAAATATTCATATTTATCCCACGGGACTAGGATTGATTTAATTCATTCACATCATACCTAAGTTTATGTCATGTATTGTCGGAGCAAGGGAATCAATATGTAGGTATGTACCTATTTCTGATTGCTCTTCTCAATAGGATAATACATAACCTTTTGGAACCGTGCAATTAAATTGTCGACGAGCATGTTTTGAGCCTAATTGAAATAAAAAAATCTTTATTTTTTTTAAATCTTTGTGCACAAATTCGTGAAATACTAATAAAAAAAAACAATTGTTCGTGAATCTATTCGTTCTTCGATTTTCTTTGTACAGTAATGCTAGAAGTGCTCTTGAAGTTCGTACTAATAAAATGTCTTTATTTCAGTTGGCGCTGACTACCAGCTGGGAGCAGCGCGAGTGTTCATAAGGGAGGCATTACACAGAGCGCTGGAGCGCGCTCGTGCTGATAAACTGCGAGCTGCGGCGACCAAGCTGCAGGCCCACTTCCGAGGATACTTGGCAAGGTATGTACTATCATAACGAGTTAAAAATTGTTAAAATTTGTTTAAAAAATGACCAGTCTTCATCGTGCCCGGAAGAATGTGCTATAAAATATTTACTAATTGAAAAGAAGAATAATTTTAGAAGGCACAATACACTTTTTTTATTCTGACGTTCTACAGTTTTTATCCGAGTCTACCCGTGATCATGGCCGGTGTAATTCGGTCGAAAGAAACGTCGGGATAAAAAGGTATATTGTGCCTTTTAAAATTATATTAGACTCGAGTCAGTATCATGTGTACAAATCGTGAAAGTTTAAAAAACAAAAGAAGAACTCGAGAATATTAGCACTTTCAAATATTAGCACATTCAATGCTACCACAATTTTCTTGAAGTTCATAGCGATGCCTCCCTATAAGGACGACAAACAAACAGAACACGCCTGGCATGTTCGAGGCGTAGTTATAGAAATTCGCAAGAACACGCTAGGCGTGTCGGTGGCATTGAACGTGTTAAAAATCTAATAGCACAGTCTACCTATATCTTACTTCTTACAGTCGGTCAACGTAGAACATTGTCGCAGAGCAATCGTGCGGGGGGTTGCGGGGTGAAGGGGCGGAGGTTATGTCCCGAGTAGCCATACTGCATACTTGGGACATAACCTCCGCCCCTACATCATTTTGACATTTCATAGGACCTGTCAAATGCATGAGCGTTGACCCACTGTATGTAGTAAGTAGGTACACTGTGCTAATAGGCTGCGTCCAAAGCAGACGTTGCTATCTCATATTGCAAAAATGTAATCTTGTTCCACAGAAAACGTTATCAGCAGCTTCGCTACTCGACCGTGAAGCTGCAGTCGTGGTGGCGCGGCGCCGTCACGCGGCGACAGTACCTGTGCGTGCGGCGCGGCGTCGTGCGCGCGCAGGCACTCGTGCGCGGCCGCCGCGCGCGCAGGAGGCTGCACGCGCTCAGGGAGCAGCACCGGAGGCGCGCAGAGGCGCAGCAAGTGGCCGCTAAGTATGTTATGAATAATTGATATTTTAAATGATACCTAATCTTATTCCCCTTGGCGATTTAGTTTTTACTGTAAAAGCCAACCGTCTGGTCAAGCTGTCTAGCTTCCATTGGCAGAACTGCAGCAGACTGATAAAAAAACACTCTTATTTAAAAAATAAAAATATCAATAAATTAAACAATACCGGTAATTGTTTATTGACCATAGTGAATTGACTTTTTACCCGACTGCGCGACAGCAAGGACAGAGTTGTGTTTTTCACGCGTATCTATGTGAGTGAGATTCTTTATACCCTCGAAGCAGCCCAACGGCTGGATGGATTTTAATGAATGAGGTGTCTATCTATTTGTCTAAGCAGTGCGATGGTTATAGGCTAGGTTTTGTTTTTATAATTAATATTAATGTCGGATTGTAATTGAACCTAGTTAATAAACAAAAAGCGACCGTCGACGAAATACGCGTTTTAAGATATGGCCGTTTTATGGTATTTTTATTTTTATACAGTAAAAAAAGGATTCAAAAGTCACGTTTAAATGAAAGTACAGTACACATTATTATATAAAAAATAACAGCCAAAATACCTTAAGATTGCCATTTCTCAAAATACGTTTTTCGTCGATGGTTGCTTTCTACTTAACTATGCTCAATTTGTAATCAATGAATAGGAAGCTAATATAGCTAAGTATTTAACTATAACTGATTAAATAATGACTAATAACGTAATCTATTATCTAATTATGTTACAATCCACAGACGTCGCGTAGCCGAACAAAAAGCAGCTCAGAAAGCGAAAGCTGAGAGTCTCCAAGTGTTGGAAGTACCAGCTGAACTGGCCTTCATACTGTCCAAGCTTGACGAGTGGCAACCACCACATACAGAGAGGAACATGGCAAAGGTATGTGTTTGTATAAGTACCTAAACTAGATTTTAGCTACGTTTTAAATAGTTATGAGCATGACTTAATCAAAATACAGCCAAGCAGGTGTTTCCAGACTTTTTTTGCGTAATAATATTTGCTTGCTCCGATATACTCTGGATTTGATTATTAACACCGTCGCCCATGGCCCTTACATATATATCTTCTTTGTTTTGTGTAGTAATGTAATCTATGGCCCCATGTCCAACGTTGGAAAATTACATTGAAAAAAAAATGTTTTTTGTAACATGCCTTGGTTACTGAAAATAATTAATTGAATACATTTATGTAAAAAAATACCTAAACTTTAGATAGTTCGATACTAAAATACCTACTCCGTGCGCGCACTTTGCTACTGTACTAGTTAGGAATCTTGAATTCTAATAGACTAAAGATATATATTTTTATTTAATAGTTGAAGTAATCCTGTATATCAAGTTCAAACCAATTTATTGTAAAAAGAAAGCCTATTTTTTTATGTCATAAGATTTGTTTAACATCATTATTATCTTGTCTCCAGGTCGCAGGTGACGTGTACGCAGAAGAGGAACGAGTCCAGTTGCCACGTGACCTTCAGCAGTTTGCCTTCTCCAAGTTCAGCTCCGTTTACTTCGCTGACGGCGGACACCTCAGCCCCAAGAAACATCCGATTACTAGACCGTTCCTAGCTAAAGCTGCTGTCAGGTTTGTAATATTTCATATTGATAAAAGGATCATACAATGACATTTTAATAGTAGTAGAGTGTGAAACAGTTCGTCCGGAGAAGTACAACCACCATAATCTATTTCTGCCGCTAAGGGGCCGTCTCCACAAGCGAGAGAATCGCAGCGATATTATCGTCGTGCCACGTATTTCTATACACTCTCTTTCTACACGGCGATGTTATCGCGGCGATAGTTAGTATTGAATTTGATGGCACGGCGAGAATATCGCCGCGATTCACTCGCTCGCGGAGATGGCGCCTAAGCAGCATTGCAGCGCTCCGCTTTGAAGGGTATGGGTGCCGGTGAAATTATAGCCACACTAGCTTTCGCCCGCAGCTTCGCTTGCGTGAAATTTTGAACCCGTTAAGTGACGATTTTCCATACAAACTTTCATCCCCTATTTAACTCCCTTAGGGGTTGAATTTCGAAAAATCCCTTCTTAGTGGATGCCAATGTTACAAAAGGAACCTACTGTCAAAATTTCAACTTTCTAACCCCAGCGGTTTAGGCTGTGCGTTGATAGATCAGTCAGTCAGCTTCTCCTTTTATATGTATACATGAGATTTCCCAACATTGTCTCTAAAATTCGTAACGCCTCATCAATCCTCTTGGTGTTGTAAGTGTACATAGGTGACGGTAACCACTTTATATCAGGTGGGCCTTTGGCTTGTTTGCCAAACTATTAAATACCAGACGTGATACCAGTTTCTGCTTCTATCCCACATGCGTATCGTTCGAGTGATATGTAATTATAAGTACAAGGATATAATTAAAATTGTTATTCTAGGGATCAAGATTTCAACGATGCTGTTGCTACATTTAAACTGATATTGAGATGGTGCGATGAAACTGCCGCTGGAAACGAAGCCAGGCAAAAGGTAAATATACTCTGATATCTTTTATTTTTTCCGACCCTAAAAGTATAATATAATAAGTTTGACTACTCTATTTGTATGGCGGTCTGTGGGCTTTATAATTTACATAGCTTTACAACAACCACGACTTCTAAACCCATTTCTAAACTGTCATTTCTAAGACAGTTTTTTATTCTAAATGCTGTATTTTCTTTATCAGGTGTTAGCCGACTACATAGCGTCTCGTGGTTTGTCTTCCCGAGGTCTTCGCGACGAGGTATTAGTACAAGTATGCAACCAGGCCAGCGGTGATAACGCTTCCGAACGCGTGTGGCAGCTCATGGCGCATTGCTTAGCCGCCTTCCAGCCGGGACCTCCCCTTCACAAGTTAGTACCTAAACATATATGTGTATTATTACTGTTTATTAAGATATATATCATAGTCCACTGTTGGACGTAGAATCCCTAAAAGGGTACTTCCCTCCGTTGTTAAGATATTGAAAAAAAAAACTGTTGGTGACCGTAAAATTAGTCCTTTTGCAGCGGTAACATAGTTGTCTGTTACCTGGGGGGCTAGTAACGCCGTGTTTGGTGAAATCTATTTCGTTTCATATTCGAAATCATAACTGCAAGTGCGCTGCACATCAGTTGCAGCGGCGATTGTGACGCAGTTGCACTGATTGATCCTTGCATGCCATGCTGCATTAGTCAATGCAGTCCACTTGCAGTTATGATTACGAATATGAAACGAAATATGATTCATCAAACGCGGCGTTATTAGTCCCCCTGATAGTTTGCCAATAATACACTTGGGAGCAAATAAATCGAGCCACTTCTTTTTTCACGTGTCCTGGTTATTAGTTTTGGTTTCATGGATTATACTAAGTTGACAAAAAACTACCCTCATTGTAAAGGTTATCAAATAACCTTTTAGGCGATATATGTTTTGAATTGATCTGTTCCATAATAGGTACCAAAAATAATAACAATTATACGTGAAAAATAGAAGTGACTCGATTTATTTGCTCCCAAGTATATATTTTTTAACGTTTATATTTTGAGAGTTTTTCGAGAGTTGCAAAATGTACCAGAAGTCATAAAGAAATTTCTCTAGTTGTCACAACAAAAAATAAAGGTACATTCATACATTGCATATTTTTTGCAGTTTTACCTAATCCCTTATTTTTTTTCAGGTACCTAGTCCGCTTCGTATCCGAACGGGCCCCTCCAGCATGGCGGTCGCAACTAGTGCGCCTGCTGTGCGAGAACGGCGCCGGCGCGGCGCGTACTGCCGGCGTGGCGAGAAGATGTCCGCCCACGCTACTGGAGTGGCGAGCTGCTAAGACTGATGCCAAGCCCGCACTGCCTCTCAGATTGTATGATGGTAGGTTGTGTTAGTTATATAGTTACTACGTTTACATGTAAAGCATGGATAAGGATGTTTTTTTAATAATCAATTTTTAATTTTTAAACTTATTCTTATCCAAATTTTAATATGTTTTTTAATAATTAATTAATTGTATTGTATTTTAGTCCATTTTTTAATGTACTTACATATAATGCTAATCTAGTGGCACTTTTTCTTTTTACCTACTCATAATTTTGTTAACACGCGGATAATGTAGTGGGCTGCAATATTGTTATTACTAATGCAACTATTTTATTATTTGTAAAGTATTATATTGTAGGTGTTTATTGTCCCATAAAAATTAAAGAAAAAAAATGGAGTACTCTGCGATTGTCCTTGGCGACAGTCGCCGATCGGGCATTGGCGCAATACCAATATAATAATAATAGTAAATATACTAAAGCATGAGACTAAATGTAAATAAACAACTACAGTCCGCGGACCTAAGCTGAGCTTTGCATTTGTATGAGTGCACAATTAATCGATTGCCAAAATTGCATTCTCACGCAAATGCAAAGCTCAGCTTAGGCCTCGCGGACTGTACCCACCTTTATAAAAAAGAGGAGATACATGCTTTCGAAGTTTGTTGAGGAGGCATTTTCAGACACTACGAAGTCTTTACGGTATGACGTCATATGGTAGTAGTGTTCTCTGTCTTGAGAACAATTTCAAACAGATTATAACTTGGGCATTTTATTAAATCGATGACTCCCACGTAAGTCATTGTAAGCCACAAATTACATTTTTGTGTTTTTCATGTAAAAGTGTCTAATTTCTGTCTAATAAAAATACCGAAATACCATACAGATTTTCGCTATTTTTATATTTGGAATAGATACATAAAGTTAGGCACTTTTACGTGAAAAACACAAAAATGCTATTTGTGGCTTACAACAACTTACGTGGGAGGCATCGAAATATTTCATTAGTTTTTTACTATTGCTTTATTTTTGTAATAGATTCGAGACTTCTAACAAATAAATTATGGTAAAATACCCTATTGAATAAATTAGATCAACAAGCAATGCTTTAATTTCATATTTTCACCGCCAGTCAACCCTTTAATCATTGGATTCGGTCTGCTGCCTACCCGGCTTCTGCTAGTTAATCATTAAACTGTTATTCTATCTTACAGACACGGTGCAGCACGTGAGTGTGGACTCGTGGACGTCGTGTGAGCGCGCCGCGTCCGCTGCACTCGCCGCCGCCGGCGTAGCGCATAACGCTACCGGGTGGTCGCTCACTATGGAGCACAATGGACAGCTTACAGGTAAGATGAACCAAACAGGTGGTCCTTAGATATTTTTGAATTGCACCGAGGTACAAATGGCGAGGCGTAAGCTGATCTTTGAATTTGTGTGAGTGCACATAGAATCGATTGCCAAAAAGCAGTATAAACCGGTTTAAACAAAGCAAAGCACGCGTCTGCATTCATTCTCACACAAATGCAAAACTCAGCTTAGGCCTCGCGGACGTTAATAGGTTATCTTCAAGTGGACGTATACAAATCTCCTTTAGGAATAAAGCTGCTAACAAAAATAATCACAATGTTCGGGACGAATATAGCTGCACTGTATTCCACACCTTAAAATTACTTTCAATATCTATCTATCTAGTGTTAAGTCCTCATCCGAATTCCAGGGTATACACTGTTTCAAATTTTTGTTTGTATCTAGCGTATTTCTGGCATTTTGCTAAGGCACACACTGCATCATCTAAGATCGTACCTTCTTGACAGAATGGGCGGGTTGTGAGTTCGTGCTAGACGCAGTGGGCGAGGTAGAGACATGGGCAGCCCTCCCCAGCGCGCGCGCAGAGCCGCTCCGCGCCGCGCCGGCGCGACACACGCCGCCCGCGCCGCCGCCGAGGGCCTCCTCTGTCGACACTGACAAGTCGGCCAGACCACAGGTACGGTCTACATCAAAAGTAAGTGATGAGTGATGACTATTCAAAGTGTCAAAACTGTTTTTTAAATGAACACTTGCTAGTAATAATTACCTTGTATGATTATAAGAATACGATGAGAGCAGATAGTAATTTAAAGACTAATATTACTATGAAAAAAAAAAAAACATTGATAGTGTCTTACGAAAATTAATTTGAAAATACCGAAACATTCACAATGATAAAAATATTACACAAATATTTTTTCTGATGTCATGGCCGGCTTTTACGTTTTAATCTTACATTAAAAAGTCAAAAATGGAAAAGAAAGTTATTAAAACGTTAAACATTTTCTAGATCCCACCACCGGAGCCACCAAAATCACGTTCGCCAAGCATACCACGAATGCTACAAGATTCTATCATCGACGAAGATGGCTCGGAATACAACTGGAATATAGAAAAGCGCGAGGAAACCCACACAACCACCAAACATACTAGCGAATATTCCAAGCATACCAGCGAGTACTCCAAGCATACCAGCGACTATTCGAAGCACAGCAACGAATATTCTAGAAAGACATCACACGACGTACTCTCTCGAGAATCAGCATTAAACGAACGATACTTCGAACAACCTTCCGACAAAGTCCGCAGTAGATCTTTGGACAATCTTCTAGGTGACAACCCTGTACCACCACCGAACAAACTAGCCGATTTAGGGCTGTCTCAATCAAGATTGAATGACCGCTATCATTCGGTCGAACGATTAGTCGGAGCGCCGAGCGTGGCCAGTAGTAAAGGAGGAATGGAAATGGAATATGGAACGGGATCCCGTGCGGTACCGTCCAGATATATAAAGTCCCAGTATGCGGGTAAGCGCGCGCCGGCCGGGTCGCAGTCGAGTCGCGCTTATATTGAGAAGAGCTCAGAGTTTGGAGGTGTCAGGTAAGGCTCGTTTTATATCATTGACGAAGAAACACATGGGTAAGGCTTAAAAAGTGTCCTCAGTACATACACCACCAGAGCGCGCGCCAAGGACACCGTCATATAAACTTAGAAATAACAACAAACCAATTTAAATTCTATGTCGTCATCGCAATGTGTAATTTAGCTTACAACCATACGAAGATTTGACTGCATCCATTGACGTATATTAGTCTTCTTTTTCGCGTTTTAGTGTCTAAACATACTACGCCGAAGATACGCGACCGAAGTTCGGCATGATTACGCCTGCAATAGGTACTTGAATTACTGACGACACATAATGCCGAAATTACGTCGCGTTATAGCGTACAGCCGAACTTCGGTCGGGCGTAAGTTCAGCGACAATTCGGCGGCAACGTATTCTGTAGAGCACACATTATACCAAAGACTATATACGCAACCGAAGTTCGGTTAGATTGCCGACGAAGATCCGGGGCGGGTAGCAGCGGGAGGCAGGCATGCACGCGCCCCGCGTGTCCGCCCACAAGTTTGCGCAATTGAATTTCTGCCGCGTAAGTTCGGCACTTATGGTGTATCATATCAGCCAAATACGTCGGAACATAAAATCAGCCGCGGAACTTCGGTCGCGTATCTTCGGCATAGTGTGTTTGGACACTAAGTCTACATTCGGTTCGGTCATTTTTGAGCGCTGACCCGAGATGAATGTGTTTTTAAGTCAATGTTTTCCATACATTACGTACATTTAACATGATCACATGTTTTATATTGTATCAGATATTTATTCCATCTTGTCTACAGGTCATCAGCAATGTCGGACACATCAGAAGCGCCGAGTCTCGCATCACACGTCCGTCGCGTCCGCGTTCCGAGCCAGGCATCTGATGTGGACCAATTCTTAGACGACCTGTTCTCCCCTGTGCTAGACCCTAACATTGACGAACTATCCGATGCCCGATCGCTAGCCGCCAGCATCAAGGGAGGCAGAAACTACAGCGATTTCATCGACAGTGTTCTCAACTGCGAATACAACGAACAAATCGACGCTTTAAACAATGCCAACGAAGTCCAACACCTCATCAAAGGTGGTGGCAAAGAAGACAAAGATAAAGGAAGAACAAGCAGAAAAGAGTCCAGCGTGGACTCTGTCGATGATTATATTACGAACCTATTCGATCCTATCTTTATGAATGACAGTTTAAAACGTCTGACTGACGGTGAAGGTCTAACTGGTGCCATTAAAGGAGGCGGAGCGACGCCGCGGGCCGCCTCTGCAAATACGTCCACCCTTAGTTTTGGATCTATGCCCTTGCCGCCCACGATGCCATCTACTCCCGAAGCGTTGGCAGCCGCGCTAGGCCTCCACCTCCCGCCACCCGGCACAGTCGATATTAACGCCTATCATCAGAACTTGCAGCGAGCTTTCTTACAGAGCGCGATGGCGCAGAATCTTCAAATACAGCAGCAACTGCTAGCTCAGAACCAGGCTTTACAAACTTTATTAGCTGGCCAAGTCGTTGAGCCTTCCGAATCGGAGCCGACGTCGCCTGTTCGTGCCTCGACCGTTGTTCATGCTCAAGTCCATTCTCCTCCAAGGAGTTCAGTCAAATTGAGACGCGAGTCTAACGAGAGCATGTCTGCGGGGGCGCCTCCACCTCCCCCACCCCCGATGCCCCCTCCACTTCACTCAACTGACCCCTTAGAAATAAAGGGTTTCGTCGATCCTTACGGACGAGCTAAGACAGTCCGTATTGGTAAATGGAGATGGCCTCCACCAAAGGATGCAGTTGGCCAGGAACAAGCACAAGATTTTACCAAATTCAAGTTGCGTCAGATTCAGAGACGGCACACGCCGCAGGCGCAGTCGAACGGCATGGAACACGAACCACCTCGAGGTCGATCTAAGTCAGAAACAACTCCAGGAATCGAATGGGAGGAATTTGAGGTGGACGGTCCAGTGGTCTCACCCAGTAGAGAACCACCAAACCAAAGAACTGCTAGACGAAGCTTCGAGATCGGAGCTCAACGCCCATCCCCCGGTAGCGTTGGAAAACTTAAGCTTAGCTCTGAAATGAGACAAAGATTAGAACGCGTCACGGCGAATCACTCTGTACGCAGCACATCTTCTGCTGCGGAAACTCCACGTACCATTAATAAACTAGAAGATACTAGGAAGCTAATGCTAGAGCGCCAACTAGGAGGTGGAGGGCGATGGGACGCACCGCCGCCCCCGCTTCCTCCAGCACCGCCGGGCCCGGCGCCTCCTCCACCTATGTCACCCCCAACTCCTCCAGATGGCCCCGCGCCTCCCCCACCCGCGCCTGATGCGTCATCAACCTTTGCACAACTTCGTCGCGACAGAGATACTTTTGGAGTTCATCAAAACAGAGAAGCGGACGACCGTCATGCTTTCTTAGCAAACTGGAATTCACGACGCAGGGAGGACTCCGAACCTCCTCGTGATGACTTAGCCACTCGTTTCCTCACAGCAGACCGTCGGCACTCCGAACGCCGTGTTAATGACTGGGGCGACGAATCCGATGTTCGAAGCTACGACGACCGAGGCCAAAGTCGTGATGAATGGGATTCTGAATCAGGACACGACACAACTGGCCGCCGTGATAGAGACAACTACTCAGGCCGCGAAGCGTCGGAAATATACGAAGTGCACACGACGAGAGCCGAACGTAGGAAAGAGGAGAACGGGATAGAGGATACATTTGAGCGCAAACGGTCTCCGTTTTACGATGATTTTGAGAGATTTGATGGTAGGAAGAACTCTCGAGATATGCTAGTAGGAAGGGCGAGGGATAGCCCGAGGTCTGATATTGTGTTCCCTTCGGAGAACAATGATGCGAAGAGAACTGAAAGGGCGACGTTCAAGACGCACATGGCTCAGAAGGAAAGAGACAGAAAAATGGAGGCGGAGCGACGACAATCTGTCTCAACTCACGTCACTGACAAAACTGAACACATCGAACGTGAGTATTTAAAGACTTTCAAACATCATTTGGATAAATACCTGCGTTCTAATTACGCAACACACTCGTCATCGCTATGGCTTTGATTTTGACAACACAACAATATTCATTGCCTGATACATAGTTGTGGAGAAGTCGGATTGTTATTTCATATATTGCTATGGAAAAGGTTGACCTGTCAAAATCAAAGCCATAGATTACGAGTGTGTTACACAATAAGAATGCTGTTTTGTGTTCATCAATTGATTTAATTCATTCTTACAGGTGACGCTCCCGCGCCGGCTGCTTTCCTCCCGTCAGACCGCTCATTCCTCACATACAGTCGCGTGCCGTGGAAACTGCGTGTGCGCAAGGAAGTGTTCACACCCCTAGAGACTTACAACGACCCAGCCATATTAGACCTACTTTATGCACAAGTAAGTTAACATAAGCCTCTATTATAGTTTTAACATTGAATTAACAATTTTCAATTGTACTGAAAAATATAATTTGTGTATTGTCTAGGTATTTTAAAAACTAAAAAAATAATAATTTAATAACGTATTCTGGGTATTTGAAAAAACTATAAAAAATTAAATCTACTGGTTTTCTCCTAGGATACATGGTGTGCTAATTTGTTGCATATAGGACAAACTATCACGCCTTCCAAGGAATAGGTCGAATTACCGTCTAGTCGAGTCACCCTGTATATCTGTAACAATTTCTGGTCTATTCATTTTTGGTAATGGTTCGTTTCTCTACCATAATCGCGAGATAATTGTTTTAAGTACATACTTCATACGCAAAAAATTCTTAGGGTGAAGCCAGACGAGCGTAATTTTTTGAGTTGTGAGTCGCGTAATTTTGGTTCGGTCGCTTAATTTCTGCTACATTCGGTTTTATACAAAACTCCTGTTTCGTTCACACGGCGACGCAAAATGAGTATGTTAAATCCTTCAAAAAAATTACGCCGATTTATTTTACGCGACTCAGCTCAAAAAATTACGCTCGTGTGGCCTCACCCTTAAACATAATATTTTTTACATACATTTTCAACACTACAATAAAATTTAACTAATCAATTAATTATTCGGCAGATAATCCACGACATAAACTCCAACCTACCGTCACTTCGCATCAGTAGTTCGGAGCGCCGCGCCGGCGCCGCGTGGCTGCGCTCTCAAGGCGGGGCGCCAGTGCGCGCGGCCACCAAGCGTCAAGCCGTAGAAATGGCGCGCTCCTGGCCTTTCTACTTCGCGAGACTATTCACTGCCAGGGTACCGCCTGGCGAGAATGCTGTGCTTGCTGTGTCGCATAATGCTGTTACTATCGGAGTCAAAGGTAAGAAAGACAGCTAACCTAAGAACATGAATTAATTCTAATTTCTTGTGTATAAAGATCGAATGCATTCGAATGAGCATTCAATTGTTTTTTTTTTTTTAATTACCTTGTAGTTTATAGGAGTATAGGCAAATTTCATATAACCGGAACCCAGAACCCACAGAAAGGACTCATATTGTTATTTATCACTCTTAATGTCCTTAATAATCCTACATATTTTTTTTTTTAGTAATCGCCGGTTTTTTCCAGTGGAATGAGGTCAAAGTTTGAAAAATTGTCTGTTCATATACCTAGTCAGTGTAGTAAAGAATTAAATGAATATTTATACTTACCAATAATTCTACCGCAGATTACTGCTGAGTATAGGCACCTCCTATAATTTGTCACCACACTATTTGCTTGCTTAGAAAATTGATTAAAAACAGTATCTCATTTTACTGGGTTCTGCCAGCGCCTAGGAAAAAAATTGATATTCGGAATTTTTTAGGACATTAAGTGTGACAAATACCAATACGAGTCCATTCTGTTGGTTCTGTTTTTTTTTTTGCCCATTCTCCTTTTGTTCATCTGTTTACACTTTATGAGTACAATAATAATAGTATAATGCTAAAATTGTTTCGTAATTATGAAAGTTGTATCGAATAGTTTCAATATTTCTTCCAAAGTCACACCTTAAATCACAAGTATTTTTTTCTTCTTGTTCATACTTATTTCCACCTTCTTTACTAGGTCCAGCCGGTCTCACAATCCGCCGCACGCTATCACTAAGTGGTCTTCGCGCATCATCGTCTGCGCCGCATTCCCTGCAACTGTCGTCATCCCGTGAGCCTCCACTGACGCTGCACGTGCCGCTCGCGCACCATGCGCACGCGCTGATCGCGGAGTTCGCGCTGCAGTACACACAGGTACGTACTCAACCTACTGCAAACTCCCGATAAATAGGTTTTGTCGCTCACATAGAATTTACGCACAGCTGTTGAGGAACATGAGCTCTGCTGTTTACATGAACACGTCTACGAAGCAGATTTGTTTGGTGGTTATTGGATTGGAGCATTAATGCCTTAATGGAGCCAGGGCCGGATTAACCCTATCAGGGCTCCTAGGCAATGCAATTCTCAGGGCCCCTTTCCTTACCCTTTTCTTACTTTTTAAAATACATGTATTCTATTACAAAAGTCGAGTCGATCAGATCGACTCCTTTGGTATTCTGTTACTTCAATCTCTAAAAGTCAAAGTCTAACTTATCAGCCGACCGCGCGCCGGCTGCGTTCCGAATTAACGCTTACCTTCCTATATCGTCAAATACAGCTATTTTTAGTTCTACTATGTATGAAGTATTTCATCAACTGACAACATGCGTCGAAAAAAAGGAATAATATTGAGGAAGTAAATAAATTAAAAAAAAAAAAAACGTTCGATGAAACGTTTTTTTTTCTTGGTGCGTGCACGGGGCCCCTAGTCGATGCAGGGCCCCTAGGCAGTTGCCTAATCCACCTTATGGATAATCCGGCCCTGAATGGGGATTTAATTTTGGCGTCTTACAATAAAATTGATTTGTAACCGTTAAGTATTAAGATATTATTGATTCGGACTCTTAATAACAGACTGTACACAAATGGATTATGATTGAGTACGGTTTACACATGTGCATCTTTCGGCAAGTTTCGAATAAACAATTATGGAGTTTGAACGTTTTTACGTTCAAAATTGAGGTCGACCGGGTCTGATAAGTTTTTACGTAACATTAAACAAGATGAAAAGTAGTAAGTATGACACAAAATCATGAATTAATTAATTGCTTCGATAAAAAAGTTTATAATAATAATCTCTCGACTTTCATAATATTCAATGTATAAATCAAATAAAACACATTAATATATTCTACCAATAATGATTTTTACATATAAAATTCAGCTTCCGTGTATTTGTGTCCGCAAAACTCGAAAAGTAGTCGATGGATTGATTTGAAATTTTATACAGTTGTTGTTGACAAGCGCCAAAGTTTAACATAAGTAAATTTAAAAAAAAACGACATTATGTAACGGTAAAATAATAATATTAAATCTAATTTACATAAAACAGTATAATCTTTTATGCCTACATTTGCACAAACAAATACCAAAATCAATAAATTTTCTTAAAACGTTAACACGTAATTGAATCTTTTTCATTAACTAATTGTCAAAGATCTCAGACCAATCATAATAAACCTCTTTTGCAACGCATGAGTTGCAAGAAACGGTAAATTGTATGTGATATTACATAACACATCACTTCCACACATAGTAAGTACCTACATGACTTTACATTTTATCGTTCAGTCAATATATGCCTAATTTATAATACACATATGTTTACTTCCGAAGTTATTCAACGTTGTCTTTTCATCTCACGAAGACACGTCGTGACTTTTATTACAAAGACTTAAGGTTCATATTGCAACGATTCCCACGTCTCCGTGAGATAAAAATACTAACGTATTACGCAATTCAATTGCGATTCCCTCTTGACATTCAAGCTTAGGTAATATGGGAAATGGATTGTGACAGGAAATATGTCAACTTTGCGGATTTAATCGTCAAGCCGGCTCCGTCTAGCCTTTAACTTAGAATAAACTATCCTTATTCTTCGCGTGGATGTAGAGGGGACTCGTGGCTAATTAGCAATCGCGCGAATCATACGATTTGCGAGGCTAAGCTGCGCTTACCACGGTCAATATGTAGATGGGTGATAGTTCAGCATACATCGAGACTGCTCCGTGCCGCCTAGAGCACGTTAAATCGTCGGTCCCTTTATTACGAACTAGCTTTTGCCCGCGGCTTCGCTCGCGTTTATTTATAATTTGACAATCAACTCTAAACACACTACTAAAGTTTCTATGTTATCATAATTCAATCATGATTCAAAAGACACGTGGCGCCATCTATTATCGTTATTGGTGTTTTCCTCGGGAACAGTACTTTTTTTCCGGATGAAAGGTACCCTATGTCCGTTTCTATACAACTGACAACTTAAATGAAAAATTTCAGCATGATCGGTTCAGTGGTGTAGGCGTGAAAAGGTAACAAACAAACAAACTTACTTTCGCATTTATAATATTATTACGATTATGAATAGGTTGCCTACACGAGTGACGATACTTAAGTACGTCCGGCGCACACTGGGCAGTCAGCGCCGCTACCAACCTTGCTGACTGGCTAATCTTTTCACCATAGCATGAGCTATTTTCGTATAGCTCGTGCTGACACGAGAGAAGAATACGAATAGGTACCTATGAGAGTCGTTACGGGTAGTCAGACACCCGAAAGTGTGACAACCGTCTACCCTTACGATATCCTCATTGTCCAGTAACAAGGTTGCGCAGGTCTGATGGCAGTCGCTCCGTGTAAAATTCTTGTATTCACCCGCATCTGGTTAGACTGGAAGCTGATCCCAATATAGTTGGGAAAAGACTAGGCAGAACAACTCTTCGCATGGATGTTGTGGAGGCTGTAAGGGAGACCCGATGCTATAAAAACCATTCATTCATAACACGGAATTAATATATCCATATTTACGTAACAAGCGTGCTTCTGGTAATCTTTCCAATTAAATTCATAATCAAAAATACTGCTTCGTTGGTCTTGTGGTTTCGAATGCTGAGCTTGAGGTCTTGGGCTTGATCCCCAGGTCGGGCAAAGTGATATTGGGTTATTCTGTGTGGAATTACTCAGTAGCAGCCCGGAGTCTGAATTTGTAGGCGGTTGATGGCATATACGGCTAAACTAGGGTGTACTATACACCTCTGCCCTTCCCTTCGGCAATACAAGCGTTATGTTATGTTTATTAAAAATTGTCGGTAACAAACACAGTACCTGCTCCCAAAAATTTAGATATTTAATTATAATAAGAACCTATAATAACATACAATGCAGCTGTCCCATTTCAAAACCTAGTAAGGGCTTAAAACGAAATTTTACAGGAGAGTGCATAAACATAAAATCGGTCATCTTTTGAAAAGTACTTATGTTAGGTAAAACTACGTGGTTAAAGTGACTTACTGGGTTTTAAAGTGATGACGAGGCAATGAATGGTGCACTTACTAGGTATCGATGCTTATATGCAAGTTTTCAACGCTAATGTTTTTTTATTTGGTAGGGACTCACTAGATTAGCAAGACTATGCAATAAAATGATTTTTGTAAAAAGTGTCCCTTACTATGTTTTGAAATGGGACAGCCGAATGGTGCTGATTCTCTTGTTCACCAACTAAACTAAAATTAGAGAATTGCTATCTTTTACTATCAGACAGCGCGAGAAAAGGACGGTGATAGATAAGAACTAAGTTAGAGATGTCAAACTAGTTTACACCTTGAACTTCACCGAGTTTTTAGTCGACACGTTTTGAGATGTCGTCTTGTATGGAAATATAAGTTCAACTAAATTTGACAGCTCTTGTTTACGTATGTCTCTTTCTTATTTTATCAGAGTGAAAAAGATGGCAATAACCTAAATTAAGTTTAGTTCCTGCTTAACAGAATCGGCACCATTTTGTGTATATTCATGCAAGTAACATTATTTGCATACCTTATGGACATCGAGTACAAAGTACCGGCGCGACCTAGACTGCGGTAGTAGTATCCATAGTGGACAGCGGTGTCCATAAACAGTGCGAGTCTCCATATCAATTATAAAGAAGGGAAAACGAAAAAAAAACTTGGTTTAAAGACTTTTTTATTTTTTAACCAAGTGGTCTATCATGTTAAAACAACAACAGTAATGATTGTAAATAACAGGCAATGACGATGAAATAAAATTTACTCAAAAAATTATTACGATAACTTAATAACCGGCCAAGTCCAACTTGCACTCGCGCATAAAAACGGCAAAAAAATCACGTTTGTTGTATGGGAGCCCCCTTAAATATTTATTTTATTCTGTTTTTTAGTATTTGTTGTTATAGCGTCAACAGAAATACATCCTCTGTGAAAATTTTAACTGTCTAACTATCACGGTTCATGGGATACAGCCTGGTGACAGACGGAGAGACGGACAGCGGAGTCTTAGCAATAGGGACCCTATTTGCGTTACGTACGTTACGATACGTTTTACCATTTGGGTACGGAACCCTAAAAATAAGGAAGAATTTACAAAAACACTTTTTTTGTGCTTTTCGATGATTGCAAACCAAATTTTAATTTTTTCCTTTTATTAAATAACTAGCTTTTGCCCGCAGTTTCGCTTGCGTGAAATTTTGATTCCGTTAAGTGACGATTTTCCATACAAACTTTCATCCCCTATTTCACCCCCTTTGGGGTAGAATTTCCAAAAATCCTTTCTTAGCGGACGTCTACCAACTATAGACTACCTCCCTGCCAAATTTCATCTTCATACGTCAAGCGGTTTTCGATATTTCGTGATGAGTGAGTAAGTGAGTGAGTGACCTTTCGCTTTTATACAGGGTGTTAACGAATTCGTGTAATTCCTTCAAACCGCGTGATCTACTGGTGACACTGATTGACCCTGCATTGGGTTTTTTTCAGAATCAACAAAAAAAAGTATTCAAAAAATTCACCATGGTATTCTGTATCTGAGTAATTTTAGTGTCTCAAGTTAACTGACTGCGTGGAGCGATATCGCGCTAGTCATGCCTGTCAGCTGTGTCGCCGTGCCTTCATTAATTTACGCATGGCATCGAAATTTCCTATCACTTAAAAAAATATTTGGGAAATAAAAAGTGTATTTTTATTTTTAATCAATCTGAATCCCATGCGGTGTTAATCTATATCATTAATAGATCATGTGGTTTGAAGGAATTACACGAATTCGTTAACACCCTGTATATTTAGATGTCTAATTTCATATGTGCACTTTACGAAGACTCACATTGTATATTTCCGTAACGTACCGTGTAGGTAAACATGAATGCCCAAGTCAGCCTAAGTTCCGCCCAAATCCACAATATTTCTAGCTAGGCTCGTAAGTTACCTAAAGCAGTGTAGTGAGTAAAACGGATATTAACATACTGAAATATGCGTACACAATTACGTATTTAAATAAACCTCTTAAGCCATGCGCACACCCCGTTACAAATGTTCCAGATTCTTTTCTGGTGAGGCGTTAAATATACCGGACGACTTTTTTTAGTCTGGAAAAAATTGGGTACAATAGGTTTACGGAGTAGAACCCGATGGCATACTTTTTTTTTAAATTGCCTATGATATTTGTCTATCAATAAATACCACTAATTTGAAGATCATACTAAATCAATAAAATTAGAAATTTTGAAGTAAATAAATCGATTAAGTTGTGGCGGCATCTATCTCGCTACATGCGAACTATCCTACATCGCGCAATCAAGATTTAACACGCAGATAGTATATATACAACCTCCCAACATCAACCGTTGGGCAGTAGCCCGCCAGGCACAAGACTCCGCCTGGTTGGAGGATCCTCCCTTTGGTTGGTTGGAGGAACACCACACCAAGTTTCTCCACAAAGTAAATAATATCGAAATTCAAGTCATACACAACCTGCGTATGATTAGAGTTTCCATAGTGGATATCTCTTGACATATCAATTTAAAAAAAAACCGGCCAAGTGCGAGTCGGACTCGCGCACGAAGGGTTCCGTACCCATTATCTATAAAAACGGCAAAAAAATCATGTTGGTTACATGAAAGCCTTCTTAAATATTTATTTTATTCTGTTTTTTAGTATTTGTTGTTATAGCGGCAACAGAAATACATCATTTGTAAAAATTTCAACTGTCTAACTATCACGGTTCATGAGATACAACCTGGTGACAGACGGACAGACGGACGGACAGCGGGGTCTTAGTAATCATCATCATCATCATATCAGCCTATTGCCGTCCACTGCTGAACGTAGGCCTCCCCCAAAGATCGCCAACCATCCCGGTCTTGGGCAGCCCGCATCCATCCGCTGCCAGCCACCTTTTTCAAATCGTCGGTCCATCGTGCCGCAGGGCGTCCCACACTACGTTTGCCCAAACGCGGTCTCCACTCTAACAAGTGTCTGCTTCATCTACCATCTGTTCGTCTGCAGACATGGCCGGCCCACTTCCACTTCAGCGTGCTAATTCTACGCGCAATGTCGGTCACTTTAGTTCTCTGGCGAGTGACTTCATTGCGAATTCTATCCACCAGAGAAACCCTGAGCATCGCTCTCTCCATAGCACGCTGAGCAACCTTAAATTTGTGGACCAGGCCCACGGTGAGTGTCCACGTTTCGGCTCCGTAAGTCATTACTTCTTGGGTCTTAGTAATATGGTCCCGTTTTACCCTTTGGATACGGAACCCTAAAAACTATATCATGGGGTTCGACTCCATTCACCTAATGTACCCAATGTTTTTCAAGACGGTAAAAAACGTCATCCAATACAAAGCTAAATTAAAACTGCATTCTGTCTCAATCGAACCGTTTTATACCTCGTAATATGTATGTATTACATCAGTGTCTTGTATGCATGTGCGCAATAAAAAATGAAGCGATAAAACAAAACAAACATTTAGTATCGATTACCTCGAAGTTAATGGCTTGCATAATGTAGGTACTCGTTGTACAGGAAAAAATGTTGTTAAATACTCGTAATATGTGGGGTACAATTTTATAAAAGCTGTTAACGTTCGTTACTGTGGTGAAATGTATGAATGTACACAGTGCCGGCGTAAGGGCCACCGACACCCCGGGCGAAAATATTGTGGCGCCCACTTGAGGGAAGCAATATCAAGTGTTAGTACTCCAACTTCAGACCTTGGCGCCCCCCAGAATTTGTCGCCCTGGGCCATCGCCCCATCACGCCCCCCCCTAACGCCGGCACTGAATGTACAGAATGTATGTTTCAATGAATAGGGCTACACTATGTCACGCTTAGCGGATTAAGGGTGGCTTGAGGAGTCAACCCTTAACGAGCTTATGCACATAAAATCAAAAAATCTACCAAGAATCTTAGCAGGCGTGTAGGTACTTACAGAAGAATAATGAAAACACTTTTAACCATACAATATACATTTTATAATTATTACAAATTAAGATACAGGGCGTCGTGGTTCCTAACGATACGAGGAGACCAGGGTCATCAAGTGTAGGTAGACAGTAACTTAACCGGCGGCTGCTGAGGCGCGAGAGAGGCCTTTTATAGGCTCACCACCGTCACAATTACCATAGAAAAAGGAATCCGTTTTAAATAAAAGAAAAAAAACCTGAAAAAAAAAGTAGAATAAATAATATAAGTACTTAATAAAAAGTTTATTCAGGTAAAAAGGTAAAACACTAAATACAAATTTGCTTAAATCTACGAAAAAATCACTTGTATTATGTAGAAGACTTGAAATAAAAAAAGAAACATAAAAGTTAATGCGACGAAAGCGTTAAAGTAAATGCCTAAGACCCAATTTCACCATACAATGTTAGTTGTTAATGTTCTGTTAAGCTGTCAATGTCAATTTCAATCGTTTGGCAACAATTTATTTTAGGAGAATTGGGCCCCAGTTTCTGTCTGATAACAAATCATTTCCCTAATCATATCTTCCTCATCTTTTCTCCCAGAAACCTCAAAGACAATCCGGTTGATAGTCCTAACAAGGCTCATCTGATTAGCAATTCAATGAGCTCTCTTAATGAGTACGTAATTGGTACTGTTAGATGAGCAGGGTTATTACAGTCGTGTGCCGGCTGCGTGACCGCTAACTATGTTTACTATCTGGGGCTCTCTTGTGCTTATTGTAAATTAAAAAGAAATATTATAACATTTGTGACCTTAATTTGCTTGTAATTCAACATCTTATGTAGGCCACTGTTGAATGTTATAGATCTTTTCGCCTCGAACAGTTAACGGAATAAAGCTCAAAGTGAAAGATTACGGATGGAAAACTATCTGACTACATTAGAAAATGATTACTTCATCTTTATAAAAAAAGATAGACGTTATACAAAACTAAGTTCTAACTCCTTACAAGTAAAAGTCTTATTCAATCCTCAATAACGGGTTACGAACGTCATTACGCATTGCAGACGCATTTCCGTTTATATTGCATTTATAGATTCATACACACCAACTGATTGTTGAACTTATATGTATACCTATGTAAGTGAACCGTTTGCATAAGCAATTTAAATTTCGAAATTACTTGTGAATTGTGAAAATTAGTTTATTACAATTAATAAATTATGACACACTTCTTATCAATACGCCATTCGAATTTATTGAAACCTGAAGCAGTTCTTACAAAAGATACTAATAGTGTAATTAGTTACATACCTCAGAAATAGAAGAACGACGGAACGAACGAACAAAGCTCTAAATTACCGTGGTTAAATGATTAGTTGGTAAAGATGCCAAAATAGTGTTTGAGCCCTAAAACAAATTTTATAAGCACTAAGCAAAGGACATAACCCATTCAGCCTAATTAATGCTTAGGTAATTTGGTAAAGATGCCAAAATAGTGTTTGCCTTTACACAATTTTTTTAGGCGTGAAGCTATTTCCACAATCTATTCAGCCTTATTAGAACCCCCAAGCTATCTGCCTGCGTTCAAGTAAGCAATACCAGCTCCCGTTAAATGGGTCCGTTACGCTGACCGCGCAGATGTCTACCCGGGTTCCGCTACACACGCCTGTCTCTACTGATAAATGACAGTGGATGTAACGCCTACACCGCGATGACTGGAATGTTAGCCTGCCTGTACCATGGACTTACAGTTCGACCAACGTAATAGGTCAGATTTGGAGTTTGCTTAAAAACACAATATAAATGTGTACAGATGTTTTTTGTAGTGAGACCTAATGTTATCTTCAGCATTCACTAAGGCGCTATGCAAAATATCTTGGACGATTAAAGTATAATCCCATTTATCTATCATATAACTAGAGTAACTCGATTACCGTGTTTTTGGTCCAAATCAAATGTGGAACGCCTTTGTAATACGGTCGCGTAGTTCTTAATTGAAATTCATTTTGTGTTAACTAAATATTCTAAAATAGTATGGAGACTAGTTTGGTTTGTTTATTTCTTTTCAAAATCACAGAACGAATCAAATCACTTTATCTCGCTATTTAAATCAGCACCTAAGGAAGTGACTTAATAAAGTATCTACTTATTACAGAAATATTCTAAAACATCACGTAATCACTGTAACATTTCCGATTAGTTTCATATCTTTGTTGAAACTATTTCTTTAACAAAACAATCCTGAGTATTGTGATGTAGAATGTCCAGTTTACGACTATATTTTATAAAAGCAGCTCCATTGTTTTAGTTAAAAGATCTGACAGAATACAGACTAATTAAAATAGCGATCTAGATTCCATAAAGATATCTCATAACATAAAAAAACAGTTCCTTATTGCTGACGAAGCTTACTTCCCTAGAATGAAAATGGTTGAGAACTTTGTTTAGATACTAGCGACCCGCCCCGGCTTCGCACGGGTGCAATGTATTATACATATAAACCTTCCTCTTGAATCACTCTATCTATTAAAAAAAAAACCGCATCAAAGTCCGTTGCGTAGTTTTAAAGATCTAAGCATACATATGGACAGACAGCGGGAAACGACTGATTTATACTATGTAGTGAAGTCAATTAACTTTTGATTATACGTTTATAATAATACCTTAGTTTTGTTATCATAAAATGTCTCATTCATTTTACTGCCTAGAATTTGCCAACTTACATTATAGTCAGAAACGTATTATTTTTTACAAATCCCAGCGTGATGTTAATGTGGACTACCGTTTGATTTAAAATTTAATCTTGATGCTCTTTTATTTGAATATTAAAATTAGAAAAAAAGAAAGATAAGCACCGATTTTTGATTCCGAATGCATAATAATACGAAGTTATCACTAAAAACCATTAAAATCTATATATACAAGAATCTTATGTCATAACTTCATAAGCATGGTGGATTTAAAGGTCCAAATATATGAAGACCTCCATCCCAGTAACAATAGTTTTTTTTTATTATAAAAACGTCACATCTACAATTTTTTTTTGTAGCCAGTCATGTGTCCTTTATCATCGTAACAACATCCAAAACGAAACGTAACAACACGGTCATAGATTTAATCTAACCACAGATAAACAGATTCACCGCACACATCCGCAATATTCTTCTCCTAGCGTGAAAGGCGGTGAATGGTTCACTCCCCACACAGCTTGCGTGAAAAGCGAATGTAAATTGTTAGATTTCCACTCAATGATCACTGCATTTGTTATGTCCATTACGTATGTGCAAATGATCATTTCAACATAGTCATCATCATCCATCTGTGTTCGTAGTTCGTTCATAGATGACTTGCTGACCTAATGTCAATAAAATGCAGAACATAAAATTGTCGGAATATGCATACCTAATTCTTAAATCACTTTATTAATCTAAACTATTAATCTTATAATATTTACACAAACAATATTTACATAATTACAAATAAAAGAATATACCAAAAAAAAAATCCTAATTAATAAAACTATAAACTAAAATAGGGCATCAAAATATTCCTCCGCATCGCTGTCGACTGGTAACGTGCCCAGAAGGCTGGCAGCATTGCCACGTTGTATGGCAATGCTAATCCTTTGACCAAAGTAGAGGCCAGCCTTCGGGTCACGGGTCGTGTCGACCAGCCGCCTTGCAATATCTTTTGTATAAAATTTGGGTACTCGGACCCTACGGCCCGAGGGTTTCGACCCCAAACGGCTGAAAATATAATTACTGATAAAGTTATTATATTTTCGCAGCGCCAGCACAAATTCTTAAATTGATGCCGATAGAATACATAATCAGTGTATTACTGTCCCACGGTTGGGCACGAGTCTCTACTCAGAATTAAGCCTTAGTCCAACACGCTGGCCTGAGGACCAATTCAACTAGCAAAATTGTTGCCAAACGCAAACGAACCACAACCTTCAGTCAGTTTTTGTTTGCGAAAACTGTCAAAATGATTGGTTTTGCTTTTTATGTCAAACAATTTGACAGTTTTTGAAAACGAAAACTGTCGGAATGAATGATTCGGATTTGGTTCGGTTGCGATTGATCAATTATGCTTTTAGTAGAATTAGCCCCCTGGTACGGGTTGTCGAACCACACCATGGGCGCCGGTAGGAGGGTGCAAGGGGGCGCACTTGCACCTTGCACCCCTCTGTCATGGAAGAAAATACATGGAAAAAAATTAAGAAATAAACATTTTATTATTTGAATTTGACATTAATTTACTTGACCTGACGCAAATCCCTAATTTTATATACTATAATTACGGATGCAGTTAATACACCTCCCTGAAAATAATCCTGATGGCGCCCATAAACTACACATACCATCCACAACTATTTGGAGCTTTGTCGACTGTGCAGGTTTCCTCAAGATGTTTTTCTTTCACGCAAGTGATAAATAAATTCTGATAAAATGCATTTTATTACTAAATAAAACAAAATATAGATTATACTAGGAGTCCGTGATCTTTAGGAAAATTTAATATTCAATATCAATTATATAATTGTATTGTTTAACTATTAAAAAATATTTGATTATATTATCTAATCAACTATTCAGAATGACAATCAAGTATTTTAATATATTTAAATAAGTCACATTTCCATTGAACCATGATTGCAAATAACTGCGTATGGTCAGCAACAGTTACTAATAAATAACTTAGCTACTATACAACATTTGAAGTTATTATTGTTTCGTTCTGTTTCTCTCATATTATATCTCTATAGAATAAAAAAAATATAGTCAATCAATGTCACTGGTGATTCGTTACAATATGCAATACAACAATAGTGATAAAAACTAGCGTCCACCATAAGTCACCATCGACCTCAACCCGAGATGACAGCGACAGTGCACGGTGCCGGCTCGCGCGCAGTCCCTCGACAGCCGCGCACGCGCGCGCACCATGCAGCGCCCGCGCCTTTCGCTCGCGATGCGCGATAACTGGCGACATCTGCAGCGCCTTTACGGCCTCGACCTCGACTGTGATGACTGCTCACCCCCGCGACGAGCCCCCAGTCTCGACTCGCTCATCAACTCCTCGGAAGGAGCCGTCTCCAGCGCAGACGCGTCCGCACCCGAGGACTCCGATTCCGGAGCGGACACCCGCGCTGACCCAGAACCACCCCGCAGAAAAGCTAACTCTAACCCAGAAAGGATAAAGAAATGCCCTCAAAGTTTCTCGTCATCGTCGAGCGGCCACATGGAGACGATACATGAAGAAACAACCGAACCCAAAGTGTCAGTGAAGGAGATTCTCGCGAGATTTGAGAATCTCACTGAAAATACACAGGTAATAACAGTGTTTGTGTGTAGTGTTCCGGATGAAAATGGGGTGAACAGGTTTGAAAGTAATTTGTTATTAAACTACGTGCTCCAGTTAACGGTAAATGTAAACTGCAAATCAACAGTTTCCATCGATTTCCTTAATCAGCTGTTTGAAAACAAACATTTCGCAACGTGACATTACAAGATTTGTTTGGTCAACGTATTTCACTGGATTTAAGTGTAATAGTCGTTTCAAAAGTCTACCTTGTTGAAAACATGACGATGACGATTATGAATGCATTATCTTTTTTTTTGAGTGACGCATGATGCGCAAACGCTTTCCAATCAGCGTCGATGATCTCGCTGTGTAATCGATCTATTCATGAGGTTCAGTACATTGTTAGTTCTGCTGCATTTCTTGTCATTACCTTTGTCAACACATCTCGTGACTAAGAAAATTCAATTCAGTTTCTTCTACGATTTATTTAAATAACTAATTTGCAGTATTTGTATTTTTATGCATTTGCTTTTCTTTTGAACAGATATTTGCTTCAAATTCTTTGTCTGAAATATGTATTTAGCGAGAGGTTTGCTACAGTCATTCAACTTATTACGTATACAATATGCAACATCAGTCTTGTATATATTTTCGATTTCGAACGGAAAATATTTAGACATTAATTTAACATTCTCAAATTAGTTATCGAACGCTTATGATTTCCTACTTCCTTAACATATGTTCTGTTCACATTAGGAGGACGCTTAACTATTATAATCCGTTCCACTTTTGTCCTAATTGCATCAAACGCTTCAAAAACCGTTTCGCAACATAGTTCCTTGCCTATTATAATCACCTATCATTCTATACGCTCATCTCCTCCAAATGCTTTTCAAATTGTTGCAAATCATCAATGACCTTTGGTAAATACCATTTCATATAGCTTTAGTATGTATTACGAAAGATGTTAGGAAACTGAAATTATCTAACAATTATATTTAGGCGATTAGCGCACGCGACAGGTATCTGAGCAGGCATGAACATGACCCTTCACAAGTCAAGGCGAGGCAGTGGCTTGACAACTAGAAGTATTTCTTTGTGAGCTATGGGAACATTCAACAGCCTAACTGAAGTATTTCTCATTGAAGCCAATGAAATCATTGTTAACAGCCATTACAGTTACAAATTTCGTGTTTAATTCTTAGGCGTTATTTTATGTAATTCCTTTTTGCTTGGAGGAATCGCCTTTAGATTTATAGAACACCATCAGATCATGAGGAAGTTCATTAGACTACTTTGTAACTACAAAAACTATTTAACTTTTAAGACTGCGATCTACAGGTTTTCTGCGCATTGTGGCCAGATCCCGGTTCCAAACCAGTGAGCCGAACAAATTCAACACATGCTCACAGACTTAATACCCTTTAATTAAAAATGTAATCACTCTCGTCACTGACTCTGTGTTGTGTTTTCTTTTAAAACAATCGCATTTAAGTCAGCCAGTTCTTTATAAATTTTGATAAACAGTTTTACAGTTTCGTTACGCCTATTTCAGGGTATACTTTTCTTTTTGACATTGGTGTCTGGTCGATCTGAAACAATCTAAATTTGTAAATGCTCACAATTTACCGTTTTGTTCTCTTCAACACGATGGAATATTACAGCATAGAATAAGATAGTTGAGTGGATGAGATTCTTCTTCACAGTATAAACGCTAGGAAGCAGTGAAGGGCGGGTGTTTTTGGGGCTGTCGTTTGTAACATTGACGTTGAAAAAGAACTAAAGCGTGTATTACACTTGGCTGAATTTAGTCGTCTTAATTCAGTCGATACTGAATTTAGTCAAGTATAATCGCAATTAGCAAGCTAATTTTGTATCTGAATTTAGGATGCTATCTTGCTAATTGCGATTATACTTGACTAAATTCAGTATCGACTGAATTAAGACGACTAAATTCAGCCAAGTGTAATAAGCGCTTAAGTAACTCTAGTCTATTTTAAATGAATGAGTTTTGAAGTTTGGTACAAAATAAATATTGAGCACATATGACTTTGTCTTCGTCCTGAGTTTTTCAGTCTTACTAACAACTGCTTTGTATAAAGAAAATAACAAAAACATGATTGATATAACTTTCATAACCTTTGTGACAGCCACAGAAAGATTTGGGTTGGCCAGTGCTAAGCTAAAGACAATGGATTCGTAATCATAGTCATTACGTATCAACATTAATGCCATATATTTTCATCCAAATTTTCATTTCAATAAACCACTACATCATCTCTGTTGTCATGCCAATTCATCAATACACGCACACAATACACTGTGATGCTGACATTTGATTAATTTGTCATGTTTGTTACGCAAGCGAAGAATTGACAATTGAGTGTTTGTTGTTGATAGATAGAAATGAATTGCCATGAAGTAAGCTTTGAATAGACTACTAGGTAGGTACGTCCGTTCCGGAAATCGGAAGATGCTGATTAGCGATAAAATTAGGAAGTTCACTAGCAACATGAGGGAATTTTCGTTGTAGAACTACCATGTATACACCAACTGTTTCAAAGAATTGACATGCTTTGGGATAAGAACCCTTAATTCCATTATGAAATAGTTTAGTTTCTATTGCTATTAAAATTGTTATATGACCTTTCAAAACTTTTTGTTGCATTCCAAGAACTTTTTGCGCTTCAGAGAGCATAAGCCGTCGAGCCTGGTTGACATACGGATATCTATGACAAAGGCATGTGGCCCGAAAGTTTGATAACCGGTCCCCAGAAATTGGTTTGCACAGGTCAAAAATGTCGCTCTGTAAGAATTACTGATACCCATTCAACCTCTTTTGGTGGGACTGGAATCCAACCCCAACAAAATTGGGAAAAAAACTGGGGTAAAGGTACAAGTCCGAGATGGGCTGCAAACTGCAGACTGCAACCGAGTCGCCATCGGAATAGCGCCTTTAAGATATGCACTTTAAAGGTGCTATTCCGACAGCGACTGCAAAACTGCAACCGCAGACCGCAGCCGCAGATCGCACCGCAAGCGATACTACTTTTGCAGTTTGCGTTCTGCAGCCCGTCTCGGCTCAACTTTAATGATGAGCCTTTCGGTTTTCTATCCAACAAGGTCTGAGTTCTATCCCAACCCGTACCTCGAAACTTTTGGATTTCCTGTGCGAATCACAATTTAATTATCACTTGAATTAATGATGAAAGAAAACATCGTACGTAAACCTTCACACCTAAGAGGACTCGAAAAAGTTCTCGATGGTGTATGAAGTTCGCCAAACCGCACCAGACCAGCTTGGTGGACTTTCCTTCTCATATGAAAAGAGGCACATACCCAACAGTGCGAATGTAGACTGATGATGGTGACTAGTGTAAACATGTACATACCGCGAAGTCTCACCGCGTTCAATGCCTTCCTGGACGCCAGATCGAATTTTGATATGTTTGCGGGTGAATGGAGGGTGATTTTGTCGGAATGTCTGGAGTACTGCGAGAGGAATGCATCATGAACGAGAGAAAGAATATACTGTCAGAAGTATTGTAAGGGATTTATGAAAGAGTTTATTAGAATTATTAGTTTTTTTTTCCTTCCCTTGTATTGTATGTATCGTCTTCTATTACTACTATCTTTAATTGGTGTAAGACCATTTTAATTAAAGTAAATAAATAAATACATATAAATGTATACTAATATCGTTTAACACTGCTGCTTGCTGTGACTTAATCTAAGTACTAAGCAAAGTGATTCTGACTTATCATTCTAAAATCTTTATTGTTTTTCTCCATGGGAAAAGCCCATGTTTATCTATTACGGTGACGAACCTATACATAACTCCGGTACTTTCTTTTATTACAATATCAAAGGAATAATCAGCCCTCATGACAGGGACATCAATTCTTGTAATAACGGCTTAAAAGTGAAACACGTCACAGTCGGCGCCCGCGCAGGCGCGCTGGGGGAAAGTTGATCATATGCGTGTGCGCAGTTAACGCTGTCAATACGAATAAGTACTACTTATATAGTTAGTATTGTATGTTATTGTGAGACGTCATTTGTTAAGGTGTTATGTTGATTGTTGTTTTTTAGCGTTTGTAATAGCACTCGTTACAATGTTGCTTTCTTTACGTTCTTTACTTCCTGAGGTTCTAGTTATCGCTCGAAGCCATTGTCTTACAGCCGTGCTTATCGCTCAAATTAAAATTTTATTGTTATTGCTACGATTATTTATGCCATAGTTGGAAAACTTACCTTTTTGAAAAACATGCTTACTGCCTTCTGAGTACCTAACATCTTCAGGATTAATCCTGCAATTATCCACATGCCATGTATGCATTATTTACGAAATTTTGTGATACATCTAATTTTAATACACGGTACCCGGGAATCGTATCCGATGACTATTAAAATATATAATAAATTGCCAACACAATTTAAGAACCCGCTTCTCACGGTATATAATTTCAAATGAAATGGCTTATTTCCTCGAGTTTCTATAGTAGGTATGTATAAGATTGTTCGGAAACTCATTTAATTTTTTCGCAACAGATGACTTAATTGTTTTTTTCAAAGCCAACTTCACACTTAAGCCGCATACGCATATCATTATATATTTTGATAGCTGATATAGCAAGGCTTGCTTGTGAAAAAGTTCGATTGATTATAAGCACCTTGTTTGGTACCCTTTCAAATAGGGAGAGTGAAAAGCAGATTTTTCGACACATTTTACATTTTTACTATCAAAAAGGTAAAAATGCTGTTCAATCAAGAAAAAAATTATCCGATGTATGTGGAGAAGATGTATTATCAGAATGCCAGTGCCAAAACTGGTTTGCGAAATTTTGATCTGGCAATTTTGATGTTAAAGATGCACCACGTTCTGAAAGGCCCAATTGAAGCTGGTGAAGACACTATAAAGGCATTAATTGATGCAAACCGGCGAATAACACCTGGTGAGATCACTGACAGATTAAATTTATCGAATTCGACCGTTCATGATTACAAGAAACGCCTAATTTTATGCAAAGCTCGACTTAAAATTCAATTAAAACGAAATTACTTTCTGAACGACCTAATATGAAAGATTATTTTGAATTGGAATTGTATAAAACAAAATTTTGACATGGATTAATACTTTTATAAACAAATCTTATATTATTAATTTTTATCTGCCTTTAATTAATCTTCTAGTACCTATTTTAATTACTTTGAAATACCAATTCTTATTATTTTGACATTATTTAATGCAATGTCAAAATAATAGAATACGATTGTTTGACGAATTAATATCCTGCAATTACTTTTATTTAAATTGCATGACAGCTCCTGGCGAAACATGTAATGCCAAATAATCACAAGGTATGTAACATCATTTTATACCCTGATGCAAATAATATTTTCTTTCTTTCCGATCTGTTTATCCGAATCTTAAATTATTATTTTCGGCACAAATAATTTTTTGCAGTGATTAGCTGCTCCCTAGGTCACTGATGAGCCATACAAATAAGGCATCAAGACCAAACCTATACTTAATACAGTATGAAAATTCCACTTAACCATAACACAAAGCACCATGGACCATACATAATAATGATGACACGACACAATGCGCGAACCGATAGCTAATTGTCTGCGTGACGGGGCCTCTGCGACAATCGCGGAGTTAATCGGACCATGGTTCCGTTTCCTCTTTGCTGGACACCCGACACGGTTTAGCAAACGAATTAGCGATGCCGTGTGAAATACATATACGTAGAATATTGTAGGTTTTGATACAAAATGTATTGTTGTCAAGGTTTCTATTGAAACGAAATAATTCTCCCAAATCTTTTGACACGACTGCCCAAAAAAAGATGTTTTCATGTATCAGGGTTCATGTATGTGTATGTAAGTGTGTGAATTTCTTTATTCTACCATAACTTCTAAACTCCTAAACCCATTTAAATGTATGTAAATCAGCATAAAGATACAAGTCTGAGACGGGCTGCAAACTGCAGACTGCATCCGCAGACCGCAACTCGTCGTCCGAATAACACCTTTAAGGTGCACACCTTAAAGGTAGTATTCCAACGGCAACCGCAGATGTCAGCAGCAGACAAGCGACACTACTGGTTCATACAAACCAATGTGACTTGCAGTCTGCGGTTGCAGTTTGCAGCCCGTCTCGGACTTGTACCTTAACAGAAAATTCTGATGCAGTTGCGGGGTCCATAAATTATGTTTTTTTTTTAATTGTCCCACCATCTGCATCTGAATTTCAAATACATATTTGTTGTTATGCCAAAAAATGTTCAACACAACTTATTTTTTGACTTTTTTGTTTCATTTTTAATAACACGAAAATTGGGAGATATAAATAACTGGAACTAAAAGAACCCCTCAAATATGAAGTTTATTTAAAACTAGCTTCTGCCCGCGACTTCGTACGCGGATCCTGTTGCTTATGCCAGCGACAACGGAGTCGTCAAAATCGAAGATCTGAAACGTCTGATGTTGAATTCTAAGAGCCCGGGGACAGAAAAACAAAGGGATGCGCGAAACGATTCGAGACGTTCCAGATCTTTCATTTTTGTAAGTCAGCAGGAAATGCCCATAAGACTAAACAACTTTTGCTAAGACGTCATTCCTATATATGTTATAGTGTCGCTGGGCTTTGGAGTTCCACAACAGGTGTTCCAAATGTTCAAATTTATTCTCACAGCAGAAAATGCTCTTCACGTGGAATAATTTTTGCTATGGCACCATTTTTATATCTCTTATACCTACTTTAGCTGGTCCACATCCGATTCTTCAGATGATATCGACATTCTGTCTAGAGAGAATCAGATAATGTCGAAGTCGATCAGAATTCAAACGTTCGTTGCGCTCTTCTTCTGTCTCTTCATGCCGTATTCCAGCAATTCTTTCTCTCTCATTTTCTAACTGATTATGAATATTTTGTTGTGTGCGTGTTCGGGACAATGTATGATAATCTCGATCAGAAGTTAGTCGCACATCCCGTTCATCACTCGTTTCAAAAGACCTGTAAGTACTTAGATGTACGAATACGCTGAGAACTGAAGCGTGATTCTGTATCGGTAAACGTCTCCGATTCGCGAGACAATGCATGTCGCTCACAATCAGCGGACAGTCGCGCATCACGTTCCCCACTTGTCTCTCTAGAGACCTGCTAGAAGTCAATGCGTAGATACGCTGAGAACTCAAGCGCAATTCTCTATCCGTGAACGTCCCCGACTCGCGAGACAATGCGTGACGTTCACGATCAGCGGTCAGTCGCGCATCACGTTCCCCACTTGTCTCTAAAGACCTAAAAGTCAATGCGTAGATACGCTTGGAACTCAAGCACAATTCTCTATCCGTGAACGTCTCCGACTCGCGAGACAATGCGTGACGTTCACGTTCAGCGGTCAGTCGCGCATCACGTTCCCCACTTGTCTCTAGAGACCTAGAAGTCAATGCGTAGATACGCTTGGAACTCAAGCGCAATTCTCTATCCGTGAACGTCTCCGACTCGCGAGACGATGCGTGACATTCACGATCAGCGGTCAGTCGCGCATCACGTTCCCCACTTGTATCTAGAGACCTAGAAGTCGATGCGTAGATACGCTTCGAACTCAAGCGTAATTCTCTTTCCGTCAACGTCTCCAACTCGCGAGACAATGCATGATGTTCACGATCAGCGGTCAGTCGCGCATCATATTCTTCACTGGTCTCTAGAGACCTGGATGTAGATGCGTAAATACGCTGAGAACGCAGGCGTGCTTCGCGATCCGAAGAGGTTTCCACGGAGCGAGTTGCAGCCTGATGTTCCCGAACAGCATCAAGTCTCTCCTGACGCTCTTCGGTAGATTCTTGGGATCTTATGATCCTCAATCTTTTAGCTCCTTTGGAACATTGGAAAAGATTTGACCTCTTTCTAGGCATGGTTATAGTTTTATTGTGAAGATACCTGATCAATTAAAATCTAAGTGACTGCTCCCCTGCGTTACCGGGTAGACTACCGTGTCACGAAGATAAATGGAAAAGGAAATTAAACACTCAAATAACATAAGCCGGAAGGCATATTTATTCGATAAAATAACAAAATAAATGGGAGTTTTGGCCAGTAGAGTCAAATTTTCAATGATATACCATCGTCATCCAAAATTAGTCCTTAACTGTTACCGCCGTCACCGCGTGGAGGTACTCCCAGCTTATGTTGTTTTATAATTATACAGTGAAATTAGTGATAGCTTTTATTTCCATATCAGATGTTTCTGATCGTCGATTTTTATAAGTCAAGGAAATGCCCATCAGACCGAACAACTTTTGCTAAGACGTCATTCCTATATATGTTATAGTGTAGGTGGGCTCTTGGAGTTCCACAACAGGTGTTCCAGATCATCGATTTTATAAGTCAACAGAGAGTGCTCATCAGATTGAACAACTTTTGCTAAAACGTCATTCCTAAATATGTTATAGTGTGGCTGGGCGCTTGGAATTCCACAACAGGTGTTCCAGATCTTCAGTTTTTATACGTCAACAGAGAGTGCTCATCAGGCTGAACAATTCTTACTAAGACGTCATTCCTATATATGTTATAGTGTAGCTGGGCTCTTGGAGTTCCACAACAGGTGTTCCAAATCTTCGATTTTATAAGTCAACAGAGAGTGCTCATCAGATTGAACAACTTTTGCTAAAACGTCATTCCTAAATATGTTATAGTTTGGCTGGGCGCTTGGAATTCCACAACAGGTGTTCCAGATCTTCAGTTTTTATACGTCAACAGAGAGTGCTCATCAGGCTGAACAATTCTTGCTAAGACGTCATTCCTAAATATGTTATAGTGTGGCTGGGCGCTTGGAATTCCACAACAGGTGTTCCAGATCTTCAGTTTTTATACGTCAACAGAGAGTGCTCATCAGGCTGAACAATTCTTGCTAAGACGTCATTCCTATATGTTATAGTGTAGCTGGGCTCTTGGAGTTCCACAACAGGTGTTCCAGATCTTCGATTTTATAAGTCAACAGAGAGTGCTCATCAGATTAAACAACTTTTGCTAAAACGTCATTCCTAAATATGTGATAGTGTGGCTGGGCGCTTGGAATTCCACAACAGGTGTTCCAGATCGTCAGTTTTTATACGTCAACAGAGAGTGCTCATCAGGCTGAACAATTCTTGCTAAGACGTCATTCCTAAATATGTTATAGTGTAGCTGGGCTCTTGGTGTTCCACATCAGGTGTTCCAGATCTTCAAATTTATTCTCTCAACAGAAAATGCTCATCACGTGGAACAATTTCTGCTATGGTACCATTTTTGTATCTCTTATAGTTTAGCTGGTCTGTTGCGGTTCTGCGTCTGGTGTTCAAGTTTCCAAGATAAATTATAGCCTATGTGTTGCCCAGATTTAATACCTATACAACAAAAACAAAAACATTCAAATCCGTCCAGTAGTTCCGAAGATTAGCGTGTACAAACAAACAGACAAACAGACAAACAGACAGACTTTTTTTTTTGGATTCGTGCTCTATTACTGTTTCTAAACCCCCCTCAATCATTTTTTTTTAAATATATTCAATGTACAGACACAGTTTTTTTACTGTTTTATTATATGTATATAGATGTTCAAGTCTTCCTCTGCTGAAAACATAGCCTGCTAATAGCAAATGGTGAATTTCAATGATTAGTTTAAGATCATCAAGATTTAGTAAGTACAAGAATTTGATTAGTCGGACTTCGCAAAATGTCTCATTTGAAACCATTGATTTGATTGAATTATTAACATTGTCAATAAATTCAAATACAAACGCTCATAGCTTTGAAAATATCTCCGTATTCGTAGAATTTTTCTCCGTAATATTTTATCGACGGATTTTTATTTTCTAAACCTCATTACCAACTGATGGAAATCGGAATCTACCGCACGCGATGCTACGTGATCTTCTATTAAAATATTTGTATTATTGTGACACGAATACTCGTCACACATATCGAGAATCGAGAGGTAAATCGATCTTGATCGTTATCGTTCCTAATCGATGTAACGGCATGATCTCGACTATTGCAATAAAGCTGGTTTTTCTTTGTTTTATGATTATATTGTCTTTAAGATAATTGAGTTTTTATCAGTATTATTAGAAATAAGTGGTACGGTGACAGAATTTTCTGTAGACTGTGTATTATTATGTGCAGAATTGTTGGCGTTTTGATTTAAGATTTCATTTATTTCAAAACTAGCTTCTGCCCGCGACTTCGTACGCGGATCCTGTTGCTTATGCCAGCGACAACGGAGTCGTCAAAATCGAAGATCTGAAACGTCTGATGTTGAATTCTAAGAGCCCGGGGACAGAAAAACAAAGGGATGCGCGAAACGATTCGAGACGTTCCAGATCTTTCATTTTTGTAAGTCAGCAGGAAATGCCCATAAGACTAAACAACTTTTGCTAAGACGTCATTCCTATATATGTTATAGTGTCGCTGGGCTTTGGAGTTCCACAACAGGTGTTCCAAATGTTCAAATTTATTCTCACAGCAGAAAATGCTCTTCACGTGGAATAATTTTTGCTATGGCACCATTTTTATATCTCTTATACCTACTTTAGCTGGTCCACATCCGATTCTTCAGATGATATCGACATTCTGTCTAGAGAGAATCAGATAATGTCGAAGTCGATCAGAATTCAAACGTTCGTTGCGCTCTTCTTCTGTCTCTTCATGCCGTATTCCAGCAATTCTTTCTCTCTCATTTTCTAACTGATTATGAATATTTTGTTGTGTGCGTGTTCGGGACAATGTATGATAATCTCGATCAGAAGTTAGTCGCACATCCCGTTCATCACTCGTTTCAAAAGACCTGTAAGTACTTAGATGTACGAATACGCTGAGAACTGAAGCGTGATTCTGTATCGGTAAACGTCTCCGATTCGCGAGACAATGCATGTCGCTCACAATCAGCGGACAGTCGCGCATCACGTTCCCCACTTGTCTCTCTAGAGACCTGCTAGAAGTCAATGCGTAGATACGCTGAGAACTCAAGCGCAATTCTCTATCCGTGAACGTCCCCGACTCGCGAGACAATGCGTGACGTTCACGATCAGCGGTCAGTCGCGCATCACGTTCCCCACTTGTCTCTAAAGACCTAAAAGTCAATGCGTAGATACGCTTGGAACTCAAGCACAATTCTCTATCCGTGAACGTCTCCGACTCGCGAGACAATGCGTGACGTTCACGTTCAGCGGTCAGTCGCGCATCACGTTCCCCACTTGTCTCTAGAGACCTAGAAGTCAATGCGTAGATACGCTTGGAACTCAAGCGCAATTCTCTATCCGTGAACGTCTCCGACTCGCGAGACGATGCGTGACATTCACGATCAGCGGTCAGTCGCGCATCACGTTCCCCACTTGTATCTAGAGACCTAGAAGTCGATGCGTAGATACGCTTCGAACTCAAGCGTAATTCTCTTTCCGTCAACGTCTCCAACTCGCGAGACAATGCATGATGTTCACGATCAGCGGTCAGTCGCGCATCATATTCTTCACTGGTCTCTAGAGACCTGGATGTAGATGCGTAAATACGCTGAGAACGCAGGCGTGCTTCGCGATCCGAAGAGGTTTCCACGGAGCGAGTTGCAGCCTGATGTTCCCGAACAGCATCAAGTCTCTCCTGACGCTCTTCGGTAGATTCTTGGGATCTTATGATCCTCAATCTTTTAGCTCCTTTGGAACATTGGAAAAGATTTGACCTCTTTCTAGGCATGGTTATAGTTTTATTGTGAAGATACCTGATCAATTAAAATCTAAGTGACTGCTCCCCTGCGTTACCGGGTAGACTACCGTGTCACGAAGATAAATGGAAAAGGAAATTAAACACTCAAATAACATAAGCCGGAAGGCATATTTATTCGATAAAATAACAAAATAAATGGGAGTTTTGGCCAGTAGAGTCAAATTTTCAATGATATACCATCGTCATCCAAAATTAGTCCTTAACTGTTACCGCCGTCACCGCGTGGAGGTACTCCCAGCTTATGTTGTTTTATAATTATACAGTGAAATTAGTGATAGCTTTTATTTCCATATCAGATGTTTCTGATCGTCGATTTTTATAAGTCAAGGAAATGCCCATCAGACCGAACAACTTTTGCTAAGACGTCATTCCTATATATGTTATAGTGTAGGTGGGCTCTTGGAGTTCCACAACAGGTGTTCCAGATCATCGATTTTATAAGTCAACAGAGAGTGCTCATCAGATTGAACAACTTTTGCTAAAACGTCATTCCTAAATATGTTATAGTGTGGCTGGGCGCTTGGAATTCCACAACAGGTGTTCCAGATCTTCAGTTTTTATACGTCAACAGAGAGTGCTCATCAGGCTGAACAATTCTTACTAAGACGTCATTCCTATATATGTTATAGTGTAGCTGGGCTCTTGGAGTTCCACAACAGGTGTTCCAAATCTTCGATTTTATAAGTCAACAGAGAGTGCTCATCAGATTGAACAACTTTTGCTAAAACGTCATTCCTAAATATGTTATAGTTTGGCTGGGCGCTTGGAATTCCACAACAGGTGTTCCAGATCTTCAGTTTTTATACGTCAACAGAGAGTGCTCATCAGGCTGAACAATTCTTGCTAAGACGTCATTCCTAAATATGTTATAGTGTGGCTGGGCGCTTGGAATTCCACAACAGGTGTTCCAGATCTTCAGTTTTTATACGTCAACAGAGAGTGCTCATCAGGCTGAACAATTCTTGCTAAGACGTCATTCCTATATGTTATAGTGTAGCTGGGCTCTTGGAGTTCCACAACAGGTGTTCCAGATCTTCGATTTTATAAGTCAACAGAGAGTGCTCATCAGATTAAACAACTTTTGCTAAAACGTCATTCCTAAATATGTGATAGTGTGGCTGGGCGCTTGGAATTCCACAACAGGTGTTCCAGATCGTCAGTTTTTATACGTCAACAGAGAGTGCTCATCAGGCTGAACAATTCTTGCTAAGACGTCATTCCTAAATATGTTATAGTGTAGCTGGGCTCTTGGTGTTCCACATCAGGTGTTCCAGATCTTCAAATTTATTCTCTCAACAGAAAATGCTCATCACGTGGAACAATTTCTGCTATGGTACCATTTTTGTATCTCTTATAGTTTAGCTGGTCTGTTGCGGTTCTGCGTCTGGTGTTCAAGTTTCCAAGATAAATTATAGCCTATGTGTTGCCCAGATTTAATACCTATACAACAAAAACAAAAACATTCAAATCCGTCCAGTAGTTCCGAAGATTAGCGTGTACAAACAAACAGACAAACAGACAGACTTTTTTTTTTGGATTCGTGCTCTATTACTGTTTCTAAACCCCCCTCAATCATTTTTTTTTAAATATATTCAATGTACAGACACAGTTTTTTTACTGTTTTATTATATGTATAGATATAGATAGAAATAAATATGGTAACTAGCTTGTTCGTTCTTAATGACAAAAATTTTTATGCAAGCTGTACCTACATTCTCGCCGAGACAGCCCGAGAATTTAGCTGTTCTTAGCTATTAAAAGTTAAATATAGACATAGCGGCTCGGGCTGTCATTGCAACAATATGCAGCCGGCATTAGACAATATTTCAATTCAAGCAAGTGGCCCATCACTAACCAAGCGAGATTTTCTTTATCTTTAACATTATCGGTATGCATTTATAATCTTCTTCCTCTTCTTTCGTGTCGGCACAAGCTATATTAGAATAGCTCATGCCATGGTGAAAAGATAAGCCAGTCAGCAAGGTTGGTAGCGGGGCTGACTGCCCAGGGCGCGCCGGACGTACTTAAATATCGTCACTCGTGGAGGCTCTTTTCGTGAACCCCATTTTACAATGCATTTACAATCAAACAGCTAGACAAAGAATTTGTTAGTTTATCTATAACTTTGCATTGGCAATGGCTTTGTGAATGTTAAACCTGCCCATCCTGAGCTTAGGATGGGCTGCTATTATAAATTTAGCAAAAATACCACAAATTAAATGATAATACCGATATTTCCTGTCGGGCGGCGGTTTCGATTCAATCAGTCTTAATCTAAGCGATCTCGTACAGGAAGCCTCTTGATTATGTTCACCATTCAATCCATTCACTCTTCCGGTCAGTTGTAGTTTTTTTTCTATAAAATTATCTGTGTATCTTCTAACTGTACAATCACAGGACAATGGTGTGTAATTTGCTTTGTTAGGCATGCATTGCAGTATTTCTAGAAAATCTGTGTTTGTTAGTTAACATAAGTTTCGTAATGACAATCATCGTTTTAATATGATACAAGCAACACATAAGTGCTGGGCGTATGCTACGCGCTAACACCGGAGCAGTGCCGCAGGGCCCCCAAGAATAGGAGGCCCCCGAACAATTAAATAAAGGGCCCCTCGATAACTTGTTGCGCTGGAGTCACAGAGCTACCTGCAAAAGTGTAGCAACTATAATAATTTGGTTAACGGTTTTTATATTACATGTTTATATCAAAAGTTATGTAATACTTTCTAAACTTAACCCCTCACCCCTCACGAAACGACCCATAAAAACTACATAAAATATCCTTTACGCCCGAGTAATTTACAGTTCTCTACATAATACAATACACTCTATTACGTAAGAATAAGAGTGATAATTGCATAATAGTAAACAAAATGTTAGATGACACCTGTTATGTTATGTCAAGTAGGATGCGCACGCGCCGATCCGTGTTTCCTGTCCGTTAGCCACGAACCCCTTTTAAGTTTAGGTGACACGGACGTAAGGAAGTCGATCAGACTTGGATTATTGACTGTTTGTTTTTAAAGTTATGGAAAATAATGCAAATAAGTATAACGATCGTACTAAAAACGAAGCACGAGGCTTAGTAGTCTTTATAACCGTTTTTTCATTCATAAGAGCATTCTTTGCCCAGCAGTGGGACAGTACAAAACATTAAAAAAAAACTGCTACATCGATGCAATAGGTACCTACAATGTTACCCTGACGGGCGTTGAAGTCATCAAATCTACAACTTCAGTTTAAAAAAATAATTTCCCAATAGAACATTGCATAGTTCACTTAATATGAGAAACATAACTGAGATTTTAAAATTAACATAAGTACAAATAGAGTTCGATCCACCAGTGACATAATAGTAAAAAAATATCAGTTATTAAAAGATAACTACACCATCAGTTTATTTTTTTAAATATTAACAGTGACAGTACTTAGAGCCTTCTTAGTGCTAAATTACGGTCATACTAAAAAAGTTAAAATCCATCAAACTCCATACATAAAAATCGTGTTCAAGTCCTGTTTAGTCTAAACTACTTTTAAACTGGCTGGCTCGTTTTTCGGCCAAAAAATTTGCTTTGCCATTCAACGTGGCAACGCTTCCAGGCGACAGTGATACGAAGGAATATTTTGATGCACTCTTTTATTTTGTATAGGTAGTTTTAGTCTAAGATATAATTTTTCTCTGATAGTATAAGTAATACAGGGTGTAAACGAACTCGTGTAATTCCTTCAAACCACATGATCTATTAATGGTAGGTATAGATCAACCCCGCACAGGATTTAGATTGATTAAAAATAAAAAAAATGAATTACTTTCCAAAAAAAATTTGTAAGTTATACGATATTTCGATGCTATGCATAAATTAATGACGGGATGGCGACACAGCTGACAGGAAGGACTAGCGCGATATCGCTCCACGCAGTCAGTTGGGAACTTGGGACGCTAAAATTACTCCGATACAGAATACCTACCATGGTTCATTTTTAGACAAATTTTTTTTGCATATTCTGAAAAAAACCTATGCAGGGTCAATCAGTGTCAACAGTGGATCACGCGGTTTGAAAGAATTACACGAATTCGTTTACACACATTAAGTAAGTAGATACTTTTAAACACAATTTTGTTGCAAGGCAAAAAGAGTTTATCAATGTGCATACACCTACAAAAAATAATTCAAAACAATCTCAATATGGAATTTGATAACCATCCAGTAATGAAATGAAATTAATCTAATAAACTGGTACGTTATGCTCGCTACGTATGTGGAGAATGATGACGTTTCACTTTTATGAGCGACTTTCGGCCACATGGGCATAGTAGGTACCAGTAATTGACAATATCAGCTAATTGTGGCTCTAAAGAGACCGTGACGGGGCCACTCTCTCGCTTTCCACACGTACGCTATAAAAACACACTGTTTTGTGGTAATTCTACCTTAGGGCAGCTCATGTAATCTACCTCGTCATACGGACTGTGAAATTGAAATAATTAGAAACTGTTTTTGGTAAAAATTGGGCCAAGTTCTTTGATAACATGAATAAATTCTTAAAATGACTTAGCTTTGGGAATCTTAACATCTAAATCGTAAATATTTCGTATATCTCACTGCTTAAATCCTCATAAAGTGTAGTGTCTAGGGGTTGGCTATAGGGGCGGCTTCCATGGGCATAGGACCTAGGGGGCGCTAATTAGGCCACTTAATACATAAAATATAACTGAAAAATCCGCAGCAGACCTCGCGTTGAAATATAATATTGATTTAAATGCAAATTAATTATGTCTGGAGTTTTAGAGCTACAAATATTAGATGAAATCGTCACTGACTTAATATTAAGAACAAAACTAAGTGAATGCCTTCTTTTATTCAGCGTGTTATTTTTTTGGGGTTGCATTATTTGTTCCTTGCCCTAAGCGCTCATGACCCTACGAAACTGATCGTAAGTAAATACCTTAATTTAATAATTAATTAGTCTAATGATTTCTATGTAATATTATTTAATGTAATTTTGAAAATAATAGCTGCCTTTGCTAATAATACTTTGATAATAATTCAGATGTAATCTGTTGACTAGGTAGTATATAATTTACCTGACCAAGGCTATTATTGTAGTGTAGTCTAATTAAGAATGTCGTAGATACGGAGACCGATTATATAATTTTACGTCAACGATCAGAGGAAGTCGTATATTACACGAAATTGCTCCTAAAATGTCGTAGATTGTCATGTCGTTCATCATGCGACTCGCCAGTCACCAGGCTAAAGTTCAAGGTGCATTCTTACATAATAACCCAACAAACAATTAAGCGTTGGTTGCAGGTCATTTTAAAGCTTAGAGTGCTACTATTAATTTATAGTGGATTCGGTTGTCACTAAAGGTGATACAGTTTACTTATGAAATACGTTTAGCGCTTCAGAATGTATTAGAACTGTAAACAACGAAGCAGTATTTTCTTTGCAGTTAGTGTAGTAGCAGTGGCTGCTTTTATACTTAAGACGTTAAAGCTTGTACCGGCCTGCAGCGCTAAAAGCTGTATATAGATCTTCATTAACTCCCTCTAATTCTTAATGCTATAAATCTGCTCTAGTGGAGTTGCTTATATATCGTAAGGCTGTATTTCAACTTCAGTAACGTCGTCGGTTCTGCAACGGAGTTAATTAAGAGTGTAATAACACCAAACTCTGCATGCGTTGTATAACTCTAATATACAGCTTACACCTATTAGACTAAAGGCAATGATAGGTTAAATAGTTATAGCAGTTTCGTAAGATCCTGATATAAAGGTTTTGGTGTTAGATAAATAAGTTGTAATTCTTATGTCAACCATAGGCTGCACAATACTTTCAACTACCGGCGTAGTAGTTCATCGGGTATCATAATAGACTTAAGAGAGGACTGTAGCTTTAAGAAAAAATCGCCATTTTTGTTACTTCTTGTCAACATAACCTAAAAATGTATTAATACAATATCACTTTTAAGTAACGAAGTAGCTAAATTTTCCGAATTATTTTACATAGTTTTTGTATACAATCACTAAAACTAACCAATACTTGAAAATGAGTGTCTAAAAACTGTTTTAGGTTATTAGCATTTTTAATTGTTTTCCTTTTTTTTTCACATAAATCTTTTTTTTTTAAGGCGCATCAAAATTGAGATGCGAAACATAATATACAATCACAATAAACTTGCAAGCGCACTAATATCTAATTAACTTTACGCTTCAAGAATAATGTTAATCAAAATACTTTTCGTGATGAAAATTTTGCAATGTCCGCCAGATAAAATGATAACTCATGTTGATAATAATAACTCGACAAATTAAATAATTTGAAGACTTTAAAGCTTTTACTATTTGCTTTTGACACCGAAAACGCTACAAATGAGTTATTAGGTATCAAAATACCGATCCAAATTCTATCTGACACCGGTATAGATATTTTATGTAACTCAAGGTATCAATTAACTTCAATAAAAAGGTGCAATAAAGTTTCAAGCGGAAACCGACGATCTTGTAACACCTCTCAAACACACCTACTAAAGGTTATATAGAACCACTCAAAAGGGTTTATACAGACTTTACCTGCAAAATTTTGCGCCAAAATCGAAGATGTAAAGGTGTTATTACACTCTATAACTCTCATGTAATATCTACACTAACACTTTAATATCTAAGCAGAACCGATATACAGGTCCACTACAGCTTGTGTTAACGCTAAAATGTTAGTTGGGAAGGATTTGCTAGATTACCAATTCGTAAAAAAATAAATACAATATACCTAATTTAAAAAAGTCGCGTAATATTATTAATTTTTGAGTTTTAAAAAGTCGTGAATCTTTCCAAGTTTTGATCGCAATGGTATGCCAAATTGTAATCGATTTGTAGTAGGTACCTATGTACCTACCTAATTTAATTTTAATATTAGAACTTGGCGGGATCTCTGCCACATACCTACTAATGAATAATTTCGTTCGAAAAAGAAAAATAAATCAACGAACAAATACCTCATGTTAATATGAATAAATTTTGAATTGAAAATACTCGTTTCGCATACCTATAATATTTAATTAAATTGAAAACATGCATTTTTGTCTATGATACAAATTGTGGTTGCTGCATAAGTGACCAAAATTTTATAGCATAAATTGTATGTTCGATTCAAAATTCACTCACATTAACGTTATGTTTACGTTACTATACGTCAAAACACTCGTGCTAGGCCTACAGAAGCTTTCTTCAAAATAAGGAAGTTTAATTTAAGTGCTTATAAAAAGATGAAAGCGATATAAAGAGAAACGAAGTTATTAACAAGTTTCCCACCAAACTCTAGTGTTTACATATCAAGTATAACTAATACACAATGATGTAAGAAAATAATAATGTTTGTGGCGACCTTTCCCGTAAGCGTGTAATTCAACCAGTTTGCCTTGACTGCACAACTCCTCTCCGATAGAATAACATTTATTAAACATAATAGTTTCAAACGCACACAATTTATGGCTAGAAAGGAGGAGTTTTATTTCTCTAATCCCTTCGTAGATCAAGATTAAAAAATACAAAAGTGTACTTTAGATGTTGTCGACTTAACATCTTGGACATCCATTATGAATATGAACAATTTGAGTAAAACTTCTCACGGTTAAAACAGGTGTTAAGATAGCACTGTTGCTTATGATTATACTCTATTCAACGAAAGATGAGTCCAGAGGGGTTACCATGATCTGTCTACCAGGAATGTTTTAATATTATTTCGAGAGTGGGAAAGTGACAGCGCTAGACAGCTCTCTAGCGCCATCTCTTACCCACTCTCGTAATAATATTAAAACATTCCTGCTCTAAGAGATCATGGTAACCCCCCTGACCTGACATAGCGGTCATTTCGTAAATTGTAGCCGTAAGGAGATTGCTATCGAAAAAACGTAAACGACATCATCGAAAATCCTAAAAAAGCCGTAGAATAGAATAGAATGTACTTTATTGTACACCAAAATTGTAACACAGCTCTTATACAATATCATACATTGAAGGGTTACAATGGCCATATTATCCATGTTTTGTCTTTAACGATGTTTGATATTCTTTGTATGGTAACGTTTTGAGGAAAACCCCAGGACCACCTTACGTTGAACAGGGTATAGATATAAAATGCCAGCGACCTTTGATAAATCTCGTTGACTTGAAATAACAAGAATAAGAAAATTCAAGTGGCATTATCTAGCACGTTCTCGTTCTTCGGTCGGAATTCTTTAAAAACCTCTATGGATAAAATAAGATCAAAATCCCTCCTATCTAGCTGAACTTAAAATTTAGCACGTTTTTTGAAATGCCAAACTCTTTCTGAGAAATAAACCACAATAAGGTACGTGATTGCAATCAAATGCTCAACACATTGTCGTCAAAATGAAACACTAAAGATGTACTTTCCATTTTTTCTATTTTACTTTATATTAACCCTTTAGATTAAGAATTTTATTAGAAATGTACTTAATTACATTATTTCTGAAAATTTGTATTCTTCAACACGAAAATATTTGTAAACGGAACGAAAGAGCCTAGATCTCACGACACAGTGAATCCTAGTGTGAGGTCTAGGACTTCAACTAAATTATATTCTTCTTGAAAACAATAAAATTCTTATTCTTAATTTAAAATCGATAACTTTACAATCATTCCCTTTGCATTATCCGTCAAACAACACCACGCCAGCGGTGGACTAAGGCTTAAACTCTTCTCATTCTGGAGCCCGTGCCCAGCAGTGGGACAGTAATAGTTATAGAAGTTAAATCGGACAATAAGCCGAAAATGTAAACTTTTTTTTGGCTAATACAGTCCGCGAGGCCTAAGCTGAGCTATGCATTTGTGTGAGAATGAATGCAGACGCGTCCTTTGCTTGGCTTATACCGGTTTATACTGCTTTTTGGCAATCGATTTTATGTGCACTCACTCAAATGCAAAGCTCAGCTTAGACCTCGCCACTGTAAATTAGTTTGAAATTCACTTCTAGCATTAGACAAATATTTTTTTAAAGAAAACCGTCTCATTAAAAATGTACAAAAAAGATGGAAACCAATGCAGATGATGTAAAAAATAAATAAAGCTAGTTATAATCAAATCTTTAAAATGTATCCATCAGAGAGTGGCTATTAGTATAGAGAAAATATACGTAGGTTTTAAAAAAAAAACCTATGAATAATGTAATTCGCAAACTGACCCAAAAACATATGTAGCCTCCGACCAGGTGGGCAGAGCAGGTAGACTCTGTTTTGTCCACCCAGAACACCACGGTTAAAAGAATATACCGTGTTAAGAAAAGGTTGATCATGGGCAATCCCGTTGAACTACATATTATTTCCAATTCCCTTAATTGCTCCTGGAGACAGTTCGATTTTCAAAGTCTGTACCTTCAAGTATCAAGCGTTTTAGTATGTAAGGATGTACATTTTTTTCTAGTATTTATTTCTAGATGCATGTCGTAGAGTAAGTAATCGTGACGCTCTGTGATATGCTCACTCATATTTCACGGTAAGTGTGCGATCACAGATAGCCGAGCAGTGAAAGCGGCGTCTATTTCGGACAGTAATAAAGCCATTACAAAATCATATACACTTACCACTAATTCTAAATGTTTAGAGAATTAAGACGTATTCATCTTTGTGTTTTATTTAATACATCGCTCTTTATAACGTCCCTATAATTTGGAATTTTGTTTTGGTGGAAATTTGATGCAATTTAATGTGAAACTCAAGAGAACAAACGATTCCCTTATACAATTACTATCCGGTGTGTTTTATTTAACCGGCACTGTATGGGAACCTTTTATTTTTATTGTGGGAAAATCCTCATGAGTACCCTTCGTCTTGGGGAAGGCGAAGGGTTATGCCGGACTCTTACTGACTACAAACCCACGGTGTTCCTCCTCCTAAACTGTGACCGAGGTCACAGGATTCTCTAAAGCATGCACCACATACTGTATGGGAACCTAACCTAACACATTTACATGAGTTACTACAGAACTCTACTTTATGCTTGCAGCGACACGCACTTATCAAGTATTTTGATTATAAGTACGAAAAATCTGCACATGACCGAGAGTACTTATATGACTGTAGAACAAATTGTATGATATGCAGCAGAGACTAACGTCTGCAGCTCAGATTTTTCTCTCCAAAACAACGAATTAACGAATAAACATAGTGAAGTAAAAAAAAAATTTATATGGAAAGTTTTCGCTTGATGAAAAAAATGTTAAACACCAAATTTTTTTTCAAAAAGACTGAGCAAGTGTCTCCAATGTAAGTTGTCCTGTAGCTAAACCTAAGGTTAGGATTTCCCCATACAGTCCTAGTTAAATAAAACACGCTATAAACCTTAGTATCTGTTGACCTCGAATGCAGTAAAACGCCTAAAAGTTCTCCATGGCTTCATTCATGATTTTTTACGCACAACGTCCTCCAGCATCAAAGCGCGTACTTTCGCTTGCGTTTGTTTTATTGCTGTGTATCTACCAACAATATTATGAATGGTATTTAATACTTACTTACTTATTTATATATGTTCTTATATCGCTATTGCCTAGAACATTCACATTCACAAACGACGGCGAAGAAAGCTTGACCGCAGTAATCTTTGCTGTTAACTAAAATAAGTTCTTGAGAAAACTTTAATTGTACAGCAGAATCAAGAAAATACTCTAATATTGGTTCGAAAAGAAGATATTTGACTACCATTATCTCTTCTAGTATTATAACTTTTGTGAGATACATTCATATTTATGAATAATTACGGTTTACTCACGTGCATTTTTCGGGATTGCCCGACTAGTTTCCGACGCAAACGGTTCGACTCGCCACCTCGCCGCGTGATAAGCTCATGATTAAGGGCTCCGTTTGGGTCCGAAACTAGTCGGGCAATCCCGAAAAATGCACGTGAGTAAACCGTAATCACTACATAGTCTATAACAAAGTCGCTTCCCGCTGTCTGTCCCTATGTATGTTTAGATCTTTAAAACTACGCAACGGATTTTGATGCGGTTTTTTTAAATAGATAGAGTGATTCAAGAGGAAGGTTTATAATACATTGCACCCGTGCGAAGCCGGGACGGGTCGCTAGTTAATCATAAATACCATTACCTCGTTACCAAATCACGTGACAGTGCTCCTATAGTCATCATCTCCGTGCTCTTATTACACTCTAGATGGTGTCGGCACAACATATATTCCTCATATCGATATCCTAGTTCACAATCATATTAATTACATTTTTTTGACAATGAAATTGTAACTTTATGATTTGTGCACTATCGTCCTAATTACACCACCTTTTTCCCGTAATTAGTATGATTGAAAACTAGGGGATCGATATAAAGTATATCTATCTATCTATCCTCTTCCATTCTCCTCCATCGGCCGTCATCTCAGTATTCACTTCTTTCTTACCCATATCATCTTTCACAATCCATCAATATTTTCTCAGACCTACCTCTACTTGTATAATCATCCAAATTCATATCTAACGTTCTGTGCGGTGCCGGACGTAAAGAATAGCACTACCCTATCTCTTCCCATGGGTAAAAGGCGACTAAGGGATTCACTAGAGGATGGGCAGCAACGTTCTCTGAGTATTTTAACAACCATACTGCGATCGCCAACCCGCCTGCCAAGCGTGGCGATTATAGCAAGCCTCCCTTATTGGGGGAGGCCTGTCCAGCAGTGGGCGTCTTTCTGCTGAATCATCATCATGTCTAACTCTTCTGGTAACATACCGTACTCCTATAGTACCTACGTATATTTCATAATTATTGGCAGTAATTAAATAGAAATCGCCACAACATGCGATGCGGTTCAACATCCTTGGCATTATGTCATTAAACTTAACCAGACTGGAATGTTACCTATAGCTCTTTGGAGTCAGTTAATAAGAGCGACCTTGCGATATTATGATCGTGTATTAATAAAACAATTCAAAAAGCGAAATAAAATAAAACAGAATCAAATAGCGCGGTGATAAAGCGTCCGCCAATTTGCTTTCATGCATTGTTTCATTAAAATATTTGTACTTTTGTTTTTGTTTGGTTAGAATATTTTGCTTTTGGTACTTGGTAGTGATATTTAACCCAGAACTTACTGCATACAACTTTTAGACGATATAAAACAAATTTTATCGCAGAAAATAAATGAAAAAACTACACATTCGTAATGTTTCACTTTTCTACGTAAACAATTTTCATAGACAACTCCGTCATTATCATAGTTGGATCTCGAACATAATCAGCTTTTAGACATTAATAACCATGGAAAGTTAGTTCTTACAGCTAATCACATAGGAAAAGTGAAGGTATCTAACATTGAGAAACAGGTTGAGGCTACAGAAAAACTGGCGATGTAGTTCCGTGTTATATACCAGTATCTGATTGAATGAACATGCTGCATGTCTTGATCAAGTTATTATAATTAATGATCAAAGCTGAACGAGATTTGGTTTGGAAGTAGATGATCTATTAATTGTGATTAATGATGATTGCACTTTAGAAACGACTGCGCGTTGTAAGGATATTCTTAATATTGTATAAACTGATTTTGTAGCAAAACGGTTGCAATGTCGCAAAATAGGTTTTCGTTAGCTTTTCTTTCTTAGCTTCTACCAGTCTTTCTTTCATTTCTCGCTGGCCAATTCTACTAACAAAATTGTAAACAAATCGTACACAACGGCTTTTGGCAGTTCCTGTATTCGAAAACTGACAGAAGCTGTTGTTTACGATTTGTTTGAAAGCGGTGGTTTGGATGTGGTTTGTCTACGATTTTTCATCCATTTTATTAGTAACTAGCTTCTGCCCGCGACTTCGTACGCGGATCCTGTTGCTTATGCCAGCAACAACGGGGTCGTCGAAATCGAAGATCTGAAATGTCTGATATCGAATTCTAAGAACCCGGGGACGGGAAAACAACGGGATGCGCGAGACGATTCGAGACGTTCCAGATCTTTCATTTTTGTAAGTCAACAGGAAATGCCCATCAGACTAAACAACTTATCACTCGTTTCAAAAGACCTGTTAGTAGATGTGCGAATACGCTGAGAACTCAAGCGTGATTCTGTATCGGTAAACGTTTCCGATTCGCGAGACAATGCATATCGCTCACGATCAGCGGACAGTCGCGCATCACGTTCTCCACTTGTCTCTAGAAACCTAGAAGCAGATGTGTAGATACGCTGAGAACTCAAGCGCAATTCTCTATCCGTGAACGTCTTCGACTCACGAGACAATGCGTGACGTTCACGATCAGCGGTCAGTCGCGCATCACGTTCTCCACTTGTCTCTAGAGACCTAGAAGTCGATGCGTAGATACGCTTGGAACTCAAGCGCAATTCTATATCCGTGAACGTCTCCGACTCGCGAGACAATGCTTGACGTTCACGATCAGCGGTCAGTCGCGCATCACGTTCCCCACTTGTCTCTAAAGACCTAGAAGTCGATGCGTAGATACGCTTGGAACTCAAGCGCAATTCTCTATCCGTGAACGTCTCCGACTCGCGAGACAATACGTGACGTTCACGATCAGCGGTCAGTCGCGCATCACGTTCCCTACTTGTCTCTAGAGACCTAGAAGTTGATGCGTAGACACGCTTGGAACTCAAGCGTAATTCTCTATCCGTGAACGTCTCCGATTCGCGAGACAATGCATGACTTGCACGATCAGCGGTCAGTCGCGCATCACGTTCCGCACTTGTCTCTAGAGACCTTGAAGTCGATGTGTATATACGCTGAGAACTCAAGCGTAATTCTCTTTCCGTGAACGTCTCCGACTCGCGAGACAATGCATGACGTTCACGATGAGCGGTCAGTCACGCATCATATTCTTCACTGGTTTCTAGAGACCTGGATGTAGATGAGTAAATACGCTGAAAACGCAGGCGTGCTTCGCGATCCGAAGAGGTTTCCACAGAGCGAGTTGCAACCTGATGTTCTCGTACAGCATCAAGTCTCTCATGATGGGGGGTGCATGAAAAGAGCCTCCACGAGTGACGATACTTAAGTACGTCCGGCGCACCCTGGGCAGTCAGCCCCGCTACCAACCTTGCTGACTGGCCAATCTTTTCACCACAGCATGAGCCGTTTTCGCACAGCTCTTGCTGACACGAGAGAAGATCAAGTCTCTCCTGACGCTCTTTGGTACATTCTTGGGATCTTATGATCCTCAATCTTTTAGCTCCTTTGGAACATTGGGAAAGATTTGACCTCTTTCTAGGCATGGTTATAGTTTTATTGTGAAGATACCTGATCAATTAAAATCTAAGTGACTGCTCCACTGCGTTACCGGGTAAGCTACTGTGTTACAAAGATAAATGGAAAAGGAAATTAAACACTCAAATAACATAAGCCCGAAGCATATTTATTCGATAAAATAAAAAAATAAATGGGAGTTTTGGCCAGTAGAGTAAAATTTTCAATGATACACCATCGTCATCGAAAATCAGTCCTAAACTGTTACCGCCTTCACCGCGTGGAGGTACTCCCGGCTTATGTTATTTTATAATTATACAGTGAAATTAGTGATAGCTTTGATTACCACATCAGATGTTTCTGATCTTCGATTTATATAAGTCAACAGGAAATGCCCATCAGACCGAACAACTTTTGCTAAGACGTCATTCCTATATGTGTTATGGTGTAGCTGGGCTCTTGGAGTTCCACAACAGGTGTTCCAGATCTTCGATTTTTATAAGTCAACAGAGAGTGCTCATCAGATTGAACAACTCTTGCTAAGACGTCATTCCTATATACGTTATAGTGTAGCTGGGTTCTTGGAGTTCCACATCAGGTGTTCCAGATCTTCAAATTTATTCTCTCAGCAGAAAATGCTCATCACGTGGATAAAGTTTTGCTATGGTACCATTTTTGTATCTCTTATAGTTTAGCTGGTCTGTTGCGGTTTTGCATCAGGTGTTCAAGTGTCCACGATAAATTATAGCCTATATGTTGCCCAGACTTAATACCTATACAACCAAAAAATAATCATTCAAATCCGTCCAGTAGTTCCGAAGATTAGCGTGTACAAACAAACAGACACACAGACAAACAGACAGAATTTTTTTTTTGGATTCGTGCTCTTTTACTGTTTCTAAACCACCCTCAATTATTATTTTTGTAATATATTCAATGTACAGACACAGTTTTTTTACTGTTTTATTATATGTAATATAGATATTGGCCTCAAGATGACAATCAATGATTGGCACGATTGGTTTAAAATGTATAGTACCAACAGCAGATTAATTTATGCGTATGACTCGTGTATCCCAACGTCCGAAATCTAAAGAATCTTAAATGTCTCCATTTTAGTCACTACTTATCCTAAAAATTTAGGCTGTGGAATTAAAATAAAAGGAAACTAGGCATTTAAAGTTTTAATATATAAGTACTAAAATCAATACGGCAGCATCGGTATGTGTGTCAACTAACTGAAATGTAGTCCGAACGATTAAAGAAGGTATTGCTTGTTATGCAGTTTCATACGTTTCAATGGCTTTTCTACATTGTCGTATTGTAGTTGTGTGTCGCAAATGTGCTAACAACACGATAACTAATGTTGTGGGTCATGTTCATAGTCTAATTTAACACAGGGTCGAAAATGTCGCACCATGTACCTAAAGGTTACAAGTAGGCTGATCTGTTTCTAATGTGACAATTTATGCAAAGTTACATTAAAAGTTTTCTTTGAAATAATCAAAATTACTAGATTTTCGTATTTAAACTTTCGCAATTTGTACATATTATAACAACATTCAGAACTAATCGTGTAGAAAATTTTAATGGCACAATACACCTTTTTTATCCCGACGCCGCGACGTCGTCGCGTCGCGTCGTTAGTTTAGTGTGTCAAAGTACCGACGGTAACATAATTAAAATCGGGATCAAGAGAGGGTAGATGAAGATATTCTTGCTTCACGAAGATGACAACTGCTCCGCCACTTAGTGTTGCAAAGGACTCGAATCTTGGAGTCCTATGTAAACGGACTCGGATGATGAATTGTAAGACTCGACTCATTACAACAGGACTCCAAGACAAGAGAACTAAACTCTCTACGAGCTCTTGAATGTTACATGAGAGCTCAAGTCGCTTTGTGCGCTCGAGTCCTTTTTATGCGGCGAGTCGCGCTCATGTCCTCTTCGTGTATGAGTCTAGCAACGAAACTGTTACATCGTCGTATCTAAAAATGTAAAGCCAATACCTTTATTCATATCTTTATTTTCTAAGAAGTGATTTTTTCGCTGATTTGTGATGATTTTGTCTTATCATGATTTTTTTTGTGGGTTTAAATACGTAACAGCTAATTTAAACTTCGAGTCTTTTCGAATGATGAGCTTCAAGTCTCATCTTCATGCTCCGAGTTTTTCTTGAAGACTCGAGTTCATTTTAAGGCCTGAATTACATAGAAACGGCATAAGGCGCAGGCGCGTCACTTTCATACATTTTTCGTGCCGCTTCAATTTTTTTTCGCACAAAATTTTTGGAAGCGACGCGCCTGCGCCATGCCTGCGCCGTATGCCGTTTCTATGTAATTCACGCTTGAGGCTCGAGTGACTCGAGTCCTTTGTAAGACTCGAGTCGCTGTTAAATGACTCGGGCTCGGCTCGACTCTAGACTTCGAGCCTTTTTAGCTCACTGAGTCTTGAATAATTGAGACGAGTCTTTAAAATTACGACTTGAAGTCTCGAGGCTTTTGCAACACTACCGCCACTTCAGTCTACCCGTGACCACGGCCGGTGTAATTCGGTCGAAACGTTAGGATAAAAAACGTATATTGTGTTTTGAAAATTTTTTACGCGTTCTCCCCAAGTATATTATTTTTGAAATTTTCTATTTTCATTCACGTATTTTCGAAATTTGCTACACTCATGCATGAAGTGCATGTAATTATTCATCATCGTACAATACCTCTTCAAGGGAAATGTATTCATTAATCGATAAAGGAAAAGCGCTTACCTCACTTTCTCGGGCAGCTACCAATGAACGACTCCGCCCATAATTACGTGTTCCATCGGTGTTCATGTGTAGTGCTATTCAATTTGTGCTTCATCAAACGTGAAATGGATTCAAGACATGTTTAATAGGTGTTTAAAGATGTGCAGTAGTTATCGACGGATGATATTACTAGAATATTTAGTATTAAAGATTGTGTGAAGCGCTCCTTACATCTTTCTAATGCGGAGTCAGGCACTAAATTAAGTTAAGCTATATTAATATTTTGTTATTCTGTAGTAAGTAACTTATTCAAGGGGTTTTGTCTAGGCAAATTAAGAATTTACTCTCTGAGTTCTAAAATTTGTTGTATAAAAACCTCACTAGTCTCAATTAGTGCACTATAATTTTAGCATAGTAAAGATTGCTATCAAACCTTCAATTAAAAATCTAAATTTACATCTTGCAAGCGCTAAATGCTGGTCAAAAACACTCGGGAACTTTACGATAGGTACATTAAAAAAGGAAAGATGTAAAAAAACGTCTTTTACAATAATTATGTGGACTTGCATTGCAGACATTTACGATGTCTGAAACAAAAGGCACTGAACAAAAGTGTGTACAAACCATTATCTACAATATACTTATTATAATAATAGTTTACTAATTAAATAGTAATGACGTCAATAGTTTATATTCTTTAGGCATGTGATGGAATACCTTTGCCTGTAACGGGTATAAAACTACCAATTAGATGTTTGTATCGAATGACTTTCATAAAGAAATATGTTTATTGGGGCTTTCGCGGCGAAAGCGCGGGCAATATACGTAAATGTTAATTATTAGATAGAAGTAAGAAAATGTTCAATTATCTACTTATAAATATGTAGAATGTAATCGAGAAAAACGTAAGATTTATCTATCTTGCTTGCTACTGCTCGTGCAGTTGACATCGGATAACTGCTGTGAATTAATAGTATAATGCTTTCTATCGTTAGATTCGCAAACATGCTGACAAAAACACTGCAGACTAAGATAGAAAATTTAATTTTTAAATAAAAGCTTTTTAGTTTTTGTAATTTTGATATGAAATGTGTGAGTCTGTGCCGGTTGCCGGCATTGTGTAACGGTTCCTTGATGTAGACATATTAGTGGGTACCTCATAATCACAAAAGGCCTCGAAAAACAATTCGAAAAAATAAAAAATAAATAAAAAACACTAATAAAGATCTCGCGTCCTCAACTCAATACTCAACAATTAAAACAAAACAGTTAAAATCACCTGCGTGCTTTCCTTGCTTAATCTTACAGTGAAAATTACAATACCCAACGTAAGTTACCAATTTGATTGGTGGTAGGATCTATACTGTCCGCCTGGCTAGCTATCACCCTCACATTAAAGTCCGGCGCCAAGCAGTTAACAGCGTTCCGTCGTGTGTGAGAGCCAGAGGGGTATAGGGGAATCCTTCTATATTCGGTTACTTGGATTCGTGTGCTCCATCTTAGACTTTGTCTGCGCTTACCATCAGCCCCCTGATTCAGAACGACTCGATTAGTCTTTTGTCGAATGATTCGGTTTGCAATCTCTTTTTCACTCTTTACGAGAATCGGAGACGAAACGAGATATCAAACCGAATCGTTGTCAACTGCTTAGGTATCGAAAAAGTTCTGGGGGCCTACTCCAAAAATCGAACTACGATATTACGGCTGTCGGATCACACGTTTTCCAACCCCGAAAGTATTTCAGATCCGAAAAACGATTTAATTTTCGCGATTTGGCAATTTGTCTTTCGTTCACCCTACTCCCAAATGTTAATTGACATCTAGTAGTTCGTTGTTTGACCATACTTTGATCGTATATTTATAAGTTAGATATTCGTCGTAGCTTCGTTTCGATCCGAAACTTCGACGTTCGATTTTGAGAGTAGGCGTCCTGATGGGCAGGTGTGACTAGGGCCAAACGCAAACAAATATTTAAAAAAAACCTATACACAAGCGGAACTGACATAATTGATAGGTGCACAGTGTAAAAAGTATTTCCAGTACACCCATCGGTTCCCGGAGATGTTGCTATAATTCTCAGAGCGGGTCACCCCGACATCCGCGCTGTTGAACTGGTTACTGCCCGTCTACCTTCTAGTCACCAGGCTGGTATCTCGATGTATCACTAGTACACTTGTCTATGTTAACGGCCAAGTATTTCGCTATATCACTCACATAATTATTTCTATCCGGGAATGGAAAATGTTAAGTGTTTATGTACCGGTAAATGTGTGAAGAAAATGAGTCGGGTAATGGATATTATTATCGTCATCGTGAACGTCAGCTGCAGAACTTTGCCGACTGATCACGTTTATTCGTAATTATTGTCCTTTACTTAATCCCTGTAATTATACGTCAACACCTTGCTCATAGACAGATTAACGGAATGTGACTAAAGACTACGCTACACATGCGTCGCGTAGTGTGGTGTTTTACTAGTATGTTTCTAGCCTTAATCGCCCCTTGTGAGTAGTGACATGCAAAAAATAGTGCTGTGGCCGAGCCAAATTGCACGACTCAACTAAAAATAATTTAGTTAGTATATCTAATATTACATATTGATGACTTGATATTGTATGATATCGATAATCACCAGAGTTAGTCCACATTACATTATTTATACATTAACTCTTATTTATACTCCTGTTTAGTATATTCTATCACTTGTAAATTAAATCATATTAATTATTTATTTTTTAAGTATGTTTCTTAAATTCTACCATTCTTCTTCTACGTCTAGTGTTTCGAGGCAATATAAAATACAAGGTTATTCGAAAAGGGGGTACTAATCCGCAAGCCAGTTAATTAAAGTATCACTCATGGTTTAAAGGAGTGTTTTATAATTCGGTCATTTTTATTTCCATTCATTTTTTTTTTTTGTTTTTTTTCAAAAGTCGTTCCAGCTTTAGTTACGAATTCAGAAAATGGAGCTTTTGATCTGTGAGCCCAAATATTATTATGACCTAAAATGTAAACACAGCTGATCATAGCTGAGGATGGATACATTTTATCGTATTTTTTTTTTCTGAAATCTTTGAGCAACTGTTTCTCTTAAACTATTGGCTTTTGGGGAAAGTTATAAAACAAAAGTTACTCATTATTATGGGTACTTTAACACCCTTTCGGATTAGTACCCACTTTCTGACCAACCTTGTAGTTACAAAAAATATTTTACACAATCAATTATGTACCTACATAAGATACACGTGTCCGTATCTACGTAAATAATTCATGGTAAATAAGAAAAATTCAAACGAAAAGTTAAACGGATCAATAATGTAGGTATTCTAGTGAGTGCTCTTTGAAGTATTTTAGTTATGCAACAAATAATTGTATTGTATAAACAAACACTGCTGGATACCTCATTCAATTCAATCAAATCGATTTGATTGTGGTAGAGATGCTTTTATATTAATCGATACGGTACTGGTTTTATGCGTTTTATCTTTTTTATCTAATACAGATTGGAGAACATTGTTGTTTAATTCTATAAACTGCCCAATGCGAAGCTTTGCCTTAAAAGTGTGATATCTTCTATCTAATAATAAATAATCGTTCATGCATGCTCTATGTAGAGTCGCCTTTATGCATGCCGTGCTGCCATCTATAAGTAGTATCAAACATTATGACGTTTGGTATTCTAACGCATGGATAGATGTCGCTGTTACACTTGTTAACCGTCTGCTATGTAAATCTATAGCCCGGTAAAATTGTGATCACATGTTTTTACTTAATTCATCATTAATCATACTAGATTTCATTTTTCGCGATATATGTCCATATGAAATTTCCATAACTAAATATTTATGTAGGTTTAACTAGTTTATGCGTTAACAAGCGAGTTACGTCAGTTCATGTTTTGTGTTCCATATTGTTTTTTATTCAAATGCTGGACTGATCTAATAAGGCTTACAATGTAACTCTTTAGGATGTCATACAGGCTGCGTAACTTGAATTGTTTCTTTTTAATGAGCATGTATTCAGTGAATTGTACTCTGTTGACCATGGTTCGGAACTTTCCAGGATTTAAAAAAACTAACCAGTTTATTCAAATATCTAGTATACACGCGAAACAATTTAATTTTAAGTACGTAACTTAAATCTCAGCAAAAATATTACAAGATTAGAAACACCAGCCAATTAAAAAAAAACTGATCCATGGTTAATTTTTTTTTTCTTTAAAATTTTTTCGTTGACTTTTTTACCCAATCGAATAATCGAAGTCGTTTTGTAAAACGTGACCCTAGGTATTCCCAATAGTTCCGCCACGTAACGAGCGCATATTTTCTGATTGATGTCGATTATGTAAAAAGTCTCGGATAGGATAATCCATAATTATCATAATTATTCATGATAATGAGCAGTACGAGCGTGGAAATAAATCAAGCCTAGCGAAGCAAAAAAAACCATAAATATCTCTCATTCACGGTAAGAGTTAATCGGTTAAAAAGACTAAGAATTTGAGTTACGAAAGAAATTAGCGATTAATCGGAGCGAGCACACATAGATTGCATCAATATTTATAAAGATGGTGGCGGGCAAAGCGGGCGCGGGCGGCGCGCGCATACCGCCGCTGCACTTCGCGAATGCAGTGCGGAAATTGCACTATCGAAAAACAATAGAAATTCTATAGTCGGTTTTTTGTGTCGTGAAAGTGGCAACATTGAGTCGTTGAGTTCAAGTTTCGAAAAATAACGTCGATTTATTAGTGATATTGCGAAAATACGAATTGTGTTTAATGTGTGCTGGTGAAAGAAAAATAGTTAAAAATGGAAAACTTTTATGATGTTATCAGAACGCTCAGTAGAAAAACATTGAAACGAAAACCAAAGGTACATAATTAATCCGTAAAGAAGTCAAACAAAATATCTTTACATTGACCTACTAAACAATAAAAAATATGTAAGGCCGTTGTTAGCGTGTTACTATTACTAAATTTCTTTTTTTTTTTAATACCTGATTATTTTCACTCATATCTTTGCTGACCTTAACTTTTTAGAGTACTAAACTTTTTTTTGCAAGTAACTCGTTAACAGTGCATTCCAAATATATACGACTTTTTTGGATCCTGCTTTATAGTTCTACATCAAAAAAATAGGTACTCATTTGTTTTAAGTCTATTTAAGTATTTATGTTTATTTCTTTGATCGATTATTAAATCCTCTCAGTTTTCGGATACCATTTTTTTCATGGTCGGAAGAAGTGCATAGAATGTTTGTAGAAATTTATAAAATAACTTCTAATCTTAAAAATTCTAAACAGAGCTATAGTTGTAAGACCTAATTAAATGTACCTATGTTTTTTTTATTTTTATTTACATGAACTCAATACAGTAGCAATAAAATACTCAACGCAATTATTTAAACAGAAGAGTTACTCACCAAATGCCGTATATCCCCGGTTTCTATTGAAAAACATACGAATAGAGTCCAAGCAACGGGTCCACCGCAGTAAAACTGATTTATTTAGCGATCGTGCGCGTGCGCACATTCACGCTTTCCTGATCTCTAGCGATGTACCGACACCGACCGTGTACCGCAATCAGATACCAATCTTAAGATTCCTTAGTTTTGACGCGTCTAAAAAATCGTACTCGTGGTCATTCTAAATAGAATTTGCAAGAAACAGCAGATTTCATTATTATTGTAAATGTAGTATTTAGGTTCTTACTTAATAAACTAATGAGACTTCCTATCTATCCCTATCTGTTTAACCTTTTACTGAACAATGCCACGTATACAATACTCTTTATTGTACACAAAACAAACAAGAAACATATGCGGTGGCTTCCATTATTTATCTATTGTGTCCATGTTTTCAGTAATTAATCAGTGGAACATTGAGACTTCAGAATCTGTTACTCATGTTTGAGATATCCGATTAAACAGTCACCTTAATTGTTACAGGTTCAACCCAAACCTACAACAAATGGAGTTACAAAAGAACGCGTCTCAGAACGAGAGAGCAGAGAGACGAGAGAGTCCAGAGACTCTAGAGACTCTCGGGAGATACGCGAGTTGCGCGAAACGAGAGACTCCCGAGAGGAGACGGACCACGTTGAGAGAAGAGCGCAGACGACATCACCAGTACCGCGGGAGAGGGAACGAGAGAGAGAACGGGACCGGGACAGGGATAGAGACAGGGAGAGAGAAAGAGAATTAAGGGAAGAGAGAAGAGAACAGTCGACGCCACAGCACGACGGCAGACATCCACTGCTGCAGTTTGCCGTCGACCATTTCAGACAGAGTCCAGAGTAAGTAGTAATGTTTATTTAATTTACCACACAATAGCATTCACCACATTAGCGGTCTCAGCTTGCCTTTTTTTGTTCCGGGAAAGTAGCATAATGACAATGTTTACCTACCATAGTAAGAAATACGCATTCACAATTTTTACGCGTGTGAGAAAAAATACGCGTCCTGAATTCACCAATGCAGTTTAGGCCTAAGTTTTCTCATAAAGGCAAGTTTATACGAGGACAACTTTGTGGCGCCAGAACTTCGCCGCCAGTGACTGGCGTCGCAGTGCGCCGCAGGACGGTAGTTTACACGGTGCTAATTTCAGCGCCAGTCTTCCGCGCAGTTGTAATTTTTTTCTTACGATGACCGCGTGGGAGATTCTAGAGACGCGAACGGAGGTCACTGGCGCCAAAAAATAGACGCGTACCTACTCTATTCCGTGCTAATGCTCGCATGCCGCAATAAATTGGCGCGAAAAGCACACGGTCCTAATACCTATTTCTTGCTAGCACTAACGGCGAAATTCTGGGACCACAAAATTGTCTTCGTGTAAACTTGCCTTAAAGTAAGTAGTTCTGTGCTAATTAAATTCTTGATGAGTAATAGAGAGTTGGTTATTACGTTAAATGACAGAATTGAAAGCAATACAAACGCTAAACAATCCAATCACACATTCGCGACGCATTTACTATTTTAAATGTGTGTTGTTGCATAAAAACGTACTTACAATAGTTTACTTCGTCGAATCTAAACGGATCCGATCACGCACAGTTGCTAAAAACGATTAATTACGGTCAATTTATAACTGTTTTAATTTGAAATTAATACCCTAATTCATAAAAACTTGACATTTACGTGGGTGGTCTGAAAAGTTTCCGACCTAACAAAGATACAAGACATTTTTACAGATTTTATTTTTTTATTTTTCAACGTAGTCTCCTTGTAACTCTACACACTTCTCCCAGCGATGCTCCCATCTCTGTAACCCGTCCAAATAGTACTCGGCGTTTTTCTCTGCAAAATAGTTGTTCACGAAGGTGATTGCCTCATCGTTTGACGAAAATCTCTGTCCTCCGAGCGCAATTTTTAGATGAGGGAACAAAAAGAAGTCGCTTGGGGCTAGATCTGGTGAGTAAGGCGGATGGTCAAGCAGTTCAAACCTTAATTCGTGGATTTTCGCCATGGCAACCGCTGAGGTGTGAGACGGTGCGTTGTCTTGGTGAAACAGGATTTTCTTTTTCTGCAAATGTGGCCGTTTTTCCGCAAGTTCTGCCATTAGCTTGTCAAGTAATGATGCGTAGTATGCTCCTGTAATGGTTTTTCCTTTTTGAAGATAATCGATTATAATAACTCCATGACTATCCCAAAAAACAGTCGCCATTACTTTCCCAGCCGAAAAAACAGTTTTTGCTTTTTTTGGAGCCGGTTCCCCCTTTGCAGTCCACTGTTTGGACTGTATTTTTGTTTCAGGCGTATAATGGTGTATCCAAGTTTCATCTACAGTAATTAATCGGCGCCAAAACTCGGATTTATTGAGCCTAAAGTGCGCCAACAGAGCGTTGGAAATGTTCATTCGAACACGTTTTTGGTCTAACGTGAGCAAACGCGGCACCCAACGCGCGGATAGCTTTCTCATGCCCAAATGTTGATTTAATATGTGACAAACACGTTCTTTTGACATGTTCATTACCTCTGCTATCTCTCTCACTTTAATTCGGCGGTCGTCTAGCACCATTTGGTGAACTTTGGCGATGTTTTCGTCGGTAGTTGCAGTTTTTGGACGTCCTGAACGTTCATCGTCTCCCAAGCTCTTACGGCCACGTTTAAATTCAGCTGCCCAAAATTACACTGTGGTAAATGATGGGGCAGAGTCCCCATGCACAGAATCCAACTCATCTTTGATTTGCGTAGGCGTATTGCCTTTCAAAAACAAATATTTAATGACAGCTCGGTACTCGATTTTGTCCATTTTCACAAAAACACTCACATCAACTCACTCAAACGACTGTTACATAAAAACTGCGAGCCCAAAATGACTGAAACTTTGGTGAGTAACTGTCAACAGATAAACAACGAAATTCACTAGCTTTTTTTTTACGAGTGCTGCCATCTTCACGTTGAGGTCGGAAACTTTTCAGACCACCCAGGTATAACGGTATCCAAGTGTAATCTGCTATTATGTTTTTTTTTTTATAAAACTTGGTGGCCACAGCGGCTTGGTAGAGCGATTTTATTGAAACAATGCAGAATTTTAAGTTCACAGTAACGCCATCTATGTTTTGTGACAAACACCATAGAATTCCAATTTTCAGATTATTTTAATTTTCATATTTTATTTGACTTTGTAACAAAATGTAGAGTTATGAATAATTTATGTTATTATCAATCACTGCAATGTTGAACCACTATGCATAGAATAGAATTAGAAACACCTTTTTATTTAGACATGGTAAGTACAATTATGTCAATGCTAATATTCATAATTTCATATCCATGTCTTATTTGATTAGTAGAGCTGTATACCAGTCTACCTCTACATCCACTTTGTGCCAGCAGTTCACGCATAACTAGCCAGGTGGCGCTAATATCGCCGTTTTCTCAGTTTATCACTGCTGCGTGTTACGATTTGGATTTTGAACAACATAGCTTCACTTCAAAAGTAACTGCAGTAGTCACTTCGTTTAGCTAATACATAGCAATTATCTGGCAAACTAAATCGTTTTCTTCAATGACTAGGTTGTTAGAGTTCCCCACGTGCAAATAAAATTGAAACCTTTAGGGATTCGGGCGGTACGCGTTTATCCTCGTTTACGCGACATAATTTTCTTATAAACTTGCGACACGCGTACCAATTTTCCCTCCATATCTCTTCTAAAACTCGTTACCAAATGTTGCCCAAGCCAAAAATAATCGTTGTGTTGCTATACCACCTAATTGAGAAGTGATGTACGAAACTACGAAACATTGTTTTATAACACGACTTAAATGCTGTCACGCGATTGATTGATTTATTAGAGCAGAATATTTTTGTTGAAAACGCTCGAAGTGAGCCCAATGTATTTGGCATCGTAAATAAAATTTTAGACAGATATTTTTATATTAACAATAATGCAAAATTGGTACAATGAGAGCATGGGCCCAGTGGCGGCGTAAAAGGGAGGGCCGTGGGGGTGGTCCGCCCCGGGTAGGGTTACCATCCGTCCGGATTAGTCCGGACTTCTAGACTTTTGTCCGGCTCTTTAATTTGTCCGGATTTTTTGGCTTAGATAGAATAGGAGTAATGAAACTTACTTCTGTAATATCAGATAACTTTTTAATCTTTATTAAACTCTCAATCACCGTAATTATAGACACAATAGATAAGACAATTAACTGTCGTCCTAGGACGACGGGCGGTACGCAACCGGTTAACTTTTCATTCATTTAAAAACAAAATATAAATCTTTAACAATCAACTTAACGAGATCAAACAATAAATCTTCGTATGTTTGCATTTTGTGACTAAAATGTCCGGACTTTTATTGAAATGTCAGGCTTTTTGTCAGGAATTTTCAAATTTCTAAATGGTAACCCTAGCCCCGGGTGCCTAGCTCCTAGGGGTGACAGTCCGCGCCCGCGGAGCACCACTCCGCGGTTTCGTTTTGATGATCCTTTTGTAATGGAGTATCGTTTCTGTTACCGTTTTTTACAGAAAGTTTTTTTATGATATTAAATAACCAGTTGTTAATGTTGTCTTGAGACCTATGAATGAATTTTATGGTAATTGGACTATGGAAGTGTGTATGTGGTGGAATGATTATTTGCGTACTGTTGGTTTAAAGCGTAAGCAGTTATATTTGTATGGTCCGTCTAATGTAGGTAAATCTTCGTATATTGAATGTTTGATTGCCCGTGTTATTATGAAGTATGTTTTTTATCCTGGGGTTGGTAAATTTTTTCCGGGAAGGGTATCATAAGGATATATTGTTCAAAGAGTTTTCTTATAAGTTTTGTTCTTATAAGTTTTTTTTTTGTTTCGTAAAAGTTTTGTTTTTATCTTTTTCACTTCGCTCGTTATTTGTTTTCTCTTATTGAATGTGAATCTTAGACCCAATTTCACCATACAATGTTAGTTGTTAACGTTCTGTTAAGCAGTCAATTCCAATTTCAATGTACTGTTAAACAGTCTGTTAAAATGTTTAACATGACATTAATAACTAACAGAGTATGGTGAAATTGGGTCTTAGCTGATTACGAACTGACAAAGAATCAAATTTTTTAAAATGGAGTTGTGACGATATGGATGCTTTCCTTGAAAACTGAAAGGAAGTAGCGCCGGATCTGGAAAACTGGAGGAAATGGAGTGAGGCCTTTGCCCAGGAGTGAGACAGATAGGATGATAATAATAAAAATTAGAGCAAGAAGCATCAATAGACCCGCAACATTGCAAGTAACATCAATAAATAAGCCAGATGTAAATCCTAATCAGGGACGGTTACCGTTACTAAAAAAATACCGGTAAAACTACCAAAACGTTTCGTTACGTTATGTTAAATATCTAACGTTAAAAATAACGTTAAATCCTAGGATTTACCGGTATTTAAATAGCGTTACTAATAACGTTATTTCGTTGAAAACTAACAATATCTTGTGCGACGTTGCCAAACCGAAACGCGCGCCGCGCGTCGTTCGTTCGGCTGCTCTAAGCGGAGCGGCAACGACGTTCGGACAGATACCTACAATACAAATACGAGACGACTCGCGCTCGAGCGTGTTTTATTACTTTTATTTCATCGTCAGACGGCACACAAACATCGCGTACGCCGAACATACCTACCTGCCTTAGACTTATCAGCAAATAACAACAGCTTTTCTTCTAAAAAAAATATTATAGACGAAATAGATACCTGCCAAAAAGAGCCGTTACTTCATTCTAATAACATAATTTTTGATTATTGGGAAACCAAAAAACACAAGTTTCCTTACTTAAATAAATTAAGTGAAGTTGTATTAGCAGCCCCGGCCTCACAAGTCAGTGTCGAGAGGCTATTTTCATCTCTGAAATTTGTGGTTTCTAAATACAGATGGATATAATTTAAAATTAGATTTGATTGAAAATATTTTATTAATTCGAAACAATGCATTATACAATAAAAAAATGAGTGACGGATCACTTAAACATAATATTTGTCCCTGAAACTGGCAAATCATAATGTTGTTCTTATATTATTATTCAATTTTATCGTAAATGTTGAACATTATACGTAATCATTAACTTTTGAGTTGAAAACTACATCTTCTAGTGTTGAACAAACTGTGATTGCCCCAAATATGATTCCAAAGATATGTTTCATAATAGTAATATGTTTTATAATAGTAGTATATAAATATTATTTTAATAAGGTACTATTATTTTTATTTAGTTATAACATATCATTAAGTTAAAATAAAAATACAACAATTTACAACTACAAAAATTACCCTTGAATGTGCTTAACCGGTTTTTTCTGCAAACGTTTGTTACCAGGGGCCCAATTCTCCTAAAATAAATCTTGATAAATCACAACCGAACCAAGGCCGAACCGTTCATTCAGACAGTTCTCAATTTCAAAAGCTGTCGAATTTTTGACCCAAAAAACAAAATAAATCATTTGGAAGTTTTCGAAAACAAAAACTGACTGACGGTTGTGGTACGATTGCGTTTGGCAACAATTTATTTTAGGAGAATTAGGCCCCAGGCTATTTAATTATGGGTTGATACATTTTTTTTAGGTTCTAAGGGGTGTAACTCCTTGCTAACTTCGTTAATAACTCTCGTACGTTATTGTAATTAAATGAGGCAAAAGACCGCCTAAATTTAAGAACTTCCTTCCTAGAACTCAATTTTATAAGTATAAAAACAAAAGAGTTATACAAGGTTAGTCGGAAAGGGGGTACTAATCCGAAAGGGTGTTAAAGTATACAACATAATAATGAATAACTTTTTTTTGTTCTACAACTTTTCCCAAAAGTCATTAGTTTAAGAGAAAGAGTTGTTCAAAAATCTCAAAAAAAATCTCTAAATCGATCTATCCCCAGTTATGATCAGCTGTGTTTACATTTTAGGTCATATTTGGGGTCATGAATTAGAAGCACTATTTTCTGAATTTGTAACTAAAGCAGGGATGAAGAATTTTTGAAAAAACTAAAATAAAAATAATTTTATTTGAAAAAAATAATATAATTATTGAATTTTGAAATTTTAACACTTGCTTTCAAACAGTCATCAGCGATACTATAAGTGGGCTTCGGATTAGTACACCCTTTCCGACTAACCTTGTATAAGAAAGATTTTTATTTTTTTAGTTTTTTGCTCATTGCCAAAAGTATGGGATTTGGAGTTACGCCATTTGTAGCGGAAAGCGTCGATATGAACGTGACAATTGCGTATTCACACGACGATCGCTTTTGGATAGGACGCGGCCTTAAACGTTAACCCGATTTAGACTAAGCACTAATGCCTCATTTGCACAAGGAAAATTTCTCAAATGCGAGCGCCATATTGTTGCTAGGCAACAGAATTTTGATCATCCTAACCTAAGCGATTTTCTACGTTAATATTGTTGCCTAGCGACAAACTGCCGCTTTCATTCGGGACTCGCATTCGAAACTCACCTAGTGTAAATGGGGCAGGCAGATTATATGTTTCGTCATTTTACAAACAGCGCCGTCTGTTTACAAACGCTCGCGGTTATGTAAAATGCCTAAAGCATATTGGCAACTCGCAATTTTTTTATAATTTCGACGTCCAGGCACTCCGACCAAATGGGTTAGGTTAGGTTAGAACTGGGACGAACCGCGCGCGAACCGAGCGAGTGAAGCGAGCGGTGACGCGGCTGCGGCTGGCGAGTGCCTTAAGAAATACATTTAGAATTTGCCTTAGGCAGTTTGCATAACCGCGAGCGTTTATAAACAGACGGCGGCCGTTTGTAAAATGACGAATCTTAAAATCTGAAAGCGACATAAATAAAGCGTAATTGTGTGATTAACAATAATAAAAAGATAATAAAACTTTCGTAATATAAATAATTACTAGGGATTGGATATTCGGATGTATATTTACCTAAAGTTAATATTTAGCTACGAAAGTATGGAAGCGGCTTCTTAAAATATACCTATTTTTTGTAAGAAAAATCCCGGGATACTAGGAAGTCTAGGAACACCGGGAAAGCATAACTACTCGTAGTCGGTGTATAATATGGAAGCGACATTTTAAAATTATTTAAAAAAAATAAACTCCGTCATTCTTGGATTGCATAATTATTTAAAATTAATGTTTAACCCCCGATGCAAATATGTGTGTATGTAGAGTGTAAGAAGAAGAATAGTGTGCAGCACAGAATAGTAGATTGTTGCACCGAGGGCAAAGTGAGTCATTAATGCACGAGTGTTATGTTGGTGCCCGAGCGCAAGCGAGGGCACTAAATTAGCACGAGTGCATTAATCACTCACTTCAGCAAGGTGCGTAATCTACTTTTCTTTCAACTACCAATTTACCTACCGTGATAAAATATACCTACTCAAAATAAAAATTCAAGTTAATGAAAACAAAGTTATCCTGCGACTTTTGCGGCAAAAGGTTATTTACAATTTCATTTGCAGCTGTTTTTATACTTTCTGGACTTGAATTCATATCGCTATCTATTTCCATTTTTTAAAACTTTTCTTGCTAAATAAGAAGTATCAAAGTTTTACAATGGTACAAAATGCGCGCCATTTTTTTTTTCACCATTTCGGTTTTATTCAGCCGATTTTTATTTTCAGCCAGTATCTTTTTGATCTAATGCATAAGAATGCATACATTTAATATTAAACTTAACGGGAGACATTAAACCTCTGTGGTAAATTTATATCTAAATAAAAAATAAAAAACTGCATTAATGAAAAACAGTGCAGTAATGAAATTTCATACAACATTTCTGCACTGTTTGCAGTGCAGTAATGAGATTTCATACAACATTTCTGCACTGTTTTGCTTCTAAGCAGAAAATACGTATTTTGTGATCGGTTTTGTAGTGATTAATGATAACATTACTACGTAGTTGAAAGAAAAATATTAAACTTAACGGGAGACATTAAACCTCTGTGGTAAATTTATATCTAAGTAAAAAATAAAAAACTGCATTAACGAAAAACAGTGCAGTAATGAAATTTCATACAACATTTCTGCACTGTTTGCAGTGCAGTAATGAGATTTCATACAACATTTCTGCACTGTTTTGCTTCTAAGCAGAAAATACGTATTTTGTGATCGGTTTTGTAGCGATTAATGATAACATTACTACGTAGTTGAAAGAAAACAATATTGTATACACGCCGGAGCTAGTCGTACTAACACCGAAAGGCGCTACTCTCCCCAAGGTCATCGTTAAAAAGAGATAGGCGAATAAATTACCGGTATAAGAATTGTTACTTTTACCGGTACTAATATTAGTAATTAGATAACGTTAACTGACTGACGGATAACGTTATAAATATCGTTACTTTTTTATCGTTAACATAACGATAATTGGTAACGTTATAAAAAAAATAACGGTAATTCGGTCCCTGATCCTAATTTTAACAATAAACTATGCTCATTGAAACGAAAAGTCAAGGTTAAGCTTTAAAGCTTTTCTAAAACCGGATGGATACAAATGCTTATTTAACATTAATTTCTTAGAGTGTTTTTCACCAACCTATCATTAACAGTTCATTAAACTAATTCGGTCTCTAAACTTTTCAATAGCTAACATTTGCTTTTCACCACATATCAATAGTGATAATGACAAGATTATTAAAAACATAAATGTCATATTTATAATTTCAGTTATGGTACAATACGGCCGACGTATCTTGGCGAGTCTGAAGTTAGTTGTTTGGCTGCGCAATGAATCTTTTAGAAACGAAATTGTCTACTGCGCAGCTAATCAGCTAACTTCAGACTCGCCAAGATACGTCTCGGCCTTATTGTAAATTTGACCTACATTTAGCTTATCTGTGGCGAATAGTTTCGCACTACATTATGGATAGGTTGGTGAAATACCCCATTATTGTTTTTTTTTTAATACTTGTTGTAAGGGACGGTGTACCGAAAACTTAAACAGTGAATTCAGCCTATTATCATAATTATATTATTCTGAATTGAAAATAAGTGGAAATTTGCTCGGAATTTTCCGACATTTCCGATTTTTCTTTTCACAAATTTTACATTTTTCTGCTGTAAAATACGCAATCCTATTAGGAAACAAAGCACGTTGCAAAAGTAAAATGTATTTTTTCATAAATAGGAACATTCGAAAGATTACGTTGATATTTTCCACGGATTTTCAATTCAAAATAATGAACTAAATAATAATTCACTGTGTAAATTTTTGGTAACCTGTCTTTTACACCCAGTTTATTTACCTGCCAAAACACTCATTGAAATACAATAAAACAGAGGCAAATTAGCAATTTCCAGTAAATTTGGAAAATTCCGAGAAAAACCCCCATTTATTTTCGATTCAGAACAATGGGCTGAATTCACTGTTTCAGTTTTCGGCACACCGTCCCTTACACCCAGTGGCCCTTATTACAAAAGATGGTTTAAACCAAGACTAAGGTAAACCCAGGTTTAAAATATACCCATCATTTTCTTATGTCATATAACAAAAAGAGACGGGCCTATTTTAAAACCTAGGTTTTTCTTAGACCACCTTTTGTAATAAGGGGGAGTATATTCAACTTCCGCCACAAGCATGATGTGCTTTCCGCAATAAAAGTGTAACACAACAAAATAACAGGAAGCTATAAAACAATACAGGATTATTAAAATTAAACGCAAACAAATAATTACCGCATGTTATTCAGTTTTAACTGTTGCTGTTATGCTTCCACATTGTACAATGCTTTCTAAAAAAGCGTGGGTAACCGTTTTACATTGAATGAAGGATTCTTACGCGTTCCAGGTTTCATCGGAATAGTTTTTTATTAGCAATTTGTTAATGGAAATATTTATAGGGTTGTCACTATCACACTGACTGAAAAGTGAGAAAACTCATCTCAAACAAATGAGTTTTCTTTAAGCGTAACTATTTTTAACTGAATCAGTTCAGCCTATTGTATTCCAATGCGATTAGAATCGGCTTTTGGTAGACTAGTCATGCTATACAGGGTGTAAACGAATTCGTGTAATTCCTTTAAGCCGCGTGATCTACTGGTGACATAAAAAAAATATTCATGGAAAATGCATGATTTTCTATTTTCTAGTCATTTTAGCGTCCCGAGTTAACTGACTGTGCGGAGCGATATTGCGCTAGTCTAGCCAGGCAGCTGTCGCCGTGATTGAATTCGTGTATGCATCGAGATGCTTCACAAAATTTGTTTCTTTTTGCAAATTTTTTTTTGTGTTTTTTCTATTGTATCCTTATTAGATGGTTTAGACACGACTAATAACCCATACCGGAACAAAAAAAAAAGATTTTAATAATTCAATTTTTTTAATCAAGCTAATTCCCATGTGTGGTTAATCTATACCAGTACCTAATAGATCATGTGGTTTTAAGAAATTACACGAATTCGTTTACACCAGGGATTCACAGACTTATTAGGACTAGGAGCCACTCGGGCAGACTATGAGCAAAAGGCTGGCCACCACAATTAAAAACATTTGCAGACATCTTAAACTGGCCCCTATTGTTAAGTTTGCAGTGTATTCATACAAACGCATAAAAGAGTTTAATGCGCTGCCGCTGGCGGGCCGCATGTATATCGACAGAGGGCCGCATGCGTTTGCATCGCTGGTTTACACCCTGTACCTATAGTACTCCAATATTCGTCTTCTGTGTCCAGCCCCCTGATTCAGAATGATTCGATTAGTCAGTTATCAAACGACTCGGTAAGCTGTCTCTGTTTCTCTCATTACGAGAATCGTAGACGGAACGAGATAACTAACCGAATCAATTGACAACTGTTTATCAAAAAGGTTCTGAATCGGCGCGCAGTTCCTGTTTAGCTGAGCAGCTTTATTTAGGTCAAAGTCAAAGTTTTTTATTTCAAATAGACCAGATTACAGGCACTTTTAAAACGTCAAAACTAAGTGCACGGTTCCAAAAGATCGGTTCTATGGAGAAGAGCCGGCAAGAAACTCCATGAATACTCTTTTCAAAATAGTAGTACATGACAATTCCATTACAGTAGTGTGAGAAATAGAATGAGAATAATGCATGTTAATGTAAGAAATAAACTCACATAAGAGTAACAAAATAGAAAAATATGCCTCATACGAAATAGGTGTATCTACCCAGATGCTATTTTAATTTTCTTGTTTTATTTTACCATAAATTCTGAAAGTAAACTTTACTATTATGTCCGCAAAGAGAACAAGTCTTAGAATTCCGGGCTTTCAATATTTTATTTATGAATCGTTTGGCTGACACTAATCTACTAAGTAACATGAATAAGAAAAAGGTTCGTTAACAGTAATCATCTGTTGTAACGCCCCATTAAAATCCGTTTCTAATTATTGCAATTTCGGTTATCTTGTGAAATCTGTACTCCTTACCAAATATTAATATCTGAAATAATGGAACGTTCTGCTTTCCACGGAACAATAGCTTTATGTTAGTGTTACACTTTGCTTGTTTGTTATATCATAATAATGTAGAGGCAACCACGCTCAAAGAGAACGGAAAATATCTTAATTTATACTTCCTTGTGAAGTTACGTTAACCTATTGCTTCATAATAACTCATATATTTGTGCAAAAACCTTTGAACTGTGAAGACTTAACAGCCTTTTTTGTAATATTTCACTGTCTGCGCTCTCTCGTGGTCGTGTAAGCCTATATGATATACGTTAGCCTTCTTAACCCAATTAAAAAAGAAAACAAAAGCTTTTTCGTAACGAATTTTCATCATTAAGCAACACCTTTGTAAGTCAGATTCGTCTGTAATTTTATAAAAACAATGCGCCATAAAAACAGCTTGGAAAAAAGTAGAGCAACCCTAGTTAGTTGATGAGCACCGTTGGCGCGGAACGCACCTGAGAGGTCGCGGGACAATCGTCGCCAGAGCAAGTGTAACCTTCGGTCATGCCGTGTGCACTCGCAGCACGAATCAAGCACAGAGTGCAAGTATCCGAATTGTTTAAAACTTACTATTCACTGTTCTTTTGTTTCGTTTATGTGCGTTCAATTTTTAAATTCTGTATTTATTCTTTTGAAGTTACCAGCCAGTTTTTTTTCTCCAATTAGTAGTGTTGACTAATTAACTATGTGGTGTGTGTAATAGTGGTGTTCAACTCGTGTTTCTAGCAATTAACTACTGTTATTAGAACTTATTAGTGTTTGTGTTTCCGTCCATCAATAGTCCTTTGAATGACTGATTGCGTTGTACCTACGATTTATTGCAATTTGAAAAAATCTTGACCTTTTTGACTAATAAACTTTTGCATTAGAAATACATAACTTAGTGCCATTAAGTAATATAAACTTACTAAAATATAATTTGGATGTTAAAACATTTATTTATGTTTTTAATTAAGTGTTATGTTATAACTTATAACATTAACATCAATCAACATAAATATCAACGACCAAAACGTTACAATAAATTACAACATTGACACACAACTATCAAATCGAACTGTCTATGACCAACTAAAAAAGTAGGAAGAAAAAAATCGCGTAACATCGTAATCCGAATAATGACGTTACCGCAAAATACGTAAACACGAGGAACGTTTTGAAAGCCGAATTGAATCGTTAAATTATTAAAAATTTACTTCCTCAGCGGCGTGCGCTTTCCCCGATACGTTTACGTTTAGTCGGTGATCGGCCGTCGAACGATGTCGATCGAATCGGTTGGCGAGAGCAACACGGACATGACTGAAGACAGTCTGTCAAGTGATGAAGAGGGTGTCTCGTTAGGAGATGATGAGAGCGTTAACGAATTACTGTGAGATTATTTTCTTTTGTGTAGTGCTTTTTAGTGGAAATTGTGTTTGTTTACGGCAGTTTTTTGTTGTGGTTACACTAAGTGTAATGTCAGTTGGCTGTCATGTCAATTGGGGCAAAAATACAATGGCGCTACTGTGTAAACTGCAGTGTTTAGTCGCAGTGGATTAAGAGTAATGTTAAAACCAAGACTTACGCAGATATGTCTCGATTCTGATATAGTTTTAAGTCATTATTTCCCTTTTAATGGTTTGGTTTGAACGCCGGTAATTAAATTGCCACTATGTCACATACTTTCGAATTGGCCTAGTGTTGAACGGTTATACTTATTCATGCATTAATAACGCTAAACATCATTTGAGATCAAGTTGTTATTAGTGGTGTTGAGATAATTTTCCATTCCATATTTGTAAATTGAGTGTCCCCGTGTTCTTACTCCTCTTTCCTCTCATTACAATCATAACAATTAGCCGCTATTGTTCAATTATGTATGATTTTATACATTTAAGTACATACCACATCACCAGACTTTTATAAGACAGTTCCCACATAGATATTCAATAAAACACAGAGTCATGGTTCCTTCAACATGTCTTTAACGACACACGCAAAGCCGTGAGCATGATAAAAAAACCAACAGGCAATGACAATCAAATACTTAGTTTCGATTTACACATCTCTACGATTGATGATGATGCGTGATTTTAAAATGAGATAACTGTCACTTCTTTCATTTTTGACAGGTGTTTTTTTTCTAATTTATTAACTGTCATTTCAGTATTTGCTACCGAAGCGAATTAATTATTTATGTAAACAGTCAGACTCATCGAAATATGCTAAAAATTAAAAAAAAACATAACATGGAGGATACTTTCTTGTTTAAAAGAACACGCAGAGCGTTTACTTTTCACTTAAAAGTTAGACAACTTCTGTGAACCCATTAAATTCATTATTTATTTTATTTAGGTAATAAATACTTCCGCACATAATTTTTACAGAGGCTGACTTAATTAATACCTTAGGCGATTTCTACCAGTCGATCTTAGGATGATGTAGGGAGAAAACACAACTTCCCTTTAACGAAAAACTCCTACAAAAACAACACCCATTGCAATATTGCCTTATTGATCAAACAATTAAATAACGTCATCATAAGTATGTTAACTTTCTGATCCGATTATAATTTGTTAGCACCACTTGTCTACTTATGGTAGTTTTTTTTTTTTATAAATAACTGCATTCTTAATCCGATTTCCGGTTACAAGTCATTTGCAAGGTGCGAACTTTCTTGCACTCTTAAGAAAATAACAGAATCTGATAATTTTGATACATCTGACACGTTTGTGGACATAATTTTATAATCTTGTGTTATTTTGATTGGTTAAATCGGAATTAAATCTGTTTGAGCATAATTATGTACCGTACTCATTATGGGTTAAAAGCTAATTAATGTTCTAGATGCAACAGTAAGCCGTTATTCCCATAGTTACATCACTTAACCTGCGAAGCTATCGTTTATTATTTTCTTTTAACTAGTATGGGTGTTATGCACTCTTAATCATTTACCAAATTCTTGCTACGTAGTTTTAGGAGATTTATCCAAAAAATGTTTTAGTTTCATACCTAATTATCGGAAGGCCCACTGCACGTGCACTTTCTAACACATAACTCAACAATTCCTATAATCCATTAAAAGCAATCGTTAACATAGCGCAATCAAGGATATCCCGATATATTAACGATTTAATTTTTTCATACTATTTCCGTATAGTCGCTTTCAACAACATTGCATAAGATGCTCCTTTTAAAACATTATATGACTTGCTCAATCTTAATTTAGTGGTCTAATACCAATAAAATGGCAATCGAAAGTGTTTCGTCTCGTTAGATCGGTGCATATCTGATTAAAATTCTAATACTCAAGCATTTAATATCTAATGTATGCAAATTTTGAGACAAAATTACAAATACTGTTTAGGTGATTCTCCTTTTGGTAATGATTAAGTAGTCATGAATCATGTGCTAATTGAACCAGTTTCAGTCACGCCGGACTTTTAATGCAAAAAAAGAAGCTTTATGATTTAATTAGAAGTGCATCTTTTTCGAACTTGGCTTGACACATTACCGTGTGTGGGTTAATACTAGGGTTTCTGCTCGAGAATTCTCGAGTCGAGAAATGTCGAGAAATCATGCCAACTTCGAGACGAGAAAAAATACCTCGAGAATTCGAGAACTCGAGAAATCGAAGATTTTCTTTTATTACTGTAAAATTGGCTTAAAAGTTACGTAATCTTTGCATTCTGGCTTCTGATCGTTCTCCTTACGAGGCACGAGTAAGCGAGGCAAGCGAAGAGACACATAATATACCTGCAACTCCAAGTACTCTTATTATAATGTGACATTAAAATGTCAAATAAAGATTAACTGTAAGATAAACTCCGTTCATCTATTGTTGGGTTTCTGAATACAAAATCGACGACTAGATAACTATCCAAACAATAAGTGAGTTTGTAAATTGATCACTAGATGGGGTCTCTTTTTAAAGCCCATCTAAATATACTTTTCTCGCCTTAAACTTTACATCTTTTTGCAATTAGGCCCCAAGTTTAAATGAAAATCTCCTCTGGTACCTATGTGCAATGATTTTAAAACGAATCATTACACACATGAAATGTAAATTTAAATCACAATATTTTCTCTTTGTTATTTTTAATCATAGCAACAGCACAATAAAACTATTAAAACAAAATAAGTAGGATTTTAAAGTTTTATTGTAATTTATAATATTGGGCGGTAAAGTTTATTTATATCTGAAAAAAAAACTAAGCTAACGTACCTATTTGTAGTGTAAATGAATGGGTTCTAGGGCAGGACTGGTTATTTCACAAAGGTAAATATCAAAGTGCCCTAGTTAAAGATATCTCATGTTAAACTTTTCATCCGTGAACATTTCGGATGGATTTCTTTCGATGCCTTTTTATTGGTACTGATTTATATGAAATAGCCTCCAGCACTTCCAAATCAGATTCCGATGAACTACTCGAGTCCATTTCGCTGGGAGTCCAAAACTCACTATCGATTAACGATTTACGCCCCAAATTGGTCAGTCAAGTTAACTGAAGTTTGAACTAAGTAAGATCATCTTCTGACTGGGGTGTCCAGAAACGCAATGTGTCATTTTATCGAACCAATAGCGGTGGAATAGATAAACTACGGTTAGGAGTACCTGAGAAACTGAAAAAATAAGTTATCTGAAGTTTGAAATAGGATTATCTTCTGACTGGGGTGTCCAGAAACGCAGTGAGTCAACTTATCGAAATAATAGCGCTATCGAACAGATAAACTACGTTCAAGAGTACACCAGAAAACGGGAGTATGCTGATTTTTTAAGGTTTTTAAAAATTTCTCGAATGACCCGAGAAACCCGAGAAATCGGGCTCGAGAATTCTCGAGACCCGAGAAAAAAAATATGTCGAGAAAACAGAAACCCTAGTTAATACCCATTAATACTCATAAATATCCTCTATTAGTGCCCCATTAAAAAAGCAGAATCTTCTGCGTTGGATTCATATCCGAGCGAAAACGTAGGTACCTACCATAACCAAAAGACCGAGATTCTCCAATTTTTCATTAATCCTATTTTCCCAGATCATTTATAAAGCCCACTTTGTCTGAATTTGCGTCCAATAAGCCCCATATTATACGCTAATAAGAAAAGGATCAAATCATCACTAAAGCTATCGTCGTGCAATGCAAGTTATACATCAAGAAGGGATCTAACAAAACTTAATTTAACTTAGGCCCAATACTTAATAAATCCTCAGGTAGCTTTTAAATGAGGAATAAATATGGCGGTTTGACAGCTTTTGTATAGAAAATATGTCAAACGGCCATCTTTATTCCTCAGATAAAAGATCTGACTATTGAAAAATCGGCCCTTAGCCACACATAATGCTTGTAACTGCACTTAAAACAAAAGCCACTGTTTAAGTAGGTATAGTACCTATTACGTCTGTAAGTTTCGTAATGCCTACGTGATCGTCGGACATAATACAGCTTGTGTAAGCAGAACAGATTCCCTGTACGTGTTGCCATTTTCAAAATCCGAATCTAATGCAACACCGTGGAAACAGCTTTCCTTCCTTTTGTTTTTTAATTAATCATGGTGATGGTTTTAATTTTCTAATTGATGCTGTTAATTCATTTGTACGGTATAGATGATTAATTAGGTAAGCGTTACGGAAAAAACGAAAAGAAATTAGCAATGGTGGGTGGCAATTATTGGGAGAAAAAAATCTGTAATTGTACTTGTTCGATAATTGAATGTAATTGTTTATTTTTTTAAAGTCCACTACAAGTAGGTTAATTAAATTACATTTCTTGAACAATACATATATCCGTTGGTATAGGTAATAATAGTATTAAGTTCAACCTCCTTAAATATTACAATAACATGCAATAACAGTACCTATTTCTTTTTTTAAACTACAGCAATTAAGCACAATAATAACTACCGACAACAAACATAGTAAAAGCTAATAAAAACACTAAGTAGGTGCTATCCTCTGTTAAAATAAACAGTAACAGGTGAGAGCATGTTATAGAACTACCCATCGGCCATGTCACGGTAGCCCTCGCGTCCACTCGTGCGCACCTCCATTGTCTACGCCGGCCGCGCATGCGCTGAATGCGCTCATTTGCATCCAATGCTAGCTGCCACTTCCTGCCGATGCGTAGGAAATGCTTTAATAGCCCCTCGTTATGCAGGGGAAAAATAGGAAAATGAATTTAAAATGGCGGTTTTCAATTGCTGTTTGCAGAATAAACAGCTCGGCTAAATTATGTTCTATTGTACTCAGCCTTAGAGAGTTGTGAAGGATGGTATTGAACTGTGTACATATTGCGTTTTCTTTTCTCCTCGCCTTCAAAGATAAATAAAGAGCTTTTGTTTAACAGTCTTCAATGACAACTTAAGTACGCTTCCCACCGAAATAAGGTACTTATTCAGATTTCTGTGACACTTTCTAATTATTCATTCATAAAAATAGTTTCGCGGTTAAATTCGGATGGGTAAATAATTACCTCGTTAAACTTGTAGAATCAAATGATCTGCTACAAGTAATACTTACACCTATCCGTGACGCAAATAAGTAATCACAAAATGCCATCATAATGACATAATCAAAATTTTGACGTAGTCGTAAAATAGAACAATATTCGCATTTTGTAACAGTTATTTAACGTTTTTGTACAATGGTAGTGTTGATTTATTTCCCGACCGATGTACGAAATATGCTAGCTTTAATCTATGTCACATCTCGCATAATTTTATGCGAATTATTCAAAATGTCATATTATTTATTATCAAAATATATATTAAAATTTCAAATGCCTAGAGAACAACGCCCATATAAAAGAAATCGCATTTTCAATGAGTTGAATGAATTTTGAGTATTTTGGTGAAGAAATAAACATTAAATTTGGTGTTCGTGAAATCTTGAACTTTATGCAACTGATGCCATGCATGTGATAAATTAATAATGCATAAGCTCATAACTATTTTATTGCCTACCCGACCATGAATCATCTTTGCTAAGAGTCCTACAATTTTATAAAAGCAATCAAAAATAATTTATCCAACTAGTTATAAAACCAATAGTAATTATATCGACAATTATCGAACAATTATCTAACTCCACCCTGTAGAAAGATTACCTCAATCAAAATAAATATAGGCAGAATATGACGCCGCAAAATTAATGGAAAGTGATTTGTGTACCTACCTTTGAATATTTAATAGTTTTGTACACTCCTTTCTATATAATTTAAGGCACGCGCTGAGGTCACCGACGCCCATAAATCACATAATACGAATACGTAAACATGGTATTGATTTCCTTGTTCATAACTCTTACGAGATATTCTGTCATAACTCGGTTTAGTTAAAATTTATGACTGACCTACCGGTTTGTTCGTTAGACACCGGAAAATGAGTTAATTTTCATTAAATTTAAATAACTGTGTTCGACTCGCGACCTCGCCGCGTGATCAGCTCATGATTAAGGGCTCCGTTTGGGTCCGAAACTAGTCGGGCAATCCCGAAAAATGCACGTGAGTAAACCGTAATTAATCGTAAATATGAATGTGTCTCACGAAAGTTATAATACAAAAATTTAAATAAAATAGTGCAATAAATTAACCTAGTGATGTGACATTATTTTAATAAGATTAATTACATACTAAAGAGTATGTGTCTGGGCTGTTATTTTATGTACAGTCCGTGGAGGTTTTTAGTATTGTAGTGAAACTCAGCTGATCGGTACAATAATTAGTTTTAATGAATTTTAACGTTTTTACAAGTTTAAGTGATTTCATGACCATGGTCGGTCGCGGTGTGTGTAGCGGCGGTGCGCGGCGCGTGATCAGTTCCGTCCGCGCGCCCCGCGCTCCTCCCCATGCCCCGGGAACAGGTTACCGGTCGGCGGTGGCGCGAACATTCTCCCCCCCTTGAAAGCTCCTGCTTTCAAGTTCTTCAGTAGTGGGAAGAAGGCAAACTTTGTTAAGAGCTCGCCTGACGACGCCTTTCGAAGTGAAGAAGTCAGCCACCCTGCAGACGCCATCCGCGCCAGTGTACAGGTGCTGGACTCGTCCGAGCCTCCATTTTAGCGGTGGAGTGTGCTCGTCCTTGAAGACCACTAAATCGCCCATCTGAAGCTCCTTCTGCCTTAAGCGCCATTTGCTCCGTTGTTGGAGCTCTGCCATGTACTCGTTTTTCCATCTATGCCAAAAGTGCTGCCTCAGCTGCTCGATCCTTTGGTATCTATCAGGATTTTTCAAAACAATGGGGGGTGACGGCAGCGATGTCAAGGGCCGCCCCACAAGGAAGTGCCCTGGAGTCAGAGGAGAAGTATCAGTTGGGTCTGACGACAGAGGAGCGAGGGGACGGGAATTAAGGATTGCTTCAATTTGTGTGAATAAAGTGCCCAACTCCTCATACGTCAGACTAGCGTTACCCATAATCCGCTTTAGATGGAATTTGGCAGACTTAACGCCAGCTTCCCAGATTCCACCGAAAGTAGGAGAGTATGGGGGATTAAAAATAAATTGTATGCCTTCATCATTGGTGTATTCGTATATTGAATTTATACTGGACCTTAGTACCCTACCTAACTCGTTACTTGCCCCAACAAAATTGGTGCCATTGTCGCAATAAATCGTGTGCGGCTTACCTCTCCGCGAAATAAAACGACGTAAACTAAGAATAAACGCATTAGTACTAAGATCACTGACTAACTCTAAATGTATGCTTTTAGTTGAAAAACAAACTATTACATTAAGATAACATTTACTTATTCTATTTCCTTTACCCTTTTTACTAGAAATTAGAAAAGGTCCAGCAAAGTCCACACCACATACTTGAAACGGGTAGTAAGGAGTGACCCTATCCACCGGCAGGTTGCCCATCAGTGGCTCCATACCTTTGCCGCGCAGTCGTGTACATATTACGCATTTTCTAACTATACTGCGGGCTAAAGTTCTGCCCCCTACTGGCCAGAACTGTTCACGAAATGTACTAAGGAGTAACTGAGGGCCAGCGTGCAGGAGACGTAGGTGCTCGTTTTCCATCAAGAGCCGTGTGAGGTAGTGCTTACCGTCCATAAGGATCGGGTGCTTTTTATTGAAGTCACAAGCGGCATTCTGAAGACGACCACCCACTCTAAGCACGCCGTTGCCATCAACGAAAGGTGATAACTGTAACAGGTAAGATTTAGCCTTAAGATTTTTGTTTTGTGTAAGTGTTAATATTTCTGTAAGGTAAGACTGGCTTTGAGCAAGTTTTATAAGGTAAGTAAATGATTTTTCTATTTCGGTTAATTGTAGATGACCCTTTATTTTATTTTTAGGATTTTTACAATTATGTACAAAGCGCATGACGTATGCGATAATTCTTTTTAATTTTTTAACTTTAGAGTAATTATGAAAATCAATAAGTGGTGATTGCTCAACGTTAACAACAGTAAAAGTTGAGCAATCACTTTGTGTTTTTATTTCAGGTAAATTAGAACTTGAGGAACCTATGCCTTGAGGCCAATTGACTTCGTCTTGTAAAAGAAAATGTGGGCCGTGCCACCAAAAGCCCAAGCCTTCAAGTTCAAGTGACCGGGTTCTACTCCTCGGGAGGTCAGGTCAGCAGGATTCAATGCAGTAGGCACGTGTCTCCAAGATTCTCTCGTTGTGAGCTCATGAATTTCATTGACTCTGTTACAGACGAATGCTTTTAGTATTTTAGGTTGTGTTCGAATCCAACCTAACACTACAGATGAGTCAGTCCAAAAGAACTTACGGTGTACTGTACAGCGTAATGAACTACTCACCCGAGCCGCTAGCCGTGCGCCCAGCAGCGCTCCGCACAACTCAAGACGCGGAATCGTAGCAGTTTTAAGCGGTGCTACGCGAGTCTTGGAACATAACAGGTTTACATGTACATTATTAGAATTGTCTATTGAACGTAAATACACACAAGTCCCGTACGCCTCTTGCGACGCGTCGACGAAACAGTGTAGTTCGATCAATTTTGGTGATGAACATAAAGTATGCCTAGGTACTCTAATGTCTGCTAGTTTGTGTACGTTTAAAATAAATTTATCCCATATTCTTTTAATGTTTTGCGGAACTGGTTCATCCCAACTTAACTTTAAAACCCATAGTTTTTGTAATAAGATTTTAAGCTTAATCGTGCACACACTGAGCATGCCTAAAGGATCAAAAATTTTACATGTATTTGACAAAATGGACCGTTTTGTAACGTTATCAGTAGTTTTGTCTAATTGCACAGAAAATTGTAATTTGTCGCAGTCAGGAAACCACAACAATCCTAGTACACTTGATTGTTTATTTACGTCTAATGACTGTGATGATGAACAATCATCAGGAAAAATCTTTGGACAGTTCGTGCGAAGTTTATGTATCGTAAAACAAGCGGATGTAAGAATAGTGCTAACTGAATTGTAAATATGTGCTAATTCTTCTTCCGTTTCAGCACCACTCAACAAATCATCATAATAAAAATCATGCTGTATAATTTCTGATACTACCTTATCCTTACATTCCTTTGCTAACTGTAAAAGACACCTTGTGCTTAGGAAGGGAGCGGAGGCTGTCCCGTATGTTACAGTATTTAATTGTAATACATTAAGAGGTTTACTATCGTCATCTCTCCACAGTATTAACTGTAGATGGCGCTGCGAACTGTCCATAATAATTTGTCGGTACATTTTTTGAATGTCACCAGACAAAACGAACTTATGTTTTCGAAATCTTATTAATATATCGAACAATTCATCCTGAACTACCGGTCCTATGTACTGAATATCATTCAGGGATTTTTCAGAAGTAGTTTTTGCACTACAGTCAAAAACTACCCTTAGTTTCGTAGTTTCACTCTGTTCACGAAATACTGCGTGATGTGGCATATAGTAGCCAAAGACTGGTTTGTTTACTCTGCTTAAGTGACCCAATTCTTCATATTCTTTTATAAAATCGCAGTATTGTTTTTTAAAGACTGGGCTTCTATTTAACCTTTTCTCAAGACAAAGAAAACGTTTTTTAGCCATGTTAAATGAATCACCAAGTGAAGTATCGGGTGATTCACGAAATGGCATTTTCACACAAAATCTACCGTTTTCTAAACGTTTTGTATTATCTATAAAATGTTTCTCACAGATGTTATCATCTTCGGAGTAAGAAATATTTATAGACGGAATTTCTTCAAGCTCCCAGAACTTAGTAAGATCTTTACTAATTTGTTTAGTGAAGTTACAATTAAAGTTACTTTGTTCATAATAATCGAAACTTCCTATTGGCCCAGCTACTAGCCAACCTAGTTTAGAACTTTGAAGTATAGGTTTATTTGTGCCGCATTTTATTTTATTTGATGTAATGATTTCAAAGAAAATGTCAGCTCCGAGTAGCAGATCTACTTCAGAAGAACGATGAAAACCGGGATCAGCCAGTTGTATGTTACTAGGTAAGTTCAATTCTAAAGCATTGATATTACCATTAGGTAAATTACCTGTTATTTGAGGTACGACTAAACACCTAATATTTGTATTAAATGAACTCGTTAATGACTTCAAGGTTAGTTCACAACAATCTGAAATATTTAATTGCACATTATTTATTCCAGTAACACAAATAGGCCGTTTATTAATGGACGTTAACCCCAACTTATTTTTCATGTTTTCAGTTAAGAAAGAAGATTGGCTGCCTGCATCAAGAAGCGCTCGAGCGAGGTAAGTTTTATTTTGTTGCTTGTTACTTATGTTTACTAAAGCAGTACAGAGGAGAACCTGTTTACCTAATAAAGCGGAGCAAGCTGTCACTGCACTATTGACTGATGACTCACTAGAGGTATTGTTACTATTCTCTGACTGTGTAATAGATACATTATGATTATTTGATGTTATGTTTTTATGCAATAATGTGTTGTGTCTTTGTTTACAGGTTTGGCATGCACCGAGACGACATCGCGCAGCGTAATGACCTCTGCGTAAACAATTCAAACAAAGATGTAACTTTAAGGCTTCATTTGTTCTAGACTCAACATTCATTTCTTTAAACTTTGTACACTCAGTTATCCGATGTTCAAGTTGACACACTGGACATATGGGAGGACGTATGCTGGACAAACTATTATGTTTATGTGGAACAGACGCGACAAGAGCTCGTGTTATTTTAGGATTAATGAATTTGTTATCAGGTTTGTCGCTCCTGTTTACCTGCATTGTTTCCAACATATCTGCACGACTACGCAAGAACCGCAAGAAGTCGGCTAAAGAAGGTAAGTCTACTAAATTATTTTTATGTTCTTCCCACTTCCTGCCAGTAGTGGGATCAAGTTTAATGGTAACCATATAAATTATCAAGGTATCCCATTGATCAGTTGGCTGACCTAAAGTATTAAGGGATCTTAGGTTCTTTGTAACATTATCAATAAGAAAGCGAATAGAACGATGAGATTCTCGCGATAAACATTCTAAATTAAACAATGCTTTCAAGTGATTGTTAATTAAAATATTTTTATTATCAAAGCGTTCGCAAAGAAGTGACCACGCAACCTTGTAATTATTTGCAGTAAACTCAATTGCTTTTATTACGACAATAGCACCGCCCTCTAGAGAGGAACGTAAATAATGGAATTTATTGATGTCAGCAATTGACTCATTCGAATGTATAATAGAATCGAAGGTGTCGCGAAATTCCAACCATTTGAGATAATTACCGTCAAATGATGGAAGTTTAATTGTCGGTAACTTAATGTTATTCATATGATTACAACCTTCATAGCTAGAACATGCTGTTTTTACACCTTCGGTTCTCTGATTCTGATTGCTAGGATGAGAATCTATTATTTCTTGGGCGGCTGAGATGAGAGAATAAAACTGAGATTCTACTGAGTCTCTTTCGTCAACTTGTTCTTCTACGTTCGATGATAACATTTCTATTTGAGTCTGTATAGAATCGAATTCAGATAAAAGATATTGTAATTTAGATAACCGAAGTCCTAACTCTTTAATCTGTTGTTTAGTAATATCACTTGAATTAATCTGATTCAAAATAGAAACGTAATCTTTAAATTTTGTCAAACGCATTTTAATTGTACCTCTCTGTTTTATTAAGTCTTTGAAATTATCTGTACGTTTCTCTTCCCTCCTCTCAACTTCCCGATGTTGCTTACTTTCAGACATTTTTAAAGAAAAGTTAATAAATTAGGACAAATAAAGAGATTAGGCAAAGTAATATGTGCAATCAAACCCAAAACTAAAGAGGCTTGCTACTTGGTTCACCAATACTTTGACTTCAAGATGACACACGCGACACCAAGTCAGAGAGCAGTCCCTGGACACGCCACCCGCGCTGGACACGTCAGCATACAGCACCAGCTTGATATGCGCACGCGCACACGCGGCAGGCAATTTCTGGAATGTTCGTACACAAAAATGAGAAAAACAAAAAAAAAACAATAATTCGTGGGTAGGATGGACCTAGGATTTTTACGAATATTTTATTTATTTAAACTAAAGAAATAAATAGCTTCTGCTATATTTAAGCTTAGCAAAGTTATATTATGTTCGAGAATAATTAATTATGCACTACTAATGAATATTTTTTAACAGCGATTTTATGAAAAATATGCGGTGCAAGAAAACTGAGATTGCAACAATATAATGATTAAGATGACTCTAAATGCATTAAAGCGTACGAAATATCTAAAAGATAAGCGAATTTATAGGTGGATATCTAAAGAAGATGACGAAGCAAAATTTAAATGCCTGTATGACATGTATATGCACCCTGTAATAATGTACCTATAGTATATAGGCAGGATACAATGTACAAATAGTAAATAAGCTGCAAGCTGTTTAAATTAACCTTAGTGACGAATTATGGATACCCCAGTCACACAATGAAGACGTTATGCACTATTCACACAATTAAAGAGGAAAGTAAGAACACTGGTAATGAAGGATAAAGGATACTAGGCTACTTCCCTGTGTAACGTCGATGCAGCGATGAGACCAGCAATAATCTTCATTGGATCACGTATTTCGCACGTGCAGCTTGCCAATAGATAGTCTATATTTTATGTAGATCTTCTGCAGTAGGTAATGTCACGGTCGCCAATTGTCTGGGCTGTTATTTTATGTACAGTCCGTGGAGGTTTTTAGTATTGTAGTGAAACTCAGCTGATCGGTACAATAATTAGTTTTAATGAATTTTAACGTTTTTACAAGTTTAAGTGATTTCATGACCATGGTCGGTCGCGGTGTGTGTAGCGGCGGTGCGCGGCGCGTGATCAGTTCCGTCCGCGCGCCCCGCGCTCCTCCCCATGCCCCGGGAACAGGTTACCGGTCGGCGGTGGCGCGAACAGTATGAGATCAGCCAAACAGGGCTTAGAATTAAAAGCAAACAATCTCTGCAAATATGAAACTGAACTTCAAATTTGATCTAAAATATTCCAGATAAATTTCAGTTTTACTTTTTACTAACAAAAAAAGTAATCCTTCGTGCAGTTTTTAACCGACTTCAAAAAGGAGGAGGTTCTCAATTCGGTTGTATTTTTTTTTTTATTATTTTTTATGTGTGTTACCTCATATCTCCGTCATTTATGAACCGATTTGAAAAAATCTTTTTTTGTTCGAAAGGGTATACTTTCCGATTGGTCCCATATAAATTTTCTTATGATTAGATCATGAACTTCAGAGATATGGAACGGAACTCCTCATCGGATCAAAGCAAAATTCTCAAATTACTAATATTGCTTTGTTTATATTTGTTGTTGGGAACTGACTACTGGAAAAGAGGAGGGGGTGCGTGTCCCCCCCTTCCCCCCTTTGGAATGTTTTCATTATATCGTGTAAGGTATCATTTGAAAGGACTTTTTATGCCCGACTACATCAAAGCCAAAAAGAAGGGTTATGAAGGAGGGGGTTAAAACTATGACACTAAAACGTATTTAATAAAAAATAAACTTTAAAAAAAAAGTAAAAACCGACTTCAAAGAAATACTAAAAGGAGTAAAATAATTACCATAATATAAAATTAACAGTTTCAGAAGTCGGTGCAACTCTACACTGAAGCATATAGAAGCCACCGACTTCTGAAACTGTTAATTTTATATTATGGTAATTATTTTACTCCTTTTAGTATTTCTTTGAAGTCGGTTTTTACTTTTTTTTTATTAACTGTAGAATGCATTTTTTTAACCCACGAATTTTGCCCACAGACTAGAAATCCTGAAAGCGGATTCCTCCCTCAAGAGCAAAGCGAAGCGTAACGAATGGACATGGAAGGCCCAAACGGACGTAGTAAAATGGCAGGCGACGCCGCTGCGCGCGCCGCTGTTGCGCTTGCCGGCTGCGCTTGCGCCGCCCGCGCTAGAGTGCTTCACGTGCGTGCGCGCGTACTGCGGCGATCTGCAGCCCAATGAGAGACAGATGCACCAGGACCTGACCGAAGTTAAATGTGTTTATACTGTGCTTATGGTAAGTACCTACTTTTACACCCCATTGATAGTATTTTTCTTTTACTTGTTTATGCTACCCTTATCTTTGAAACATGTATAAATTGTGTGAAAAGTTGAAACGTCTTATGCGACTGTTTTAACCCAATTTCACTTGGAACATTTAATCTGAATGTTGAACTTCGAATGACTATGCAAATGACTTGCAAACTTAACTTTGTGACTATCCCAACCATATTTTTTCATCTACTTACAGCACTGTCACTCTGTACCGGAGCTCCGCGATGAAGTCTACTGTCAGCTTATGAAGCAGACGACGTCCAACCGTTCACCTTCGGGCGACTCGTGCCAGCGCGCTTGGCGACTCATGTCCATACTAGCGGCCTACTTCACTTGTTCTGACACGCTCAGGTACTATCATTATAATGATGATCATAATTATGACACAAACCACTTACCAGTAAAAGAATATTCAATTTACCGAAACTGTAACACTCAAGTCCAAACAGATTTATCTAAAGCCTTTGATACGGTGAATCACAGCATATTATGTGGTAAACTGTACCAATGTAGCATGGCGTGTTGTCACGGGAACTTACTCCATTGGGTACTCTAATTTGGACAAATGGATTTTACTTGTAGCCATAAAAAAACAGATGTTTTAATGTTTAATTAGGTCTTTTCACAAAAACTTACGGAATTCCCAGGGATCTTATTTAGGACCTCATTATGACGATAATTTTATTTATGAAGTAATAAAGCAGCCAGAGCCAGTGACGAATCTATTTTATTATTTCATTTAAAATTAGAACTTGACGAATGTACTTTTTATTTCTACCACACCATTGGTGTGACACCAATAAACATACCACTTGTTTTGCAGGCCATTCCTAGTGGAGTACCTGTCAGCAGCGGCGGCAGACCGACGGCGTCCATGCCAGGGTACTGCGGCCGTGTGCCTCGCCAACCTGCGCAAGACGCTGCGCTGCGGCGGCAGGAAGAACGTGCCCAGTGTTGAGGAGGTGAGTGATTATCTATGATTCTGGGGACTGATAAGATTGTGGAAGCATGACAACGAAGCTTAATTAGTCTTGAAGAGGTGGATTTGTAACCCATTAAAGGTAGAAAGTTAAGTTGGCATTCACTGACTATGATGTACTAGACAGAAAATATTGCATAATGGTGGAATAGCCATATAAGAATTTTGCAGGAAATTATAGGAACTTTGATCGAGCATGAAATCTATTTTATTAAGTTTGTCTCGTTAGTAACCTTATGTCTTAAATTATCTAGGTGACAGCTGTATCAGCGGGTCGCTCAGCTCGCCGACAGCTGTACCGACTGCCTGGTGGCGCTGAGCGAGTCGTCAACACGCGCTGCGCTACCGTCGTACAGGACATCGTCAATGAACTCTGTGAACTGGTCAGTAATATTATTACTACATTGAGGCGATTTGATTTTACGTCTGAGGATGATTCCATGATATGATCGGATGATTAAGTCTTTAATAATTCTTGTTTCCATTCATATGACAGACTTCCTCCCCTCCAAATAATGCGTAATAACGACTTCGGTGTCATTGCAACTAAAACGACATTTACTTTTAGTCTAAGTTAGCTAAACATTATTTTAAATAATCTAAATGATAATCAAGTAAAATATATCAATATTCAATCAACTGCCATACTAATTCCGGAACTATTATTTCAGATCGGCGTAACGAGCGAAGCTGAACGTGCCGAATTCTCCCTATACTGTATAGTGGCGGGCGACGCGCTGACCATGCCCTTAGCTGGCGACGAGTACGTGCTGGACGTGACCACAGAGCTGCAGAGAGCGCACCACCCCTTCTACCTCATCTTCTGCCGCTCCGTGTGGCACCACCCTCTCCGCAACGACGCGCCACCACTCTACACTGAAGTTCTCTTCAATCAGGTACATACTATCTAATCGCAGTCCATTACTGACCCACTGCTGGCCCTGTTGGGCACGGACCTCTTCTCAGAAGACCTTGGTAGGGTAGGTGGACATGCCATCGAGAATTTTCCGCTCAGATTTCTCACGATGTGGGGTTCGAACTGGCATCTAACTCAGGCTCTCCTGTATGGAAAGCAAGCTTTCAACCGCTAGGCTATGACTTTTTTCTGCTGGCGTAGGCCCGAATGCAATCACTACCCAGAAGCAATCCTCTCGGGTCAATGCCGCTGCAGCCAATCGGCTAACAAGGTGGATAGTTATTTCATCATCAATCTATTGTCAGTCGTCCAACGACCTTGAGTGGCAGGTTAATGTAGTAATGTGGTGTGTAATGATTATAATCTTCTGTGTTACCGCTTCATGTAAAACATAACACTAGATGTATTCTTCAGCGGCAAATCCATTAGCAAGTTAAATTGCGAAAGCTGACTTCTACAATCGACTTTCACCGTGGACACACCCGCAAGAAATCGATTTCTGAAAGTTTTACTGACTAAGCAAACACTTGCTTCAATTACTTGCGCAATAGATGCGCGCTAGTGGATTCGCACTTTAATATAGTTTTTTTATTAATTTCCGTGTCTACTCCACTAGGTGGCTCCAGACTACCTAGAAGGTCTCCTCCTGGTGCTCCCGGGTGGCGGAGCCCCTCCTGCCCCGGTGCTACGTGACGTGGCGCTGGTAGCAGCGCTACTGCACCGTGCGGCCGGTTTGGCCGAGGGGGCGCAGGCCCGGGACCTCAAGTTCTTGTTGCCGAAGCCACTGCTAGCGTTACGGGAGCCGCGACCCAACAAGTGGGCGTCGTGGCTCGGTTCAGAGTGGCAACATGTACGGACGCTGTCGCCAGCCGCTGCTAAGGCTAAGGTTTTGCAGGTGAGTCATTCTCTAAATATTTGCTATACCCACATTTTTTGTTTGCTTATTAAATTAATAAAAAGTGTTTTTTTCCCAAAAAAAACACCATATTTTTTTGCAAATATCTAAAAAAGCAGTTTTTATTTTTTCCAAATTCTAGCTGATGACTTCAATTTCTTATATTTTCGGTTTAGGCTTGCTCTTTGAAAATCCCACACAGCATACGCTTATTCTTGATTGTACTCAAGAATTTGGCATGACACTTACGTACGGCTGACATATCTTGGTTGCTCTGAACTTCGTGCAAGCGCCGAAAATGGCCAAATGTGCAACCACCTGCACAAAGGATTGATTTGAACAAAATAGCGTTTAATTAATATCACGCTACGATCGGATATTTTAAGCAAAATTTAATAGTTTTTACAGTAGATAACTGTTACTTTCCTGAGTATACATGTGCAAATCTTCAGAGAACTTATGTTCTTCAGGACGACCAAGATATATTGGCCGTGCTGTACCTAGCTACCATACAAATAAAAAATATCAATAAATAAATCAATATTGTCCATGTCAGGTGTTATCCCGGTGGCCGTTATTCGGTTCGTCGTTCTTCGCGGTGCGGCGCGTGTCGGGCGGCAGCGAGTGGCGCGAACACGTGCTCGCGCTCAACAGACGCGGAGTACATCTGCTACACCCCGCCACACACGAAACAGACACACACTGGCCCTATGCCGAACTTATCAGCACCAGGAAGGTCAGTATTAGTGGTGGTTAATAAAACGTATAGCGCCAAAATATAACAGACTATGTGTACATAGCGTATAGCGTTTGCTATAGCGGCTCTGACTTCGCGCTATATTATAACGCCTCAACCTACTCAATGAATAAAAGTCTAAACGCGCACAGCGGGGCTAGAACGAGATAGCAAGATAGCGGAGCGACTAACAACATCGCGTAAGGAAATGTAGTATTATTATATTCTTTAATGTACAGCGCGTTGCGAGATAACATTTACCGCGCATTATCAAGTCCGTTTAGCGTGTTGTTATCTATACTAATAATATTATAAAGAGGTAGAATTTGTTTGTTTGTTTGTTTGTATGTAGGAGGTAATCTCCGAAATTACTCATCCGATTTCAAAAATTCTTTCACCAATAGGAAGCTACGTTATCCCTGAGTGCTATAGGCTATATTTTGGGATCAAAAAATTAGGGATCCGTAAATTAACGGGAGCGAAGCCGCGAGCAAAAGCTAGTTGTTAAATAAAATTATAGCGTCTCCGCGTTCAGACTGCGCCTGAGTTTTGTAACACCGCGTTATAATGATAGCGTATAAAATAACAGACTATATGAATATATTTTATAGTTTATAACACGTCTACAGTTTATAGCGGATTTGAACATCACTAGTCAGTATATCACATCCATTGTAGATTAACATATATTTTTGTCAGCACCTGAGCACTCGCGGCTTAAAATCGTTTAGAAAATAAACCATCAATATCAGAATGTCGTCAGATACTTCCAGCTAAACCAGAGGTTCCCAAAGTGGTCCAGGTGGACCCCCAGGGGTCCACGGGAGACTCTACGGGGGTCTACGTTGGCGTGACAAAAAGATCTAATCTTCACATTTTATATGGTAATATAGTAGAAATGTAGCTGCAGGGGGTCCACCAGAACCAGGTAAATTTTGAAAGTGGTCTATGAGAAAAAAGTCTGGGAACCGCTGAGCTAAACTAACGCACATGGGATACATAAAAGACCCTCTACGAGTGACGCGCGTGAACGGCGTACTCTGGGCAGTCAGCCCCGCTACCAACCTTGCTGACTAGCTAATCTTTTCACCACGGCATGAGCTATTCTCGTATAGCTCGTGCGGACACGAGAGAAGATGAAGCTATACTAAAATGATCACCGCTTAAAAATGTCCCCCGATCCAGAACATTTTAGTTGATTCTTGTTTTTCTCGTACACATAACGAGATAACAAATCAAATGGGCACTGTAGCTAGAGGCAATGAGGCCGGGGCAGCAAGTGATTGAATACTTTAACAAGGCCTGATCTTCTTGTTCGAAAGCCCAGAGGTACAACAGCAATGATGTTAAGCTATACATATAATAAATCTCTAGACTTGACGTGTTTGAAGATGTTATGTACAAGCATAGAGTAGGTAGCAATGCGCTGACCCCCGCCGCCTCGTGACGCCGCGCCTCGCCCCGCAACCCGCGCTCTCGCCGCCCTCTTGTAAATGAGAATACAGTGAGGTGCGTCTACAGCCCGAAAACATAAAGGGGGGGGGGGGGGGGTTAAAGGATAACTAGTAGATTCGATTTTCATTATTTTTGGAATATTTGTCTGTTTGTCAAAATATTGGTTTCCGACTTCCACGCGGACGGAGTCGCGGGCACAGCTAGTTCCTTAATATTTTTTTAAAGAGCGGCGCTTTCTTTCCCTCTGTTACCGCAGGCTGTGACTTAGCAATATTAATCCTTTTTTTTTATTTAGAACGTTCAATCAAAACTAATATTTGGATTTCTTTCGCAGGTCCGTTCTGAAGACGGCACGCTATTCCTGGATGTGAAGTGCGGCTCGCTGCTACAGCAACGCGTAACGAGGTTGCAGGCCGAGCAGGCGCACGAGGTGGCGCGCCTCGTCAGACAATACATCGCGCTACAGAGAGACCAGAGGCACTCGCCAGGTAACACACGCATAATGCTAACTCCCGCTACAGCAACATGTTGCCCGGTTGCAAACCTAACAGGTAAATGAGGTGGCGTGCATCGCCTGGGACCTGATTAACTGAACTAAAGAAGTTAAGTTGCAGTGCAGTTGCAGTTAAGTTTCGATCATTCTGACCTTAGAGAAGGTACAAAAAGTTTACCTAAGGTATATGTATAATTCGTATATTTGGCTACTATCCGTTTAAACCCTACGAACTTTATTCTAGGCTGTTTAGGTTATAATTCGCTTGAGGTGCGAAGGAATAGTGGCCAAATAATTAGTTTCTGCAAAATCTTGCGTGAAAAAAACGAGTGTCCCGAACTGCATGGTGAACTTCTCCAACTGTTTGCGCCGGTTAAATACTACCGTAATAGGAGCCATACATTGTTTGCCGTCCCTGTGAGGCACACCGTAGCCCGTGCCCAGTCGCCCATCCCACGTTTTCTGTCCTCGCTTAATGCTCTCTTGGACGCCAAGCCTGACTGTGATGTGTTCGCCGACGAATGGAAGACGATCTTGTCAGTATGTTTGGAGTATTGTAAGATGAGCGTGTGAATGTCGTTAAAATGTTGTGGAGAAACCATGGTGTGGTGTTCCTCCAACCAAAGGGAGGATCCTCCAATCAGGCGGAGTCTTGTGCCTGGCGGGCTACTGCCCACCAGTTGATGTTGGGAGGTTGTATAATACTATCGGCGTGTTAAATCTTGATATCGCGATGTAGGCATGAATAGTTCGCATGTGGCGTGGATAGATGCCGCCACAATGTCTTTAACTAATGTAATTGGCCAATGGCCGTTTTATGTTAAAGTAAAGTAAAATAAATAAACGATTTTCGTATTCTCTTAATCAGCGATCGTTGTCAGATACGCTCGCGTGACTTGACTGCAGCGTCTCTGCAACTTGATCGGCGCGTCATGTAATTATATGAATAAGCTACAGAGGCACTCGCCAGGCAACACACACGTAGTGCCAAGTCGTGTTACAGCAACACGTTACGCGGTTTCAGCTCTCGATACAGCCAGCCTCCTCGCACCAGTGACGATGTTGTTTATCATAGGCAAAGGTATTTAGGCTGGATTCAGTGTTGATGAATACGCCTTGCGTGTGCAATTACCGTTACTCATGTGAAGACAGCTGACGTGTTAGCGTGTACATTATCTGTTACCGCACCTGTATAGAAAAAAATGCTTTAATATGTCCTTGCCACATTTGCGTAACTGTGTACGTGTTGACTAATCTAAATTATTTGTAACATTTACATACATATCCTCACGCCGGTATTCCCCGAAGGGTAATCTGAGGTGTTCTCCTATTACAGGAGTCTGGACAAATGTTAAGTCACATGTCCTATTGACACTTTCGGGCACAAATATTTATTTATTGGTTTACCAACAATTGTTACACACTATTGCATAGATTAGGAATACACAAGCAATGATCTGAGCTAAGTGTACAATATTAAGATACCTACCTACAAAAACAATAGTACACTAAAATGGTCAATAAAAAGCAATTGCAGAAAGACAATTTGTCAAAGACGAATCTCCGTGCAAATGGGCCGTTAGAAGGTTATTCAGATGCCAGGGGCCTACTCCGAAAACGAACTTCAAATTTCAGCTGAGGGACCGCACGTTCCCAACCACAAAAGTGTTTCGGATTCAATATTCGATTAAATTTTCGCGTTTTGACATTTTGTCGTTCGTTCACCCTACTCCCAAATGTTAATTGACATCTAGTACTTCGTTGTTTGACAATACTTTGATCATATATTTATAAGTTCGATGTTCGTCGTTGTTTCATTTTGATCCGAAACTTCGACTTTCGTTTTTCGGATTAGGCTCCCTGGTTCATCGCCTACCATAGAATACAATGGCCCTCCCGACGGAGGGCCATTGTATTCTCAATCACGTACTAACATTAATATTAATTTATATTTCTCCTTTTTGTTACAGCTTTCAACAATTGAAAAGCGAATCCAAACGAAACAAAGTTACAGAGACTGGAATGAGTGTGCAGTGTATTATAGTACATATATTATTATATTATAGTGCATGTATACGTTTGTAGTTCACGTACTTACCTCAACGCTGTCGTATCCGTCCACAACTGATCTGAACACTTTGTAGTATTAAGATTAGAACCATCTGATTGAAATGATAATAGGATTTTAGGGCACAAAACATTCTGCGTCAACAGCGCATGGTAGTCGATATGTACTTCTATTTTCATTTTAGTCATCGTTCGTTCAATAAGTATTTATGTAAGGGCAATTATTTTAAGAAAAACAAGTAATCTCTTATACATTCCAATACTTTTTAACCACCAAAAAGTATGAAAATTATATTATATGAATTATAGTTATTTTAATTTGTATACATTTTAAAACACAATGCAATTATTCCAAGTACACTCAATATAATATAGATTTTTATCATTCTCAATTAACTACAGATAATGAAACGTGGGCCATTTGTGTTTCCCACCAAAAATTGAAACAGTATTTGAACATTCTAGAACCCACGATTATTGAGACCGTGATTGAAAAAAATATAACAATTATTATTATTTTATCCTGCTCAAGATAAACATTCCAAAATATTGTTAGCAGTTACGGACATGAATTGAAGGACTCTTCTCGTTTGCAGTAAAGTTCTTATTAGTTCCACGCAAAGGTATCAAAAAAAAACTTCCTCTCAAAAGTAAAAAATGCAAACCCGAAGAGTTCTGCAAACTATCAATACTTATAGAACACACATTGCTCAAGCTTGACAACTCTTGGACCAACAAGGACCTTGAAAATTAGTTCTGATAATGTGGACAGAACATTAGGGGTGGCACGGAACATTTCACCGCACCTTTGCGGCGAGGGTTCATTGCCACATCTATAAAAAAAAGAACAAAAATATTTTTGTTAAAATTGCGTCCAAAAAGTTGTCAAGGTATATTCAAACTTAGTACATATTTTAATTATGTAATTATAGTAGTATGTAGATAAATCGATTATTTTGTTATTTTTGGAATTCGTATTATGTTCTTATAGTATCGTTATTTCCAGAAACAAATATTTGATATCTACTTACTCAGAAAATCTTTCGAATTCTTTAATTCATTCCTATGTGCCTTATCTCTTCAAATTCTAACAGAAGGTGCTATTTTACCTTAAATGTAGTTTACTAATATGAAATTGAATATAATATTTTTAATATGAAGTCTTTATATGAAATTATCCAAAGACCTCGAGGTCGGAGTCATGTTTAATGTATTTACTTATATATTTCGTTATAATGTAAAATATTTAATGAATCTGATGTAAGAATATTATTGTAGATAATAAATAAAAGTTATATTTTAAAATCTTGTTTTGTTTACCTTACTTGTCGTTTAGCTAGTACGCAAGCAATAGACGGCACGATTGGCACAGTGGCTGAGCGATTGCCTTCTGCGCTACGAGTCGTGGGTTCGATTCCCGCACGAGAAATATTTAGTTTGGAGCAACGTTCTGATTAAAAAGATTCATGCTCTCTGCTAAATGAAAAAAACACGTGCAATTTAATGCCGCAACAAAAAATAACCCATCCAAAATTATAAGGTAAGTATTAATTGATTGAAGATCGTTCGCAATCCGATACAAATAAAACAACCCACTATATATACCGCTGCAATAGCGGTTCTATTCAAACACTCCTAACTTTTTGTCCCTGTAGCGTAGGTAGTTAACGCGCTAGAGTAAATTGTCTCTTAATTAAAGTCACAGAAACAGACTGTAAGTACCTACCACTACCTACAAAACTCTCGAACTTCACTTAAAAACAACTTGGCTTCTTAGAATACAATTTAATGAGTTACAAGAAAAAACACTAAATCCATTAATTACCAACTAAAACACGAATCCGGATCTACTAATTGTTCTAGACAAAGATTGTATCAACATTACTTGAACGCCGCTCACAGCATCTCATTACAGCTCTGACTAATCCTGCTGTCTAATGGTGCATTGTCTTAAAATATTACTGAAGAATTAATTTTGTATTTGTTTTATGAATGAAACTATACCCTTTTCAACGAAAGGTGAGTCCTGACGTTTTTCTACAAAACGTAGGTAACCATACAAAAAATTTAAAATGTTAAAAAAAAAAGAAAATATGGATAATATATCATCGGCTAAAAGTGATAAACTGATAACTCCATTTGAACAATTTTACAGGTAGGTAATGAATAAAATTTAATAATTTCTAGGTAGTTAGTTAATTATTTATTTTGCAAAAGAAGAGCTTTCTGAGTAATATTAGACTACTAATATAGGTAAACGTGATTTTTGTTTTAATTCAATATAATTAATTGAAAAAAGCAGTTTCATGAATTGTCTGTGAAATCATATTCAAATGGAGTTATCAGTTTATTACTTTTAGCCGACGATATCTATTTTACAGTTTTTCATAATGTCTTTTACGTTTTTTCTATAGCAGTCTCATTACGGCTACAAATAACGAATGACCGCTGTCAGGAGTCATCTTTCGTTGAACACAGTACCAGTACCGTGAAACCGGGCATCAGCCCGCAATTTTAATTATTTTTGAGATTTTGCAAAAAATATTCACCAAAACGCGTAATAAAGTTAACCATGGTAGCAAATTACTATTTAAGGCTTTAAATTACAAAATGTGGTGCTTCTAGCTTTAACAGAATCTTAGAAAAAGGCGCTTAAATAGCCGGGCAAAATTATACGCACAACCGTCCAACATTGCTCAACCTTAATTTCTCTGAAACTATCAGTTCTATGGCTTTAGCAATAAGGTATGTTATAATGAATTATGCAACGTTGCCATCTTTCGTGATCAATGTGTCAAAAACATTGCTTTTATTTATTTTACTGCTGTGGGCAATGTTACACTACACACCAGCTACTTTTTCATACAAACTAAAACGGTGGGTTAGGGTTGATGCCACATAATGTGATAAATAATAATCTTTTGAAATATTAGAACTTTCCCCATAACATGTTTCTCATTCCTCTGCATTACATGCCCAATACATGACAACCGCTTTCCAATAAATAAATTTAAATATTTAAAAAATATTATTTTAATTATGGTTACCAACCCTAACACTATTTTTGCAGTGGGCAATGTTGTCACTCCTATGTTCAAGGAAATTCGGGAATCATTGCCCACTCCATTATCTTGAAGTTTTTATGTTATAAAGGTCTCAAACTAGCATAGATATGAAGCGTGATACTTATCATAACTCTAGTTTTGAAATAACTTGCCTGAGAGATGTCGTACGCTGACCGTGTGTAAAAACGTAAAACAAGATTTTGGCACCACCTCACACTTGTTCTACTTTCAACATGTCTGGCGGGCAACTGGGTGAACTTAGTAACGTAACGAACATTTCATTTTGTCAGAAAAACATTCAAGTTTACCCCAAAGGTTAAAAAATGTTGTCAGCTATTTAAGTTTATTTGCAATTCAAGATTTCAGTTATTTTTCGTGTTAGGGCAAAGATATCCGCTAAGGGCAATGATGGCCGGTTTTACCGGTATAGGTAGCCATGAAGTCTAGTCTAAACCCTACGGTTGGCTTTGCCGTAATAATCGTCACGCCTGTCATCGACCAACACATGACAGTTTTCAGGGTTGACACGCTGTCAACGCTGAAAAGTTTGACATAGGATGCATTGTTGTACGGTTGTACGCCCACAGTTGGCTGACGGTCATGTCTCGTGTCTCAGTCTTATAACTAGGGCTGCCACCTTTAAAAAGCGGCAGGTCCGGTGAATTTGGAACATAGGTACGCCGTTTTTATTAATTAAAAATATTTGTTCTTTTGAATAATTTATTTAGTTGAATTCAATTATATACCTATTCAAATATTGCAAATTAAAAACTCTATTATATATCTACTAGGACCAGCTTGATATTGACATCTTTTTTTTTATTTAATTGAGAATTTTTCAGCAATGTTCTGAATACCTATGTTTTTTTCAAAATCTTCAAAAATTTGTTCAATATCGACGCATCACGCGTTACGCTCGGGACCACCCGGCCCAACCCAGAGATATACGACGTTAACCCGTAACCCGATCATGCACCATTTACCTACACCCGGAGAGTTGGCACTGTTGGCAGCCCTACCGTAGAAAAGGTATTATTACCATTCATCGGCATTTTTAACCAATATCTCACTTGGATTGTCAAAAGATTTTGACTGACCTGAGAATTACAAAAACCTATAGTCCCACGAGGTTTACATTATCATATTCAACCCGCAAAAGGTCTTTCCTGTCCAGCCCAAACGGAAGATATTTGCAATTAGCGATAAGACCGCCGTTGTACCTTTAATAAGGTACATCACTGCTTAATCTTTACTACTCATACGGTGTACAATCAAGCATTATCTAAGGTATCTATCTCTCTAAAGGCATAGCATACGTTTCCTCAATCGATAAATCAATGATGTCAAGAAATACTCAAAACGCAAAACTTGCCGGGCCTTATTACAAAAGATTGTTTAAACCAAGACTAAGATAAACCCAGGTTTAAAATATACCCATCACTTTCTTATGTCATATAACAAAAAGAGACAGGGCTATTTTAAAACCTAGGTTTTTCTTAGACCATCTTTTGTAATAAGGGGGGCCATGTTTTTAGAAAATTAGAAATGTCTATTTTACTAAAAACATGGCAAGTTGCCAAAAATAATGTCAAGCCGATGTCCAGAGGTAGTGCACACTTATAGGTAGGTATCTGAATCACCCTCAAGTAGGTATGTTCTGCGACTTTTGGTAGTTTTCGAGTTATGATTTCTTTTCATGTTATAACCAAACTCAGACTATAATGACATATTTGATCATACATAGAATGGTTGTGTATCAAAGTGGCAAGAATAGAGAACTAAATAAAGAATTAACTCTAAGAATTGTATGGGGTTACTCGGTATCGGAAATTGAGCAACTTTTCGAAATCTGAGGTTTTTTTTATTGTTATCTATCAATACAAATCAATTAAAATCATATTAATTTTCTACGAAAGTTGTTTAATTTCCAATATACCGAGTACAAAATTCTTAAGAGTATTTTTATTTTTATCAAATGGAAATACCTAAATAGTTTGACGCAATGGCGTTAAACTATTTATGTTCAGTCGTTAAATTAAAACATATTAACCTAAATATCATTGACGAGCTAAATATGAGTTATGACTATTGTGAGAGTCAATTGAGGGGAAAGGTTAATTTATGGTGCATGTAGGTTAGCTAGCTATCACTCTAATAGTATACTGCATTCCAAATACGCCAGATATGGCCTACCTAGACAATGATTAGGTACCTAATATTATAAAATGCAATGTAGGAAGGAATTACACGAATTCGTTAAAACCCTGTAAAAAAAAAAGTAAACGGCCATGGTTCAGCTGCAGTTCGGTTGCGATTTTAAACAATGTGCCCGATAAATGGTAAAAGGCTCGTCTATTACATAGCATGGGACAGAATACACATCTTTGACGAAATGTGGAAAATAAAAGTAGGTACCTACTGCTTACATTTTCTTAACGTTGGTAAATCCTCGTGGTTATATACCCTCCACCCTGGGGAAGGCAGTGTTATATCGGACTCTTACAGACTATAACCACGACGGCGTTCCTCTGATGACTCATGGCCGGCGTCGCGAGGCGTAGCACAAGAGAGGCACCGACGCGTTTCACCAAAGATCCCTGAGCCCCTTTTGTGCCGAGAAGAGTACGAGCACCGGGCGATTTTATTTGTTAACAGTCCGACATATTCTCCGCCTACCCCAGACGGATGGAATCCATAAGGAATTGCATCAGAAAAAGTAGGCCCCAGTGGCGAAGGCTCCATACAACTCGATTCCTATCGGCTTCCCTTTCGAAACGAGTAGTTACTGGAAATCACGCATCACACTTGAGCAAGGTAAGCATTTTTTGGTCCGGCTTCCCTTTTAAGAAACTTCACCCTACGCCACTGGTAGGCCCGTTGTTAGTTGACGTTTACCCCTACAAGGTACGCTGATGATGTTATTATAAACTTTTTTTGCTATTGGTCTGCTTGTGGATGTTTCCACGTAACCGGGCAGTTTTTGGCGAGACCTAAAGGGTCAGCCAATATACCTACCTATAGACATGAATCGGTTAACTATTTGTAGCATAGAGACTTTCAATTTATTCAACTTTCTTTTGCCACAAATGCTTACGTAAAAGAAGTCCCTAAAGAGTAGATACTCGACGACTCACTTATCACGTAGGTGTGTAATGTTATGAAATAGATTCTAATTGATTACCGTTGTAGGTTGTAGGCAAATCACAACAAAGGTCTATCCGCACACGTTACGTCCAACACGAGCCGTTATTAAAGGATGATATTGTTTTGTTACATTTTTACGAAAAATCAGTGATAACCACTGACTCCGTTACATTTCTGTGACTGACACTGATAAACCGGGAAACGACTTAGCAAATACACAAAATTTTCAATACATTTCTGTTCCGTATAGGTATATTCATTTATTAATCCGTGGACAATGGTGTGGGTCATATGTTTACCAATTTTTGTAACGACACATAGTTTTAAACTTGAACATGTAACTGTTTTTCTGTCCCTAATAAACAAAAAAAAAAACAAATAAACACAGATTGTAGGTAGGCCCCCCTTGTGGTGGGGTGGACCGATGACCTGGTGAAGGTCGCGGGAATCCGCTAGATGCGAGAAGCACAGAACCGGTTGATGTGGCGATGCCTGGGGAAGACCTATCTCCAGCAGCCGACGTCTTTCAGCTGAATGATGATGATGAAACACTTACTGTATTTTTCGTTAGGTACTATTGTTTCCTTAAACATTCTCAACAAACTGCCAGCTGCAAACAGCAGAAAATATGCAGAATCGGTTGTAAATATGGATAGGACTCAATAAAACTAACCTTCAAGTAATAGTATCCGTACACGTCCACGTGGGCCAGCAGAACAGCAGCCTCACGATTGTCGATTACCACTTACCACTTCACGACACTATGGCTAATATTTTACCTAGGTTTTAGCTATGAAAGTTTACACACAGCGGGAAACTAGCGGAGACGATGCACTGATCTTCACGCACGATCGAAGCACGATACGACTGTACGGACTATGCGTCGCGCACTTAAAAGTGACATTTGAGGGTAGTTAGAAAAAAATACGGAAATGGTCATAGAGCAATGCGGTCGACGTCTGACGTTGCTCTATGGAAATGAAGGATTGATTGATGTTTCATTCGTATTTAAAAATATGCGTTTGATTTTAAACAACCACGTGTGGTTGTGTATCAAATTGGTGGCAAAAGTAGAGAAATATAAAAACGCAATTAGGTACTTAAAATGTTAGAATTTTCATCTGTTTGCCCCATAGGGTGCCTCCTCTTCAAAGATATTTAGGAAGGATCAGGAACTGTCACCATAATGATTCCATCACAACTTCATACGACAATCATGTTCACAGTCCATCTGACTGTCATTATGTATTACTATTCATCAAAGTTCTTCACTCTATCGTTACTTCAAAAATAACAATTGCATGTTTTCATTCATAAAATACTTTCGAAACTTATTTACTTTTAGCTTCAACTGTTAATTTTGATGTTGACTAAATACTATAAGTCGCGCGCAGAAGGTTTGCCGATGACTGCCCCTCCCACTACACCGACCGCTACCCGCGCTCGTCTGGCATACCTACTAATGCCAGACGAGCGCGGGTAGCGGTCGGTGTAGTGGGAGGGGCAGTCATCGGCAAACCTTCTGCGCGCGACTAGTACTCTAGGTCACAACGATATGACATAGACAACTACGATCCAATACAATGAACTTCCTAATTCACAGTAGCGTGTACTTAAATAGCACATTGGTAATTTTTCATCCATCTTTCGGGGTCACATGCTAATCAGCAGCCTTGATGTCCGAGTCGCATACAAAGGACACTTTTTACCGACAACGGCGACGCGTGGGAACCTGCGCGCTTGCTACCTTCGTCGATTGTCGTCGGCGATGCTACTGGCTGGGAAGAAAGCTTACTTTAAACCTAGCTAGGCTACCATAGAAGCGTAATCTACAGATGAGAATGGTCCTCTTCAAAAATGCCGTGATTCCCGTGCTGTGCAGGAAGTGCTTAACCCTTTATAGGGCAGAAACGAAATTTGTACAGCGCTTGTAACCACCACACTAGTCTGACTTTAATGTCGATTTTTTCGAAACTATTGTTAGAAATACCGACGCATAGACCTTAACCCGGCGTCATGGGGGCTGGGTCAAAATTACCCGCGCTTTTGTAGTTCACTTATAATTTTAAAACGACGAACGCGACGTAGCTGCTCTTCTCAGTAGCTGGAGTTATTGAGTCCCTCTACATGTTTTAGACGCGAAATCAGTCGTGCGAGGACCGCGTTGGGAGTTACAAGTGTTGTATTGGAAAAAAGGTAAAGATGACCCATGCCTGTATTCAGTGTAACTATTTTGTGCCATTTTTATCAATCAATGTTTAAATGATTTATTGTTGTTTACGATGCTTTTTATTTGTGTTACTACATTGTTTTGTGGTTTTGACGTTTTTTTTTATTTTTTTCGGTAGGTAGTAGAGTAATAATGGACCGCGAAGAACTGGAAAGACGTCGTGTTATGGCGATACTTGAAGAATCGGACTCGGATGTTATGCCGTCTGATCAGGAGTCGGGAGAGAATGATGACCATGTGAGTGAGCGTAGTGAAGCTTACGAGCAAGAGATTTCGGATGAGGACGAGGTTCCATTGGCGACAATTAGAAATAGGGTACAGTCTGACGCAAATCTGCAGAAGGAGGAATATGCATGAACAATGATGCATCAATAATGATGAGTCTGATTAGCTTTTTTTTATTATTTTATATAAGAACATTTATAAAAATGCCATTAGAAAACTAAAGACTGGTTAATATTTTATTTATATTAAGTTTTGCTAAAGGAAGCCAAATTTGTTGATTTTAGAGTGCATACTTTTCAAAACGTTGTTCTTATTAATAAAATTTTCTATTTTCATTATGTTTCTAGTTTTTTATTACCCTTATAACAGACAATTATTGTAGGCAACAAAAAATATTAATTTTCTCAAATACATACAGAAATATTCACATTCCTTATCCGGGTAATGATGACCCAGCCCCCACGTCCGTGTAACAGTTTTCCACCCCCATGACGCCGGGTTAAACGGGCACAGCGCACAAACGCAACCAATATGAATTGAGCCAATACGATCGCCAGCGACGCCAAGTAGTTGTGGTTTCAATGTGTAAAATCTGCTCTTTATAGGGTTAAAAGTATATTCGTCTTTTATTTATTTTTTAACATTATATCGGCGCTTTTGGACAGTACGTACCTACATTTTTAATTATGCTGAGGAAATTCTACTGAGACAAGTGGGTTATTGATATAGAGCGTGAAAATATGTATGAACTTTACACATTGCTGCGTGTAACTTGAAACTATGCTCACGTTGCGTTTGTGTCACCATTTCAAGGCCAGACGGCGTTTGGCTCAGGGGGCTTAATGACCTCTTAAAGCAGGACAGAAGTTGCCTGGAAGTTGAACAGCCCTGCTTTTTTGTACTATGACATTGTTAGAGCAGGCCTGCGGCAGGCCTGCTACGTTGCCGTTTACGAAATCCGTTCACCTTTTTTTTTGTATAGACTTTTCGTACCATGAACAAGCATAACCGTTCAACTTGGTTCAATAGTCGTTCACCTTTAGTACTGCATGGTACAATTTTTAGCGATTCAGAAGCAGGCCTGCTTTTGAACGGAAGTTGACTGGCTGGCATTTGAGCGTTTTCTTAAGAGGTCATGGCAAGCCCCCTGGGCTCTGGTTCCCATACAATTTAGCTCAAGTCAAATTCTACGGGCACCTGCCCCCTGATTCCGAACGATTCGATTAGTCAGTTGTCGAATGATTCGGTAAGCTTTTTCTTTATCTTTCTTTACAAGAAACGTAGACGGAACGAGATAAGAAACCGAATCGGTTAATAACTGCTTATCGAAAAGGTTCTCAATCAGGGGCTGAACCGCACAACCGCCCTAGGGACGCGTCCTAGCGTGCTTTGCTATCTTCAAAAAAGGAGGAAGTTCTCAATTCGTATGTATGCTGAAATCGGTGCCTTCTACGCTTAGGTTTCAATTCTTTGTTACAGCATGGTTTCATAAAAAGTATATTTTATTATTTGGTTAGTATTTTAAGCTTTTCAGTTACTTCGTTGTTTTTTAAGTTAATTTTTGTAAGTCAATAATAGGTTCGTTGTAGAACCATAACGAAAAATCTTAAGTCTATAAATAGACTTAAGATTTTTAACTACACACAATAAGTTTGACAAATATGAACACATGACCGTTCGTTTGACAGTTTACAACATAACCGGTGGGCTGCCGTACTTTGGTTTTAAATACACCACAAAGTAAAAAAACGAGATAAGGTTGAGGACCCCTGCTTTGCCATTCAAGTAATCGTGACCACAGATTCGTTACCGATCCACATGCTTTTACATAAAACATCTTCAATCTGTGCTTATAGGCAGAAAATGCAACGCATTCCGCTGCTACACAGCATGACTTCCACGTTGTTGCTGAAGCTCATCAGAAAATAAAAGAAACAACAACATCACCATCACGACCGAATTATTAAAAGGGTTCAACAGATAGGCATGGCGGTACGCCAACAGCGGTACCAATCGTCATGGTAAAGCATAATTCCGACCACGGGTCTTAACTATGCCCTTTTCACGGTAAAGTGAGTCTCTAAAAGAGTTTCTCTACAAAACGTTACCCTACAAAGAAAATCAAATATTAAAAAACAAACAAATTATGTACACAATACACTATTTTACGGTTTTTGATATGTCATTTATGACCACCAAACTGAATTTCGACAAACTGTTCTACGACAAGATTTTACTTCGACACTATAGAACTCCGACATTACCTACGCTACTCCGACAATTATGGAACTTTGACATTGGGGTTTAAAGTAACCTGACACGAAGGGGATGACGGGGGCTTCGTTCGGTCGCTTTGCTCACTCATTCTAGCCCCCGTCATCCCCTTCGAACCTAACCTATCCGTGTCGGGGTGCCCCAAATTAGGTGTTGAAGTTTCATAATTGTCGGAGTAGCGTAAAGTCGGAGTTCCATAGTGTCGAAGTTAAAATCTTGTCGTAGAACAATTTGTCGAAATTCAGTTTGGTAGTCGTCATTTACGTTTTTCCGATAGCAGTCTCCTTACGGCTACAATTTACGAGATGACCGCTATTTCAGGGCCAGGTCTCCTATCTTTCGTTGAACAGAGTATAAGAATTTTCCCACCAAAAAATGTCATCATGACACATAATTTTCTTCGGCCTGAAAGTCTAACCATAGACATCCTGCTCGATAGTTGAACTTGCTATTACTAGATCAATTTCCGATGTTAAGGCCAAAGAACGTGGAAAGGAATCCTATAAGACTTAGCCATAGAATTATATTTTCCCTAAAAACATAATTAGCGGCAGTTCTAATATTTCTTGCGTACAGAGAAGCATTTAATAAACTTTATTGACGACCTATTCCGAGGCCAGAACTCGTGAGAAATAACCATTGTCGGCATAAAGTGTATTCATAATAATATTTAATTTGCATTTTATGATCGTTAAAATAACTAACGTGAATCATTCGGCTTACACCAGTGACATAAACAAAAACAAATTATTTTAATTTGGTTGGGTTTACACAATGTTGGTGACCTCTGAAAAACGCGGGAAAATTTGGTGACCTCATCTTTTTTCACAGGATGTCATTGACACTGCCCACACAAGCAAATTGTAGCAAACTTATGTTAAAAATCTTTTTAGTAAAGATGACATGGCTCGGTATTTTTAAACAAAACTTGGGTACCTAATTGAAATGAAAAATGTTATTTATATCCCGAGCACTGCATTAAATATTGTAATCATAAGATATACAGGGTGTCACAAAAAGTAGTGTCAAGCGGAAGTGCTCTACCTCTGCACTTCCGCTTGCCACTACTTTTTGGGACACCTTGTATAAATATGTTACGACGTACACATAGTTATATTTTAAATCTTTGTTAACTACGTACAGTATCAGTTTCAACTGTTTCATGAGGTAAAAACTATGCTAGATCTAAGTATTTAAGTATTATTTTTTGTAAGAAATTTGGAACCGAAAATTCTCTATAGGTTTTAAAGTACATATTACCATAACATATTGAACAAATCGTACAGTGATATCGCTACATAGTATAAAACAAAGTCGCTTCCCGCTGTCTGTCCCAGATTTTTAAAACTACGCAACGGATCTTGATGCGGTTTTTTTAATAGATAGAGTGATTCAAGAGGAAGGTTTATATGTACAATACATGCATAATATAGTAGAGAAAAACGCGGAATACGCGATAAACGACTGACGCTGCCGACCTCTACTTTAATTTAAATCCAAACTTCCTAAATACGATTTTTGAAGCCGATTGTACCTTTACTCTAACTAATATTTTTGATGATACCTACTTGTTTACCATTATGAAACAATGCACAAAAAACCAATCGAAGTTGACCTCTCCTACGTTCGATTAGGTACGGTTTTTTTCTGTACGTACATAATTCATAGTTTTTGTTCTCATTATGTGTACCTGTGTACCTATTTATTCAGAAAGGCTAGACTAGCATAGCGTCTATTTGTTATCGTAACACTGTTCTGTCACAACACCTGTACAAAGCGCACTGGCTCTTGTAAATTAGACTAACAAATTATCTACAGAACGAACGTGACATTTTTAAAACGATGTTCTTTATGAATGTTTGAAGCATGTTACACATCATAAAATAGCTCCATATACAAGTCTTAAACGGAAATATGCGGCTCGCATCTTATTTGGAGTGAAAGGATTTGATTTTCTTGTACTTGGCTGGACAAATTTTGTTAGTACTGCAATCGAATCAAATTAATTTAACATAAAATGTAAGGACCTCGACCTAACGGGGATTCTCAACTAACAAACTCCCCGACATATAGGTAGGTACCTTGTTCAAATTATTGAAGACTTGCTTTTTGGTTAGTGGTGAAAATTGTTTCCGAGAGTGCGGTACCGAGTTGGATTTCTGAGTCGGACTAAGCAAAAGTAGAAATAGGATTTTCCTAATAAGAAATTGGCAATCTGAATCTTGAGATTGGAACACGTCTAGCCGTAACTACGTAAGAACTCGTTGGTACGTTTCGTCATTGGCGAAGATAAACCGTAGTTATCTGTAACTACGGTAGTATCTTCTGCAGTTTTCACTTTTCAGGCGTGATGGCTGTTACGTAAAGCATAAACATTTTTTTTATCTTTATCTGTAACTTACTTATCAACACGCACATCCGTTCGTCCATTGCAAAAGCCATTACAGAAAATGGGTCATTTCAGTGCGCATAAGCCATAGACTATCGACCTTAGAGTTACTTACATCTGTCGACCAAACATACCTACCTCAGTTTATGCAACGTAACTGCAGTTAATACCCGAAGAACATTTCGGTGAATCAGTTTCAACAAAAAATACAAGCGTACAAATTCACGGTAACTACTTAGGTAAACAACAATACAAACCTTGCTAAACAATTAGATTCAGCCAAAAACCGTACTTCCGAATACCACACCGCCCTCAGTATGTCATAGTCAGCTGATCTTGACATTCGCTAACTCGACTAATTCATTGCAACATGGCTGTAGGCCTCTGGTACTCGATGAACCATGCATTCTCCGCGCAAAGGTCCCTCTTATTAACACGGTGTTTGGTAGACAAGCGTTCATTTAGCTCCAGTGATGCGTTACGAAATAAGTTTTTTGAATGAAGGCGTCGAAACAGTATTTAATCACAAGGTTTTAGCAAAATTATTGTTATTAGAATCTGATGTTTCATGCCGAATTAACTGAATTAAATTTAGTACTAGAAGGTTCATTTAAACGTAATATTTTTAAACAAAATAGTCTTAGTAACTTCTTAATAGCTTTAGTTAATAAGGAACTAATTTTCTTTGTTGTAATCAAACATGAAAATGTATGAAGAATAGCATTAACATTTATGTAATATGTATGTATGCAAACAAGTGCATCAGCATAATGTCCGCATTATACTATACGTGCGTGTTTACTAAATAGTGTGAATCGCCAATGGTTCAATGTATATCTCGACCTAAATGTGCTCTGATAAAGCAGACTACGTACATTACACAGGTAAAAAGACATTCTGAGCAATTAACTCAGCTCTATAATGCGAAATGCCGAGTTTATACGTATGATCGATGTTACTAACTAAAATAAAGATTCTTGGAAGCCACGGTCATTAAAACCTTTAAATTAAAACCGCCGTGTTTTTGTCAAAGTCGTCTTTTGGCTATTAAGAGCTTAACTATGTATATTATTTAATTCTGAGATGACAATTATGAATATGTTTTTTTTTACTTGAAGAAACATAAAACTCATACGTAGTAATTATTGTAATTAGACCCTGCGGATATTAATGTGTATTGTACCTATGTATATGCATTTAAACTACGTGTTATATGTATGTGTCACATGATCATTATTTTAAAATTAACTCTAATCTTCCACTTAAAGTTGTTGGAGCAACGAACTTCCTACAAGTCAATAGGTGCCATGAAATTACGTCCTTACCTTGGTATGTCATTAATTCTTTTGTTTTTAAACAACAACTTAGCAATTTTGATGTGAGAAAACGCAGACTTGGTTATAATTGAATTAGGGGGAGTAATTAAAACATGTACATGGGATCTTTTCGTTATAATGACGAAACATATGCAAAAAGTTTATTAGTATTCTTACCTATTTCATTATTATAATAAATGTCTTACATATACACCCGCACTAAAGGTGGTTTTAATAGTTCGTCAGTCATTGTTCATCGCGGCATTATATACAGGACATGACAATGAATTTGTTCTGCCATCCTGCGGCATTCAAGTTTATCACGAATCGTTGTATTTATAACTTATTCACTACTTCGTAGGGCTGTGTCTCGGTGTTCGTAAATCTCTCTTGTCCGGCCACCTGCCCGCCGTGTACTGCACATAGCCAGGGTCTGTCGGGGTGCCGGAGGCTCTGCCTTCCGTATCAGTTGTTTCTTTCTCCTCAATTGGTTCCATAGGGAACAAGGCTGGCGTATCCGCTCTTTTCGACCTTGTCGACCCTCGCAAGTAATCCTCGAGTTGTTGCAAAGTCGGTGACGGTACTGTCTTGGCTTTGGTCGGCGATTTCGACCGCTTCTGTTCGTAGCTCGGCGACATTTCGTCGTACAAGCCTTTCAAGCGCCCTGTTTTCACTTTGGAGAACACAGGCGTCTGTGGTTCAGGTAAATAGTCCTCTTTGACTGATAGTTTTCCAGCGAAATTATCTAGGTAGTCTCTGAGATACCTTTCATTGAATTTCGAGAGTTCTTGCTCGTAGTGGTATCGGTCGGGGATTGACAGAGGATCCGATAGTCTAACATAATTGCCGGCTTCTATTCCGTTACGTATAGAACCGAATTTCGATTTTTGCAATTCGTCTTTTTCGAGTGTATCGCCTATGGTCGGGTAATTACTTTTGGACTGCTCCAAAAACGTCATTTCTTCTTTTTTTGTGTCCTTGTCTGATAGATTCCTCTCTAAATCTAAGTCCTTTGGTCTTTCGGGGGGGACATGTCCGTTCGCTTGTCCGTTGGCTTGTCCATTAGCTTTGCCATTGGCTACATTAGTTTTCGGCAGATTTCCATTTAAGCTGGGAGACGAGATTATGGACACCTTCTTTTCAGATTTAGGCGACGATACGACGGTTGTGTCCGTTTGTGAGTTTTGTGTGCTAGTGTATATCCGGGGTCCCATTAGGTCTATGAGGAATAAGGCAGCGACGATCAGCGAGAAGCTACCGAGGACTGATGCGTTTACCACCAAGCTCCTGGGCACGGAGTCCAGGGAAGCTAGCTCTAAGCCACCTGGGGAAGCGAAGATGTTATACTTTTAAATTGTGCTAGTTATGACACAAACATACATCTTTAGAGATGTGAACGTTTTAATTGTGTTATGACGAAATAGTTGATTGGATGCTTTCAACATTAGTTAAATTAATCGATTATAAATGAAAGTTCCGAACTATTGAAGCCTTAATTGGTGATTTTGTAATAGTTACTTGAGTGTGCATGTTAGAAGATGATTGAAATTAAATTGTAGTAATTAAAATTTATTTTAATGTTTTTGTACTTTTAACTACATAACAAAGAACTCATTATACCTCGGGGATAATTATTATTACCAATTTACATTAACGATTTCGACATTTCTTATTATATCATTTTCGTTTTATAGTCCTAGTTCATCCAAATGATAGGTAGTAATGTACAGGATATTAAGCTTACCTAGGATCAAAAAGAACAGCATTCCGAAGCCGAGGAAGTATCCCTCAAGTATCCGTCGCCCCTTCGGTATCTCCTGGAACACGCGCGCCACTATCAGGCCGAAGGTTATGATCACGTAGCCTGGCAACAAAAAAACCCAACTTAAAATTGTATTGTTGTCATAACACAGTAACATTTTCTGTTATAACAATGATATTATATTTATACAAGGTGTAAAATAAATAACGCACAACCTCTCAAGGGGTCACTGTACTCATCATTATGAACAACTTTTACTATGGGACCAAACCTAAAATCGTGAAAAAAAAATCAGCTGTTCCCGACTTTTATGTTCGCAAAACTCACTTTGGTCCCTTAGTAAAAGTTGTTCATAATGATGAGTACAGTGTACATCCGCCTTAAACAATTAGGTAGATAAAAACATACGTTTTAAACCCTCAAATCTAACTACATACTATAATTATGTGGCTGGCTATGTATTTTTCTTCGTATACCTAATACATCCACGTTGTATTAAGGAAAATTCCGATGTTATAATATAATTTGATGATGTATCATTTTATGAATACGACAGATAACGTGACAAGTTGTACCTAGGTACCTAATTACCTATCTAGGTACCTAGGTACACCTTGTCTAGGTATCTATCTATTAGTCGTTTTCCTCCATTGTGATAGTCATTAGTCACCTGTTACCCCATTGACTCTAACAACTTGTACCTAAGTGACACACACAGTAGGTTCCTATGTTTTCCCATGAAATTAAATAAAGAATAGCTTATTCAACCATAAATATCTCAAAAATTAGAAAGGAGCCTACAGGCGGTAATACCCATACAGAGTTATTAGCTGTGAGAAATATTTCCTTGATTAGCGTGACATATCATTCGACCAGCGTAACAGTAATTTGTAGTCCGAACCATTTTTTACCTTTACCACAACTGCCTCGCCCTTCCCTTTACTATATTCTCTTGTATCGAGGGTGCATTACAGAGACAAATCTTTACATGCACAAAAACCCAGACCCCGAACAACTATCTTTAGGCCGTATAAATATTTGTTCCGAGTGGGAATCGAACCCACAACCCGCGGCGCCGAAGCCAATCGCTCAGCCACTGCACCAAACGTGTCGTGACTTCAAATTATAGCCTATTTTTAATTATTACATTTTCTTATTGACATCGGTCTGAATATTGAATTTCAACAACAATTTCCATGGTTGAAGTTGGAAGCATAACCAAGTACCAAGTAGTTATGACAAAAATATTTAAGTGAGTACAGGGTTTTTTTAATAAGCGGCCAAAATATGTAAGGTAATCTAGTAGGTGTCTGTTACTATAAATAATCCACAGTAAAAAGGTATACTTTTTATGAAGCAAACTAGAAATCTACACGTCCTATACATATAGCGTGACTGGTTAGTCACTTTACATTCGACAACCATGAAATCTGCTCATCATCCTGTACAACTTCAAATATGCGAAAAATAAGAATTCGTGAAAAAAAATTAGCTGTCCCGTACTAAATAAGGAGCCATCCATAAATTACACCACACGTTAAGGGGGGGGGGGGAGTCGACGAAGTGTGACATTGTGTGACAAGGGGTGGGAGGGGTCCTAAATTTCGTGACGTCATTTCAAATTCTAATATATCTAAGAATTAAATCGAAATAAAACTAATTTTGGATTAGCTGTTTTATTTTAATAATTTTTAAATTGCATAATATGTGACGTCACACTAAGGAGGGGGAATCTCACAAATGTGACCAGCTGTGACAAGGACGGGGGGTGGTCAAAAATCATGAAATTCGTGTGACGTAATTAATAGATGGCCCATAATCAATGGTGCTTAACAAATGTTTGGAACAGTAAATTTTTTTTCACGAATTCTAATTTTGTCCCATTGTAAAAGTTGTACAGAATGATGAGCAGAGTTCCAGGCTTTCGTATGTAAAATGTTTAACCAGTCATGCTGTAAACAAAATCCATATTTCATCGTTGTTTAGTAAATGATGTTAGGGAGAGGTTGAGTAACAAGTGATCCAACGATAATGTTCCTTAATGGGCACTTTCTAATAGTAATATCACTCAAGGACTCCACGAGACAGGCTCGACCTAGTGTGGAGTTCTTAGGTAAATGATTCCTTGTGTCATTAAAAATGTAAAACTGGGGCCTAATTCTCCTAAAATAAATTGTTGCCAAACGCAATCGAACCACAACCGTCAGTCAGTTTTTGTTTTCGAAAACTTTCAAAATGATTGATTTTGTTTTTTGTGTCAAACAATTTGATAGCTTTTGAAATTGAGAACTGTCTGAATGATCGGTTCGGCCTTGGTTCGGTTGTGATTTATCAAGATTTATTTTAGGAGAATTAGGCCCTGTACATTAATGTAGAACTTAAGGAAATGTAAAGCACCTTTTATGGCATATTAAATATTAAAAAAATACTAAAGTTGACTAGATCGCCATAAAAAAATGACAGAAATTTAACCCAGTACAATGTAATGAACACGACATCGTCTCCCAGATAGGTTTACTAACACCATAAACCTGCGGCCTCGCCGGAACGCGACACATAATACACATGCACGCTTGCGTAATAATCCACCAAGCCCATACCGAAGTGTTTTACTGTTATAGTTGAGTTTTATTGAATTTCCTAACAATGTCAACAAAGCTTTATTATGAAATTGTCACATAATTTATTAACTATTCACGGTGTAATATTTATAAACAACTAGCTGTTGTCTGCGGTTTCACTCGTATCCTAGGGGACCTACTTCATGTACCTGGATAAAAAGTATCCTATGTCCTAATCCAGGTTATGGTCTACCTGTGTGTCAATTTTCATCCAAATCCGTTGAGCCGTTGGAGCGTGATTAACAAACATCCAAAATCATAAACTCACAAAACATCCAAACTTTCACATTTTTAAGATTAGTTAGAAGTTAGATAGTTGGATTAGATGTTAAAATTATAACATTGATTACTGGAATTTGTTCAGTAACTAGCGATAAGGTAGATTCCTAAAAAGCTGATCAACCCAAAAACCCACTGTCTTATGTCATGATGTGATTGGGTATTAATATTTTGTTCACATTCGTTGGTCAAGATGAAAGACAACAGATTCAATTTAGGCTTTCAAACCGGTTAGTGTCACAGGTGTATTTTACACTTCTTGTTAATTAATATAAGTCAAATACGCTGTCAAGCTGTCATTATCAAACTTGGAAAACGAACCCCTATTCTTGCGACTACTAAACCAATGAAGAGATTAATATTTTCCTGTACAATATAGATTTATTCAGTTCCATAAAAAAATACTATACTTAGCAAGGTACATTAAGAATCTACGACTGATTATATGTATGTAATTATGAATAATACCTATAGGTACTTACGTGCAGGTATACACACGACCACATATCAAGCTATTCAGTATAAGCGAGTCTCGCATTGTATAGGCTTTCAGTACAATGAGAGGTCAGCTTATATTGGTAATGTGTAGCTTAATATGTTGTCGTGTGTACCTACTATACAAGTTCAATAATAAATAGAGATTACGTAATATCGATAACATAACTTGTATCTAATTATTAAAGTTGTTTACACCTTTAGATTGATCAACAATAGAGGCACGATTTCCTTGACTTGTAATGAGTTTAACTCAAAAGTGTGTCAGTGAGATGTGCCTATAATAGTGCGATATACAAGCTTAGTTTTAGTATAATATACTAAACCTGAAACTAGTTTGTTCAGAATCACTAGGAGACTCGATTGACATATTTTTTACACCACTTTTTTTTATTTATTTTTTCGTAAATTTTAATTTTGTTTCAGTAGTTTTCTACCCATAACAGTTGACGGGAATAGACACCTTGAGGCTTGAGACGGTCCTCTCGGTCAGTTTCCGTGTATTATACAACCCCTGCATAGCACATCTCAGGCATTTCACACTTTACTAGGGAACTTAACGCGACATAAATTAAGGTGTAACTTTGAGATTTACTAAAAAAAACACATATTCAGGCAGTTCTGATGAAAATCTTATTGGAGTGTCTCGGTTTTCATATAAAGTAAAAATAAGGTTGTATATAGCTACTACTTACCTCTACCTCTGCTCTAGTGTTTGATAGCCTAGCTGCTGAGCGTTGCAAACCCGGATAGGTAGAGGTAGATAGATAGGTTTCGATTCTCAGGTAAGTCATCGTCATTAGCAACAAGCAACCCTGAATAATTCTGAATACGACTCTGTAAGTAACAATTTCTAAAATTAAATGGGAATAAATGTCAATGTCTCTATTAAGCCGGGACCGCTGCGCCGTGTTTTCGTGTTTGCAAACAGGATAACATTGTTTGCTAACCGAATAGGGGCGTGGCCTAACAGTTTTGTTAGCAAAATTGGCGCTGCGGACCCCGCTTAATATTGTTTGCTAACTGAATAGAGGCGTGGCCTAACAGTTTTGTTAGCAAAATTGGCGCTGCGGACCCCGCTTAACATTGTTTGCTAACTGAATAGAGGCGTGGCCTAACAGTTTTGTTAGCAAAATTGGCGCTGCGGACCCCGCTTAACATTGTTTGCTAACTGAATAGAGGCGTGGCCTAACAGTTTTGTTAGCAAAATTGGCGCTGCGGACCCCGCTTAACATTGTTTGCTAACCGAATAGGGGCGTGGCCTAACAGTTTTGTGAGCAGAAACACAATAACATGTTAGAAAACTGGCGCTGCGGACCCGGCTTTATGTGGTAATAAATGTCTTCAGTTAAGGGCCGATTTAAATAACGTCGTGTAACATTTTCTAAGGAATAAATTTGACCTTTTGACAGCTTTGTAGGTATTGAAATTCGATCAAAACTACTAATATCTCGGATAAAAGTTATCTTTTTAACCGACTTCCAAAAAAAGGAGGAAGTTCGACGTATTTTTACTGTATTTTTGTTCAGCCATATCGTAGCTAATTGTGACCCAATTTAAATGATATTTTTTTTGTTGAAAGAGTACACATATTCTTCGAGGTGGTCCCATTTAAAATTGGAGAAGATCTCATGAAAACCTTCAGAGATAGATAATGGAACTCTACAATGTAACCGCATGGCCATGTATAATTGTTAATGCCATTCAAAATAGAAAAAAATAAAAAAACGACTTAAAAAAAACTGAAAGAGTAAAATAATTAGGTACCATAAAACTAGTTCTTCTTTTTTTGCTGTAAATCTTCCATAGAAATAAATATTTATATAAAATAACAGTTTCAGAAGTCAGTGCCTTCAATTTAGTTCAGCGTGGATTAGCACCGACTTTTGAAACTGTTAATTTATGGTAATTATTTTATTCTTTTCCGTTTTTTTAAGCCAGTATTTCTTGTTTTTATGTAATTCGCTGATAAAATCAGCCCTTAATGTAGTTGTACAACAGTTCCTATACATGCCCCTTCGGCAATACAGGCGTGATGTATATTTTATTGTGTTCTAAATACCCAGAGGTGGGGTAACCTGTTGAACGTGGGCACAGCAGAATAGCCCTGTAATGTTGTTGTTTTATGAGGCCATTCTAGGTTAATAGTATTAGCAGTTGTGCCTTCTTTTGTTTTATTTTAGGGTGACCGCATGGGCTACACGTTGCTCACGTCAGTTGATCGCCATTTGATTTTAGTTATAAGCCATACACGAAATAGCTATACCAGCTGCAGTTACCATTTTCACCGTAAGTTGATTCCTGACGTTTCTCTACAAAACGTTACCATACAAAGAATATCAAATATTTTTAAACAACAAACCAAGGATTATTTATACAAGGTTAGTCAGAATGGGGGTACCTACTAATCCGAAAGGGTGTTAAAGTACACTTAATAATGAGTAACTTTTGTTCTACAACTTTTCCCAAAACTCGATAGTTTAAGAGAAACAGTTGTTCAAAAATCTCAAAATAAAAAAACTCTAAAATCTATCTATCCCCAGTTATGATCAGCTGTGTTTACATTTTAGGTCATATTTGGGGTCATGAATTAGAAGCACCATTTTCTGAATTTGTAACTAAAGCAGGGATGAAGAATTTTTGAAAAAACTAAAATAAAAATCATTTTATTAGGAAAAAAATTATATCGAATTTTGAAATTTTAACACTTGCTTTCAAACAGTCATCAGCGATACTGTAAGTGGGCTTCGGATTAGTACGGTCAGCATCAAAAGTAGCTGAACATTTGAGTTTTTAAACTTTGCATTAATTAGATAGATAACTAATTGATAGGAAACAAAAAACTTAAGGCATACTTAGAGCTATATCTAGCAGCTCTAGGTACATATCTATTAAACTTTTTGTTTTAAAACAATTCGTTTTCTAATTAATGCCAAGTTTAATAACTCAAATGTTCAGCTACTTTTGATGCTGACCGTACCGTTTCCGACTAACCTTGTATAGAAATTTTACGGTTTTTGATGTTGTTTAAGTTTTTCGAAAGCAGTCTCTTTACGACTACAATTTACGAAATGACCGAGCCGTCATTCAGGACTCAATTTGGGTGAACAGAGTGTCTCGAGCAAGTTAGTGGGACATGTGCAGTCAGCCTTAAGACAAGTCAACGACTTCGGGTCAGGCATTGGAGGTAGACGTAAGTAAGTGATTAGCAGGGACTGTGACAAGAGATTAATATGTAATTAGATAATTACAGTTTAAGTAATGACATTGCTTGTCCTTTTGTTCTTCAATCTACTAAATCTGATTTTCTTTGTAGTGATGGAATAAAACAAGCTGGTCACAAATTGGAATTACAGACGTTATTCTATATTTTCTTTCTTTCCTAAAAAAAAATACTTTTCCACTTCGAACTTAACTTTTCCACTTTTTACGAAACGTCCGCGTCTATTTTTAAGTTTTCACTTCTCCCTGCTCTGACCTTCTCTCCGTACATGTTAATGTAATGCAACACATACCTAGTACCTACACAGTATAAATCTGTCACATACCTCCATATATGGCATCGGCGAAGGCTCCTCCAACAGAGTCCCACGTGACGGAGGTGAGGAGCGACCACTCTCGCGACAGTTTCTGCAGCAGCAGCGCCAGGCGAGCCTCGTCGTCTTGAGATATGCGCTTTGTAACCAAGCAGGCGACGCACATCAACTGTGTGTCAAAAATAAATGTATTAGGGTAAAAGCATTAATACTTACCTCCGGTTTCTGATTTGAGAATTCGGGATAAGCAAATACTTAAGTAGCATTTGAGTATTGAGTTGTCAAAAAAATGACGGATTTTACACGGACTAGAAAAAAAAGAAGGACTCCGCGCCACGTGTATCGAAAGTGAAGCACTATAAGTATGCCGGACCGTTTGTACAAACATGCCTCACGCACACATTTACATCATAAGGTGCCGACTGGCCGCCATTACGCGGCACCGCGCCGTCAGTGTAGGTACTGTTTACGTCAAGTAATAAAATAAAATAATGCCTTCTTGTGTTGTGAAATGGTTTAAAAATAATTCTACATCCCAGAAAAAGTGTCAAGGAATAACATTCACAAGTAAGACACTTATTTAACCTGTTGATTTATTGTATTTTTGACATTTTAAAATCATTACTATTGGAACACAAAACCTCAAAAGACATAGTAGTGCTGTCGGAAAATAAATGGGTAATTTTCCCGAGAGATTGGGTAATCCATTTTTTTGTGTTCTTTGTGAGTTTTTTGCAAGTATTGAATATGATTATTTTTAGATTTCCTACAGCAAATCAACCATGGAATAATGATTGGGTTAAAATAATAAGAGCCTGCAGAGATGAAGAACATTGAATTCCGTCGAAAACGTTTTTCTTGTTACTCATACAAAATAAATACTTAATTTTAAGTTTTAACTAAGTATATGTTTGTAATTGCAATTAAATAATGTTAGCGGATCGTTCTTATATGGCTTCATTTAAAGAAATTAAACTTTCAAAATATTAAAAAAAAATGGGGAAATTTTCATTAATCTGGTATCCCTCAAATCACGCACACATAGATCGGTACGGTGCTTCACTTTTGATATGCGTGGCGCGGAGTCCTTCTTTTTTTTCTAGTCCGTGGGATTTTAAAGCATTTTTTTGACAATTTTGTACTCAAATATTACTTAAGTATTTGCTTATCCCGAATTCTCAAATCAGAAACCGGAGGTTAGTTTCGTATTCAGTTGAAAAGTCAGGGTGGTACCCATTTGTTCTTTGGAACATGACGTCAACGGACAAAATGAATCAATTTTTTACTTATTTGTTCCATAGAACTGCATACTAGCACTTCATCCGACTTCACTTGTCAGTGACATCATGAAAGAAAATGGGAATTGTAATTATTCGCAAATTGTTCTACAAGTCTAAGGTCTGACAATTTTTGTGAGTTACAGCTACTTGTACAGGTTGAAATTGTAAACACTCAACAAACCGAAATGGGACATTGTACTCATCATATGAACAACTTTTACTTGGGACCAAACTGGAAATCGCGAAAAAAAACAGATGTTCCCTACATTTATGTTCGCATAACTCGTCAAAATGTAGTGAATCTCTGTTTTTTTTTTGCGATTTCCGCTTTGGTCCCATAGTAAAAGTTGTTCAGGTATAGTGATGAGTGCAATCTCCCATTTCGGTTTGTCGAGGGTTTACAATTTCAACCTTTATATACATAGATAAATATTCAGTTATATTAAAAAATAAATAGTCATTTTCCGTGGAACAAATGGGATCTAATGTAAAGTTACAGGATGCTTTCAGTCTAGAGTACTTACCTGCTTTCAATTTGGTTGACAAATTGCAACACGCCAGCAGCACAATCGCTAGATCAAATTGTCATTCCACACAATTTGTATGGCGCATCTGCAGACAGAGTTGTTTGCAAAGAGACTTGCGCTGTTTCCTCCTTGCAATCTGTCGCCCAAATCGAAAGCAATCTAACTTTATCAGTCTAAGTTAGTTTACTTAATTTACAGTGTCGTACCTAGGGACTTCCAGGAGCGCAGGACCTAGGGGCATATGGGGGCGCAAATTAGGCCGTTCAATACAAATATACTGAAAAAATCCACAGCAGATCTCGCGTTAAAATATGATAATGATTTAAATGCTAATGAATTATGTCTGGAGATTGAGAGCTACAAATATCAGATAAAATCGTTACTGCCTTAATTTTTAACAAAATTCTTAATCAAATGCCTATTTTGTGCGTGTTTTTTTAGGGACCACATACCTATTGGATTCTTGCCCTGGTTGCTCACGACCCTAGCTAGGACACTGCTAATACAGGGTGTTAACGAATTCGTGTAATTCCTTCAAACCACATGATCTATTAATGGTATAGATTAAACCCGCACGAGATTTAGATTGATTAAAAATAAAAATAAACTTTTTTTTCCCATTTTTTTTTTTATGTGATACAAAATTTCGATACCATGCACAAATAAATGAATGAAGGCACGGCGACGCAGCTGACGGGCACGACTAGCGCGATATCGCTCTACGCAGTCAGTTAACTTGGGACGCTAGAATGACTCAGATCGATACAGAATACGATGGTTAATTTTTTGAAAACTTTTTTTGTGATTCTGAAGAAAACCTTACATAGGTTTTCTTCAGAATCACAAAAAAAGTTTCAGAAAAAGGGTCAATCAGTGTCACCAGTAGATCACACGGTTTGAAGGAATTACACGAGTTCGTTAACACCCTGTATAAATACTAATCTAGAATTCTACATCTACATACATCGTTAGTGTCTACTAGATCTTCAATACAATACATGAATAACTTTTTATATAAATAATTTCATTGATACCAACATTCCAGTTTCCTTCGCCCTACTTAGCCTCAAAGCTTGACTGAACAAATCCATGCTCAACTAAGCAAATCGAGAGATCACTTTTCTCAGCGTGCAACCTTACAATAAAATATATATTTTTCGCTACTTTTTATCAGTTTTCTAATAACTCTTAAGCATAAAAATTATACACAATGACTACGTCGGTGACTAAAAACTGAGACCTTGTTCACGCGACACACGTATAGGACATCCCAAAAGGAAATATCACTATTGTCCCAGCAACAATAGGCGGGCAGCAGCGTCGGTCCTTCAGCGATTGTCGCGTGTGACGTCATTGTCCACCGTGGGACCGACATTGGAGACGCGCGTGCGCAGCAGCGCTTAATTATTGTAACTACACGTTGTAAGTGTGTTGAATACGGAAAAATGAATGACTGTAATATTTTTTTAATGTCGTTGTAAATGCGTGTAAATTGATGTTTATACATAGTTCACATGCACTTGAGATACGTTAAATAATCATCTACTTACTAAATCTTGGCTTGAAAACGTGTGAGATAATTGAAACACAACAAACAATCTAATTTAACAGAACAGTAGTTCAACAATATCTGAGCAAGTGCAGCATCATTAGCTTTGCAACTTAGCTGTATTTAGCAACTAATAAATAATCATACTAGCATTTATAAATATTATTATGATTAGTTACGGTTTACTCACGTGCATTTTTCAGTGATCATGATCGTGATTAGCTCATGACTAAGTGCTCCATTTGGGTCCGAACTCCGAAACTAGTTGGGCAATCCCGAAAAATGCATGTGAGTAAACCGTAACTAAGTAATCATAAATACATATGAATGTGTCTCACAAAAGTTATAATACTAGTTTTCCTATAAATAAATTAGAAAAACCGGCCAAGTGCGAGTCGGATTCACGCACGAAGGGTTCCGTACCATTATCTATAAAAACGTCAAAAAAATCTCGTTTGTTGTATGGGAGCCGCCCCCTTAAATATCTATTCTGTTTTTTAGACAGAAATACATCATCTGTGAAAATTTCAACTGTCTATCACGGTTCATGAGATACAGCCTGGTGACAGACGGACGGACAGACGGACAGCGGAGTCTTAGTAATAGGGTCCCGTTTTACCCTTTGGGTACGGAACCCTAGAAAACGTACTAACATTAATCTTGATGGAATATAACAAAAATATTTATCTTATATTCTCATAGTTAATGCCTCACTAGCTTTCTAGCATAACACACTACATAAAATCCATATTATCATATTTTTGAGTTCAACCACCTGATTTAGTTAGCCATATTAGATTGAGATAAAATTAACTGGGCACTGGCACACTTAACACTGATAACTAAATCGGTTTAGTCATTAAGTACACTGCTTTTAAAGCTATAGAGTAAGTACCTATAGGCGTGGCTACGTTCTGTATCGAATACCTACTTAATAAGTGGGTAACTTGGGTTGATAGACACGTAATTATTGCATGCGTTGCCCGTGGTCCTACTATTTGGTTCTACTGGTAGAATCACAGGGTAAATTAGTTTTTGGATGTATGCAGGGGCGGATTTCCCTATAGGCCAGGTAAGCCCGGGCCGAGGGCGCCAACATTTAGAGGGCGGAAAAATTTGGCGTTTTTTTTTTTTAGTAGTCTCCCCTTCTGTGATCCTGTCCGCCAACTCAACTCAATGAATTGAGAAATGGTACGCATCAGTACCTATTTGAAACACTGAATTTTATCATTTACTGACTTTCGTTGTTTTTAGGGTTCGGAACCCAAAGGGTAAAACGGGATCCTGTTACTAAGGCTCCGCTGTCCGTCTTTCAGTCTGTCACCAGACTGTATCTCATGAACCGTGATAGTTAGTGTTGAAATTTTCACCGATGATGTATTTCTGTTGCCGCTCTAACAACAAATACTAAAAAATAGAATAAAATAAATATTTAAGGGGGCTCCCATACAACAAACGTGATTTTTTTGCTCGTTTTCGCTCGATATTAATAACGGCAACAGATAAACGCTTTAAATATTCACAGAATATTTAGTTATACAAGGTTAGTCGGAAAGGGGGTAGGTACTAATCCGAAGCCCACTTATAGTATCGCTGATGACTGTTTGAAAGCAAGTGTTAAAATTTCAAAATTTGATATATTTTTTTCCAAACAAAATGATTTTTATTTTAGTTTTTTTCAAAAATTCTTCATCCCTGCTTTAGTTACAAATTCAGAAAATGGTGCTTCTAATTCATGACCCCAAATATGACCTAAAATGTAAACACAGCTGATCATAACTGGAGATAGATAGATTTTAGAGTTTTTTTTTTTGAGATTTTTGAACAACTATTTCTCTTAAACAATTGACTTTTGGGAAAAGTTGTAGAATAAAAGTTATTCATTATTATGTGTACTTTAACACCCTTTCGGATTAGTACCCCCTTTCTGACTAACCTTGTATAGGGTGACTGATAATTAGTGACCGATACTTTAACACACATGTTTGTACTCATGATAACAAAAAACTTTCCCATATAAACATAAGTTATAAAACAAAAAAAAAACTTTATTACGAGCCGCGTCCATTTCGTAACGGTTTATTAATAAATTTTAAATGAAAAAAAAAAAAAAAAATATGTATCTTTGGGAAAGTTGTTTGTTATCATGAGCACAATCATGTGTTAAAGTATCGGTCACTAATTACCAGTCACCCTATATTCACTTTAAAAATAAATAATGAAATTAAAATAAAACAAATATTTAAGGGGGGCTCCCATACAACAAACATGATTTTTTGCAGTTTTTATATTTAATGATACGGAATCCTTCGTGCGCAAGTCCTACTCGCACTTGGCCGGTTTTTTTATTTTAATTCAATTCCTATAGTTTATTAAATTTTTCGTGATTTACAGCGAGTAGGGGGCGGCAATATTTCATAGGCCTAGGGCAGCCATCGTATCAAATCCGCCCCTGCTACCATGGAAAAATCATATTACCCATAGAACTAGTAGGACCAGTGTAAATTATTTTTTCCGTGATACTACCAGTAGAACCAAGCAGAAGGACCACGGGCAACGCATGAATTATTGTATAATTACCTACATTGTAATAGATCATAACGCGCCGCAGAGTTAGTAAAAGCCATCTTAAGGAATTAACAGAGTTATACAGAATGAATTTTTCACTGGGCATGGATGGCCAAATCCGAATGTATAGGGAATAACGAAAACCGGCCAAGTGCGAGTCGGACTCGCGCACGAAGTGTTCCGTCCCATTATCTATAAAAACGGCAAAAAAATCATGTCTGTTGTATGGGAGCCCCCTTAAATATTTATTTTATTGTTTTTTAATAATTTGTTGTTATAGCCGCAACAGAAATACATCATCTGTGAAAAGGGAAATGCCCAGATGCCACACATAAAAATGCCTGAAATAAACAACAATGAAATATACGCCAAATTGCACTATAAGTCGTAGGGAACCCATATCATTTTCAATAATTACAAAAAAACTCGGCAAAACTTGTTCCAAACATCTTTTTCTAAAATATAGGTTAAGTCAAGGTTTAAGATTATTACGCAATAATTAATAAACAAAACTGCATTTAAATGTTTTAATCATCATTAAAAACCACTAACACATCATCAAGAAACTGTGCAGGAGGATTGATATTGGGTTGGTACCGGGCCCATGCTAAGTACCATATTATTGACATAGTATGGGCACAGGTACCAACTGTTCGCCGTCCCACGAGGCAGTTACAATAGCGATGCTGTAAAGCCCTTATCCCTGATAAGGAATTGTTAATTATTATATAAACAAAATATATTTTTTGAGAAATATGTCTGCTTTGTATTTTTCCTCGAAGTAAAAAGCAATTACCCGGAAGAGATAAATGCTCAACTAATTCGTTATCCAGTTCCCTACATATTTCAATCTTATAAATACCATTCGCTCGTGTGTGCTCGCCATAGTATGAGCGAGCCTGTTTTATTTGGTACGTACCACATGCCAACAAAACCATTTCGCTGTATGTCAGTTGTGGGAAATCAGCAACATTGTTAGGATTTATATTAATGCTTTGGAATTGCGCTCTGCGACGATTCAAATTATTTGTGATCACATAATCAGCTAGTATATTTTCTGTATACATATTCTGATGTATTATTTGCAAAATATCAACAGCATCTGGCCTGTCAACTATTCTAGTATAAAACCTATTAATTAATGCTGCTGCTATAGAGAAATCTACCATTAAATGTCTCGAAGCTCTATTAAAAAAATCTTGGCGAAATAATTTGAATTGCTGCTTGAATATTCCATTTACGGCTTCCACAACCCAGCGGCAAATAGTAACTCTTCGGCTTTTATTAGCTTCCAGAGTGGATAATTGAATTTCATTTACTTGCAGTGTTGATGGCATGTGAACACTATAATTGCAAGATTGCAAAAGTGGAATGGAATCCCTGAACCCTCTATCAAGAATGAATACGTCACCATCCTGAAAATATTGTCTCAATGGCTTACTGGGTTCATCAAATTCACTAATCATTATCTGAGCATCGGAAGTTGTTGCTGGATAAGGGCCTAACACATCGATTATATAGCCATCGGAGCAAACAAGCAAAAATGGCTTCACAAGGTTTCGATATTTGTGAAGAGAATATGTCTCTTTTTGGTACAAATAGTTGGAGCTTTTTTGTACATAGATATATGTTCCATCAATAATTACGACAGGCTTCCTTATTCCGTCGACTTCGCCAAACAGCCCATTTGGTAGAACAAGGTTTCTTGCTGCTATTTGTTCTCTTGTTATATGTCCAATTCCAAGGTTCATAGGAACAAAATCTTGATGCAGTTTTTCCCTTGCTTTAGCCATTAGACGTTCCAGAGTACTTCTCGGTATTTGTAGAAGAGATGATAATCTTTCATCAGAATCTCCAGTTCTCAATTTCATCAGGTAAGCTCCAAGGGCAGTAGAACCTCTATGCATTTGCGCCAATCGGGGCACCTCTCCCATTAGAGTACCAAAACTATTTCTACTCATTCCTAAAAAGTACCACACCATATGTTCTTCCATTAAGTGTATATTTTCGAAGTCCAAAGCACGACATTCATAATTCACAAATGATGCAAAGTCTTCAATGTGGTCCACAGTGAATTCATGATTCATATCTTCCAAAGCAGGGAGTTCATGCCAAAAGTCACTATTCAAATGATGACTACATATTTTTGAATTCTTTGGTATATAAAACTTGTAGTCCTTGAAGAGCCACACCCTTAATGAAAGTGGTACCACATGTCTATCAATCATATTACATCCTGGATAGAAACAATGACTTTGAGTATCAACTGCTCTTCCGTAATTAGGTAACAGTACGCTGGATCTTATTTGAGGAGGTTCTTCATGTAGAGGTATATTCAAACTACCTGCCTGACTGGGTACCGGACTCGGGCTTGGTGAAGGAGTAGTAGGGGGTGAGGTAGCCCGGCTGCATCGTTGCCAACATGGGTGGCAGATCAAATCCGAAGAACGTAGCTGCAAGCAAAATGAAAAGTAAAAGTTGGTTTTGTTTTACTTCAAGCTCGATGAACGAAAACCTATGCATAAAAAAGTACTCTGTGATAAGTTTTTAAAAGACATGATAGTGACGTTATTTGCACGGGATAAGAGGGAATTACACAGAATTAGGGCAGAGGAATGAACTTACCTGGCGTGGTTGGATTCTGTGTGCTACTACATTCATTATGTGCCTCTCACGATCACTGCTATTTCTTACAACATGTGATCGTTGTCGTAGAACAGACTGTCCACAGCAAACGCACACATGTTGGTGGCCTACTTGTCTACCTGGCCGGCTGGTTCCAGGTGTCTCGGTGATAGTGTGAACCGCTAATCTAAGACATGCATCACAAACAACACTACCTGGTTCAACCTGTGAGAAAGAACAAAAAACAATGTACTAATTGTTCAATGTCAGTGCGTTCAGTTCAATATAATTATTCACAAAAACTATGGAATGAATATACTTACAGCTAATGGTGTTATCCATGCCTGTATTAAACGACGTACTTCATCATTTTGCTCTGATACGACATTACGTCTCATCGCTGTAAGATCGAGATAGCAATTAACACAGTGTACGTTTCCATCCATTTTTAAATGTACACGGTGTAAGAGTCCAAAACAATAGCAGAGTCGTATAAAAAGCAGGTCCAGGTCCGTCGTCAAAAAGCCGAGTCGTCGTCAAGGCGGGTTCAATCTAAGTCGAGTTCGAAAAGGGGTAACGTGTGCAGAAGTAAAATCAAAATCCTTAAAAATGGCCAAAGTCGTCGTTATTATATCCTATTAAGTTATACTCAAGTCGCAAACGCAAAATGTGAATCGATCAATTCAAAACCACAATTCAACGGAAAAATGAAATGCAGTAATCAATATCAAACTGTCAGTAAGGCAAAGGACATGTTATCCATGCAGCCTACGATACTTTTTCTTATTTGAAAATAATTTTATTTTAATTAATATTGACATGCATATAATATTACTTTCATTAGATAAACGTTATAATTAGGTCGAATTATTCTAAATGAACGATAACTGTGCAATAATTCTATAAAATACTTCGATAAATTATTTGAAAATTCTTGTTTGGCTGAATGTCGATTACACATGTCAGATTAAACACAGTTGTCCATTAAAAAATAAGAATGAATTAGACGGATATCAAGCGAAATATTTTAAAGATCGTTATATTTTCCTCCTACGTTTACAAACTTGAGAATTATTCATTATGCATATTTAATTCTAATTAGAATTTAGGACTATTAGTAGTTTCCGTTCATTTCAAGCATTTTATGGGCGTTCCCCTTTCAACTGTCCAACTATCACGGTTCATGAGATACAGCCTGGGCCCTGTTTAATAAAGCTGACAATTCGACAAGTCCGACATATGTCAAAAGGTGACAATTCGACAATTTTTCTGTTTAATAAAACTTACAAGCGACAAAATTGTCATGGTGGAAAATTCACAAATATGTCGGATTGTCGTGACAATCCGACATTTTTCTGTTTAATAAAACTTTTTGTGCGACAGGTGATAGGTGACAATTTGTCGTGAAAAACTTGTCAAATCTGTTTTATTAAACAGAAAATTGTCATGACATATTGACATATTTGTAGAATTGTTCGACAATTCTGACAGGACCGTTACCCTCTGTCGCCAAAACATATTTTGAATTTTGAAGGTGTAAAAAGTGTTTGTAGAAGGTTTATTACAAAAATTGGTACATACATCGAGCAGTGATAGTAGTGAAGGTAGTGATGATGAATACTTGGAACAAATACAAACGAGGAGGCAACCACGATCATTTAAAACTAGAATCAATGTCTCCTTCATAATTACAGACTTATGCTTTAAAGAAAATTTTCTGCTGTTTTAATATAAACGAAACTAACAAACTACATATGGTCCTAAACAAATATTTGCAAATATGTCAAAAGTCGACATAATTGTCACGACAATTGTCAGGAATAATTTGACTGTGGTTTTTTGACTTATGTCGAGTTTTATTAAACACGTTTTTAAATGACAAACATGTCAAGATTTTACCTGTCGATTTTTGACATATTTGTCACTTTTATTTTATTAAACAGCCTAAGTGCGACAATTCTACAATTTTGTCATTTTTTGACATATATGTCAAATTGTCAGCTTTATTTAACAGGGCCCTGGTGACAGACGGACAGCGGAGTCTTAGTAATAGGGTCCCGTTTTACCCTTTGGGTACGGAACCCTAAAAATGCTCAAAGGAGTCTCGAGGCCGATTTTGATAACTAGAACTGTAGGTATACTTAAATGGCAAATTAAAAGGTGGTCTCATTAAGAAAATACAGATCCTTGAGATTCGATCCGATTCCTTGAGACATCTAATCTGGCCATCAGTGGCGAAGGCTCCATACAACTCGATTCCTATCGGCTTCCCTTTCGAAATATGGCAAATATCTATCATATCAATATCTATTATTATCAACGATCATTTAAACAAATAATTGGTCCGGCTTCCCTTTTAAGAAAATTCACCCTTCGCCACTGCTGGCTATGGATTGAAAACAATGGGCATCATTTCGAACAATTGATTAGGAATAAATGTAAGAGAAAAATATAATACCTACTTAGTATTTTTTTTAAATTAGACCTTTCCTTAGTTTGCTATTTAACATTACTTTTCAGAATTTAATCCTTATAAGCGACACTATGGGATGGAACAATAAAACGGGTGTTTTTTTGTTTTCAAAATCATCTCTTTCGATTCCCGTCTAGGAAAATTGATTTATTTTTAATTTATTGTTTTAGTTTCTATCAAAATCGGCTCCGAGACTCCTTAGGGCACTTCACTGTTCCTCATACTTTCGTTACGGCCAATCCATGCCCAATTGAAAAATTCACACTATGTACCTATGTTATACATAATAGTAAGCAGTAGCCAGCATGAAGGCAACAGTGCACAGGATGCACTAACTGGTGCTTCATTGGCGCTTCGTTCTCATTTGATTTTCTCATAACAACTTCCCAAATCCGAAAAAAATCGGTGGGAAATGTACCTACGACTGCTTTAATTCAATTCGTAGGTACGCAATGAACGCAGCTAGTTCGGACCTCTTCCCACCAATTTCTATTAACAAAGTCGACCCTTAGCCCTTAGCAATATTAAGTACTAGGTAGACTTGTGACTAAGTCTTCCGTTCCCGTTCACATCTTAGATTCATATAATTAAGTTGTCATTCCAATCTAATAATTAGCGACACTACGCTTATAATGCAGTCGTTCAATAAACCAGGTAATATATCAGAATCAGGTTGTATAATAGTAATTAGACATTGAACCTGCGACGGTGCGCAAGACGGTAATTACCACATAATTACAGTTAACATCGAGAATTGATTGCTATGGCTGATTCACAGCTGATAAATAGTTATTTTCGTGAGAAATAAATCTGAATTCATAATACGACAACTTTATAGCCTCCACTAGAACGATACTTAAGTATTTTATTTAGTTATTTCTTCAATGCATAATGGTGGTGGATAAGGCGGACTTAATGCCATAAAGGCATTCTCTACCACTCGAAACTTTGGGGCACATAGAAAAGAGGTACAACAAATTATATTAATTATAGCGACTTAATTAGCTTAATTTTATTAATTATAGCAACTTAATTAGCTTAATTTTACTTCCGTCGCACCCTGGGCAGTCAGCCCCGCGACCAGCTTTGCTGAATGACTAATATTTTCCTCACGGCATGAGCTATTCTCATATTTAGCTCGCGCAGACACGAAAGAAGAAGACTAGTTGCTGGGGGTCATTCCCAATTGCCCTGCCACCACTGGTGGCAAATGGGATTTTCATATTAAAATGTATACAAAAATCCCATATGCCACCAGTGGTGGCGGGGCAACTGGGAATGACCCGTTGCTGGCACGATGTCATGAGCCAGAGCCAAAGCATCAACCATAATCATTAGACTGATCTTAGTGGAGGAAGCAGAGTTGGAAGGTGGATCTTGGCAGAAGCCAGAATTATAGTAAAGCCAAGCAGAAGAAACTAGAGTTTATAGAATTCATCCTATCGTCCAATTATTATTTACATATTGCTTAAAGCTTACGCTTCCTTTCATTATGAAGCTTCTTCAAGCATGTTTAATGTAAGGTGTAGATATCTTCAACGAGTATTGCAGCTAAATGCATTACAAGTTGACACCAGTAAAGGCTAGCTATTGTTTTATTGTTTACGGGTAGCGTCAACCATTTACCTTTTTCCCGCAGTTAAAACTTGCAGCTTAAACAGTGTTTTTGTAAAAACAAATCTGGGAATTCCGATTAACAGGAAAAATACTATTTACCAATGGAAAATTAAGAGAAAAATTCATTTAAAAAAATACTGGAGCTTCTGCAAGTTTTTTAATATGTACTGTAACTTTTCTAACCCCTACACCTAGGTGTATAAATCAAGTAAGACAATATTTTCAACAAAAAAAAAGGTTTGAATTTTTATACACGATCATTATGTGTCAAAAACAAGTAATTAACTACCTACGTTTATTAAAGACCTTTATAAAATTTGTTTACAACTTGCATCACAACTTATTTTTAGGTGTAAACGAGGGATAAAGCTTATTCAGAAACAATGTAGAAGATTATTCATTTATGTACCCAAATAGTGAGTCTCATTGATCAAAAACGTATCTCTTAAAACGGTGTTCCACTTTGCACGCGACAAAAGCTCACGAAAGGTCAGAACATGACTGTAACCTGAATATTTGTTTCTTTACAATTTGTCTCATTAACGTTGAAAGGTAGGTAGTCAACCTTCTATGCATTGTAGTCTTAAAATGTTTACTACATGATGTAAATATGATAAATAAACTTCGCATTTCCTACTACATAATTAACTGATCGCTATCCAATCACTAATGTCTCTTATGCAACTACTCACCAAAGCATTTTCACTTTGACCGACTAAACGCATGTTTGCATATCTACTTATGTTGTTAAACTGCTGTCACCATGATAAGATGCGCAGCGTGAAGTTAAAAGTAAATTTTTTTGTGAGACTTTTTTAAAACGTAGTGATACCTAGCATAATTGTTAGGAGTATTGATCATAGAGCTTCTAAGCGTCCGGTATTTTGACTGTAAAGTAACGGGTTCAAATTCGGACGCATTTCTCATATAATATTACGTTATATTATGTGGCTAGTTAGTAAAAGTGACAGCCAAAAACTACACAATGTAACATAAATAAATATTAAGTTAGTATACACAACTAATCACTACAAATAATCGAACTTTCATAACAAACTTAATTCTAAACCAAGCTATACTATCAATTAATAATAAACAAGTTCAATAAATACCATGTTACCAAATCAAACACGGTTGCATCACCAAACGTGTTGCAATATGTTAAGTTACTTACAAACTCGACTATCTTCAGCGCGACCCACTTGTCGCACACCGCCATGGCTTGGCCAGCAGCTGTGCCGTACACTAAACACACGTTCCACTACTCTCAACAAGAATTACACGAGTGACATAACACACTCATAGTTTATAAGCAAAGACATCCGCGCGACGCGACCGCCGTGTTTTGTTTGAGGCTAGCGACCATTTTCACGGTGCGTGCGATTTGAGTGACATTGAAGGAAAACTTGAAGCGCCTCGGTGTGGGCGAGCAGCGGTCGTGTCATGCAAGCCTCGACTGCGCGCCTGCAGCTTATCTCGTAATAAGTACCTATTTAAAAAGTTAGCTAACAGTTCGATCGCGAACGGATCGCTCTAAGATTGAACGATTGATTTAATTAATTGTGAACCGGTGCAGAGACAAACAGAAAAAGCAAAGCGCAAAAAGTTTGTGGTAAGTAAAGCAAGCAACGAAATAAAACAGCAAGGACATTAAACCATTATACTTAAATTTATTTATTAATCAATTAAATACTGGCATGCAATATTATTTAAAAATCTCATAAAACATCGAGAGATAAATTCATATGGTCTCGTTACAAAATGTTCAGATTTTGTTGTTCGCATGTAGATAATTTCATAATGCTGAGTTTATTCATTGCTGAGAAAACAGTTCCAAATTGATTTACTTAAAACCTGATTTTAAATAAGACTTATTCATACACAGAAATAGTAAATTACAATAACATGAATATTTATTTCGTTGAAAAAACATCAAAAAATGCAGATTGCCAGTAGTGCAATAATCCTAACGCGGCCGCCGCGAACGGCCCGCAGTTGCCCTTAATCATTGATATATTTTAATATATCAATGCCCTTAATTCATATTATCTATAACATTAAAACAATATTGTAGACTCATGCTTAAAATATATTGATGCTGCCTTATAAAAGCTTCAAATTTTAATACATAAATAATTATGCCATTCAATTGGATTCTTAATTAAAATACATTTAGGATTAAATTAAAATAATGTCTAAAATTAAAATTCTAAATTTACCTCTCTTATGCCTTACAAGGAGTGCAAGAGACACAGTAAATATAGAACACATTTGGAAATGAAAATACTAACGCAACTAAAAGGGCAATTCACATTCATTTTTCAACGTATTATCAGTTATCATTTAAAATTTGATCAAAAATTATTACAGGCATCATTTAAAAATTAATCGCAAATTTATTCATGCTGCATTTGAAATGAACGCTGACTACATAAACATTATAAGTACCACCATTCAGAATACTACATAATGGTGTTAATATAATGGCTATTTGATTTGATCAGGCTTTAATATACCATATAAAAAGGGCACGTTCAATTGGATTTTTTGAACATAAATGATACATTGTAAGATAAACAATTTGTAAATACGATTCACCATATCGGCTCGGCGTATTCCTATTGAAATGTGGTACCTAGTGCCTGAATGGTAACCGTTCAGAAATCAGTATTCATTTCAAAACATTTTCAGTGCAAGTCGAAATTTATTTAGCAAAGCAAACACTAACCCGCAGCGAGATAAAAGTGCATTATCAAAAGCAGACTTAATTGAATTTCGCAACATAATTTACGCATAAAATACTATTGAAAAAAAAATGTCGAGACATAAAATTACTAATTAATTTGAGTCACATCAGCTATGGTTCTTAAGACATGTAAATATCTTTATGCCATCGAACTTTCGAAAACGCACTTCATCCGAAAGCATTAACAGAAATGTAGTTAGTGACCTATGCTATCTCCCACACTCCACCAAACCTCGCACCGAACGCACAATGCTAACGAGACAAACATTGCGCACTCTTAATCATGCAATAAATTAATCAACATCAACAAAAATTAAACGAAAACGGAAGACGGGACAGTTGTACAGCAAAAGCATTGAACGTATCATGAGGTGATTAGATTTAAACCCCTAATCAAGGATCTCGTAAATCGGTTTATTACGAAAACTAAGTTTCGTAAAAGCTGTAATATACGCCATGCAAAATGAGTAAACAAAAGTGTATCCGTTATTGTACTAAGATTTAAACTCATCAATTCGCGCGCTAAAACTAATGTAATTTAGGTTCCAGCAGGACAGAGGATACCAGTAACATTCCTCATAAGCTGTTTATCAATGCGAGCGTAAAACTGTCCCGATGGCGAAGCAACAGCGCGTGCACTCACTGGCCGTCCTTGCCGGGAGTGATGAACTCCTGCAGCGGGTGGCGCGCGGTCCAGGGGTTGAAGTCGCGCGTCTGCGGCGGTGCAGGCATATGCGGCGCGCCCAGCCCCGAGCCTGGCGCGCCCGGTGGTGCCCACACCCCGGCCTCGCGCCCCGCCAGCCCCAGCCCGCCGCTGAACCCGAGAGAAGTCATCGACGACACCAGGGAGTCCATACCATTGTTGATACGGTTTGACCACCTAGTGGGACAAGTATTATGCTCATTTCGGGAAGTGCTAATCTTGTAGCGAAATTGAACGTAAGTTAAGCATTGCGATGGAGAACAAGTGATCTAGATACTAAAAGTAATGCATGATCTTTATAGAAATAGTAAACTTACTCAGCAGCGGCAGCGGCACTACGCTGAGCCTCATGAATCATGCGCAGACGACGAGCTTGGGACCACGGCTCTAGAGTGTAAGAGGGTGCAGCGGGCGGCGGCGATGTAGTCGCGGGCTCTTCAGGTGCACGAGTCAACTCCACGCCCCGCTCAGGCGTCCAGCGCCCGACCTTATAAGTGCATAAAAACCATATACTTTTGCGTAAAGAAGCACAAAAATATTGAAAAGACAGTGGCTATGCACACAAATTGTTATCAGTTTGATTAAAAGTGTTCCGTGTGGTGCCGGACGTAAAGAATAGCACTACCCCATCTCTTCCAAAGGGTGTCGTAAAAGGCGACTAAGGGATTCACTAGAGGATGGGCAGCAGCTTTCTCTCAGCACTTTTACAACCATACTGCGATCGCCAAACCGCCTGCCAAGCGTGGCGATTATGGCAACCAACCAACATGGCTTGAGGGAGGCCTATGTCCAGCAGTCGACGCCTTTCGGCTAAACGATGATGATTTAAAGTCCTTTTCACATACCTCCCGATATTGCTTGAGCAGTTGTGGTGACTGCGGCAGCGACCAGTCCACAGCAGGTCTAGCGCCGCAGCCCCAAGCCGCAGCGGCGGCCGCTACAAGAGCCTTCCTGGCCATCGCAGCGCCACGGTGAGACTTGTACTCCACGATGGCCGCACACGAAGCAATCGATCGACGAATGCGGACCTCTTGCACCTCGTCCGTCAACGCGTACAACAGGCGCACGATCTCCGCTGACGGAGTGGTTGGCGGTATACGCGATATAAATATGCGGCAGTTGTTGATGGATGGACACACGCCTATAAGACAATTTATAATGTTTCAGTAGTGCTATTAAGAAAAGCTGACAAAAATTACGATTTATTTTATAATTATTTATTCATTGACGTAGAAACACATGGACCAACGGTCTAGTACAAAATTCACTAAAAAAGTGTCCCGAGTTTACATACACCACCAGAGGTTGACACACCACTAAACTTAGTACTTAATACCAACAAACTAATTTAAATCCTAATTCATCATCACAATGGCCAAAAGTTAGCTTTTCACACCATACAAAGATACGAAAGCACTCATTATGTAAATTAGTCTTATTTTTCGCGTTTTAGTCTACATTCGGTTAGGACTTAGGACATTTCGTCACACTCCGCGCTAACTGTCGTAACTAGCAATTGATAATTTTTCTGAGAAATTCTCACAGAGTGACATAACTGCTTCAAATGAATATGAATATAAATAAATAAATAGATACCTTAGGGCTTTAGGGCAACTACTAACCAAGCCAAGAGTAAGCCAAGAGCGATATAAAAAAGTTATTAATTCATTAATAAAGCCACAGCTAACGCAACTACTGAAAAATTATCAATTGCTAGATACAACAGTTAGCGCGAAGGGAGACGATTTGTGAGCGCCGACCCGCAGTCCATGTATTTCCAAATAATTATTATATTAGTCGCTCACCTAACTGCCAAGAAGGTCTTATCATGTAGTTGTTGAACATCCGAATAGCATTGCTCGCTTCAGCATCAGTCGTGTACATCGCGAACGCATACCTAGACAATGTAGCTTAAATTATAATTTACGCAAGGCCCATTTAATTTAACTTTAGTAGCAAAAAAACCCTACTTCCTTACCCTCTATTCCAGCCAGAGAAGTTGATCATGAGTCGGAACTCAAACAGCTCGCCAGCTTGGCGGAACAGCGGCACCAAAGTATCTTCAAAGCAGTCATGAGGAATTCTTCCGATGAACACCTACAAAACACGCTGCGTTTACTAATAGGCTTGAGGCGGATAAAACACTAAATCTACACAGGCACAAGTAAATTGTTCCGATTTGTTATTCGAAAGCAAAGTGATAATGACATGATTATCACTTAATTAAAATAGATTATGTTAATTTATTGCACAACACAATATATTAACCAAATCTCACAAATTATGTCGCATAATTATTAACACTAGAGTACAAGCGAGACTGTAAGAGCGATTACGCACTGCATCCGATCCGAATCCGTGAAAATACGGATATATAAAACTCGGACCGAATTCGGATGTTGCTTACGCACTATTCCGATCTCTGATCCAAATTCAAACAACTCAGGCTACTTCGGTCCGTCAATTGTTCTTCCGAATTAGAAACTCACGGATGACGGATAGAAATCGGATGATGGATGCCGGATGTAGTGCGTAAACTACCATACAAACAGTACTACGGCTACTTCGGTCCGTCAATTGTTCTTCCGAATTAGAAACTCACGGATGACGGATAGAAATCGGATGACGGATGCCGGATGTAGTGCGTAATCTACCATACAAATAGTTCTATGGCTACTTCGGAACGTATTTTCACGGATTCGGATCGGATGCAGTGCGTAACCGCTGTAACCCTGGGAGGATGACATTACTGATCAAGACTTGGCCTTAACTAATACACCGTGGCTGGGTCCGAGGTACCCGAAAGATTTTAAGCTTCGATTCCAATGCCTAATTCGAGAAGAAATCCCAGGATATAGTTTGTTGAATAAAGCTCAATTTTCGAAATATTCATTATTTACGGAAATTCACAAATCGAAAAATATCTGTGGTAACAAGTTCTGCGAGCGCCGCGTTGCGACTTTTATCATACCATACCCCTCTGGCCGTACGTCTTATTTGTCGGGGAGGGTTGTGAAATTCTTATCTACTCACACGATAATTTATAAATGTTGCCAATTCAACCTAAGGTATTGTTTACAAGGAAGTACTAAAGTTAATTACCTATTAGGTATCGAAAAAAAAAATGTCTGGGTTGGACTTTTGTTGATCTAACATTTGACTCATAATACCATCAGAAAGGCGTGGTTAAAATCTTTCGGGTATCTCGGGCCCACGGTGTATAAATTAAGGCTATGGGGAAACAGTGTCCGTGATGAAGTGGATAGTTCAGCTATCCACTTAATCACGAACAGTTTCCCACAGTGGTCTGGGATGAGAAAAGTGGGAGCCTTATTGGCAGTGTGTGAGGCGAGTTTGCGATTTGGTATGTGGATTGATAAGGCCAGGACGCGAAAAGCTGTGTGTTATCACAATTATTCTTAAGTTAGCTATCGGTGTTAGAGTGGTCTGCAAATAGTCCAGATTTGAATCAAATCTAAGTTTGTGGTACATTGCAAAGAAAACATCATCCAATAAACATATCACTAATATCGTACTACTTACTTACTACTAGTATCATACTACAACAACTTTAAGACGCATTTGTAGAAGCTTGGAGAAAAATTCCCTGGAAATGTATGAAACATTAATAGAATCAATGCCACGTCGTTGTAGAGCTGTAATCGACAGCAGAGGCTTCCCAACCAAACATTAATTGTTTATTATAAAACTTTTGTACCATTATTAACTTCATTATTTATTGTTTCGCTACCTTTGTTCATATTTATGCTAATGTTTTTTTTCTGTTTCTAATTAGTTGACCACCTTAGTATGTTGTGCTGCTTCATTTTATTTTATAAAGTATACTAGTTTTTACATTAACGGTTGTATGATATTTCCAAAAGTGACATAATAATACTTCATGATGTGGATACATTATTATAGATAAATAGGTATAAGCCCTCTATGATACGTAAAACATTAATTATCAAGTTAAATTGTACTAAAAATAAAAGTCACACTTGGTGTTTCTAATTATATGTCCACCACTGTATTTTTGAACTTCTCGATAAGTCTTTCTTTATTCATTTTGAAAGCAAAAACCATACGTCCGACATGTTACAAAGAAGGGCTGGAAATGACGGGTGGGTGAGGAGCGGCGCATCGCTGACGCATTGTCCTCGCGTGAACCACTCGCGGTCCGCGCGCGGTCCACTCGATGGCAGCGCGCGGTTCACTCAAGGCAAGCATGCGAGCAGCGAGTTGTCACCGAGTGGTCAACTCGTCGTCCGCGCGTGGACGGCATACGCCCGAGGCGATCCGGTGACGTTACGGAGTTGATGTAATGAGCGCACATCCATACAAATTCATATAAAGAATACGAACCGCACGGGGCGAGGCGATGCGGGTCGGGTGCCGGGTGGGTCTAATGAGCTGTAACCTTTATTTTGTCCTCAAACGTCAAATCAGACCTATTACGTTGTTCGAACTGTAGGTACTTAATTTATATATTTCTTAATAAATTGATTGATTAAAGTATAAGGACATACTTAAATGAACGTATCTTAAAATAGTTTAGGCTCGAAAATAATAAAAACCGTACCACCCTTTTCAACTCGCAATCTGATAAATAACCATAACTAAAAACAGTACAATCCTTATCGACACGAGGTCTGATAAATAAGCAAAACAGTACCATCCTTTTAACTCGCAGTCGGACAAATAACCGTAGTCGTACCTAGAACTACGTCCGTACTTGTCGATGCTCACTTGCCTAATGACGAATCGGGAATCGGAAAGAAAAATCGTACGTGTATTGTATTTCACCTCTACACAAATGTACGCGCCGCGCGCCTTCAGACAATCGGATCGGAAGAGACGCCTGGACGATGCTTACGATTCTGACATCCGATCCGATAGTCTGATCAGACTATCGGAACCGACTATCGGAGCAAGTATTGGACGTGTTATTGGAGCCTTAATAAGAAAATTCCTATTAACCCCGTGGTTCTCGAATGACCCCATTTTACGGTAGGCAGGTACTTATTCACGAGAGCGCGTTGACGACAGATGACCGACGACCACACGCCTGTCTGGCCACTACCTGGAATGCTTACTGCCGTGCCCCAGGATATGGAGTCACAGAAAATCGCCTGGCGCGTATCTTGCAGTGTCTATATTATACCTAATTCGTTAGGCACGAGACAGCCACCGAAAAATACCTATATCCACTAAGTTCGCCAACCAGTGGCCCTCCGCGATCAGCGTAGGCGGGAACACAAAGGGGAGTGCAGTGTGCTCGCAAACCCGTCTCCAATTGAGAAGATACAGGAGCGCGGAGCGCTTATTGGTTCTCGAGCGTAGTGGATCTGGATACCTTTTAGCCAGCTAGATTGATAAGCGGGTGCACAGTTGTTGGGCGGATTCGTGACTATGTATGTAACTATATTAGGTATGTGGTAGAGATTTCGGGTAAAGTGGCTTACCTGTAAGTTTGCATTCGTAGGAAAACTGACAGCCGCCTAAGTAGCTAAATAGCTTACAAAAGAATATACAATTTATACCTACACTACGCAGCAACAGAAGCATTGTGATAGCCTAGCAGTCCTAGCACGCGGTTGAAAGCATGCCTTCTACCGAGTTCGAGCCAGGCCCGCACCTCTAACTTTTCGAGCTCATGTGCGGATGATAATTTGATTGAATTTGTGAAGGAAACATATCGTGAGGAAATTAGCAAGCTGGCTTCCCAAGGTGCGTGGTAGCGCGCACCGGCTGAGCGTGGTATCATCCGTAAAATCACGCACCGTGGGAAGCCACATTATGAGGCTGTGTGATGTGGATACGTCGCACCGCTCCGCACGCGTCCGCGTTACCACGGACGAGTCTCTTCCCATGGTGCGTCGTCGGTGCGAGCTCGTGCGTCGCGGTGCGCGCTATCACGCACCGTGGGAAGCCGGTATTGAGAGGGATCCAAAGAGTTCTCAATGGTGTGTGTAGTCCGCCAACCCGCACTTGGCCAGCGTGGAAGACTACTACGGCCTAAATCCTTCTCATTCTGAGAAGAGTCCCGTGCCCAGCAGTGGGACAGTAATGGGCTGATGATGTTATACGCTACGCTAGCTAGACTAGTCAGTACCTACTCTACTAGCACTGTCGTGTTCTTTAGTGAATAAGATACCTACAACTTTTACAAACTAGTTGGAAATAGCGTTAGGCGCATGTGTGTAAGTATTGATTGTCACACGATCCAGGATCGCGATCTAACTAAATAACGTGATAAATATTGATCGTGTAGCATGCGCCGAATCAAAAGCCCTAGAGAGACGACCATTTTTTGTACCTACAACAGAGTAGTTGACAAGAGTAGATCGAAGAGACTGCAAAACTGCAATTCATCGCGGCAATAAACAGAGTCCGATCATATTCTACATAATTACAATAAGATAAATAAAAAGGAATCTGAGGCGATAACAGATGAATAATCTCCAGGAAACATGAATTTGAGAGTTGTTTTAAATTGAAACAAATCTATACTTACATGTAGACAAAATGTTACCTTCATTTTTTGGGACGGTACTGGTAATGGTCTTACCTCACAATTCCTTGAAGGTTCTGGTCCACTCCACGCATGAGGAGCCTTCCTGTAGATCCTTTGACCATTTATTTGTGTTAGAGTATACGATGTATTATTTTCAGTAAGGGATAATAGTCTTGATGATAATTCATACTGATTCACTTCACTAGACGAATAATGCTTAACAGGAGGCATTTCAGCCAATATAAATATTTTTCTTATAATTACGAAAATATCTAACGACGCGTACGCGTTCTCCGTGATTTCCCAAAAAAAGAAACGAGCGGAGTCGATATTTTTCTCAGAAAAGAAAATGGCGCTTTCAACAAAATGGAAGCTCTGCCCAGTGACCTTCAATGTAAACATAAGTCAATTATTGCACTTATTGATAGAAACCAATTCAATCAACAATAATTGTTACAATTTATTTCAAACAGAATTGATTATTTCGTTTTATATTTACATGAACTGAGACAGAAGCAATAAGTATTAAAATTATACCTTTTGATCAGGAAATCAGTTTTAAATTCAAAAAGGGAAAGAATAAAACAATGTTTTTCTTTCAAATTACTTTCTATTTAGAGTTCAACATTATGTTTTAAAAGCATGTAAAATACTTGTATATTACATTATATTACTACATAAGCAAACAAATATTTAGAAAACTCAATTAAGTATTTTACAATATTTAGATATTTTTTTTAGGTAAATTAATTCCACCGGAAGCTTAAATTCAAACTCAAGTTTCCGTTTCAAGTCGTCATTGGTAAGCGTACGATTGTTTTATTTTAGGTTGTTATGTCAAATCAAAGGTTTTAAGTCGATACTGTGAATATCTAATTATAATATAAATTAAATATTACATGAAAGTACTAATAAAAATCTAAAAATCATGAAAATTATAATTAAATAGGGCGACAATATTTAAAATAAATAGCAGGACAAACGGTTTTTTTGTTGATGCATAACTCTGCCTTGCTATTTCACTCATATCATAACTACTTCTTAACTGCATTCTCAAAATGTATATTCGTCGAGTTTTAGGATTCATTCGTAATATCTGTTGTTTGGTAAAGTACTCCAGCTTTTCCTGATTCATAGCGTTCATAACTTCAGGACTGATGGCTGTGACAGCTTCCAACTGAATTGAACTGATATGGCCTTCAGGAATGCCTAAAATCAATGACATAATAGAAGACATAATACTAATACCAAAATGTATGCCAAAGGAGTAGGTACCATGTATGTAACAAAAGCCAAGATAGAGCTCACATGTGAATAATGCACTGAGTCTGCCTATTTCATGAGATGACCATTTATATGGGTCACCGTAAGCGTCGCGGTGAACGGCTACCTTATAAAGAGACTGTAAAAATAATTATATTGGTTAATAAATAAATGTTAATAATCAAAAACATAAATCTTCAAGTAAACTTAAACTATAGTAAAAGGAAATTACTCTAGTTTGGTTCAAATTACATTTCCCTGCTTTACTCAGGGTTTCCAGGCTAAGTTCCTTAAAAGTAGTAGGCGCTATTTTCTCCAAGTCTATTGCCGGGAAACCACATATTAAATAGCCCAGTTCGTTGACATATGTACTGTTATCATACCATGTTTCTCCGAAATAACGTCTGTAGGCAGCCGCTAAAATACCAAACTGTAAAAAAAAGTTAACTATTACTACGTTTGAATCAATACATTATGGTTCCATTTTAAACTGCTATTCTCTTATTATTCTTATTCGCTGTTATTCTCTTCTTCTTCGCTTCTCCGCAGATAGATTAATTTACGTGGATAACCAACCTAGCCGCAGTCAGATTCGCATTGGCCCTAAAGAACACGTTAGGCCACTTGCGTACGAAGTCTGAATGGTGTAAACCTGGCCTATAATAATCTAATTAAAGCTTCACTTGTTAGATTGCGTATGTAAGATGTTAGCATCTTCATGTATCCAGGTGCATCTGGTTGAACTGGTATCCATTTCAAACATACCCCAAGCTCTGTCAAGACTAACGAAATTAATTATTAATTCAAATTAAGCGATATAACCGTCTAATTTAAACGTAGAGGTTGTAAAATTACCATGAAATATTTATAACCTTACGAGGCTGTAATTTTATATAGTGGTTGGCAAAATATTTCAGAACTGATGGATCCCCGAAATTTACGTAATACAAATCTTCTTCTGGGATTACATTTAAAAGTGATCCGAAAGCCAAAAACTCTCGACCTTGCAAGAAAGCTGCAGTTTTCCCATCTGAAACGTTCAAATGTTTTAGGGAATATCATGTAATCGTGCAGTGCCGGCTTATTGTTGACTAATTTTTATAAGTTTAGACATTATGTAACTGAGTTTTTTCTATAAAATCGGCAACATTAATTGTCAATTGTCAAATAAAAATTAATTGGAGCACTCCTAGTCCCTAGATCCAAAGTTAATATATTTTTAATGAACACCAAAATTACTGGACTGCTGAAATTGGCTACCATTCGAAAAGCGGGTTGGTACACCTATACATACAAGGGATATTTTTGTCGATAAAATTAAGTTTTTAACAGTTGTATAACGTACCAGTCAGAACGTCCCACGCCAGCAAAGCTCTAGAAATGGGTATCAGTTGTTTCTTGGTATGTGTTAATATGTGTAAAATTGAGTCCGGATCGAGTCTCAAGAAGGAACTCGGAGGTCCGAAAAAAATCATATTCATCGATTGTTCCACTCGCATTCTGTTGTCTAATTCATCGTAAAACTCATCATACACATCAAAGTCGTCTATAAGAAAATATCATAAATACATTTTTAGAAAAATCAACTCTACTTAGTTACCTACTCCACAAAATGTTAACAGTGTGAGAATTTCAGTGTTTTATTAAAGTGCAAGGTTCAGAATACTATTTATCTACTCGATCGTTCTTTTATTTTGTATTCCAGTTTCCTGATAGGGTTTTTCTATTGTACTCTGCGGCTGGAATATCGTGCTATTTTTATTTTTTTCATAAGATAGTTTCGCCCACTACGAAGTGCGACAAAATAATATATTTATCAGCCAGATTCGGGAAGCAGACTATAGACTGTGCCTGCACAATCTAAATTTTGGAAACCAGGCGCGACGAGTACCTACGTACGGCTACTATTGGCTAACGTTTAATTACACGTTTCACAACCGTTTCTTATTTTATTATAATGTTTGTTGTTTAACATGCCTTTCTCAGCTACAGCAATCATCGAATTTCTATCGTCTTCGTAATCGAGACTTAAGTCTTCTATTGAGTCAGTAGAACTAACTGTACATGTAGACCTCTTTACAAAATAACTGAAAACATTGTAATATACATATTTATTAAATCAGCACGTCAACAAATAAATTAGTGATTCCGAGCATCAATAAAATTCCCTAAGAATACTGTCATAATCATTTTATTTCTAGAAACTCTACTTTATCCGGTATCGTCCCGCGCGAAGACCCGGATCGTCAGTGCCATTGTTTATCTATTGTGTCTACAATTACAGTACTTGTTATGTTATGCTGCTAAAAACACACAAGTCACGACTTACAGACATTGTTGTCACCCTATCCCCGATAAACACTCTTACATACTTTTAAATTATTTACTGGTTGGCTATAGGTAATGAAAATAGTTACCTACCTGTAAATTAAAAAGAAATAAGGAATTAAATAAGAAAATAACATTTTTATGAACTTTTACTGTTAGAACTGAATTATTTTATTATTTATAAACACCTCAGTTACACTAAATTAATACGTAAAGTGTTAAGCAACTAATCGAGATGGTTGTGGATTGTGGGCGCAAGTTATGAAGGTACAAATAATGGGTCCTCTAATCGTACCTTTGTTGCTTTCTGCGGATCAATTGCGATTTTTTTTTTTTTACGTACACACGGCTACAGATCAAGCCATACATTTCCAGTATAAGCTGATCTCGCATTGTATAGGATTTCCTTACAGTGAGAGGTCAGTGTAAACTGGAATTGTATAGCTTGATGTGTAGCCGTGTGTACATTGTCCTCTTTTTCCGCACAAACGTAAGAACGACGCCGATAACGTAAACCGATGGAAACAGGGGGCCTACTCCCTAAGTCCGTCAACGAAGTTAGTCGCCCGTCCGAAAGTAGCCCGAAACGTAGGAGTGAACAAAACAAGTGTCAAGTTCAACTTTTCGGACGGGCAAAAACACATCGGTAATAGGGACAACTGTCAAATTGTGTTGTCATTCATTCTTAGTTCGGGCCCCGAAATAATCGTATGTCCGTAGTCCGTAGGTGATGGGGAGTAGGCAACGCTCGTAACTAAGGCCGAAACCACGGACTTCGTGCTTAGGGAGTAGACCCCCAGAAACGTTCATGACGTGAGGATCTTGTTCTTGCGTGGTGCTTGGATTTGATTTCCAAATAAGAAAGCCTTTTGTTTTATTAGGTACTTTTTTATACTCGTAGCTGGTCGAAGCCTATGTTGGGTAAAATTTTCGATGACTTAGACTTGCGGCGCTTGCCCCCACCACAATGGAACCTACTAAGCAAGTACAAGATGAGGACCAGCTATAGGTACCTACCACAGCCTCCCACACCCTTATTTTGCGGTGCACGCAAAAATCTCGGCCTAAACTTTCAGGAATCGTAAGCATAAGGCTTTAAATACGTAGGAATTTCAAACTTAAAAATATATTCAAAATATCATTTATCAGAACATGAGTGTCCATAAATTACACTTGCGTGACATGACTGGTAATAGCACTATGACCGCACAAATGCCTGAAGTTAATGCATGTGTAGGTACTAGGTACTAATGTGATGCATGTGCAGGCAGTGTGCAGTTCAACTAAATTCTAAATAAAACTTTTTTGTAATTTGCCGGGTCTATAAGGCGGCCGGTACGTTACCGGGCGAACGGGCTGTGAATTTTGCGATAAGTATAATTATTTGTCCCGGGTTGATTCTTCGACTCAAAAGTAAACTATGGGTCACAGAACATATATACCCTGGGCTATGGGTATGCCCACGAGTCAGGTGCGTTTTGGCGTTCATCTTGCGTCTTCCTGTAACGCCATGTGCCCGTGTACCGTACGTTACCTATAGCATCAAAAACGTAGAATAATTATTATAAATAGTGTTCTTTATCTTAGTACCTATAGCCTTGGATGAATTATAAATTCTTCATCCAAGCTTATAGCGCAATAGAGCTAACGCTAACCAACAACACCTTGCCCCCTTATTACAAAAGATGGTCTAAGAAAAACCTAGGTTTTAATATAGCCCCGCCTCTTTTCGTTACATGACAAAAGAAAGTGATGGGTATATTTTAAACCTGGGTTTACCTTAGTCTTGGTTTAAACCATTTTGTAATTTGTGCCATAGAAATATATTATAGTTGCACATTCTTTTTGATATAAATGTATAGTATAATGTTGAAAGATTATGTTTTAATGCCTATTTGTTTAGGTAAAACGTGAAAAGTAAAAAAGATAATGCATGCAGTTGCAGAACTGGAACAAAACCAGAACTTATTATGACAGATTAATAATGCACGTAATTGGAATTGTGTCACTATCTTGTCGCTGGAACGCGACTAACCTAACCTAACAAAAACCTGTCGTTCATTGTGGCCTTTCATAAATTATTATAAAACTTTACTAACTATAGAGTCTATCTAAAATAAACAGCTATTTCAGTGCGAAATGTTCATTACTCTATAGATATTTGCTGTTATTACTTAGCTAAATATTAGTTGTTCATTGGTTACGTGGTAGACTTTTGTTGTCGTCAATAGTTGTAGGAACATGGGTATTCTAGAGAAAATATCTGAAATCGAGAAGGAAATAGCAAGAACACAGAAAAATAAAGGTAAAGTAACTGGAACTATTGACTGGCTTTTACATTTTGTCAAAATAATAACATATACAGTTGGTATGTTACATGCCGAATTTTATCATCTTCGCTAAATAATTGTTTAGATTAATTTTGATGAGATTTATGAAATATTCTGGTTTTTACTGATAGCACGTTCCTTTTTTTGATAATTATTGAAGCGGCTTTGCGAACATATTTCAGAAATAGCAGCAATAACAATATTTTTTTTAAACTTATACTATTTCTGGACATCATAATATTTCAGATGTTTTGGAAGTCTATTCAATCATTTTTAAATAAAGGTTTGATTTTATTCAACAGCTACTGAATACCATTTGGGGTTACTGAAGGCCAAGCTAGCTAAATACAGGTCTCAGTTGTTAGAGCCTTCTAAGAAAGGAGGTGATAAGGGTGAAGGTTTTGATGTGCTCAAGTCTGGAGATGCCCGAGTAGCTCTTATAGGCTTCCCTTCAGTGGGTAAGGTAAGGATATAGCATTTTTTTCTTACTTCTGATTGATTATTTAAATATACTGTATAGATTGTGTGATTTTACTTAAAGCAGGTAAACGAGAATACACTATGCAGTAGTGTTGCCAGGTCCGGTTTGTTGTAAATCGGTACATGAGGTCAAAAAAATCGGGATTTAGGGTTGCAGATCGGGACAGTAAACAAAAAAAAAACAAGGGGTTTTAAGTCTATTTAATCTTACATAACAAGTAATCATGTCTTGCTATACTAGTGGAAATTATAAAATAAAATCGTACTCCAAAGCCAACAGATGGCGTTCCGTGTTAAAAAAATTACGTAGCGTAAATGTAAATTTTTATGTTTTTTTGTCAGTTTTTGATTAATCGGGACATTTAGCGTCCCGATCATGTACAAATCGGGACGCGTCCCCAGACCCTTGAAAATCGGGACGTCCCGCGCAAATCGGGACATCTGGCAACACTACTATGCAGTGTCATGTCTAGGTTATACGGCATCAGGGTGCAAACCTAGCTCAGGCGCCCCCTAGCCATTTCAGCATGCCCCCTACTCGGTCAGCACTGTTTTAGCTGACTGGTGATAATTTCTCGCACCTCGGTGCCTTTAAAGCCTCAACACCCGTCTTCAAAGGTTGGCGCGGCGGCCTCGGCACCCCTTACACACACGCCCGGGTGCCCTGCACCCCTTGCACCCACGAGTAGGGACAGCCCTGACACTATGTACTCCGGTCATGTGGCTGTCACACTCATTGTTTGACATACGCTTTAGGCTGTTATTCTGCTTATCAAATATTGATGTCCAATATTTAATCAAATTCCTTTGAGGGATGCCCATTCGACTTGTCCAATAACTTTGTCCAAGATTAAGGGAAGGAAAGAGAATATGGAGGAATGTGAAGCGACTTTATGTGCTGTTATTATTATTAAAAAAGATAAAAACAAAACAGCTTTGGGTGAAGCCATGGATCGAAAGGTGATGAGAAAAAAACAGCCTTAGTTGTAGATGTCACCGTAAGATTATCGATGGGAAGCGGTCAAATTGTGAACCGGCGTAGGACGGAATGCAACTCGCGCTCTGATTGGTTGAACGGTATGTGCCCCCGCCACCCCGGCCACACGCCATATTTGTTTGTTATTTCGTTAGTTGTCGAATGTAAACAACTATGTTTTCGTGATTATAAATTGATTTTGTCTTGAAAATAACTTATATCTTTCGAATAACTTATATAAAACTGTTGTGTAAAAAATTATCTGTGATTAATCCAAGAAAAGTAGTTTGAATGACAAATCAACGAATTAGTGTTTTATTATTAATTAATATTTTGATGCTTGTGAACTAAGGTGATCTCATTAAATAATATTTGCCATGTCGGAAATTGAGCCTGGTCAACAAAATACCTCAGACAAAACAGACATTGTTAATCCAAACGAATTTACCATAGAGTTGCAAAAATATTACAGTGGGCATAGTGAAAATAGTAAAAAATTTGAATGGACAAATCAAAGAATACAAAGTATAATAAAATTTTTAGATGAGTACAGCATCATAAAATCTCAAGGTAGGCGGCCAACAAATAAGCACTTAACTATTTAAGTGACACATCTATTTCATTTCTAACTCTACGAGGACATAGAACGGTTGGTCGTGATTGGTCGCTCTTACGAGACCGACCAATCAGGAAGAACTTGCAGACAGTTGACAATTTGACGCGGGACAGATTGTAATTTAACGGTTTCACTTCGGTAGATTACAATATAGCGAAGAATAATGAGTCAAATTGCAATCATAATGATACGGTTCACAATCTATCGATAGTTTACAATCTCGCTAGATAGATTGTAATCTAACGATCTTTACAATCTAACGGTGACATATGTGTTTTGTTTTAGTTTTGTAATCTTGGTGCCTCCTATTATAAAGACATTCATTGCTTTGATAAGCATTCATAAAAAAATCGTCATTGATATTATCCATGAAATCTTAGTTGCAGTCATTTTGATTTAAATGACATGAATCTTTGATCAAATATCGGTGTTGCTAGTACATTTGATGAAGTTGTCCAATTTATTTGATCAAATGTACATTGGACAAAGATATTTGATAAGTGGAATACCAGCCTTAGTTATTCAACTGGTAATGCAGAGGTCCTGCGTTCAAATACTACCTAACACTATTGATGTGAACTCCTGGCACAAGTTTATTAACCTTAATTGGGGAGTTGACAGGAATGCTAGTGTTGTAGAAACTTCATTGCAAAAATTCATCAAAAATTTAATAATTTTTATGTTTGAAAACAGCAAAATAATACTATTGTCTAAAACTCTACTAATGTTTAAACTTTTAAGTGAAATGAAATTGTTCAGCTGAGCAATGCTGATGCTGATACATGCATCATGTTTGTGAATGGGTGACGTCAGTTGGGACTGGTCATCTCTAATCTGTCATGGCAAATGAATTGTAGGCATCATTTACATTGTTCTCACATTTTATTTTTTTGTGTTGTTCCAACATTTTGTAAATATTTGATAAAAAAGTGTAACCCCATGGTTACATGGTTAGTTTATTGCCCATTCTTCTCCATAGGAATTTCACACTTTGGAATGTGGCAGTAATTTCTTTTTTTTTCGACTATTCTAAAGTGTGTAAAAGCTCCTACACACAATGCCGCCGGCTTTGCCGCCGGCCGCCATTATGTGGCGGGTGTTTAACCAGGCAGCCGGGTATAACGTCTATTGACTTACACCCGTGTGGCAATAAGCCGGCGGCATGAGTGTAGTAGCCTTAATGATCTAATTGAAATAAATGCTTTAACTCTGTTATTTTGAAAAACAGGGTAAACAGAATTTGAAAAATCAGTGGGAATGTAATGTTTTATTTACTACACACAAAGCATTCTGCTCTTTTGCTTTAATTAAATGCAATCATTTAATTTTACATATGTATTTACATAAAATGGTGAGACTATAATATTCTGAACATAAAAGCTATCTGTTAGCTAACCCTATCATGAACATCAATGTCCTGATGAGGATAGTGTACAAATAACAGCTAATTTCAACCTTCCCCCTTTTCTTTCTAGTCCACCCTTCTATCAACACTGACGCACACACACTCGGAGGCGGCCAGCTACGAATTCACGACGCTGACATGCATCCCCGGTGTGATAGAGTACCGTGGCGCTAACATACAGCTGCTCGATCTGCCCGGTATTATTGAAGGTGCTGCCCAGGGCAAGGGTAGAGGACGACAGGTAATATTCAAGAACAAACAATCGGTTTTTGTTAGCCATTTCGTTCCGTTCATCCTCTTTTGATTGTGGTAGGACTATTGACTATATGTCGACATCTATCACGCCACAGATCATGCAGAGGTGTAGCAGACTACAGCAATAATAATGACAACTCTCAAAGATGACGTCACAACAGATCCTACATTACGATATTAAGATGTACAGTCAGCTGCACTAATTGGTTACCCCCCTCAAGAACAAACTTGTTTGTGAGAGGGAACACCAGTTGGTGCAGCTAACTGTACAGAAAGCGGCCATAAGTGCAGTAGCGATGGGCGATTATTACTAAAACTAATCGACTTAGGGCCGATTTTTCAATCGTCAGATAAATTTTATCCAACGAATAAATATGACGGTTTGGTAGATTTTCTATACAAAAGCTGTCAAAACTTCAAACTTATTCCCCAGATAAAAGTTATCTGACGATTGAAAAATCAGCCCTTAGTCGATTGTCATCGACTAACGGCGCGCAGCAGGCGACAATCACTGATACGGTTACCGTATCAACTTTAACTACTCATTTGTATTGAATTGTGGCGCAGCGCACGTATTACTATACTCGTACTACTAAATAAGTAATTACTAAAAGGTGGTGCATGCGCTGCCGCTGCGCCACAATTAAATAGCTAAAAGCCCGTGCGCCACTAAGTACTTACAAGTACAACTGCACTTATTATGCGATTGGCGCTAATAGATTATTTAATGTCCTCTACTATCTCAGTTTACATTTAGTAGTTCGTCGATTGTTATTCGAATAATTATGGTGAGGAACTAATAAATCGACAATCGAATGCGCAACAGTACAATTTTCGATTCAGTCGACTGTTTTTTTTTGCAACAATCGCCCATCGCTAATGCAGATAGCATATATACAATCGCCCAACATCAACCGCTGGGCAGTAACGCGCCAGGCATAAGACCCGCCTGGTTGGAGGATCATCCCTTTTCGTTGGAGGAACACTACCTCATTCCTCCACAACTTCAAGTGAAGCATATCATTTCAGGTGATAGCAGTTGCTAGGACAGCAGACTTGGTGCTAATGATGCTGGACGCCACTAAGCCATACGTGCACAGGCAACTGCTGGAGAAAGAATTGGAGAGTGTAGGCATCAGGCTCAACAAGCCCAAGCCTAACATTTATTTTAAAGTAAGTTGTTACATGATTTTACTTACTTTTTGTCCAGAACGTCAAACATGCGCAGCGCGACATAATTTTATCGTCGCATTATCTCGTACCGAAACGAGATATTGTCCCATCGACTTACTCACATTGTTACTCCTTTCAGGTGAAGAAGGGTGGTGGTCTGTCTTTCAACTCGACGTGTCAGCTCACCAAAGTTGACGAGAAGATGGTGCAAATGATTCTGCATGAATACAAGATATTTAATGCTGAGGTAAAACTTAAACTTCAATGAATAAGCTAAGGGCATAGTTAGAGGTTCTGGGACCTTGCGCCTACAAGTGATTGAGCCCTTTATGAAGCCCTTTGTGTTTTTGTTTGGATTATAGCTACAGCCCTGCAATAAGCTACAGACTAATAAAATAACAAAAGCCTAAAACGGCTCAAGCAATGAAAAGGTTGTGAATCTAAGTAATTTTTTTTTTCGTTTTTCTTTCGCCTTTGACCCATTTGACTTCGTAGTCCCTAAGATGGTGCAAACGAATCCAAGTAACAGAGGTACCTATAGAGAGACTCCCCTATACACCTCTGGCTCTCACATTCACACGACAGAACACAGTGAACTGTTTGGCGCCGCACTTTAATGTTCAGGTGGTAGCTAGCCAGGCGAACCGTATAGATCCTACCACCAAGCATGCTGGGTTTTGTTGAATCTTACAACACACGTCTATACCCAGCATGCGGTGAGGAAGTTTTATGGTGGACCTCATCGTGCAGGTCTGCACCTACTCAACTTATTTTTTTCAACAACTTCCAGGTGCTATTCCGTGAGGACGCGACCCCAGACGACCTCATCGACGTGATCCTGGCAAACCGCGTGTACCTGCCGTGCCTCTACGTGTACAACAAGATCGATCAGATATCCATCCAGGAGGTGGACAGAATAGCTAGGCAGCCACACTCTGTTGTTGTTAGGTGAGATTCACTTCATACTTTAATGTTATTGATAATCAAATTTTGATTGTACATAAATTACAAAATTCAGAGGCGCAGGCTGGGATTAAACTTGCTAGGCTGTCACTGCTACTATACTGTGCTTACCTGTTACATAATCCGCTGTGAATGTGTTAATTAATAACATAAAGAATCATGGCAGGATTTGTACAAAAAAATAAAGATTTTTAGAGAATTTGGATTAGTTTTACCATTGATCCTTGCTCTCCCTAAAGAATATCTTTCAGTATTTAAAATAATTTTAGAACCCCGGAATAAAATATAATATTCCAAAATCTTTTGAAAATGAGTTAATTTCCGATCATGTCATACTAATCACCTGTCAATGCGTTCAGAAATTAGCCCAATGATAAGTTAGGAATCTTAAAATAAATTATATTTTTATTGCGGGGTTATAAAAATATTTTAAATACCTAAAGCTACTCTTTAGGCACCAAAGATTAATTATAACGACATTCCAACTTCTCTAAAATTCTTTATTTTTCTGTACAAATCAAAGTATGGGACTCGCCATGATTCTTTAAAAAACCCCCTACGCAAATAACAAAACAGCTGATGACCCTGAAACGGCTGAACCGATTTTGATAAAACATGTCTAAGAGAACCACCGCTAGAAAACCAGCTTTTAAATAAAAAAAACCGCTCCTAAATCGGTTCACCCGTTTAAGAGCTATGGTGCCACAGACAGACAGACACACATAGCGGTCAAACTTAAAACATCCCTCTTTTTGCGTCGGGGGTTAGTGAAAATCTGTCTTTTACATAATAGTACCGACGTTAGTCACTGTGATAGATCGAAAACTTATTTTTATATTTCAGTTGTAACATGAAGCTGAACTTAGATTTTCTATTGGAAACGCTTTGGGAGTACCTGTCTCTCATCCGAGTATACACCAAGAAGCCTGGTCAGCCCCCAGATTTTGATGACGGTCTTATTTTGAGAAGGGTATGTATAACTTTTTCCAGTAAAATATAACTTAGTTGTTATTCTGATGGAGCCGCGAATATTGAGATTTTTTGGACTATCAATACTGGGAGAGCACGTTAAACCGTCGGTCTAGGGTGTTATACCCTATATACCTATGACAGTCTTTACGGGTAGTCAGAATTCCGAAAGTCTGACAACCGGTCTAACCTTAGGATAACGGCATTTATAATAATAATATATTTATTGACCAAAAAAGATTACAGATACGAAACATCAAATATTACATAGGGAGAGGTTTATTACTAAAATAGGTAGAGGTTGTATTAATAACGTTGTATATATCTGTATACAAACATGTAAACCCTGCATCTTAAACTAGGGTAGATTGTATCTTAAGAGACAGTGTTTGGCTAAGGGGTTCTTATAATTAGATTATTACAACAAGAATAAGTAAAACAGTGAAATTCTACCATTTTTTTTAAACGTGTGAAATTGTGTAGGTATATATGTGTGTTTGTGTGTGTGTGTGAATGTGTGTGGGTGAGTGTGGGCTACGGATGCGTGTGCGCGCGTTTGTATGAGATACATTAAGTGATGTAAGTCAGTAAGGATTCGGCACTATTATAGTGTAGTCCTGTTGCAGTAACCACTCAGCGACTTTACATTTAACTGTGTGTTTATTCATTTCCGTATGTTCAGTAGCTTAGTGATTTTTTATATTTGTGAATGCTTATAATGTAAAATTGGCCAGTAACTGGGTTGCAGAGGTCTGATGGCAGTCGATCCGTGTAAAATACTTAGTTAGCCTGGAAACTGATCCCAACATAATTGGGAAAAACCGAAGCAGAACTCCATCCATGAATAATCCTCTATGTACCTCTTCCAGGGTGTAACGATAGAGCACGTCTGTCACTCCATTCACCGCACCCTCGCCGCTGCGCTGAAATACGCTCTAGTTTGGGGCACTAGCACTAAATACTCGCCGCAACGAGTCGGGCTGGGCCACACCGTGCAAGACGAGGACGTCGTGCAGCTCATCAAGAAGTAGCATTGACCAATTTTAGCTCTGATAAGTCGATGATCATTTGTGTATGGACGTCGATTGCTTGAAGTTTGGACCGTACTTAGCTTTGCGCTTTGGAGGATCTACGAGTGTATTTTTAAGTAAAGTTATAGCACAGTGTATGAAGTTAAAGCAGTACTTCAACTACCTATAATTATCGGAATTGACACACTCACACAGACACGCACTGTAACTAGACTTCTAAGTTATCATCGGAATGCAGTCAGAGCCTGTCCACATCTCCACGTCACGACGTCGTCAACGTGGAACGGTGCGGTAACGTGACACGGTGCGTGTAACGTGCAAATTTACGTTACCGTATCGTAAAAATGCACGTCAGGATCATTGTTAGATTTATCGTTGTCCATGTAGATCCTGAATTTTAATAAGAGAAACAGTAAGGTATGGTTTTAAAGCATCAGAGCACATAAATCGCGACTAACTCTCGGGCGTGGAGAGCGCGGGCGGAGCGCATATACGTGTGCGCTTGCGGCTAGAGGCGGAACGTGTTACGATACGGTAACGTAAATTTGCACGTTACGTCAACGCACCGTGCCACGTCACCGCACCGTTCCACGTTGACGACGTCGTGACGTGGAGATGTGGACAGGCCGTCAGTCACGGCTATCATAGAGTACATTATACTCAGTATACAGTGCGTGTCTGTGTGAGTGTGTCAATTCAGGCGATTATAGTAAGTTGAGGTACTGCTTTAGCTAATATCTACTGTGGTTATAGTTTGGCTTTCTAGCGAATTGCGGAATGAATGTATGATTGTAAAGACACAGAATATTATTTGAAGAGCTGGCTTTTGATTTGACCTGCAGAACGATTCGATTAGTCAGTTATCGAACGATTTGGGTTGCTATCTCTTTTTCTCTCATTACGTGAATCGTAAACGAAACGAAATAACAAACCGAATCGGTTGGCAATGGCTTATCGCAGAAGTTCAGGAGGTCCTACTCCGAAAATCGAACTACGAAGTTCCTGCGGACGGATCGCACGTTTTTCAACCACAAAAGTGTTTCGGATCCGACGATCGATTAGGTTTTCATGATTTGACATTTTCTCTTTCGTTCACCCTAATCCCAAATGGGAAAGGAATTGTATGAAAAGTGGATAGTTGTTTGTTGACATTTTATCTCGTGCATTAATGAAAATGGTAGTTCGTTATTTCACAATACTTTGATCAAATAATAAGTTTGATGTTCGTCGTTGTTTCGTTTCGCTTTTCGGAGTAGGCTCTCTGAACCGGGAAACTGTACTTTATAAATGCTTTACTGAAACGTAAATGTGTATGTGATTTTATGGTTTTAATAAGCCAACGCGCAACGCTTAGTACTGTTTAAGCGCATTTGAAGACTATCTAATTCTATATTATGTACGAAAATAGCTAGATTTTCAGTTATGTTTAATAATTCTAGTGAATGGGCCGTTTTTTATCGATAGGTGTTTTATTAAGCCAGAGCATGTTATGACTGAAAATGTTAAGTGATGTTGGTCCCGATATCTTACTGCATACGCGTTAAATATATCTACAACGATAGCTAGGTTCACTTTTTCAAATAACAAAGGAATTAAACTGTTAATTTTACTATCTAAGTCTTATTTATTTTGTTAAGTAACTTGTTACAATTTACTCATACGTCCTTAGGCGACTGAAAATTAATAAATTAAATAAAACTCAACCGGAATAAAGAATGCTAATTCAAGATCAAGGGCGTTGTATTGCTATTGTGATAGGCTGGTTCATTAATTTTGTTTATTCCTTTATGTATTTTTTTTGTGCGTTGTGTCTTCCTCACGCGTCCCTACAGACACGGTAGATATACAAGATGTAACATAAATAAGTGTACAACCTCTTAAGGGGTCACTGTACTCATCATTATGAACAACTTTTACTATGGGAAGAAACAAGAAATCGCGAAAAAAAAAACAGCTGTTCCCTACATTTTGACGAGTTATGCGAATCTTAATGGGAACAGCTTAACATCAGGCGAAATGGCGGCCAAACGAAGGTATAGTAAAAATAAAAAAAATCTGGTTTTTTTTTCGCGATTTCAGGTACATTACACTTATTTATGTTACACCTTGTATAAGTTAAAGCAGTACCTCAAACACGCCTCAACTACCTATAATCGCATGAATTGACACACAGACACGCACTGTATACTGAGTATAATACACTCTTGACCATGGTATAATAATATGTTTCACTGGTATTCTCTTCCCGTGACAGCTAGGTCACGTGATTGGCCTAAGACTACGTCATCAGCTGGGAGTGCTTCCACTGGGTCGTTCCCGCTCGTTTATACCCCGTCGTTAACACTATTAACGACTGGGAATGTTTTGTTCCACTCGTTAACAGTGTTGAAGAACGCGACATTTTTTTCCCAATCGTTCACCCCTCGTTCTGCGTCTAGTTCAAGAGTCAGATAGGTTTAAAAAAAGTGCTTTAAGTAGGTACCTTCGACTTTTGAATGCACAAAATGAACAACGAAAAGATGGCAAACTGCTGTAAAAGTGTTTTGTATTAAATATGATATATAAGGTATATTCTACCTGCAGTAACAAAAGATAGGCAATTGCTTATCAGTTATGACGATGCTGCCAGGAGGAACAAATAATACATGACACATACCACCACCCCAGTAGCTTGGCCTTGAAATTCAACTGTTCTAATTGTTTATTTATTAAAACTACCAGGAAAGTAGAAATGAACTGGAACTAGGTACTTAAGCGACTTACTACTTAGCTCAATAATGGTAAAAATAGTTATAGATTTTGGGATTGAATCATTTGTTGTTTTGAAAAGTACCAGGGTGACAGAAATGAACTTCTTCTTCTTTTTTTTCATTTCACTTTTCTTTACCCTGACTCTTGAACTAGATGCGGAACGAGAGGGGTGAACGATTGGGAAAAAAATGTCGCGTTCTTCAACACTGTTAACGAGTGGGACAAAACATTCCCAGTCGTTAATAGTGTTAACGACGGGGGTATTAACGAGCGGGAACTACTCCTTCCACTATGTATAAATAAATTACCCGAACAAGATGCATATTTTCACATATTTGCTTCTTTAGAGAAGCAATTTTGAACTAGTAATTTTATACAGTTTACTTTTTCATATTATTATACCATGCTCTTGACAGCCGTGACTGATTGCATTGTGAAGCTCACTTAGAGATCTTGTTGCAGTGCGTGTCTGTGAGAGTGTGTCAATTCAAACGATTATAGGTATTTAAGGTACCTACTGCTATATCTTATATATCTACTGTGCTACAGAGGTGTTCATCGTGAGATTATGAACGTGCGTATTGACTCATATTTTCCTAAGTAGGTACTATTATAGTGCCTGAAACTATACGAAGCCAGCAACAGCAAGCAAAGCAATAAGAATTTCGTTGTTATTTAATGTGTTTGTACAGGAAAATGTCATATTGTATATACTCATTATACTTTTGCATTGAAATAAATAACTTTTTTAAAATGCAGATTTGTATTTTATTGTAACTTTAGGAACTGCATTTCAAATGGATATGCTTATATAGAATAATAATCTTTGTCTAAGATGTCTGCTATCACTATCAGCTTAGAAGCTACCAATCTTCAAAGTGTTGGTGTGAAATGCTTATAATATTGGTACCTAGCGAACGAGCGTAAGGTTTTGTGTTCATTTCAATAGTGGCAATAGCTCAATGTTTTGCTTATTAAATTTAATTAAGCTGTCTGAAACATTGGACCGGATTGGCGATCTGTGGTTATGCCAAAGAATATTCTATCCTCTAATGAGAGGCATACGCCACTGCCCACTCCTTCAGAGAATACAGGCGTAATATTATAAAACTACTAGAGGTCGCTCGCGGCTTCGTCCGCCGTTTATAGCATATTCCGCATTTTCGGGATAAAAGTACCCTATTTCCGTCTCCAAATTCTAGACTGTTTCTGTACCAAGTTTCATCAAATTCGGTTCAGCGGTTTAGGCTTGAAAGCATCACAGCATTTTAATATTAGTAGGATATTTGTTAGATTTTATCGTTTTTTGTCAGGTCAGACTACTGGGTTGAATTCAATATGCCAGTCTTCCAAGATTAAAATTAAACAATAAATGACGGTCAATAAATGACGGTCAATAAATAGATAGTCATTTATTTCCATAAACAAAACATTTGCACTAACACCTTTATCTTATAGATTACAAATTATCCTAGATACATTATGCTCATAATATAAGATTACACTAGTATTCAAGGTTGATGCTCCTCTAAACTGTTGAGGAAGTCTATGTCGGCAGTGGCGACGGCCCACCGGTGCTCCGTGATCTCTAGGGCTTCCCATTCTGCCTTGAAGGCGGCCTTTGGGTCCTGAGGCATCGCCATTGCGGCTCCTGACATTTGCTCCTGCATTATTTTTGACTGGTCAGCAGCTGTGGACAAAATGTGAATTTTAAAAAAATATTACAGTGGAAGTTTTTTGCTACTATTATATCTATCTACCTATCTGTCATTTTATGTACCCTGGAACAATAACAATTTTGCTAAAATAAAAAAATAACATTTATTAAAAAAAAAAGTCTTACTTTTGTATGGAGCAACAATTGGAGTGGTCATGCAACTCTACCATATAAGAAAATACCTAAGAAAATATCTCACAAAACATTTTAAAAAAATGTAGGGAAACATACCATTATTCTCTCCCAAGACTAGTGCATAGATGGTGCGTAGACCGAACACGTTGAGGAAGTACCAAGAGGCGGAGGACACCCACGATGCGTCTAAGTACGCCAGCTCTACGCCGCGCTGCAACATCGGTTTGAAGCGGAGCGTCAGCGGGAATGGCACCTTGGCTGTGGGAATAGAAACATTATTACATTTTGGTGCAAACTGTGAATCATCATCTTCATTCAGCTGAAAGACGTCCACTGCTGGACATAGGCCTCCCCCATAAGGGGGGGCTTCTCGCAATCGCCACGCCTGGCAGGCGGGTTGGCGATCGCAGTATTGTTGTTAAAGTACTCAGAGAACGCTGCTGCCCATCCTGTAGAGAATCCCTTACCCGCCTTTTACGACATCCACGGAAAGAGATGGGGTAGTGCTATTCTTTAAGTCTGCTACTACTACACGTTGACAGAAATAAAAAAAGATATTAAAAAAAAAAAGTTTCAGTCCAAAACCTGCTTGTCATTCTGCTAGTAGAAATATTCTATAGCACAAAGTCCTGTGAATCATTTGAAATTGAACCGTGTCAGAGACTTAAAAGTCACAACACTGGAGATAGATCTCACAAAGTCCAGTGTTGAGACTTTGACTGTGACAATGACTTTACTAGCTTCTACAACTAAACTTTTTGGACACATTTAAATATAAATAGGTCCACAAGAAATAGGGTAAATAGATTTGAAAACGAAACTAAAAATCCTCTAAAACTTCTAGTTTACCTTAAAACAGATAGCATAATGTAAAATGTTATGTTATAGCTTAACAACAAGACCACTAACATTATACCAGGAAAGAGGTTTTTTTGACTGTAATCACACTTACTGGTAAGAAAACCGCTGAACATCCAGTTGATCCAGCCTCCAATGACAATCATGGGCAACACATTGGTCACATTTCCCTTCAGCATGTCAGTCATCATTCCAGGGTCAGTCATGGGATTCTGAAATATTAATTTAACATATTTTATGCTGCAGAATGTAGGTAATTATTTATAATTTTTGGTGTTATAATGCTACAAGATAGTAAACCTCATACATTTACCTTATGGAGGAGGAGGAGGGAATTTACCATCTTCCTTGCATAAATTACATAGGGGATTTAGACACTCAATAGATATTGACAATATTTGGTCTATTGTGTATGAATTTCCTTTGACTAAAGGTATAATATTCCCCATACATTTTTGTTGTTGATCTGCGCATCTATTGAACAAATGGATTGAATAATGACAATATTTATTGAGTAGTATTGAATGTCTGAGCCTTGCTGTACATATTCAACATCCTAGTACTTCTAGAACTAGTAAGTTTTCCTTCTAAAAACGACAAAATCACAACTTTAATTTAAAAATTGAATTTTACCTGTGAAGCGGCAGCCCTCTTCTGAACCTTGAAGTAACCAGTCTCTTCGTTGTTGAACCAATGGCGGCGCATAGCAAACGACTGCCGCGGCAGGTACTTGCCATTCTCCCTCAGCAGACGAGCGCGAATCATCACTTGACTGTAATTAACACACCAAATCAAGCTTCACTTAACCCACAGAGCAATGAATTAGCATAATGTCATTATACTATCTCATAGTAGATATTTTAATAGACTCAAAGGTATTTTTGAACGATAATTTAGCTCAGCCCTCCTAGGCTGAAAACTTTTTCAGGTTATACTCTCGCAAAAGTTATACAAATACCAGATTCTACGTGTACCATTAATTACATATAGAGAAAATATTTTGTTGTTTACCTATCTTGCACTTGGAGCAGCTCAATCTTCTTCTGGGACGACAAAATAATCGATACATAGTGCCTTACAATACCAACCAAGAAGGTGATGATAACGATGGGAAGGAATACCCATAACCTTATTTTTGGGTCTAGGAGTAATTCAGCCATTGTGATACACTTTAAACTATACTACTACCAATTATTAAGTGATACGAATATGAAAAAGTTGAGGAAATACTATATTTGCTTGAACGAACAATTGACAGGACACATCAATTGAAAAAATGACAATGAGAATGAGTGAGATACTGACAGTCACACCTTGACAGTGACACCTGAAAGCTGTCAATTGTCAATAAACCAGCATAGATTATACAGTTCAACAAGTAAAAACTAAACGCTTTTAGGCAATTCAAAGTGTTTACTTTGAATTGCCTAAAAACCTACGCGCCCACTGACCTTTATAATTACCACTGGACGGGCTGTTCCGTAAGTTTGACAGCTATTTTTTTGTGCCAATTTGAAGCGCCAATAGCGTGCTAGCGTGTGTCCACAGAACTAATTTTGACATATATTGTAGGGATGTCGGAAGTGAAAAAAAATATCGATATATCGATGTATAGATATTTATTAAAATATCAATATCGACGTCGATATCACGAGGAAAAAATATCGACATATCGGTCAAATTTTCAGAGATTTTCGGTTTTAAAGTAATGATGTATTTAGTTCAGTCTGGCTCAATAATAGGGAATAGTTTTTTTTATACAAAGTTCACATTATTTTAATGTATGAGAATCTTAATAAAAACGAAGGTAATTCAATCATTATTCCTTTTTATTAGGCAAAATCGATACTTCATTCAGTACCTACGTCCGGCGCACCCTGGGCAGTCAGCCCCGCTACCAACCTTGCCAACTATCTAATCTTTTCACCACAGCATGAGCTATTTTTGTATAGCCCGAACTGACACGAGAGTAGAAGAAGATTTATTAGGAACCGCTAGATTTACGGCAGAAACTATTTTCTCTGAAGGCACAGATGAAGCCGTAGGTGCCAATTATTCAAGTGCCAGATTCGAAAGAACTAGGGTAAAATGTCTCGTGTCTATCCAAAATTTTATCGGGTTTTCCTTACGGGATAGCTTTGGAGCATCTAGGAATTGCTTCAACGCGTCCGGCATTCTGTTACTTTGGGAGGCTAAATTAGCTGCATTGTTACTGGCTGCAGCAGCTAGTGCTAGTCATAGACAACACAGTTCCTTTCTTTCCGTTCGTTCCGGTCCGGTTCGTCCGGTCAAAGTATAAGAAATTTCTTGACACGTCAAATAATTTGGGCACGTCAATAATTAAAAATATAAATTAAATTTATAAAAAGTGTTTTATTTTACCTTTTCAACTATGTTACTTGATTAATTCATTCATCATCATCAGCCAGAAGACGTCCACTGCTGAACAAAGGCCTCCCCCTTAGACCGCCACGCCGAACGACAATTTGCCACTTGCATCCATCGGTTGCCCGCGACTCTCACGATGTCGTCAGTACACCTAGTGGGAGGCCTGCCTACGCTGCGTCTTCCGGTTCGTGGTCGCCACTCGAGATCTTTTCTACCCCATCGGTTGTCAGTTCTACGAGCGATGTGGCCTGCCCATTGCCACTTCAACTTGCAAATTTTAAGAGCTATGTCGGTGACTCTGGTTTGATTAATTTATTATTCCATGGCTTCTCGTAGCTAACCGATAAAAATATCTTACGGTTTGTTTATCCAGGTATCTAACAGTGTGCCAAATTTCGTCTCATTATGTAGCTAAGAGTGAAATTGTAACAAATATTCATCCAAACTTTCGCAGTATAAAATCAGTCTGATTAAGACATAATTCATGTTTTTTAACAGACTTCAAAAAAAGGAGGTTGTCAATTCTGCCCTATCTAATATAACTAGAATTGCATAGTTTTTGCATATACGTATATGTTAGTCTATACCAGCGTCTTAACATGTGTGCCAAATTTATATGTATGTAAAAAATTCTATGTATGCAAATCAATCAATCATCAACATGAGATCTGGGATTGACCTACAAAATGCAAAAAAAGTAAGATAATTTGAATTTCGCGGGCACAGTCGGCGCTCCCACATTAATATAATATAGTAAGTAATTATGATACTACGTTTATTTACTGTAAACACTTATTATCAAGAGACTCTTTTGTATCGATATTTGTTCGCTGATGTCGACATCACTAGTTTTAGTACCACAGACACTCGCTACGTCTAACAGCGCCAAAATGGCGATTATCAAACGGGCTAAGATCAAGTATGTAACTAGATGGAACATTTTTAAAATGAAAAACTTGCTCTAGTTCATCTCTTCACTCTAATGAGAGATGATCCGAGGGAAAAAGAGACGAACTTGCTGTCATGAGTATACACGTCAAACGAAATGAAGCTTAAATGAGTTGAAGATCCTGAATGCATTTATAATATGATTAGAGATGAGGCAGAATAATCTAGGGACGGTATCGATACTTTAAATATTTATTTCCTTAAAATTTAATAATTAATGACTTTCGAATTTGAAACGTTTTTGCAGCGACGTGACTATTCAAAAACGCCTTTCAAAATGTAAAAATTCCTTTCATAAATACGTAATTAATTTAACTAAAAAATCACTCAAACTAAATACAGTTTACAATAGAACTAAGAATGCGTACGACGTGAATGATGATAATTGACACGGCCGGCGTATCGTAGTTGACTTATCGTTTTAACGCTTAGCAGACTGGAGCAGTGGTGGTCCAGAAGTAACGGCGCCAACGCCACGGTTACCATGGAGTTTCTTGTCGGCTCATCTCCATAGGACTTACTTTTTGGAACCGTGCAACTAAATTGTCGAGACATTTCCTAAATGCATGTACTGTGCCTATTAGAAATAAAAAAAACGTTGAATTTGAATTTACCGAGTTGTAGGTCGCGGGTTCGAACCCAGGCAGGCATGCACTGTGTAATTTGTTTTGTCAGTGCTCTTAAAACTGTAAAGGAAAACGGCATGTCCAAGATCCAAAAAATCCAATACATGTGTCATCCATCAATCCACATTGGGGCTGCGCAGTGTATTACAGCCCAATCCCTTCTTTCTAGAGAGGAGGCCTGTGTCCCCGCAGTGTTGTGCTTATGCTTAGAAGACGTGTGACGTAACACTTAAGCTCACATTTTGATGTTGCTTATGTGTGGGTTACATACCACTGGAATTTGCTATATGCATAGGTATCTACTTACTCAATCACTCTTCTATATTTGGAGGACTGGGCTATAACAAAGGTGAGTACAAATTAAAACAGATAGCATTTGATCAAACACGTTTATTCCAAAATAATAAGAAACATTTTAAAATATAAAAATTACATTACAATGAGCAATCTTCAACTTCAAGGAACCCGTGCCTCGGAGAGCACGTAAGGGCCAAAACACACTTAGCGTATCTTGCGCCATGTACTGCGCGAGATACGCGACGCAAAATACGCTTATGTATCGCGTTAGCCGCTAAATCTGCTCCCAACATAGTTGGGAAAGGCAGAATTGAAAGGAATTCAAGGAAAAATTCAAGGAATAATATTGTAGTCACAGTGGTCAAATACTTGAATAACCCTATCATTATGTAGTGGTTGTCCATGCAATTCAAATATTCGAGTATTCGCCTCATTTTACTGTTCGAATAATAAGAGCTAAGGTATTCGAGTTTTTTAAGTAATGGTTTGCCATGTAATATTCGAACGCAAGAACGCTTTAAGACACGCGCCTACGCGTATCCAATCACTTGGCGGGGGATGCTAACTAAACTAATTTGTCCTCATTTTAACGGACTGCAACCTACTCCGACCAGATCGGTTAGATAAAGTTAGAATTATGATGACTCGGCTGTTAGCGGTGGCTGGCGAGCGGTAGTTTCGACCTGGTCGTAGATTACTTATGTAAGGCACCCCGACCGAATCGGTTAGATTAGGTTAAAACAAACGCGTCACACAAACGCGCGCGAGTTTAACTATGCCCTTTTTACTGGGAGAGCTATAAAAGCATGGGGCAGAAGCGTCGTCATTCTCTTCTTCAAGAAGAGCGAAGACTTTATTGAAGAATTATAAATTTCGCTTCTGAGCCATGTCTAAAAGTTGTTTTCGTGAGTTGTTATAAATCGTTTCGCGCAAAGATTCGATGAATTTCAACCACCGAAGCAGGTCGGGTTTGGAAAAAGATATGGCACCATAGACCACCGCTTTCATCTGTCATCATCAATAAGTACGTCTGTCTCCTGTTTGTAAATTCATCACGCAAAATCTAAAGATCACCATTTACAAAACAATACAAAACAAAAATCCATGATTTTGTTAATGGTGGTAATAACATTAATATTGTATACCTTTGTTTTGTTAGAAATAATTTCAAAACTTTTATTACGTATTTACAATTTACGGCTTTTACACTGTTTTTAAAAAACTATTTGATTTTTGATTTTGGCCACCAATAACTAGCTGATCCTAACTGATTAATTAACTAAATTATACAAATCATTCTACCAACTTAGAAATCTTAGGGCCAAGACATACTTAGCGTATCTTGCGCAGTACGCGGCGCAAGATACGCGACGCACGCGTAAGTGTGGCTGTAGCCGCTGAAAATACGCCGATTATAGTTAACTTTACATCGCTCGAAACTTTACTCGTTCTAGGCCCCATTAGGCTCGGCTTATCAACGAACAACGCGCGCGGTGAGGTCGCGCAAAAGAATTTGTATGTATACGCGTAATGCGACGAATCATGAGCTGCGCCAGATACGTTCAGTGTGTCTGCAGCCTTATAACTATTTTGTTAAATTGAAGTTAAAACTTAAGATATTGATATAATTGAATTATTCTACAACCTTAAACCTAATAAATAATAACATAGCTTACAAAACAAAATGTACATAAATACTTATACATTTAAATATTAATTGAATTCCATGTAAAATAAACGTATTATCACTATAATTATGTACCTTTGATATTGATTGTTCTGAAAATATAGTGGGTACGGCACACAGTGGGCTGAAAATCGATCTTCATAGACATTGGGATCAACTTTGTAAAACTTTTATTTTTTTGGCAGAAATGGGTTTAGGTATCGTATATTGATCAATTTAATGCTATTTGAGTTTTTCAATAAACGTTTTTCTTTACTTTATAGCACTTGGTTGAAAAAAATGTATGGAAAAATACGTAAAAAAGAATATATTTCGACTTTCGTACAAGTGCCCCTAATTTCCTTTGGCACGATTATACCCCTTATTTTTCTGCATTTTTTGACATATCACATAATGCGGGCACGCGCTAGATTTTGGGAGAAAAAAATCAAATGTGTTTTTAGAATATAAAAAAAAGGTTTTAATCTGTTTATAATTGACATTAGGTGCTTAATGGTTATAAATGAAATATATGAATAGAAATGTAATAGCTACCGGTTAAACATAACAAATTTTATGGAAATTAATTATTATTTTTGTAATTTAAGAACGAGGATGGTTAAATAATGAGATCATGATCCATTGGCCATTATCTATCATAATGAGATCGAATGTCCTATGACTGAGATAAATTAGATCTCATCAACTAACTACCCCCCTTCCTACGTAGTTTTTTCGAACCTTAAGTATAAATCGTATGCATTTAATCACTATTTTCAATTGACTTTGTTTTTTCAAAGAGTAATAACCTATTTTTCTAAAATGGAACGAGTCAATTTAGTTCAGGCAGGCGTTCAATTTAGGCATCACTACGTAGAGTTCTTTTTTTGTAACCTTCACGGTAGCAATCCACTCTAAAATGGAGTGAACATAATTTTGAGTACTGTGAAGGAGTCCAATTTTGTCTTCCAAGATTACGTACCCACTTATATCTGATTTTTGGTTCCAAAGGAAATCTAAAAAAAAAACATTATATAATTACATTATAAATTGTATAAATGTTGTATAATGATGTTCGCACTTATACCTAACTATATTTCTACTATTATCTTAAGCATTCACTTATAAATAGAAATATTTAAAGTGAACATAATTATAAAGCGACTGAGAAAAATATCGATATTGTGGAGCTTCCCTACTTGTGCGAGTAAAGGTAGATGATCTGCCAAAAACTCTTAGTAAAATACAACAATGTTATTTCTTGAATAAACTACGTTGTATATGCTTACTGAAACTTGATAAAACTTTTAGTGATTACTAATACTAAACCTATTTGGCTTAAAACGGCATTTGGGAACAGTCTTTTCGTATAAATGAGTGTCGATAACTTACCTATGGAAAGATAACTTGCTATTATTTTCACTTAGAACACTCATACGGCTCTTACAGCCGACTGCAACACAAGCCATATTTAATGGGGCAAGCAATGAACACACTCACTCAGGTCACAATGGCACCAAAAGAAGAATAATTCGATGAAAACTATGTAAGAGCTTGGTATAATGCACTATACCAAGCTGACTCGCAATTGTAAATTTTGACGTTTAAGACGGAGTCAAAATTTTATGGTTATCTCTTTTTTCTTAATTCTTAATTGTCATTGGAACAAAAGAGACAAAAAGTAGAATGACATTCATTTTAAAAAGGTTCTGTCTAGTTCACATACTTTGTCTAAGCAAACGGGCACAAAAGCACTTTGACAGCAGCCAGTCCAGTGGTAATTATAGAGGTCAGTGTACGCGCCCTTTCATTACACTTTTAAGCCGCACTATACAATGGAATTAAACAGTTTAATATTGATTTTGAAGTAACAAGAAAATAGTCAAAATTGATTTTATAAAGCAATTGTTTATATCTTTAAAATTAAAATAGATGGCATCAAAACGTATCACACGGGGCACGGGCTTACAATAAGTACTAAAGTACTTATTCTAAGGGCACGGGGCTTATAAATTTTTAAAAGTCAAAACAACAAAGGAAAAATCAACTGTTTTTTTGACTGTTTATAACGAGCAATGATGTTATATAGGACTAGATTGATAACGAGGTTCAAAAATATTTTAAAACCTCTATTTTATATAATTATTATTCAATTCATTGATTGATTAATCAGTTTTTTCAGATTTCCCGTATCAAATTCAGAATCTATACCTACCTAATTGCCGATATTTTCAAATTAATATCTTTTTCTTTTATAAGTAAAATGCCGCGCGTCAAAACAAAACCAGCAATTACTGGGCCACATAATAAAACAGGAAAAAATACTAGTAATAGTGACCAAAATATGGACGTAGTGAATGAAACTAACAATTCTGAAAATATTGAAATAAAAATTGAGCCACCTGAATTATCAGAAGACAACCCAAACCCAAGTCCAAGTAAAGTCGATTTGAGCCAGTTTAGATTTGAGAAGAAACAGCACGTTAAAATTGAATTTGATAAAGTTTCTCCTTTAAAAGAGGTAATGTAACTATGCTAAATTAACTTTCATTTTGAAAAATTTACTAATCTGTCATGGTACCTACCCCTTTTCCCTATAAAATCTCGCTCTTTTTGGCCATTAGGAATTACATTAAAATTCACTTTCGTTTTTTGCAACAGCATTAATTTACACTACCATGATCAACTAGAGGTCAACTAATGTTTTTTTCTGCAGGATACAAAAGGATTATGGGAGCCACCAAACTGGAAAGAGTTTCTGTTAAACTTAAGGAACATGAGGGCAAACAATGATGCCCCAGTCGATACTATGGGTTGTCACATGAGTGGTGATGACAAAGCTGCACCAGAAGTAAGTAAAACCAAAGAAACAAGAAAATCATTAGAATTCCTTGAGAGTAAAAAGTTTATTACTTATATTTAATTTTCAAGTTATTTTAAAGTGTTCATGTAACATTTTTCAGGTGTACAGATACCAATGCCTAATATCACTAATGCTGTCCAGTCAGACAAAAGATCAAGTGACATTTGCAGCTATGGAGCGTCTAAGAGCTAGAGGGCTGACTGTAGACAGTGTATTAAATATGAGTGATGAAGAACTTGGCAAACTGATATACCCTGTTGGGTTTTGGAAGGTGAGAGATCATCTGCGTTTTGTTGCCACAGTATGCTTTGAAACCAGACTTTCGTGTGTTCTGATCCTCCCTTTAGAGGGGCAAAGTTTTTGGTACTCATGAACTCAGACCAAATAAAAAACCAAGACAGAACACTGCAAACAATACAGTGAAGCATGCCAAAACTACACCTCTGCTCTGTGCATACACGCACACATTTACAACATTTTTCAATCAAACTAGACCTCACTAAGTGCACACATGTTTACGAAATCAGCCTCACATCACTGTTGACAGCGCTCTGTCTTGGTTTTGTATTTGGTCTGAGCTCATGGAATAACTTTGCAGTTCTGAAAACAGGCTTTGAGCATTTTGTACCTCACTTCGAAGAGGCCACATTATTTTATGTGTGCTGTACATATTTAGCTAGAGCAATTCTTTTCATTCTGCTGAACATGGGTCAATAAGTCGAGACATTTATGAAACCTCTAATGAACAAGTGTAGGAAAACATACAGAAAACATTATATTGAAGATATTATTTAAAGAACCAGTTTGAACATACAATGGTGTTTTCATATAAAGTAATATAAAACATTATATTTTAGACTAAAGTGAAGTACATAAAGAAAACAACCCAAACATTAAAAGAGCAGTACAATGGAGATATTCCAGACTCTGTGGAGAAGCTGTGCAAGCTAACTGGAGTGGGACCAAAGATGGCACACATCTGCATGTTGGTTGCTTGGGACAAAGTTACTGGGATCGGTGAGTTTAAAACTTGCACAGCATAACAAACTTATTAATACCAATACAACAACGCGTTCAGGGTGCTCGTGGGGCTGCCTCGCTTCTGTAGCGCGTCGGGGATGTTTGCCGAGGCGCGTGTGGATTGTTTCCGCACAATTATGCGCAAGCGGTGCACATCCCTGGTGCGTAGGGTGCGGGCCAGCCGCAACAGTATCCTGAACGCTTTTGCGGAACGTTTCGACTGTCAGTACGTGAACCACTGCTGCATGGTTCACGTACTGACAAATGTTAACATATTATTTTGATTTTAATGTTAATGTTATTATTTGATTTTGATTTGAATTTTGATTGATTTTGGTTTTAGTTTTGATTGTGATTTTAATTTTGATTTTAATTCTTGATTTTAATTTTGATCTGGATCATGATTTTTATTTGAATAATGTAATGTGGTTTAATTTTAATTTATGTAATAATTTATATGGGTACAATACCTGAAATAAACGATTATTATTATTATTATTACCTTATTTCACTCTCGAAGCAATGTTTTTATCATTCACTTCTCTATTCCATAATAATGAAACTATTCTTATACTTCTACCCACAGGTGTGGACACTCATGTCCATAGAATAAGCAACCGAATAGGATGGGTGAAAAAACCAACAAATACTCCTGAAGACACACGAAAAGCATTGCAAACATGGTTACCTTTCGAACTATGGAGTGAAGTCAATCATCTGTTGGTAGGATTTGGACAAACTATCTGCCTTCCCATAGGACCAAATTGCTATGAATGTTTGAACAAGGACATCTGTCCATCTAGTGGCAAAGGGAAAAAGTCTCCTAAGAAAACTCCAGTGAAGAGTGAAAAACTAGAAGTTAAAAGTGAAAATTCAGATGGTGAAAATGAAGTTAAGCCACCTAAAAGTAGAAAAGTAACACCAAGAAAGGAATTAAATGAGGACAAGAAACTTTATTCTGAAATGGAAACTGATTTTGAAACAAAGAATGAAAAGTTGGCAGTTGGATTTGAAACTGCAGAAAAGGAAAACAAGAAGAAATCGCCGCGGAATAGAAAAGTTACACCAAAAAAGGAAATCAAGACCGAAGAAATTAAAGCAGAAGATGATATGGATGATTTTAAGGTTAAAATTGATAAACTAACTGTTAAAAGTGTACCTAAGAAGAAAATAACACCAAATAAAAAAACAAAAGCTGATGGTATAAACCCTACAGGTGATATTGATAAGCTAACCGTTAAAACTACACCTAGGAAGAAAGTGACACCAAATAAAAAAACTATGGTAAATGAACAAAATATTGAAGCAGATCATATTGAAGACAGTAAAAATGATAATCGAGTAAGTACTACTAAAACCAGAAAAGTAGTTAAGAAGAATGTTGGTGTACCTGAAAATAGCGATGAACATTTAGATTGTAAGAAACCAACTACTGCTACAAAAACTAGAACAAAGGGAGAAGTAAAATTACATTTAAGTACAGATGAGGAAAAAAAACTTAAGAAGTCACCAGTAAAGAGAAAATCTCCAAGAAATAAAGTTGTCAATGATGGAGAAGCTGTAAAAGATGAAAATAATGACAGTGTTAGTGTTGTACAGAAAAAAACTCAAACAAAGAAGTGATATTCTTTTTATTAAGTTTGCATAATGCATGTTTTTTTAAATTATTTTGAAGTTTCTTTATTGTTTTAAAGTTGATAATGCAGCTACAAATATTCAATAAGATCAAAAAGAAACAATTAGAATCAAGATCTGAGATTCCAAATGATGATAAATGTTGTTAATTTTTATAAGGGAATTTAATACTCTAATCATGTGAAATATGTACCTCATTAGATATTATTATTGTAATTTTTATAAAACAAAGTTTCAATATTAAATCAATGTTTTCTTCTACCACCTTTCTTCTTAGATTTGTCTTTTCTTAAGTCAGGTTTAGCTTTCTTGCCTTTCCTTGGCTCAGCATTAGATTTTGTATGACCTTTTCTTGGATCAGCTTTAGCATTCATGTGGCCTTTCTTTTGCAAGGATTTCTTTTTATTTTGTATTCTGTCTAGTTTGCTCTTCATTTGGAATACTTTGCTTTTCTGTATCTTTTTTGTTGCTTGTTTTTTAAGCATATTCTTTATTTCTTTTTTAGTTTGTATTTTATTGTCTTCGTCTTCTTCTTCACTTTCTTCCCCTGCACTTTCCTCATCTGATCCCATCCCAGAAATTGCTTCTGCCTTCGGATTAAGTTTTTTCTTACTTTTGTCTAAACTTTTCTTAATTATTTCTTTAGGTTTATTCTCGCCTATTACTAAATCTTTTTTCTGTAAGGTATCTGCAGAGAGTTCAACAATCTTAACATTAACATCTTCATCTTCATACTCATCCTGAAGGAGTTGCTCTATATCTGGAATAGGTCTGCTTGACACCACAAGTTTTTTGTAAGATTCCTTATTCTGAAACAAAATATATTAGGGCATGATTACATACACCAAAGTTAAATACCAACCTACAGCTAAAAGAAATGAGCGCTAGCAGAGATAATCATAAATCAAATTAGCCTATCATGGTCCAGTAATTCACCACTAGTCTACCCGGTTAATACAGAATAATCATAGACAGAAACAACAAAAGTAAACAATCAAGTAATAAAATGCACTATTTTTCATAACTTCTGCCACATGGATGGTGAGAAAACCCTTGTATGTGGTTCTTTACAATGTTTGGTTTCCCTGATGATGCTTTTCTTTACAGCATCACCAGAACCACGTAACAGATGTAGAGATATAATTTGTATTGTTCCATTCATGTTATTAGAATGTTAACATACCTCTTGTTTTATCCGTTTCACCTCCTCTTTTAGAAGACGTTTCAAATCATCCTGTGCCTTTTTCTTTCTTTCCAATTTCCTTTTACGGAATCCACATAAGAAATCTCTGAAAAATAAACAAAAACATTGAATATTTAGATACCTGTACGATTACAAAATATTGTGCAGACTGTATTAGTTCATAAATGATTTATAATTACTTTCTCTTGGTCTCATCGAACACTAAATTTACTTTCTTTTTGCCCTCCTTATTTTTCTTTTTTGCCATTGTTGTTCACGATTTTATTTAGATTCACGCGCTTCTCTTAACCTCAAATTCAGGCAAAATCAGTGCGTATTGACAGTACTATTTTGTTTTTGACAGTGACAGTGTCACTTGACACTTGACAGTCAGTGTCATTACGTTTAGTTAGTTGATCGTGGAAACCGGAGCTATGATTAAAATCCTCTTTTTATATTATATTACCTAGTTATTTTCTATATTATTAGGTTTTGAACAAAATACAAAAAATACGGATTTCAGATTTTAAAAAATACACTGAAATATGCTCATAATAATGAAAAGAAACGGCAGAACCATATTTTTTTTATATCATGTAACATTTCAGTAATAATATTATCCAATATGAAAAGATTATTAAATAACAATTATAAAAAAAAATGTAACCCAGCCTAATCTGTTTATCGCTAAATTTTTGGCAAAAAATCAAGAATTTTTGAAATCCTTGCAAGCTATTGGTGGAACTGCGCAATTAATATTTTTTATCATCTTCCTTTCCACCAATCAGCGCACAAGTCCACAATAAAGTCGGACTCATCAGCAGCATGGCTGTCAGTATAAATTTGAAGCTTGAACGATGCGCTTCCTCTCGTCACGTTGGTTTTTTTTGTTTGTGCATTTTGACGAAAATGATATCGTGTGTGATTTTGTGTGGCATAAAATATGGAAACCCTTGGGTGCAGTGACCTGATATCTACCTTGTTACGCAAGGTGAGTGTTGAAATATGTGATTATAGTGGATTAAACCAGAAGAATGATTTATATCATACCTTTCAATAGCAAGCTGAGCAAAAATTGTGGCACAGAAAAATCAATCGGGATCTCGCTACGTATGAGGCTTTCGTCACGATTTAATTTGGGTAATTCAAGGTCACTTTCAGAGGTCTTAAATGTGAGCGCGAGTGCAATAATTGGAGTAGGTAGTTAATCAATATGATTGTGTTACCACGGCCATATGTTAACATGCGTGAAAGGATAGTGTTTCAAACGTACCGTTACCGTTCTCGTCGTCAATGTTTTGATCTACACGATCGTGTGATTTCCGACGAACGTGGAATTTGTATGCCAGCGACAGGGAAAGTTGTTAGGTATTCATATAATGACATTTACGAGCAGAGTATCGATGACATGTACAACATAGCGAGATTGTCTGCATGCGTGCATATATTTTGTGATACCACATGAAATCAATGAAGTGATATTGATTTTTATACACCTACCACCTACTCGTCTCCCTCCCACTGTGGCTTGGAGTAAACAACGTTGTTCTGTGCATTGGGGAATGGAATGACAATATTATGTTGAATGAATCTATTTGTTGATACTGTTTTCATGTGAGCCTCGAAATTGTTGTAGCAAATTATGCCAAATATTTGTTATTGTACTTTTTAGGTTGTGAGGAGAAGTGGAACAAAACTTGGGAATAACAGTTTTAATAAACATTTTGAAATTGGAATGTTTACAAATAACTGTTCATAATGTTGTATTTTTTAGTAGCTGCTTTCAAGTGTATGATGTCCTTCGGACAGTCAATAAAAACATACCAGTCTAGTTTCACAGAACTTCTGTTATTACAAAAATAACAACTTGTTAATTAAGTTAATTTTATCTTATTCATGTAATAAATTTGGCAGAAGTGGTTGTAAGGTCACCTACTTTATGTAGCAGGTACAACAATATTTACATTTTCATTGCTAGGTATTTATTCCTAAATATCTACCTAATGAAAGTAAACATACATATCTAGTACAGTACACATCAGTAGCGAAGGGTGAATTTTCTTAAAAGGGAAGCCGGACCAATTATTTGTTTAAATGATAATTGAAAATAATAGATACTAGTATTTGCCATATTTCAAAAGGGAAGCCGATAGGAATCGAGTTGTATGGACCCTTCGCCACTGGTACACATTAATATGGATTAATTATTATTGCCTTATTTTATATTGCTTTAGGGATTCACGGCTCATCTTCTGTGTGGAAGAAGGCCGGTCTTTTGGAAGGCATACAAGGGAAATAGGTCCAACGCACAGAGGCCCCTCTGAGAACTTTAATCTAGCATATTGCTATAGTTATATAGCTTTATTATTATTATTTATAATTTGGTGCTTTGAACTTCCTCAACAATTACTTAGCTTGGTATCCAATTGAGTGAACACATTAAATTTTTTATAAAAGTATTGAATTATTAACTAAGGTAAAACAAGAAAATAAAAAAGGGAAGAAGAAGAATTTCCCATTATAAAAGTAGCTCTATGGAGAAGAATTCAATATTAATTTCATTGTCACATTAGTCACATTTTTTAAATTATTAATATACATACGTAGATAAACTCACACCTTTTTTCTGTGGGGGTAGGTAGAACTGTAGGATGCCACATGTTACAATCCTTACATGCTCCTTTTGCTTCATCCACATTCATACATCTTGTCATACACTCACGCTGGTTGAGAGTACTATGCACCTGTCCTTCTAAAGAACATCACCAATAACATAAATATATGTCCTTCTGGGGCGGCCTCTACCAGCATTTCTACTGACTTTATTAATATAAGTAATATTATAATAATTATACTATTAGGTATAAAATATTATTATGGAATTACCCAATATGGGAAATATAACAGTGCACTGTGCAATGAGGGCAGAGATAAGACAGATTTGTAATAAATTATCATAATAATACATAAATATAGAAACTATTATTATAACAAGAAATATTTGGCACTGTGTTGATAATTCATTTGATTTTGAAGTTTATCCCTTCGTAATAAGACTTAAATTAGAATCATGTCACACACTGATTGAATAACTATGATATAACAGTAAAGCCATGTAACAGTTAATTGATTTAGTAACAAATTATTTCTGAAATAAAAAGTATTAAGTACTAATATTTTTAATATTGCGGCTCAATTTTTTAGTTCTACATATAATAGGTATTTTAAAATGTTTGTAGTGATATCTTATTTTATCTAGATTAGGGTTACCATTTCGAAATTTGAAAAGTCCGGACAAAAAGCCGGACATTTGGCAAAAAGTCCAGACATTTCAAAAAAAGTCCAGATATTTTAGTCACAAAATGAAATAATTGATTGTTTTAAATTGAGATGAGACTGATTAACTAGTTGTATGTAGTATTAGTATGTAGTTTAATAAGATTGATGACTGATTTAATACTCGTTTTATTTTTAAGTAATTTAATGCGAAAATTGAACATTAATTTAATTTTTTCCATCTAAGCCAAAAATCCGGACAAATTAAAAAGCCGGACAAAGTTCGGATGAAAGGCTGAAAGACCGGACATGTCCGGATAAATCTGGACGGATGGTAACCCTAATCTAGATTGATGATTAGTTAAAGTTCAGATTTCTTGTTTACATTATTATTTTGTTGTTTCATGTTTTAATTCTTCATTGTCTTTTCCTTTTCATCCTGGGAGATCCTATTCTCAAAATTCGGTATTTATATTAAAACTAGAAGTCGTCCGCGACTTCGCCCGCGTGGATGACGTTTATAGCGTATTCAGCGTTTTCTAGATAATAGAAATCCTTCTCTGAGTTTGAGACTATATCTGTACCAAGTTTCATCAAAATTGGTTCATATAATAATAAACACACAGAGTTACTTTCGCATTCATGCATAGTAAGGATGCCCTGTACGATTTTATTATAGTATAGATTTGTAATTAATTAATCAAGTATCATCCTTTTTGTGTCTTCCTGTAGGTCTCTTTCCTGTTGGCACAAGCTATGTGAGAATAACTCATGATGTGGTTAAAACATTAGCCAGTCAGCAAGGTTACCAACCTTAGTGGTAGTAGGGCTGACTGCCCTGACTGGAATATTCCGATCCGTCCCCCTGATCTGTCCCCTTCGAAGGGCCAATCAGGAATAAAAAATCGATCTGTTCCCCTGTCACCAAGACGAATGGGCAGATCGAACGAATTATTTCTGGTCTGTCCCCTGCTGTTCTTTAGGGGGACAAATACAAATAAAAAGTTTCGATCTGTTCCCCTGTTACCGATGAGGGGACAGATCAGGGGGACAGATCGGAATATTCCCCCGGACTGCCCAGGGTATGTGTAGGTACTTAAGTATCGTCACTCATGTAGGCTCTTTAAATGCACCCCATGCACTTCCTGATGATGCATAGATATCGTGGCACAAGTATACTTAATATTTTGTCGTAAAAAGATAAAAAAAATCGTGTTTATTGTTATCTCTAGTTATTTGTAGGGTGTGCCTCTCGGCTGCTAGGTAGGTGTTGCACCCACAAGACCTACTTGTAGAACCAGTATTTTTCGAATCTAAATGTAAAGCTATAACAAATCTTTAACAATAAATATTGGTACAGTCCTGATAATTGAATCAATCTAATGAAATCTATTATGATAAGTTTGTATAATTAACTGCAGCTTCCGTAACCTTTTTACTGTAAGTTAAGTCCTGACTCCTGATGTGTCTCTACAAAACGTTACCATACAAAGAATATCAAATATTTATGCAAAAACAAAACATGGATAATATTTTTTTAGGATACCGTACCCATAGGGTAAAACGGGACCCTATTACTAAGACTCCGCTTTCCGTCCATCCGTCTGTCACCAGGCTGTATCTCATGAACCGTGATAGTTAGACAGTTGAAATTTTCACAGATAATGTATTTCTGTTGCCGCTATAACAACAAATACTAAAAATCAGAATAAAATACATATTTAAGGGGGCTCCCATACAACAAACGTGTTTTTTTGCCGTTTTTATAGATAATGGTACCTACGGAACCCTTTGTGCGCGAGTCCAACTCGCACTTGGCCGGTTTTTTTATTTTACGATTTTTGATGATCATGATCATTTATATTTTTTCAACAGCAGTCCCCTACGGTTACAATTTACGATATGACAGTCAGGACTCATCTTTCGTTGAACAAAGTAGGTATATGAAATGCAGTTATTAAGCAGTCCAAAACAAGCTACTACTATTATTTTAATCACAATCATCCACCTTATCTTAAGCAAACACAGCCAACAATCACGTTTTATTTGATAAAGTTTGTTAGAACTCATTTGAGAATTAGAAAAGCTGTTGAGAGTAAATGACCTTAGGGCGTTGTTGAGCGAAAGGGGACGAGTGGGACGGTGTAAAAGTAGCCCAAGGGCGCCTTAAGGGTGTGTGGACTTGTCCAACGTTCCGTAATATCTAGTTTTAGAACCATTGTACAACTATGAGAAGTACCTACGCCTTCACAGTCACGTTTGGCGAAAGAGTACAAAGCTGAGCATGATTGCAAATATTAGATAGCGGGATATTTGTTCTAACCGGCCTCACGGTCACGAAGATCGTGTTTACAAATCTCTAACACTCATTCGCTTCGGAGATTTTGAGCTTCGATGTGGATAAGACAAAAAATGGGTTTTAAATTTTTTTGTACCTACATTTACGAATATCAGATTTTATAAATCGTGTAAAAATGAGGACTTTGACTAGGCCGTACTCTTGCACTGTAACTGAAAGACTAGAATACATTAATGGACAGTCTTTGATATCCGTTGTCTTAGTTGCATATTGGCCAAATACTCAAAAGCTACTCAATTTTAAGTTACCCTTAAGTATCGTGTTGTCTTTGTCACTTTAAGGCGAAGTGACAGTGATAGCACGGAATTAACGGCAACTTAAAATTGAGTAGCGTTTGAGTATTTGGCCATATGAGTTCTTTTACGTACAACACAGGCCACAAGATAAGCAGTTGATGTATTGTTCTCATTTGGGTGCTAGATCCGCGAAATTCGTTCGAGATTCGAGACAAAGAAAGGTAGACCATCTGGAAGACCTAATGCGAGTCTATCTACTTCCAGCCCGCTACTACTTCTTGGGCGTCCTGTAGAAGGTAGCTGGTTGAGATGGAATAGATGCGTAAAGCGGAGGTCGAGTGTCGTAATCTTTGTCCATTAGAGGACTGAACAGCAATAGGCTACTCTTACAGTGTCGCATCTAGACGCTGGTCATATGGGCAGCTGCCAGCGACGCAGGACCTAGAGGCGCGCATTTTTTATATGGAAACTAGCTTCTGCAAGGATTACATTTGCGAACGTTCGTTAGGAGTTATTTAAGATCGCAGATCAGCCAGAGTCGTCTAAGCAATCTTGCTATTCATTTAATTGTATATCATATTGCCAAAAAAAAAATTATTTTGACTATGTAACTGACGAAATGGCTTCGGAAAGCCCAAAGAATATTTTTTTAACAAAATTATGATTTTTATGACTTATTATAAAGCGTGTTTTTTTTTGGGGGTGTAAATTTTGACCCTTGTCCTGGGCGCTCACGACCCTAGCTACGACACTCAACACACACTAACACCTCTGCCAACACTTCGCAGGTTAATAAGCGTGATTGTATGGACATAAGTCCTCACTATGCTTTCCTCTGTCGTCTTATTTGCGTCTACAGCACATAGCCATTACACTGTACACGTCAGGTCACCGCGGGGTCGGCAACGACTAGGTCAAGGCGTCTATTTCCGACACACCTACCTGCTCCACCTGCAGGCCGCGGCTTTCGTGGAGTATGGTTGATCGTAATAATAAGTTATTATATGTATACTAGTCATGCTCGCCTTTGCCCGCTTAAAAGTTGTTTGTATCCTGGGATGATAACTACCTTATCTGCCTCTCCAGAATACATTTCTTCAAATCAAATAAAACATTTTTCAAAAAATATTTTTTATTTAACGTAATCCAATACAGGCACTTATGAAAAGTCGAATTTAGCTGCACGGTTCCAATTAGTCGTTTCGTATGGAGAAGAACCGACAGGAAACTCCATGGTTACTCTTTTAGTACCTTTACCTATCTTTAACAATTTCAGTTAATACAGTACTATGACTTAGGATAGATATCGACGGTTAACTACCAAGAACTCTTAACTGACATTCTTTGACAAAGAGCTTTCTCTGTACCATCTACCCAAATCCGTCCAGCCCTTATACGGCGTGATGGGTAACAAATATCTACATCTGAACTTGTGTACCTATTAATTATTGACAAACTCTAAGCCTGAATGTTACGTTTTTGCTCTTTCAATTTATTAATAACAGTGGCAGCTATATCGAGGGGCTCGTGGCTAATTAACAACCACGCGGATCATATGATTTGCAAGGTTAAGCTGCATTTGCCGCGGTCAGTACGTGGACGGGTGACCGTTCGTTGCACATCGAGACCCCTACGTCTCTCGGAGAGCACGTTAAGCAGTCTTGCCCGGGTGTTATAAGAATACCTATGACAGTCGTTACGGGTACTCAGAAGCCCGAAAGTCTGACCATCGGTGTAACCGTATCGGCATTGCCCAGTAGGTACCTAGCTGGGTTGCGGAGGTCTGATGGCAGTCGCTACGTGTGAAGTACTGGTATTCAGTCTCATCTGGTAAATAGTTGGGAATTGCCTAGAGAGACAGTCATATCCTAAAATGAGAAACCAAGTCGAAAGACGTTGTAAATATTGTAATGCAGACGTTACTGCATTACGGCTCCGTGTGGTGCCGGCCGGAAAGAATAGCACTACCCCATCTCTTCCCATGGGTGTAGTAAAAGGCGACTAAGCGATTCACTAGGGGATGGGCAGCAGCGTTCTCTGAGTACTTTAACAACCATACTGCGATCGCCAACGAGGAGCTCGTGGCTAAATAATTACAGCCGCATAGACCGATCTTCCGGGTTAAGCCACGCTTGCCGAGGTTGGTCTGTGGATGGGTGACCATTTACCATAGCGAGTTTCCTCCGTGCCTCGGAAAGCACGTAAAGCCGTTGGTCCCGGCTGTCATTTGTAGATCTTTGACAGTCGTTACTGTTGGTCAGAAGCCAGAAAGTCTGACAACCAGTCTTACCAAGAGTATCGTATTACCCAGTTACTGGGTTGTGGAGGTCTGATAGGCAGTCGCTCCATGTAAAATACTGATATTCAGCTGCATCCGGTTCGATTGGAAGCCGACCCCAACATAGTTGGGAAAAGGCTAGGCAGATGAGATGACTGCGATCGCCAACCCGCCTGCCAAGCGTGGCGATTATGGCAACTCCCCCTCAACATGGCTTCGGGAGGTCTATGTCCAGCAGTGGACGTCTTTCGGTTGAATGATGAGACGTTACTGCATAGAAACGTAATTTCGAAGTACTATTGGGATTGGCAAAGCTGTTAATAGTCACGTAATCCAACAACGCAAAAACCTTACATTTCATGTGCATGCTACCGATAGAAGGTGACTTTGTCTAACAGACTGCGTAGCAGTTGTTTGACTTTTATATTAACATTCATCTAATCGAGTGGGCGGCTAGTTTTCCAAATACGTGATGCCATTATGAAGATTTTACTGCCGTGGTCATAACTCTTATCAACATTTATTATAATAAAAATAAAAACATATTCACGTCTAACTACCTATGATTGCGTATGAGATCATTAAGAAATATAGGATGATATGCCGTAAGCAATCTCCATTTAGTTAAATATGTAGTTAAAATAGTCATGTAATCCCTCTACTAGGTGCTGTGATGACAAACATACCTATCTCATTTACATACCGACTACCGACATACGAAAATAAGATAGTCTTTACGATTATTGCTGTTTATTTAGGCATGATGAAAGGTACTTAAGTACATCCGGTTAGGAAATAATAAGTCAATATAAAATCGCCAAGAATTTTCTTAGCTGAGGCCAATGTTACGTTCATAGAACATGGCCACAGAATAGATAATACTTACATGGCGTTTAAAATTCGATCCTGCATTATTTTCACTAGTATCTCTAATGAGTAAGACGAAGATACTAAATAAATAAGAGAGTGAAAGAGATAGCTATTTCCAATTACAACAATTGGTGTAGATTTGAAGTCATTTTTGGCGCGTCAATGACATATCTACTTCTTTTTGTATACATATAATATCATTGGCTGAGGCATTATAAATGTTCCCACTCTCTAAAAGAAGTTTGATCCTTCAATGCCCAATGTTGGAAATCGTGGGGGGCTATAATGTCAGGTTTGGTGAATCATATTTCGTTTCACATTTGTAATCATAACTGCACATCCAGTCGCAACTATAAACTATGCAACTACCAAATGCAGCATGAAGGCAGTTGACACGCAGTCAGTGCAACTGCATGACAACTGCCGACTATCTGCAGCCCATTTGAAGTGATGATAATAAATCGAAATATAATTTACCAAATGTGACGTTATAAACCCCCTGATTTACAAAAATCCAGGGGGACTTTTTTGAAGTCTGCGTATAAAATCACTAACAGCACTACTGTAGAAGACACAACAACATAATCGTTTAAGGGTGATTCTATCATTACTGATAAAGCTAATATCAGTATGTCAGGATTGTGAGCAAGGTAAATGTAGTAAATAAAACCAACATAGACTTTCCACCACTGAGAGTACTTGTATTTGGGTTAGTGTTAGTAACATTAACTAGATCACAATATAATACTTCACACAATTATTACAAGATCATAAAATAAGGACAAGCTAGTCAGATATAAAAGGTCAGACTTCTTCAGCTGATGAACACAGAATGCTCCGCTTCGTCGAATGACCACCGCCTTTATAACATCGGGTAGGTTGATCCATATCGACGACTACCTTCCTTTGTCAACATTGTCCGTTGCTACCCGCTACCGATAACACTACTTTGCATCTCATCTGCAGGGTGGTTTCCTTGTAGATAAGGACGTGCATGAAAAGACCCTTCCAGTACCATAGACACGAATGAAATTGGGGGCATCAGTAAACAACTCGAGTTAAGACAAGAGGCTTAATTATTCGCAGCACATTTGAATTAAATGGTTGACCATCTCTCGTCGTTAAGCCTAATTAACACACGCATTAGTTTAAAAGGCAAGCTAAATCTTCCAGAGTTAAGAAGAAAACATCATTTGGACGTATATTGGCGAATTAATTTCAGTTCTTGTTCAATTACGGGCCGATTTTTCAATTGTCAGCCTAAAGAATAAAGATGGCGGTTTGACACACTTACAAAAGCTGTCACAGCGTCAAACTTATTTCCTCGGATAAACTGTTATCTGATGATAGAAAAATCAGCCTAAGCAAGTCGTATCTAGGGGCTAGCCATAGGGGTGGCTGGCAGGGGCGCAGGACCTGGGGTGGCTTGCAGGGGCGCAGGACCTAGGGCGGCGCAAATTAGGCCGCTCACAAAACCTAAAAAATCCGCACCAGATCTCGTGTACAATACGGCCGACGTATCTTGGCGAGTCTGAAGTTAAGCTAAGTGTTAAGTTGTTTGGCTGCGCAATGAATCTTTTAGAAACGAAATTGTCTACTGCGCAGCTAATCAGCTAACTTCAGACTCGCCAAGATACGTCACCCGTATTGTAAAGTATGATGTTGATTTAAATGCAAATGAATTAGGTATGTCTGAAGATTGAGAATTACAAATAACAGATTAAATCGTTAATGCCTTAATTTTTAACAAAGTTTAAATTAAGTAATTTTTTTTTTACTGGTGCTCCTAACTTTGTCCTTGCCCTGGGTTTTCATGACCCTAGCTACGATACTGGTCCTAAATTAACTAAATCGGCGATCAACTCGCTACTTAAGTGGGTGTAGATCAGTCTCATCCGCGAAAGTAGCAACACCTCAATGAAGCGGAAGTTAAGTTATTTTAACTTCTATTATTTTATTATAAACTACCTATTATTTTATTATGAATGCTTCGGTGACGGAGCGGAGGAATTTTTGTTGTAGATTTTTACAATTTTAACACAACATACCATTGTTTAAATCGTGACTAACTTGTACAATGTGCAATATTTGCGATAAAGGAGAAAAGGGTCGTGTAGTTTTATTAACAGTCTGATACTGAGTTAAATGTATTATTAGTAAATATTCGACTCAACACACGATAATACATGTCCTTTTGGAGTTTAGGTCTGAAGAAAGATTCTCGCCATGGCAGTGTGACTTATAAAATTCTAAACCCGCCATGAGGAAAGGCTTCTTTGACTCTCCGTCCTTTGTCTCCTTTGCCTCCTAGTTCTAGCTAGTTAGTAAAAGTTATGAAGCAGCTATAAATAAATAGTCGCGTGTTCTACGAGTAATAAGAAAGTACATACGTAGAATACAATTGGAAATAATTTGTCTATGACAATACCTTAATGTTTAATAGCTGTTTCAGAAATAGAAATTGTTTAACTTACCTTTTATCAAATTGGTTTGGAACTTTGGACCAAACTGTAGGTATGTCTGTCTGTTCACATCTCATTATCACCATCATCATGTTCATCTTGTAAGTTGACAAATGTGATCGCTGATAAAAAAAAAATATCCTGTTTGAATAAAAAATATAATTTATATGTCTTAATTGGAGCGTGGGGTTACCGGGCGACTAGTCATCATGACGAATGTGTTGGTGATAATCTTTGAAGTGTCTGTCATCATTACTTTTTTGTCATTGATAGACACACAAAAGATTTGTTTATAAGCCTGAAATAAAATTCTAAAGGCCAAACATCATTAGGTATTTTTTTTTAAAATCTTATCTTCTTTGCTAATAATAGTAATGACGTCACATTTCATGAATCATATTTCGTTTCATATTCGTAATCATATCTGGGTTCACTTGCAGCTGCAAACAATGCAAATGCTGCTTGCACTTTCACTCGCAACTGCGAACAATGCAACTGCCAAATGCAGCTTGCAATCTGTGTAACTGCGTGACAACTGCCGACTGGATGTGCAGCCCACTTGCTGTTTTGGTTATTACGAATATAAAACGAAATAGTCGTTATTAGCTCCTCAGGAATTCAGAGCACGATCGTCTTGTCATATAGCTTTGTTGGCCATCGTTGTTCCTGTTCGACACTTCGGGCGGCCTCATAGGTACTTACTGGTCCGGTCAGATTCTTCATGGCAGTCTATTGCTTGTTAAGTTCGTAAAATTTGCAGAAGTCGACTAGCTGCGGGTGTAAAGTAAACTATACAAGCAATGGACTGCAACGAAGATTATAAATTTAGAGAGATATTCCGGCTGTAAAGTCCGGCCTTTGCCTGGCCGCACATTATTAGAAATATTTGTCAGAAAATTTCTGACGCGTGACTCTTCACATACAATTTGTACTAGACCACGCACTCTGTCAGAATTTGCTGGATCTGGCAGCCTGCGTGCTCTAATACAAAATGTATGCGCAGAGGGCCTTCGCGCACCCGTCAAAAACTTTCTGAAAGTAATTCCTACTAATATTATAAATGCGAAAGTAACTCTGTCTGTATGTTAGGCTTTCACGCCTAAACCGCTGAACCGATTTTGATGAAATTTGGTAGGTACAGAGATAGTCTGGAACCCAGAGAAGGCTACTTCATCGGCTACTTTCATCTCGAAAAAACGCCAAATACGCGATATACGACATCCACGCGGGCGAAGCCGTTTTTTTTAATGTTCGGCCGGGTTTACAATAAACTGCACTCCAAAATCATAGATCTAAGAATTCTGATGACATAATTAAGCAATCACAAAAGAAAATTGTATTTAAAAATAGGTGTTTTCTACTAAAATCGATAACAACAGCGATAATGGCTGAAACGCATAAGTAGGGCAAATAAAGCGTAGTACCGACGATAACACGACCCCAAAACCGTGTTGACACTTCTAGAGCTGATTATCTCTGAAATCTTTTTTGGTCGTATCAGCCATTCATCTCCCTATTAGCCGATTTCTATGTTTAACTGAGCGTTATTTGTTATAATTAAGACTGTTGTATCTTTACCAGTAATGAAGCAAGGACTCCATAGTTTTCCATAGTAGACCATCCCGTAAGAAAAGTCCTGACTGACTGACATAGAAAGCTGAAATTTTGCATAGAGATTCCCTTTATAATGTAGACAAGGAATAAGGAAGGATTTTTCGAAATTCAACCCCTAAGGGAGTTAAATAGGGGATGAAAGTTTGTATGGAAAATCGTCACTTAACGGCTTCAAAATTTCACGCAAGCGAAGCTGCGGGCAAAAGCTAGTAGTAGATATAAGCCTGTACAGTCCGTGAGGCCTAAGCTGAGCTTGCATTTGTGTGAGAATTAATGCAGACGCGTCCTTTGCTTATACTGCTTTTTGCCAATCTGCAATCGATTCTATGTGCACTCACACAAATGCAAAGCTCAGCTTAGGCCTCGAGGACTGCCCACTGCAGGGCAAACGCCTCTTCTCATACAGAAAAGGAACGAGTATAGATCACCACGCTTGCTCACTGTGGGTTGGCGATTTCGCACAATTAAGTCCAGCTTTCCGCATGTTTTCCTTCACCGTATGTCAGTGGCGTCTTAGATTACCTAAGACCCATTACGACATTGTAAAATGTCATTGTAGTCAAATGTAGTAGCTATTACAGTTAAAATAGATAATTTACGAGGACATTTAATGCACCGCTTGGCAATAAAAACTGCAAAACGGATTGTTTTTGACCAGAGGAACCGGGCGTTAGTATGATAAATGTACTGATTTAAGATGTCTATCTAACGACTACCTAGTACACCTATTTATGTAATCTTAGTTACGATTGCACAGATTAGCGTAACACATCATTGACCTGTTTAGGAGCTATGTGGATCGAAAAATGTCGTATAGTGAAAGATGGTTGGCACACACTCGCTGTAAAGATAAGATCGGCTTGCTGTTTACTAATCATAGATGTAGGGTACTCGCAACCGTAAAGCATACAAATCACATGGTAAAAATATGAAAATATAAGTAACAAAAGAGTTTTTAGCGAACATGATCACGTGAACGTGAAGAATAATAAACATAACCTCGCTCTTGTATTACCCGAAGGGTTAGCCAGAGGTGTACCTAATACACCCTGAATTCGCCGTTACGTTTTACTTAAACGGTTTAAGTTCCATGTAGGTAATAGCGGGCGAGCTTATTGCCGTCAACCAAGAACAAATCCAGATTCCGTACTGCTATTGAGAAATTCCACACGGAAAAACCCAATATATCTTGACCCGACCTGGGGATCGAACCCAGGACCTCACGCTCAGCAGTCGCGTTTGCGACCGACCACTTGACCGACGAGGCATTTTCATGAGACTTCATCATGTGCTGCTGAAGTTCTGAATTAAGTCTCCTTTCTTCAAAACAAAGGTTTTTTTTTAAATTTAACAATACCACAGATATTACAACAAATGTTTACTTCCATTTTAATCGAGGACGAAAAAGAAAGGTGTGGTGTGATAAAAATAGAAGAGTAGGACAGTTGGCGCAGATAAAACTTTTTAAATAAAAATAATAAAAAACACGATTGCATGATAAAGAAAACAATTTTAATATTAGTTAAGCATGAAATATACCTACGTAAATGGCAAATTCATTAGTGAATAAACCGTAGGAGCTGTTTAAAAATAGTTTTTTAATTATTAAAATTAAATACAATTGCGAAAGCTTTGTTTGTAAGTAGACATTACGTAATATTGTGTTCGTCTGGATCGATTCTTGATGCTTGTATCGAGTTCTTACAGCCCCGTCCAAATAGGTCATGTATCAAGCGTGCACTGCTCACTGACTCCTAGATTAGTTTGGATCAAACAACGTCTTGCCACACAAATCAAACTACAATTACAGTCAAACTTTAAAGCTTCAAAGACATTATGTAGCGTATAAACTACTTTTAAAATTATCTCATATTTATAATCGGTTTATTATTTTCCAGGTGACTAATAACTTAAAAGGCGACTAAGTGTTTGCAACTAATAAAATGAGGCGAGGAGCTATAAATAATGACTTGGCGACTAATATAATGACTTGGCGACTAATAATGTTAGCAGGGTGGTTAAGGGGAATCCCGACATGGACAGGTTAGGTTCGAAGTTGGTCGGTGTTAGGTTACTTTAAACCCTGCAGACAGAAATAGGAGCCCCGCACAGCGGGGCTCCTATTCTCTCGCCCACGGCGAGTTTTTGTAGCAATGTCGCACGTTTTGTAAACGCGCTTCTGCATCGCTACTATCCGCGTTAGTCGCGTTTGCAACGTGCGTACAGAATCTGGGCGAAGATACACAGCAATTTTTTTTTATTTTTTTTTTTCATGGTCGAAATCCTCGTGGATGTCCTCCTCCCTGAGGTGGGCGGAGGGGTCTGTCAGACTCTTTCTGACTAAAACCACCCCGGTGTTCCATCTCACACCTGCGCCGGGGGTCGCGAGAACTTACGATACTTCCGCAACCCCCGGCTGAAGGTACACAGCCAGCGCCAGCATCGCGGCTGTATCGATAGGTACACATGCGCGACAGCATCGCTACAAAAAGTTGCCGTGGGCGAGGCCTCTAAGGAATCAAATCAGAGGAGGGGCTCGTGGCTAATTAAAAACAGCGCGGATCATACAATTTGTGAAGTTAAGCTGCGCTTGTCGGGGTCAGTCCGTGGATGGGTGACCGTTACAAGTCGAGAGTGCACGGAGGGGGTGCCTCAGAAAACACGCTATCGGTCCTGCCTGGTGGAGCCTGAAAGTCTGACAACCGGTCTAACCGTAGGATATAGGCATTGCCCAGTAACTGGGTTGCGGAGGTCTGATGGCAGTCGCTCCGTGTAAATACTGGTATTCAGCCGCATTTGGTTAGACTGGAAGCAACATAGTTGGGAAAAGGCTAGGAAGATTTTTCTTTATAGAATAAATGTCTTTAGGCTGGGCATCCACCAGAGCTGTGCTAAGCTGCGTAGCGAGGAATGTGTTTTGTAAGCACCAATAGAATCACTTCATTTACCTAGCTTTGCTCTGCGCAGCTCTGGTGGATCCATATCCCATAAGCGACTGTATTACTGAACTTCGAAGTTTAAAATACCGATGTACTGTATTCATAAAGTTTAAAAGTACGAATTACGTGAGTTAGAATGTACGCTATTACGAATTACTTTATTCAGAATGTTCATCATTCCGATGTACGTTACTCCGAAAGTTCACTATTACGAATTACGTCATTGAGAATGTTCATCATTCCGATGTACGGGACTCCGAAAGTTTACTATTACGAATTACGTCATTAAGAATGTTCATCATCGCGATGTACGGTACTCCGAAAGCTTACTATTACAAATTACTAAATTTCGAATGTTCATCATGGACATTCTGAGAAAGTATTTAGGTACTTTGGCATATTTAAAATTTATTAAACTACTATTACCTATTTAGATTAAGATTTTTAATTTCTGTAACCATACACTGTTATAGTTCATTTGTAATTATAAAATTGTATACCTACTTATATAGCTTTACTTTTTTTAACGTTGTTAAATCATGAATTGACTTCTTACGGAAGGAGCGGAAGGGAGTGTCAGACTCTTACTGACTAAAACCCATCCGTGTTCCTCCTAATGCCCTTTGCGTTCCAAGGCCGCGGTAACTTAAGAACAAAGTCCGCAACCCTGGCAAGTTAGTACCTAGCTAGTTACACAAAATTAACATGAACTAAACTTAACATTTAATAAATTTAAATTAAGTTATCCTTACCTATCCATCCTTATATATCTATATACATAAAAGCGAAATACTATCTCAGAATCTCGATGTTGAACATTCGAAATTTAGTAATTTGTAATAGTAAGCTTTCGGAGTTCCGTACATCGCGATGATGAACATTCTTAATGACGTAATTCGTAATAGTAAACTTTCGGAGTCCCGTACATCGGAATGATGAACATTCTCAATGACGTAATTCGTAACAGTGAACTTTCGGAGTAACGTACATCGGAATGATGAACATTCTGAATAAAGTAATTCGTAATAGCGTACATTCTAACTCACGTAATTCGTACTTTTAAACTTTATGAATACAGTACATCGGTATTTTAAACTTCGAAGTTCAGTAATACAGTCCCCATAAGCCCATGTTTAACGGAGCGAGGTTTTTGTTCATTGAATACAAAACAACCGAGAAAGGCGAGCGAGGGATGTGTTGCTAGGAGTATGTGCGAGGATTTGAGAATATGCGCCTAGCAGTCGGTCAATAGATGGTGTTTGGATGAGGCAGATGATCATTTGTACACATAAACACATTACACATTACACATTCCTCGCACAGCTTTGGTGGAAAGGGTCACACCGTTTCACATCCTCGCTACACATTTTCGCTCCGCACATTTTCCTCGCACAGCTCTGGTGGATGGTACATGATGTTTTTTGTTTCTGTATGTATATTAAATCTTGATTCATGTTTGTTTCAGGAGTGGAATTACAAATTGGGCTGATAGAGACACTCCAACATGACGTCCCGGTAAGTTAACCTTACTTTGTTCTGAATAGTAATCGTGATGAATAATGCATAAATCCTGAAAGCGAAGGATCAGTCGTTTTAGTGCAAATCGTGCCACTACGAAGTGTGCAAGTTGAGATCGTAAAACTGACGTTTACGATAGCGAATTTGTTACGATGTATACATATATTTAAACTAGTTTTGTACTGGTGGTTCCTCCCGCGTTAAAAGTTTTTCGCCATATAAACTACTCCTCCCCCCGTATACCCATACGTAGGGGAGTAAGTTAGGAGTTAAATTCTGTTTTAATATTTTTTTAAGAGCTGTTGCCTATTTTAGAGACAACCGAGCTATGCAATAGGATTTTCTGATACAAACGTAAACAGCCGTTTTTACTCCATTTTATGGGGGTATTTTGGAAAATTTGTCAATAATCATTTGATATTTCTGCCAAGTTTCAACTTTTTAAACCCACGGAATAAGATTTCTCGTATAAACTGTACCTTTTAAAAACATTAAGTATTGACTTTCAGAAAATCCGTTATTTGCGGTGCGTTTCGGCTCGTAGTGCCTCAATTATTGTGTTTAACGATATCTTCAGAATTAAAAAAAATTAAGATTAAATTCAAAATGTTTTGATTGAATAATCAAACATCATCATGATCTCAATATTAATTATTGGCAGTCTACAGAAAAAGTTAATATTAATATAAAAAACTTTAAATAAAAGTAAAAACCGACTTCAAAAAAACTAAAAAAAGAGTGAAATAATTAGCAAGATATAAAATTAACAGTTTCAGAAGTCGGTGGCTTTTATTTGTTTCAGTGTAGAATTGCACCGACTTCTGAAACTGTTAATTTTATATCTTGCTAATTATTTCACTCTTTTTTTAGTTTTTTTTGAAGTCGGTTTTTACTTTTATTTAAAGTTTTTTATTAAATACGTTTTAGTGCCATAAATTACACGGTCTTAAATTTAAATGACATGGTTGCGTAATCTTTCCAACAACTAGATACCTAATTTGCTTTAAGAATAGGTATTAATGTATAATTTTATTATCATGACTGCTCCTTACAAATACATACAAACTTCTTTGTTCTTGGCTAATGTTTCTGTGATCACAATTAAAACAGAGATTGAAAGTCCTCATCAAAACTTTTGCTTAAAGAAACCACAAACGAAAACGTCATCTAAGTATATTTTTTTTGTTTTTGTTGTTTATTTCAAAAAGCGCTGAATCTATTTCGATAAAATTTATATAGGACCACCTCTGAAGTATGGTCTACCAAACAAAAAAAGAATCATCAAAATCCATTTATAATTGGAAGAGATATCGCGTAACAAACATACAAAAAAAAAAAAAAACATTCATACGAATTGAGAACCTCCTCCTTTTTGAAGTCGGTTAAAAATACAAAACTTTGGTTACTAAGGCTTATTGTCTTAAGTTAGCTATACTTTAATTTCTCGTAGTACAATTCACCATTACCAATTCATTATCATCAGATGACAATCAATTTAAAACTGCTTACTTCGTAAGTAGTGCGTCTACTTGTCAAGAGCATGACGATAAATACATTTTATTAAAAATGTAAAATGTTGATGAAATTATTAATCAAGTTTGTATGTGTATTGTGTCCACTTGGCAACTTTAACGCGCGACCTTTGTAATTTAAATCAGTTACGTCCTTTTGCCGCCGAAAATATTACCATTTCGTTTATTTTTTTTGTCTTTGGATTCAAGATGACCTGAATTAATTCCAACTGTATTAACATAAGTATTTAATTATGTGAATATAATTTAAAATCGAAAGTAGCACTGTGAATCTCTCACCGGCCCGTCTTGGTCAGTTACGGACGACTTGAATTAATGGTCGACGAAAGTAACTGTACTGTGATTTCATAAGTTCTCAAGATGATTTCTATTAGCAGCGTCAACTAATGCAATGCATTCTATCTGATACGCGTTTAAGTGTTACATTTTAATACGATTGCAGATACGGTAGAGACTGGCCTTATGTAAAGTTTATTTTAGAGCGATCTGTATAAGAATTTGCACATTCTACTGTTTAAGAGGAGCTCGCCTGGATTCACATTCAAAGCATTTTTTTTCTATTGTCCTTGCGGACTGCTTCTACGTAACCGGGCAGTTATTGGCGAGAGCTGTAGGGTCTCCAGCCAATGGGGGAAGTAAAATACTTAACCTACGCTAACTACTTATACGACAATAACATCATGACTACTAGCAACAACAGCAGTAAGGACAACCCCTAGTGGGACTCGGACCTCTGCTTTGGCGTTGCTGGCGGGGGATTGGGGAGGAGACACCTTGATGAGGACTGATAACATCATGACTAATAATAACAACAGCACTAAGGCCGACTCCTTGTGGGATTCGGACCTCAGCTTAAGGCGTTGCTGGCGGCGGATTGGGGAGGAGACAGCGTGATGAGGGCTGATAACATCATGATTAATAATAACAACAGCACTAAGGGCGACCCCTAGTGGGATTCGGACCTCGGACCTCGGACCTCACCTTACCTTAAGGCGTTGCTGGCGGGGGATTGGGGAGAAGACAGCTTGATGAGGGCTGATAACATCATGACTAATAATAACAACAGCACTAAGGGCGACCCCTAGTGGGATTCGGACCTCGGACCTCAGCAAGGCGTTGCTGGCGGGGGATTGGGGAGGAGACAGCTTGATGAGGGCTAAATTATCGGTGTTAACATTCACAGCCAGTAGACGCACGAGTAATTAAACTAATTTCCGATATGGCAACTGTGCTCTGTGTACCGTGTTAGCAACGCGTATGTTTCGTACGTTATATAACTATGTACTGTACCTGTTATTGTAGGTATGTAAGCGGACAATTTCTTATGCAATACGATGTTTTACGATATTATTTTACGATCAAACGCGTTTATAGAACCAATAAAACACTGGGGGCTGTTAGTAAATTGTTTCCAATTTGCTCGACTGATAAGATTGGGAGTAATTAATATACCTATACTGACCGGACATTTAGAACGATTCTTAAAAAAAATATCTTTATTAACGCTGTCTTGATTGAATTAGATGGTGTGGATTGAGTAATTAATTGTTAAATTGTGTAATCTAAAAGCAAAATGGATGAATATTTTTCTTCTTCGATTTGACAAAATATTCTGTTCTTAATTCTAGTCTAGACAAAGAATGTAATAAGTATGTCACAAGGTTGACATCATCTTACAAAAACTCTTTAATATTATATTTGTTAAATAAGTAAAGAGTGAGTCAGATGACTCATTTACTCAGATGACCCTTACTTATTATTCAGAATATTATAAGTATTCACGATTATTACTTAATGACGTAACATACACGTTGTATTTATTATGTCTTTCATAAAAAAACTAATCATTTCGTCGTATTATATGATGCGTTTATAGCCTGGCCGCACATTATCACAAATTGATGACAGAAACATTCTGACGCGCAACTCTGCTCATACACTTTGTACTAGACCCCGCACACTCAGAATTTTCCGGATCCGGCAGCCTGCTGACTCTAGTACAAAATGTACGCACAGAGGGTCTTCGCGCACGAGTCAGAAGTTTTCTGACAGAAATTTCTGATAAGGCTTGTTTCACACGTACAACAACTACACAACCACACCACCACAACAACAATGCGTGGGCGGGCACTAATTTGTATGAAAATGAATAGTTTATTATCATACGGACCACATTTTGCCGGCTACACTATTCACTAACTGCTTGACCACTTTTTGTCGCTGTGATGTGGTGTGGTTGTGGTACGTGTGAATTCTCCCTTATGTGTGGCCGGGCATAATGTAGAACTGGGGGGTTACCATGATCTGTTAGAACAGGAATGTTTTAATATTATTCCGAGAGTGGGAAAGTGACAGCGCTAGACATCTCTCTAGCGCCATGTGTTACCCACTCTCGTAATAATATTAAAACATTCCTGCTCTAAGAGATCATGGTAACCCCCCTGATCAAAAGGTTGTGTTCATTTATTATGTTGGTGTTCATTATTGGGACAGGTGCGCAGGTGTTGTTCTATATTCACGTGTGAAGCAACATTTATTTTACGAACAATGGCTGTATTAAATTAATGTTTGTTTTGTGGACGTAAATTTATACATTTATTTTTGAAAAATTGTTGTAACTCATATTGCAAACGGTCTTGCTGTTTATACCGTAAAGTGCACATTTTAGTAGGGTGGAAATTTTTAACATAATATTTAAGTAGTTCAGTAAAGGTAAAATGCAAATTTTTATTCAATTGCTCGTATAGTGGCCGAATTGATGATTGACCAAGCGTTAAGCAAAGACTCCACAGTTTTGCACAGTAAACTGTGAATTTCACATGGCGTTCACGTTAGTAGTTAATTAGGTCGAAATTAGCTTACGAGTTCATTATAAGTTTGGCAATAATAATGCTATCATTTGTAAGCAGAGCGATTCGTTTTTAGCCATAGGAATCGGGCATTAGACAGCGCAACTCAATAAAAAAAACAACATACATTACTTCTAAACATAACTACAGTAAATCGTTTGTAAATAAATCGTAATTGGTTCGTAATCGTAATTAAAAAACCCACAATTATTTCAATTCTATGATTACCGCTTGGCAAAAAAGTGACCTAGGACACATTATAGATATCGGTTTTAAACAAAAAATTGATTGCTTTAACCTTCGTCCACACCGGCCACATGTTGCGATACATGTGCCGCCAGCCGCACTTGCATTAGAGACAGGTTGCGATGCATATGCCGCTGCCGCACCGCGCAATTTTACTATAAGGCACAACTGCGATACATGATGCGGCACTTGTTTCCGGCTCATGGCAATCTCTGCAACATGAGTCGAAACACTGTTGCGATACCGTGTGCCGCGACAAATATAATATCGGTCTGAACGAAGCATTAGGCACATCCACTTTGTACTTATTGTAAAGAAAAACTGACATTGCTGTAAAAATGGCATTGCATCATCTACTACTTCAGACGCGTGTTTTATAGATTGGCAAAAAATGTGTTGTATCTAGACTCACTTTTTGCGATAACACTCTTTTAATGATTTGAAGGACATTTTTAATTAATTAAGAAATATCCAAGCACATAGAATATTTTAATTTAAGCAAGCAAGTTAGCGTTTGCTTTGTTGGTCTACAGTGCATTTAATCCACGAAGACGCGCCCCACTCCTTGCCTATATCATCGCTATAGTGCAAAAGTTTGCATTATAAATTGCTGTTGTGGTAGTTCTATCACCACACAATAGTTAGATGAGTGTAAACGTACCACGCGGCTACATCTCAACAGTCTTCGTGGATTGAACGCACTGTAACTTTTGAAAAGATCTGCCCACCTCTCTCATAGTCGTTAGAGCTTACGTATCAGTAAAGGTGGGAAGTAGCCACCAGTTTTCTATCTGTCAATACAATTACCAATCCGCTTATCAGGTATGAAGGTGTTATTGGGTTTTTCCGGGTGGAATTTCGCAGTAGCAGCCCGGAGTCTGGATTTGTGCCCGGTTCATGGTAATAGGCTCGCCCCCTATTACATTGGACTTAAACATAACGGCGAAATGAAGGTGTACTATACACCTCTACCAACCCTTCGGGGAATACAGGCGTGATGTTATGTTAAGTTCCACAGACGGTTTGTCGGCCTTTTATTGACCAGGTGTAAATATGAATGACTCAAAACTGACGGAACAGAAGACGTTTCTGCCCATCCTCTTGACAATAATCTCTACTTCGCTTTTGCAACACCCTCGGGATGTATCTTTGCCGGAAACCACAACCTACGACGGTTTCTTTAGTAGCGATGATGAATTTCATAAGATGTTGTTGTCCCAGGTTAGACCGTCTGTTCGTCCTCCTGGAGGCGGGCGCGGGGCCGGCGACCCGCCGCGCCGCAGCCAGGCAGCTGGGCGAGGTGCAGAAGGCCCATCCTGAAGAACTGCATCGGCTGCTCGGCAGGCTAATGACACATCTGCGATCGCCTGCCTGGGAGACAAGAGTTGCAGCTGCACAGGTAAATAATAATGCGATTTTTATGTATGTTTGTTAAAGTATCCGTAAAGGGTAAACGGAATAATTCATCCCGGAAACGTAAAGGTGACAACTGAATTGAGCATCCGATCGTAATGTAACATTTGGAGCGAGCATGTTACGCAACGTCGTTTGCTAATATCCATGTAATATCTAGATATTTTGCTACTTCCGAACTCTGTGCTCGCTGTACTTATCGTAATGCACGCTTTGTAACATTTTACATTACTTACACGAATATACAAAACCGTGGACACTGCTATTACTGCTGTCAGCTGTGCTGTCAGCCTAACATTGCCTTTTTTATTTAGTTTTATTTATATAGTTACAGCGTTTTCTTAATATACATCTGCCAAACTGCAGGGCAGTTTGTCGGCAGTACGTTCTCGTGGATTATGCACAAACCTAACTAAGCATACATTGTTACTAATTATATGTGTATATTAAATCTAAGTTAGAAACCAAGTTATGGCTCTGTAAGCAACTACTCTGTATGTAGATGCAAAATGCTAACAGAAACACAGTACCACTTGTCAACGTGTCCATAACTACTACTCAAGGCAGCGTCAGCTGATTTGTATCATGGGGCCACATCTGTTCACCCCACCATACTGAGTATGGAGTAGACAGACCCAGTCCCACAACACGCACCGACCGACGGCGACGCCGCCAACCGACTATTGCAGCTATGGACACATCGACAAGTAATGTTTTCTTTTAAACTATTACTCAGAATACACCTTTGTAAGATATACTCCGTAAATAGCTTGAATAAAAATTAGCAGACAGATAAGATTTGAATACACAAACCCTTTGTTATCAACACGTGGAATCTACTTACTATTTTATTTTGGTTTCAAAGCACGTCTGTGAATCAGCTGTAAACTTAGTCAACATAAATCGACTATTTATACACGACATTATCTTACGGCATTGTTATTGACTTCTCGTAATTTTCCCAGTTATTTGACACGTTCTCATCGTACAATCAGAAATGTTTACACCTGTAATCCGACAATGCTAATATTTTTTGTTACGGTCCGCTTGACCTTCATCTTGTTGACAAGATTTGATATGGACCTGGAAAATTTAAGGTGGAAAACCAGGAAAAATTGAGTTTTTACCTTGACAGTTTTAAATTTGAGAAGGATCATGGAATTTATTTTAGAGATACTGTGGCAATCCTGGATGTAGGGTGGAAACGTTGTCAACAGGAGATTATTTCGTCAATATAACAGGTATTGAAAGCTAATCTCAAAACTAGATTACACAAGGAACAAACTGACACTAATTTTTTTAATTTTTTTTTTAAATTAAATCGTTTTATTTCCAAAATTTAATTTTTACTACGCCCATTCATTATGCAAAACATACGATGTAAATCAAGTTTCGAACATAATGGCGATTTGATTTCGTTAATATATTTATGCCATTTTATTCCGTAGGTAAGGTAGTTTTGATATCCAACAGTTTTAAATGTCTGTAAAAATAGCAAAGTAATCGCCTTAACGTAACGTTTCCACCCTGTATACTGCATTTATTATGTTAAAATATTTATTCACAAGGAACATTTTTAAGTGAATGTACAAGTAGCACAATTCGGCTAGTGTTACGGTCGATTTGTATTCATGGCTGGTCTCTGCGCAGACGCATTGCTTACAGATGATATTGTCATGTTTTGTTTGACAAGCAACAGTATTGTTGTCGCGTAATTGGCTTCATTGTTTCGAACGATTGAGAAATTAATCTACTAGCTTCATATGTGTGTGTATCGCATGCGCCGATGCGTAAACTTTGATTATAAGTTTATATTCGGAAACTGCTATATGCTATGCTAGCTGCAATGCAACGCTTCACGACAAATTAAAAAGTAGTCTTCCATTACGAAAAAAAGCAATTTCTCACAGAAATAATTGCCTGTCACTTGCTCCGACATTTTTCTATTCTATGTGAACATTTGCAATTCTTTGAAGCATTATCGTAATCGATCTTCGATTGGCTTCACTTTTGCTCCTCACCGTGTGTACTTGTCACTTTGATTGAACACATAGCTATATGTATTGCTTCTTATATTCTTGAGAATATAACGCTTTCAAATTGTTTAGCTCCATGATTTCTAAAAAAAAACTTGTCATGGTATTATTGGTACCTGCTCCCTGATTCAGAACGATCCTATTACTCAGTTGTCAAACAATTCGGTAAGCTGTCTCTTTTTCTCTCGTTACGAGAATCGTAGATGAAACGAGATAACAAACTGAATCGGTCGACGACTGCTTATTGAAAAAGTTCTGGGGGTCTACTCCCTAAGCACGAAGTTCGTGTTTTCGGCCTTAGTTACAAGCGTTTCCTACTCCCTATCACCTACGGACATACGATTATTTCGAGGCCCGAACTAAGAATGAATGACAACATGATTTGACAGTTGTCCCTACTACCGATGAGTTTTTGCCCGTCCGACAAGTTGAAATTGACACTTGTTTTGTTCACTCCTACGTTTCGGGCTACTTTCGGACGGGCGACTAACTTCGTTGACGGACTAAGGGAGTAGGCCCCCTGAATCGGGGTGTAAGGACGGGAGTAATAATCAGTGATCGGAAAAAGGTGAGCTAATTTACCTAAACTTCAAAGAACAGAGACAAAAACTGGAGACTTCCTTACGACAACATTTTTTTTCGTAAAAATTATTCCGGGTTTCGGGACATCACTAAAGTACATTTAATATTAATGTTAATAGTACAGAAAACAATTAAATTCGTTTCCTATTTTTGTTTCCCAAAATGGTCACAAAACCAGATGACACGTTTTTCATTGTTTTTAAAAAGAGATTGTATAATGTTTTCAAAAAAGAAGATTGTCTATTATTTTTTGAAAACAAATGAAAGACAATATCCGAGAAAATTCTCCCGAAAAAAAAAAGTTGTCGTAAGGAAGTCTCCAGTTTTTGTCTCTGTTCTTTGAAGTTTAGGTAAATTAGCTCACCCTTTTCCGATCACTGGTAATAATTACACGTCCAAGATGATTACAAGGTTTGTATTATAGGTACTAACAATAATTAGGAATACATTGAATATAATGGGCGTAGGCTAGGAATGACTACCACACCACGCAGTTTATGGATGCAGACGGTATTTGTTAGAAGTTGTTCGGGTATGCCCGACTAGTTTCGACTCGAGCGGATACCTTACCTACTCACGCTGGGACCGAGATCGCCACACAGTCTGCCATCGTGAGGGTTGTGGTGTATAGAGTACGACAAGCCGAGCTTAAATCCCGACCTGTCCAATTTCGAGGTCCCGAGTCATCATATTTATCAATTGTCCCGAGATGCTATACCTGTTATTTAAGACTGAAGGTAATTTAAAGAAAAGCGATGAAGTGATGCATGGCCTACCTAGCCTTTTCCCAAATATGTTGGGGTCAGTTTCCAGTGCAACCAGTATTTAACACGGAGAGACTGCCTTGAGACTTCCGTAACCCATAGTTACTGGGCAATGCCGATATCCCAAGGTTAGACCGATGAATGAAAGCATGGCATAGATAATAAACCTGTGGTAAGACTGAACAGTTGCTGTTAGCACGATTTAAATGCAATAAATGTTGCTGCTGCTATCGAAGACATAAATCATGTTTAATGTCTCGGTTTCGACATAAAAGTTGTTAAACCTTTAAAATTGGGTTATAAGAAGAACTGCACGGAATCGTTCACTTTTTCATACTTATCTTTATCAAATATGTTATCAATTTCCTTGTAGCGTTTTTGATAATGTTGCAAGTTATGATATGCAAGTTATGGTATGCAAGTTATGATATGCAAGTTATGATAGATATGCAAGTATTTTGAGGTTGGGTCTCTGGTAAACTAGAAAAGGAGTGCTAACGTTTGAAATTCTTAAGGGCTTAATTTAAGACATTACCCGATTTTCAGGGTTCCTAACTCTTTCAGTGTAGTATAATAACAGTAAGGGCGCCCGATCTCTTTGGTCTTCGGTCGGCATCAGTTTGTCTGACATACCGCTTTTGACGCGTCCCACCCCGCCAACACCCTGACTGGGACGCGGAAAATCCCGCTATTTCAACTAAGTAGGTAGGTAACATGGGAACGGTTTTTTAAAAAGTATCTATCAGCGAAGAAAGGATTGCATGAGAAGAGCGGGCGACGGATGATGGGCGATTGTGCGATGGTGCGACAAGCAGTTTCTACGTCCCAATCCCGAAAAAAACGGACCTGACACTAGTCAGGGGGTCTAGTCCGTTGTTTCGGCCTGAGTTAAGAGCGTTTCCTACTCTCCCTATCAGATATGGACATACGATTATTTCGGGGCCCGAACTAAGAATGAATGACAACATGATTTGACAGTTGTCCCTACTACCGATGAGTTTTCGCCCGTCCGACAAGTTGAACTTGACACTTGTTTTGTTCACTCCTACGTTTTGGCCTACTTTCGGACGGGCGACTAACTTCGTTGACGGACTTAGGGAGTCTTAGGTCCCCAGGACTCATTCAACCGCGCCCTAAAAATCGGGTAGTCTTATAAACGCTTTCCTTTCCGAGTAAACGGTTAGTAAATTAATGTATGTGAACACCGGCCTTAATCATGAAGCATTACCTTAGTCCTTAGTTATTGTTTAGTGATAGTTCAAACATAGCCAGTGGTTCTAGTCATGCGTGTATTATCAACGGTGCCTTGAACCGTTCCGTGTACATTGTAAACATAAGATAAAAGCTGCGCTCTGGTCATTTGAATACTATGGAATGAGTTCAATTTACTTGGGGATTGGTGTTGGGTTGAGTTTTGATAACGGCATTTATTTGTTTATTAATATTTATTTATCTGCCACACCCTTTCCGTAGATATCTTTAAGTCTGGCCAAACATTATAAGACATTTCTGTCAGAAATTTTCTGACGCTTGCGCGAATGCCCTCTTTGTACTAGAGTCCGCAGGCTGCCGGCTCCAGCAGATTCTGACAGTGTGTGGGTCTAGTTGGTAAATGTATGAGCAGAGAACCTTCGCACATGAGCCAGAAAGTTTTTGACAAAACTTCTTACAATATGCGGCCAGGTAAAATGTGAATAACGGCGAATATTAATAATCGATACATAAATTCACGCCTTTTTCCCATGGGGGTAGGCAGAAACTGTAGAAGGCCACATGCTACGATCCTTACAAACATACTCCTTTCGCTTCGTCCACGGTCATACATCTCGTCATACACGCACGCCGGTTGAAAGTACTACGCACCTGTCCTTTTTTAACCGACTTCAAAAAGGAGGAGGTTCTCAATTCGTCTGTATTTTTTTTTTTTTTTTTTTTTTTTTTTTTATGTTTGTTACCTCATATCTCCGTCATTTATGAACCGATTTGAAAAATTCTTTTTTTGTTCGAAAGGGTATACTTCTCGATTGGTCCCATATAAATGTTGTTATGATTAGACCATGGACTTCAGAGATATGGAACGGAACTCCTCATCGGATCAGAGCAAAATTCTCAAATTACTAATATTGCTTTGTTTATATTTGTTATTGGGAACTGACTACTGGAAAAGAGGAGGGGGTGCGTGTCCCCCCCTCCCCCCCTTTGGAATGTTTTCATTATATCGTGTAAGGTATCATTTGAAAGGACTTTTTATGCCCGACTACGTCAAAGCCAAAAAAAAGGGTTATGAAGGAGGGGGTTAAAATTATGATACTAAAACGTATTTAATAAAAAATAAACTTTAAAAAAAAGTAAAAACCGACTTCAAAGAAATACTAAAAGGAGTAAAATAATTACCGTAATATAAAATTAACAGTTTCAGAAGTCGGTGCAACTCTACACTGAAGCAAATAGAAGCCACCGACTTCTGAAACTGTTAATTTTATATTACGGTAATTATTTTACTCCTTTTAGTATTTCTTTGAAGTCGGTTTTTACTTTTTTTTAAAGTTTATTTTTTATGAAGAACATCACCAATAATCGATCTGAATCCAAAATCTCTGGATTGAGAGATATTGTCCATTAGGCGATTATGACATCACATCACACTGCTCGCTTAGACACATCACACTGCTGCGGGTTAGACTTTGAAAGTCGGTTGCCCATGTCAACTTACGCAGGTGAACTTGCTGGTGGATTTGGCGCTTACTGACCTTTAACACTGCGATCACTAATCCATTCCATTTGTCAAGTGTAGAGAACATAAAGCCGAGTACGGACCTTCGGTCAAATTTGTTACGTTACATGATACGTAGCAATGTTGTTCGCATGTGTCTACCATTACCGAACAGGGTGTTCGGCGGACACGTTCATAGTTATTTGTGATCGATGTTCAGGTTCGCGCTGTTCTTGTTCGAAAGTGCGCACACGTCTTTATAATATCTATTTAGAGGCCATTGTGCGAATACGGTTATGAACTGATAAGGTGGCATTTTTATTAAGTCGTTTCTATTCAGTAATAAAAACCGCGATGTATTATAAAGTAGACTTGATCATATGCGCATTGAATACTGGGGGCGTTGTTCAACATCAAAAAATACACTGTTCTTTTATTTACACTTATAATCTCGATGAGACATAACGTTGCTAATAAAATTCCAGACTTAGGGTGCCTTTCCACCAGAGATGTGCTATGCAGCTATGCTGCTAGGATATAAAAGCTAAGCTACGAAACTGTGTGACCGTTTCCACTGATGCTAAGCTATGTAGCGGAGCAAGTAAGATGTGTTCGGTGACAAACGCGCACCTACTGTAGGTACACTGCTCTGCACATAGCTACACCACTCGCGACCATCCATAGCACGCAAATAGAGCACGCATCCTTCCATATAAAAAACGTAGCTTAGTTGAATCAGTTTCCACCAGTGCTATGCTATGTGGACCAATGAATATGATTGGTGGATATCAAACGCATCCATAGCAACGTTGCATAGCACATCTCTGATAGAAAGGCACCCTTAATATATGGAGCTCTCTGTATTAAAGACAGCTTAAGTTCTAAAATTGACCAAGCGATAATTCAATAAAGTTTTTAATTATTTCGACAATCTTATCTGAACTCTTGACCCTCAAACTACGACATAATTCTAAATAAAACAGAATAAAAAAGTGAATGTAAAAGCAATCCTTTTGACTTTCAGAAGACTATTCTGTAAATATTTTAATGAATATAATCTGCGTAGTAGTTTTTATTTGTCCTGGTACAAACAACACTGGAGTTTGCTTTGTCTTTACTACAAATTTAAATATGTGACGAAGTGTTAGTATTTTCCTTGTCCTGTTTGCGTCAGAACAGATATAAATTAGTGTATTTCTTGTTTATGAGCTCTAGAACGTCTGCTCTATCGAGAAAGTGAGAGTGAATTCTGAATGTGGTTGATTTGATTTAATTTAAATAACAATGACGTAAAAAGCTTATAAAGGCATTATTAGGCCTTTTACCTAATATGTACTTATTTAATTGTTTATTTTTACTAATAGGGTATATACAGGGTGTCCTGAAACTCAACGTCAAGCCGGGAACAAATGATAGGGGCGGTTCAATAAGTTTTTTTTAGACAAATATCTACTTTTTTTTTAAAAAACACTGGCTGTAATTAGATTTGATGTGTATGAGGTAAAATTTTATTCATGGTCACTTGAAACTCGAAAACGGTTAAACTTATTTTTTTTTATTTTAATTTTTTTTCTCTATATTCATAAGTCACTGCCCTATCATTGTGGCTTGACGTTGAGTTTCGGGAGAACCTGTGTATTATATGTATTTAAAAACTTAAATACATATTTACCCTGCTTGGGAAGTGTTGCAATGATGACTAACAAGTTTTTAGGAAGACGGAGAAGATAAGAAGCCATCTTACCAATCAAATTTTACGATAATGCTTGTCGTATATGGTGGGATATTAACGAAATGCGTAATCACAGTGTAAACATGCTTGGATTAACTTCATTTCTAGCATTTTTCAAGTACCTACTTGGTAATCAGGAAAAAGATAAAATGTTAGATTTCTGTGGACGTGATACTACACATGACCATGCTGAATGAATTGCTGCCAATCATTCCATGGCGATAAATATTTTTTAGTTTTTTTTAAATCTGGTGTGAATTTCGTCACAATTTTCGGTTTTAAATGTTAGTTAATTGGGTATAGTTATAGGTGCGGAAATAGTTTTAGTATGCGCCGAAATATAACTTGGGTAACTGAGAACCTATGCAAACAGATTTAAACAGTTTAAAACTATTCGATTTTGCTTTTATGTACCTATGTACGGTCGCGGACTTGTTTACCACCCTAAGGTCTATAATTGTTTACACATTACTTTTTCATAAGGTCACTTCGAAAAGAAACAACATACTTTTTCGACCGGTCGCTCGCAAAGAATTGACAGCGCAAAGATATTTTTCCTAATTGACGTAAAAAGGATAAGTAATTTAAAGAGGCCATGTACTAGGTAGCATCGAAATAGAAATCAACCTATTTTGTAAATCAATCAAGTTCGCTCTATATAACTTTTGACTAGACACACCTACCTAAAAAGGAGTTCATAACATCAAAAAGTGGTTAATAGCCTTTATGCTAGAATTGACGCTTCACAATTTGAAAAAGTAACACAATTTTAAATTTTAATAAGTAGTAAAGTAATAATAATAAATGTATGTTTATGTAAGTTGATGTGACATCCTGAACTTTATTGCGCACAGTGTGAGAAGGAATCGAATTTGAAATCTGATAAACATTTCGAGTCCGCGGCTGTACATAAATATATTTGTAAAATAAACATATAGCAGTATGAACCGTGGAGGAGCGTACGTCGCCGGGCAAGCGAGTCTTTAGGGGAAGAGGTGACGAACTTGGCACCATAATTGTGCCCGAAACATGGAAATAGGCTCGCCGCCTTTTACATGGTACTAAACACAAGAGGCGAAACGTGGGTGTACGGACTCCAGTAATAGGAGAACATCTCTGCTTACCCCTTCGGGGATTATATGCCTGAGTATATGTATGTATCAACACTGGTATCGTTGAAATGAAAAGGCTAACCAGTCGTTTTATGGTTGTTGACTTTCTAAACAGAGGACAATATATCATTACACTATCCTAATGATGACGTAATCAAATTAACCTATACCCGTTACCGAAATTATTGCAATGACTTACTGAAAAAAATCAAACAGGACCATGATAAAGCTGAAATAACAAATTGTCAAGGTAATACAAAAAAACTCTGGGACACAATTAAATCTCTTACATATACCACCAAACAACGTATGCCTGTTACTGACCTAATTGACCCAAAAAATCCCTCTATGTCTGTAAATGAAATTAACTTGTTTTTCAGAAATATAGGTATGTCATTAGCACAAGCAATTGTGGGCAATAACTCTATCCCCAATTACACTTTATCCTTATCATTGAGCCCGTATTCGTTCGTTCTTTTGCCAACAGATTTAAATGAGGTAAAATGTATCATTTCCACCCTTAAAGCCAATTGCGCAGTAGGGTGTGATAACATCTCAAGTAACTTAGTGAAAAGATACTCCAATATTTTGGCGGAACCAATAACATATATATGTAACACTTCTCTTGCCACAGGAATCTTTCCCACAGCGCTCAAAAAGTCCCTCATACACCCTATCCACAAGAGTGGTAACACAGATTGCTTTAATAACTACCGTCCGATATCGATTTTGCCAACCATATCCAAAATACTTGAAAAAATAGTTAACAGACAACTAGTAAAATACCTAGAATCAAAAAAATTATTGTCACCAAACCAATACGGATTTCGCAGTGGCAAATCGACGTCTGACGCGGTACTTGATCTAACTGATACGATAGTAACTAAACTTGACGTAAAGAAGAAAGTGCTGACAATTTTCCTTGATCTGGCCAAAGCTTTCGATACTGTATCGGCACCAGGCTTATTGAAAAAGCTAGAATCACTCGGAATCCGTGGAAGCCAGCTCAAACTGTTTGAAAGCTACTTAAGCGACCGAACTCAACGCGTCAAAGTCGAGGAGTGGGTTAGTGATGATTGTGATGTAAAGATCGGAATACCTCAGGGCAGTGTTTTGGGACCTACCCTATTTCTAATATTTATTAATGACCTCTGCCAGATAAACCTTATCAACGGAAAATTAATCGCTTTCGCGGATGATACAGCACTACTTTTCTATGGAGATTCCTGGGAGGAGGTATTCCACTTTGCGCAATTAGGTTTATCGAAGGTAGTTAATTGGCTCAGAAATAACTTACTTACACTAAATGCTGACAAAACAAAATATATCACATTCACGTTGTCAAACTCACACTACACTCATAACTCCCATCATAGCATAACGGCCCACACATGCAACAATAATGCTCCCGCATCTTGCTCATGTCCAACACTTCAAAGAGTGGATGAAATTAAATATCTCGGTGTCATTGTCGACAAAAATCTCAACTTCAATAGTCACATTGATATATTATCAAAACGTGTAAGAAAGCTCATCTACATTTTTAGGAATCTTGGTCATGTTGCAGATTGGAAAGTCATCAAATCTGTTTACTATGCCCTATGTCAGTCACTACTCAGCTACTGCATTTTGACTTGGGGTGGTGCTTCTAAAACACGCATACTTAAAGCCGAACGAGCCCAGAGAGCAGTACTCAAGGTGGCCCATTCGTTTCCTTTTTTCCATCCCACTACAGAACTATATGTCAAGTGCAAGGTACTTACTGTCCGACAACTCTTTATCCTTCAAACTGTTCTTCACAAACATTCACTCCTAACTTATGACGCAAATATAAATGCCAAAAAACGAAAAAAAGCCAAAGTATGTACCACTAAACTATTTAAAACTAATCTCTCACATGGCTGTTACTGTTTTCTTAGTGGCCATTTATACAACAAAATAAACGCCGCAATAAATATTTACCACCTTTCCCGGTCGAAATGTAAACAGCTGCTTATATCTTATCTCCTAAACTTAGACTACGAGAGCACAGAAAACCTCTTAAACGTCCTAAAATAACAAAACTTCACTCACACTCTTATGCAAGACACAACTCGCTCAATCCACATTCACATTACTAATTCACTACACACTGACTCCCCTCAAACACCTTCTCACTCTCGCTCACTTTCATTACACACATACACCATCCCCCCCACACCCCACCCTTCCTACACACACACCATGCACATACATATACCCCTACCCCACACACAAATCATCACTGTATGCACACTGATCAACACCCTACACACACTCAACCGCACCCTACTCACTCACACGCACTTTTAATTATAGCAAATTAATTATTATTTTTCTTCCTTTTTCCCTTTACTTATAAAAACTTGTAACCTTTAAACACTGATTAAATACTTAACTATCCATGTCACTCTAAGCCAATGGATAGAGATGGCAAGTGATTGATTGATAATCCTATTTGTTAATTGTTAATACTTAGCTTTAGTTCATAACAAAGGTTTATATAATTGTTATATCTTATAAATATTCTGTTCGAGGGGAGGCCTGGTAATCTGTGTGACAGGGTAACCTAGTGCAGATACCAGTCTCCCACAAAGGAGAGATTATAAAATATGTATTTAAATTTTAAGTCACCTTTGTGGAAGAGAAAATAAACAAATTATTATTATTAAATTATTATATTACACTATTATCCTCTTTACTGTGACCACTGTGCACAATGATTGACCAGATGCCCGGGCAATTTCACAGTAAAAGGGTATATTGTAACATAAAATTAGTTGAGTTAATGATCTGAATAATATATTGCATTCATCATGCTCTATAAACCTTGTTTCACGTGTCTGCCTGATTATTTATCATCTACTATGATTTACTAGTCGGAGCGGAAATTTACCCGCGTAGGGTTATCAGACGTCAGGATTTTTAGGCACTGCAGTGCAATTCTGTAAGAATCTGACCTCGATCGCGACTTTCAATTAGACACTTGTCGTGACACAGCGTGGATAACAAAACTACGCGTTATTGATTATACTGTCGATTATCTGTGTGTTATTTGCTTCTATTATCCATACTGTGACATGACGGATACCGAGCTAACCGTCGATATTGAGGTGGGTTTCTTGCAGAATGACACTACTGGTCAGGATTCTGGCTGGACTTTGAAAATGTAATCTATATCTATAAAAGGAGAAGCTGACTGATTGACTGACTGATCTATCAACGCACAGCCTAAACCGCTGGGGTTAAAAAGTTGAAATTTTGACAGTAGGTTCCTTTTGTAACGTAGGCATCGACTAAGAAGGGATTTTTCGAAGTTCAACCCCTAAGGGAGTTAAATAGGGGATGAAAGTTTGTATGGAAAATCGTCACTTATCGGGTTCAAAATTTCACGCAAGCGAAGCTGCGGGCGAAAGCTAGTTATCTATACAAGCTGTTAACGAATTCGTATAATTCCTTCAAACCACGTGACCTACTGGTGACATAGTTTGACCAAGCAATGAATACCAACAAAACCATGGCCAGGAAGGCGTTTTTTTTTTAATTTTGTTTGCTTTGTTTTTTTGTTGAAACCTTATTAGGTGGTTTAGGCGAGACACTGAAAACACTGCGCGTGAATGCGTTTTCAGTGTGTTGCACTATACGTGTTTTCTATACAAATACAGATACTTGCAAACAACATAAGAACACGCACTCCCGCGCTACGCTGCGTGATGCGGTGCAGTGTGCGAATCGCCTTAGATACGATCACGTATGCCTACCGCAAAGAAAAAAGCTTTATTTTTGTTTTTAATCAACTTAAATTACGTGAGCGGTTAATCTGTATCACCAGTAGATCATGTAGTTTTTAAGGAATGACATGAATTCGTTTACACCCTGTATATTTTTTCGAAATCGGGAGGACCAAGTGCGGCGCGGCGGCCTACACACAAAACAAATACTAAACTTTTATTGCGCACACTCGCGGCAATAATGTCACGACATTCTTATATAAATCAGGCTTTTTGTCAAGACTTTTCAGTTTTGTATCTAGTAACCCTAACCGCATTGCGTCAGTAATAAAAAATTGACGGGCTGTATACGAACAAGTATCGGTTTATTATTTATTGTGTAGCTTTAACGATCGATTTCAATATGAAAACGATCCATTTCGTACCATTGTCTTTGGTTTTATATCTCACATGATTTCTTAGAACAAAAACTTTACCAGTCTGTATAAAAAAGATAACTGCCTTTTGCTGTCGCGCAGTCGCGTTAAAAACGTGACGTACCTATATGTGAGGTACAATGCAACGCGTGACATGTTCTAAGCTAGTTTTTATGCACTCGTTGAGTTATTTATGGTATTCGATAAAAAAAGTCCTTGTTTCAATTGTAGGTAATGTGTCCTTTTAACAATTTCACACACGGAACTGATATGTAGCTCACTAAACTTTGTAGCTGTCACAACGAAGTGAACTATGAATTTTATAAATAAGTTAAGGTTCTTTTATTTTTTTAGAGCTGGATATAGATTATATTTATATTCTTTTGTTGAACATGGAAAATACCTATTATACTGGGGTTTATGGATATTATGCGGGGGTTTCACTAGAGTATTTAATATTAATTTTACTTTGATTACTATTAAATATTTTATTTATAAAAGTTGATTATAGTATAATTTGATTTTATTTATACTGGGTGTTAACGAATTCGTGTAATTCCTTCAAATCACGTGATCTACTGGTGACACTGATTGACTCTGCATAGGTTTTTTTTTCAGAACAAACAAAAAAAGTTAAAAAAAATTGAAACGTGGTATTCTGTATCTGAGTAATTTTAGCGTCCCGAGTGAACTGACTGCGTGGAGCGATATCGCGTTATTCGTGCCCGTCAGCTTTGCCGCCGTGCCTTCATTCTGAATATGTGTATGGCATAGAAATTTGATACTACATTAAAAAAAATGGGAAAAAAAAAGTTTTTTTATTTTTAATCAATCTAAATCCCGTGCCGAGTTAATCTATACCATTAATAGATCACGTGGTTTAAAGGAATTACACGAATTCGTTAACACTCTGTATGTATTTATAATTATTTAGGTATTGGTTATATTGCGAGAGATAATAAGCTAGGCGTAAAGTCGACAAAGTGGAGAGAATTTTATTAGTACTTACGGCATTCATAGTACTTTGTTTACGGATATAAACATAAAAAAGATAAAGTTCCTCAGTTTTCGTTGACTCCACTTGACACAATTGCAAGCAGTCTTACTTTTCTTATCGGTCTATGAAAGTATTAACCTCAGTGTGAATGTACTGGAAAGATTTAAGAAGTAAATGATTTCCTTTAGAACACTTCCAACCATACATCTTGATAGATATAATTTATCATCAGAATGAAATTGTTTGACTTACGCTGTAACCTTTCGCTAAAATATTGTCAGGACGCTTGGACATTGAACTTGCGATGACAATACAATATTATGGTATTCAGTCTATTCAGTATACAGGGCTACTGGTAATTCGACGTATTCCTTGCACCACGTTATAGGGGGGCTAATATGCAACAAATTTAACCCCACATATGTTCTACGAAATTCAATAGATTTCGAGATATTGCAATTTTTATATTATTTTTAATAATACCCAGAATTCCTTCTTAAACACTATTTATCTCTAAAATATCAAATTGATCGGCTTTGATTATGATATTAGCTTGTAGCTGATACTTTTACGAAGCTTTCTGCGTATTTAACAGTTCTTAATGACCATCCAATTGAAAGTAATCATTAAAAGTTAAATAAGTGTATTAGAAAATCATCGAGGTACACGATAAAGAATGATGTTTATCTCAAAAAATTACTACGACACTAAGTGTACAAAATGCAAGACAAACATCCTTATTTAATCAGCTATCCAACGAGGTATAGACGTTCAAAAAATATTTAGAAACTAATGTAAAAATGTCATAAAATACTGACAAAGGCGATTTCTGAAAAATCTCTACAAGCACGCAGGTGGCCCGTTAAGTGCAATACATTGCATAATCCTCGCGTAGAGATTAAACAGCAGTCTGTCGGGCACCAACTGTCCTCTAAATGTCAGGATTAGATTAGGTCAGGTCGTTAGGTTATGTTTGGTCAGGGTTATGTAGGTTAGGTTAGGACCTAAGTGTGCGAGGGAACACCGGGGTGGTTTTAGTCAGTAAGAGTCTGACACACCCCTCTGTCCACCCCCAGGACGGAGGACATCCATGAGGATATCCAGTAGGCAAAAAAAATATGGTCAGGTTAGATCGTTAGGTTAGGTCACGGTTAGGCTTAGGTTTGGTCACAACTTCGATGCCCTGGGATCTAGAGGCAAGGGCCCCCGCGCTGAGATATCTGCACCTGCGTCATCTGAAAGCTGAGGTGGCCATGCCGCCTCTCCAGCCACTCCTCCATTACGGGTCTTACCGCCACTAATGCGGCGTGCCTTGCGTTGGGTTGCACAAGTCATTCCCTCTACAGCCACTAGGATCTGGCGGAGACCACTCCGCTCAAGCGCCTCCTCGCTTTGGCGATATCTCAGCGCGAGGGCCCTCGCCTCCAGATCCCAGGGCATCGAAGTTGTGACCAAATCTAAACCTAACCGTGACCTAACCTAACGACCTAACCTGACCATATTTTTTTTTGCCTTCTTGATATCCTCATGGATGTCCTCCGTCCTGGGGGTGGGCAGAGGGGTCTGTCAAACTCTTACTGACTAAAACTACCCCGGTGTTCCCTCGCACACTTAGGTCCTAACCTAACCCTGACCAAACATAACCTAACGACCTGACCTAATCTAATCCTGACATTTACATGACAGTTGGTGCCCGACAGACTGCTGTTTAATCTCTACGCAAGGATTATGCAATGAATTGCACTTAACGGGCCACCTGCGTGCTTGTAGAGATTTTTCAGAAATCGCCTTTGTCAGTATTTTATGACATTTTTACATTCGTTTCTAAATATTTTTTGAACGTCTATACCTCGTTGGATAGCTGATTAAATAAGGATGTTTGTCTTGCATTTTGTACACTTAGTGTCGTAGTAATTTTTTGAGATAAACATCATTATTTATCGTGTACCTCGATGATTTTCTAATACACTTATTTAACTTTTAATGATTACTTTCAATCGGATGGTCATTAAGAACAGTTAAATACGCAGAAAGCTTCGTAAAAGTATCAGCTACAAGCTAATATCATAATCAAAGCCGATCAATTTGATATTTTATAAATAAATAATGTTTAAGGAGGAATTCTGGGTATTATTAAAAACAATTTAAAAATTGCAATATCTCGAAATCCATTGAATTTCGTAGAACATTATGTGGTGTTAAATTTGTTGCATATTAGCCCCCCTATAACGTGGTGCAAGGAATACGTCGAATTACCAGTAGCCCTGTATACTATATTATCCTTCGTAAGGATGACATCACAGAACTTATAATAAGAGAATAGAAATGGTATCAATTGTTTTTCCTTCGGGAACCGATGTCGCCGCTTTTTTACCTCTAACTCATACATAGAAAAAACTAGAACCATAACTACGCAATTACGCACACAGTTACTTGTACATTTACTACATACAATTATGAACCTTAAGACTAAGAAAGAGCGTTGAATAAACACCTACCGCATATTATACTCACACATATATAATTATTTTACATTTACGCTAGTACTTGACGCAAGATAAAATGTTATCGATTGTTACAATTTGCAGATGCAGTCGCTAGGGGATTTCTAATATTAAAGGATTTATTTTATTTGGTGTGGATGGAAATTAGTCCATGAAGAAGGTTGATACATAATTATAATTAGTGACGATTTACATCATAGTCCAATAGTATTAGAATGTGACATGTTTGGCTGTGTCTATGGAATTGCGTGTGTTGAAGAATGATGTAAGATGTGTGTATGTGTATCTGTAGAATGTGTTAGATATCCTTTACGAAAATCAGTATTATAAGTTTCAATTGTACTGTGTATTATCTTGCACTGTGTGTTAATTTATTTTGTGTTCTTTAATGAAAGACATATTTAAAAAAAACTTTTTAATTTTATTTTTAATATTATTTACAATTTTTTTCAACCTATGTTGTCCCACTTCTGGGCAAATGTCTCCCCCATAGCCTTCCACTCATCTCTATGCATTGCCTTCTCTGGCCAATCTCCCATAAACGACTCTAAATCATCACGCCAGCGTTTCCCAGGCCTCCCTCGGCGACGACGCCCGTCTTCCAGCACCCACTGGTTATATTAAAAATAAAGTTATAGAAGTCTTGATTAACAAATCACAAAATTATTTACAAAAATTGTCAAAATAACTAGAATTACTTACTAAAAATAATGCTTTATTATCTATTTGCTGTTTTGGGTTGCTTAAAAATACTTATTACCCTGTGAAGTGAAGGTATTTGTTTAAAAGTAGCCTTTTTGACATTTTTGGCGTTGAATTTTTCATAAGGTAATGCAGGCGGATATCTATACAACCGAACGTGTTAGATAATTCCGCTTAAAAAAGAAAATGTTAATCAAGTAGTCTTTTATGGTTGTTGTCATTTACCTTTCGGGGTGCATGAAAAGAGCCTCCACGGGTGACGATACTTAAGTACGTCCGGCACACCCTGGGCAGTCAGCCTCGCTACCAACTTTGCTGCCTGGCTAATCTTTACACCACAGCATGAGCTATACGAAAATAGCTGTATATAAATAGAGAAGAAGATTTACCTCTCAGAGGAAATTAGGTAAGAATGTAAATAACTTTCTGGGTAATCTACTCTTTATTTTTATGTTTTCAGGATAGCTTTTCAGTGATGATTTATGATTCGTCAATTTTTTTTTTGCGTGTTACTTTTCTTTTAAAATATTGCCAATAGACTCTTTACAAGGGACCTTTTAATCCGCTTTCGGCTTTTAACACACGATTTTGCACACGAATTTTTAATTTTTCTACATTTCTTCCTATTTGCGCATCATCATTCTGCCGAATGACGTCCACTGCTGGACATAGGCGTCTCCCAAACAATGTTGGGGGGGAGGGGGGGGGGGGTTCCATAATCGCCACGCTTGGCAGGCGGGTTGGCGATCGCAGTATGGTTGTTAAAGTATTCAGAGAACGCTGCTACCCATCCTCTAGTGAATCCCTTAGTCGCCTTTTACGACACCCACGGGAAGAGATGGGGTAGTGCTATTCTTTACGCCCGTTACCACACGGACGTAAAGAATAGAATAGTTTGGGCATCAATTGTAGTATTTTTAAAACCATTTAAATTTTTTGACTTGACTGGTTGACTTTAGATTTGGATTAAAATAAATTATGAAATGAAATGACACCAAAAACGGAATAAGAAAATAAAATAATATTATCACTGGAATTTTAACAAATCAAAATTTCTTGACTACTGTGGATATATCGATAACTGGGAAACACTGATATCACAGCACTAACTCACGTCTGCCAACAGCGGCCGTACTATGGCATAGTTGTGGGTGAGAAAATATCGTTTATTGTTTTAATCCATTGCGGTGTCTCAATCGTAGCTTACTTTGTGTTCCGAACTTAAACAAGCAATGTATATCGAAGTACTTGGTAGTAACAACATTCGGTGCTGTTTTTAAATTTGTCCGCAAAATTGTTGTTTTTATTAATAGTATGTTATTTTTTAAATTACGGTATTCACCAGTGAAATGTAATCCTTTTCAAACTCAAACTCAAACTCAAAACTCATTTATTCAAAATAGACTAGAATGACTTAGTTCTTTTTGAACGTCGATTTTACAATATAGACATCCCCCAAAAAGCCCTCCCTTCACCGCTTCCTAGTGTTTTTGCTGTGAAGAAGAAACGGCGCAACAAACTCCCCAGCAACACAGATATGTCTGTCAAGTGAATAAATTAATTGACTCTATACAAAGAAAATCATAATATTTTTTACAATAATAAAATTATGCACATAAAGGAAAAGTAAAAATGAAAATAGTACATAAGTAGGTATATAAATCAATTCTGTATGAATTGAGATAAATCAAAATCGTATCTAAATAATATAGATACTTATCTAAACAAACACATAAAAACTAATGGTTTCCAGGGAAGCCACATGTGCAGAAAAGAATTAGCGCCACACGTCCCTATCGTCAACATAGTCGTTTATCTTATAGTATGCCTTTTTAATGAGAACTGATTTAACGTATGATTTAAATTTGCCATCGGTGAGATCCGTAATTGTTTTGGGAAGCTTGTTATAAAATCTAACACAATTTCCTAGGAATGACTTATTCGTTTTGGATAATCTAAATTTAGGGACTACTAATTTATGTTTGTTCCTAGTATTTATATTATGAACGTCGCTTTTAACATTATACATTGGCAGATTTTTACGTACAAACATAATATTTTCAAAAATGTAAAGGGAAGGCATCGTCAGAATATTAATCTCTTTAAAGAAATCTCTAAGCGACTCCCGAGGACCCATATTATAGATCGCGCGGATTGCCCTCTTCTGTAATATAAATATCGAGTCGCGATCGGCCGCTGCCCCCCACAGCAGAATACCATATGACATAATGCTGTGGAAGTACGCAAAATAAACAAGTCGGGCAGTAGGTATGTCAGTTAGCTGTCTAATTCTTCTGACTGCAAAAGCAGCAGAACTTAACCTACTAGAAAGGGCTGTTATATGAGCTCCCCACTGTAATTTGGAATCTATTGTTATGCCTAGAAATACCGTTTCATCTACTCTACGTGGAAACCTCAGGCAGACGAAATGTGCAAGAAACTGAGCAAGTCCGCATACATTTCTTTATAACTTATCAAAAAAAGTAAGTACGGATACTGTTGTAACGGCTTATCATGGTCTTGTCGCTTCAATTTTGAGATTTGGCGTTATATTCTGGGGAAATTGTTGTGACAGAGAAAGAATTTTCAAAGCTCAAAAGTGTTGTATAAGGTCAATCCATGGCCTTAGAAGTACAGACAGTTGCGTACCTGTGTTTAGACGTCATAAACTGTTAACACTACCATGCATATACATTCTAGAAGTAGCTTTATTTATAAAATCAAATATTCATCTATTCACTTCAATAGCAAACTTAAAATCTAGACCAGAACTTATAAGATCTCAATATAAAAATTCATTATACACAGGTGGATATAAAACAGCATTGTTACGAAAAAGCATTATGTCAATGGGACCTGTAATATACAACAAAATACCTGACAACCTAAAGTCAGAAACAATACAAGTATTCAAAAGAAAAATGAATAAACTATTAATTGAGAAATGTTATTACAGTATTAAAGATTTTTTGAATGATGCATTATAGGTATCTATAAGTAATATCTATGAAATTGTAATAATAATAATGAAATTGTAATAATAATAATGAAATTGTAATAATAATGAAATTGTAATAATAATGAAATTGTAATAATACTTGAAATTGTAATAATAATGAAATTGTAATAATAATGAAAGTGTAACAATAGTGAAATTGTAATAGTATTGTAATTTTAAAATAATGTAATAAGTTGAATTACCTAAACTTTGCATGCCGTAAGGTAGAATGTACAAGGAACTATTTACCATATTTTTTATAACACCTTATCAATGTACCTACATTCGAAGCAAATAAATAATTTCTGATTCTGATTCTGATACTATGTCCAGTTTACTGCCGTCAAGCGTTATGTTTACTCCTACATGAGGAACGTTTGGCAACGAGAATTTTAAACATTTCGTTTTAGTGGCATTCAATAAAAGATTATTTGCAGCAAACCATTTAGAAAGAGCGGATAAACTACTATTTACATTTAAAAGATCTATGTCTTTCCTATTGATTTTAAAAATAAGGGAAGTGTCGTCCGCAAACAAAATTATATCAGATAGTGCTGACATCATGTAAGGGAGATCATTAATATAAGCTAGAAACAGAAAGGGGCCCAGAATTGAGCCCTGTGGCACACCCATTTTTACTAGAGACCCTGAAGATGTTATGCCAGATATGCCTACTTTTTGTTGTCTTTTGGAAAGATAGGATAACACCAGTTCCAGCGGACGTCCACGAATACCGTAGTGATTCAACTTACAAATGAGCGTTTTATGATCCACGCAATCAAAAGCCTTGGAAAGATCACAGAAGATGCCAACTTTTAGAAGCACAGTCACCCTTTCCTGAACAATTTCCACAGTTGGATACGCTACAATAACCCATTTTATTGAACAGTTGTCATGACGACGGTTCGTTTCAGACTGAGCCCGGTAAATCAAACATCTGGCTTTTCAACCAGATAGGCGCCTCGCGCTTTTAGCTGAAGTAACATTTCTATTCCTCTTATTATAAGTTCTGTGGATGACATGTAAGATTGTGACGAACTACGGTCGATTATTTTCCTTGTGGTTCCTCAACTAGCGCAACCTGTCTATCTTGACAATCGGTGAAATAAGGAGAGAGTAGGCCCGGCCGCATATAAGAAATTTCTGTCAAAACATTTCTGACGCGTGCGCAAAGGCCTTCTGCACATACATTTTGTAATAGTGCCTGCATGCAGGCTGCCGGATCCTGCAAATTATGACAGTGTGCAGGGTCTAGTACAAAATGCATAAGCAGAGCCGCGCGTCGGAAATTTTCTGAAGGAAATTCCTGATAATATGCGGCCGGGTGATTATTCGAAAAATGTTTGTAAAAAATAAGAACGTCATTATCATCATCCCAAAGTTCTAAATGCAGATGTTTGAAACTTCAATTATAATAATGAAAAATCAAACTATAGGTACCACTGCCGTCAAGCAATAAGACAAGAATAAAATCAATCTGAAACTAATATTAATATTAACAACGAAGGAGAACAAAGATTTGTTAAATTTTTTTCAAGGAAATTTCGGGTATTCTCCCGTCCGGGCTTGCAGTACATCTTGGTACTCGGCAGTCTATGTATAACAATGCACTTTGAAAGGACACATTAAAAAATAAATGCTTCGGCTTTACATTAATAAGTCATTATCTCCAGAAGCTCTTCCTGAACAGTTTGATCTAGGGCCTGGTATAGAAAGCGGTAGTCTTGGACATGGCACGCATCGTGAGGAGGTCCTTCACTCTGTATCTTTAACCACCAGTAGCTTGGGTCCTACCACCTCTGAAATCTCGGTCCTCAAACGGCCGAGTTTTTAATCAGATAATTTTTACAATACGGCCGACGTATCTTGGCGAGTCTGAAGTTAGTTGTTTGGCTGCGCAATGAATCTTTTAGAAACGAAATTGTCTACTGCGCAGCTAATCAGCTAACTTCTGACTCGCCAAGATACGTCGGCCGTATTGTACCTTGGGTGTAAATATAGCGGTTTGACAGTTTTTTTTTTAGAATTTAATATCTTCATAATATGTCATCTTAACACATGTCAAACCGCCGTATTTATTCCTCAGATCAAAGTTATCTGACTCTTGAAAAATTTGCTCAAAATTATATTAAAATATTGTTTTATTTTGTCTGTACAAAGTTATGGCAAAATTAAAGAATATGTAAATTGTAGAAGTCTTCTATTGTAATTAGCAACGCGAAGAAGTCATCTATAGTAATTAGCAACGCGACTTTACATTGTTGTATTGTTAGTAGACGTTAAATAGTGCTAATTTAAAAATTGTTTACTTCGCAGGCGGTGGAAGCGATCCTCTCGAACGTACCGGAATGGCATCCAACTCCGTTTACGGGCAAGAAAGGTCAGTCGTTTAACATAATAATTATGATACTATGCAAGCTATTATTACGTGCATTTGTTTTGACAACATTTTGAATACGATATCTAGACGTGGTTTTAAGACTATATTATAAGGCTTGGCCACACATACTGAATGCAGCGCAGCACACAGCAATGATGAGTGGGCCTTAATTAATAGCTCATCCCCGAACCGAAACGATCCGTCGGGGTGCTCCAAGTCCCGAGCTAACTTCGCTCGCTCTTAATTAATATGTAGTTTTACTTAATTTTATATGTAGTTTTATGTTTTTTGTTAAGAAAAACCGAATAAAGAAAGCGATTGCTTTTCTTTTATTAATTTTACTAAACACTTTTGAAACTTTATACAGTCATCATTTAGTTTTGATATTATTGTACCTGTATTTATTAAGTTTAAACGCATTTATCACACCGATCGTAACATATTATATCATTCTCCGAATAATTCGGAAATTCTAGAAAAACTCCTTGCCAAATAATTCGGCGTCGTTTAATCAAAGCTCGTTCATCATTCTCACTGATTAGCTTAATAAGGCAAGGTGATTGGTGTATTTTAGTCGTGTTTCACCACCAAACCATAAAGAGTAATACAACAAAAAGTAAACGCATTAGAATTGAGATAAGCATAGCGTCTCGTGTCATTGCTAAAATAAATTAACGATAAAAAAGTTCATCAAATTATAACACGCAGTCGGAGGCCTACGTATGTTTTCGGTCAGTTAGTTTGCGAATTCCATAATTCGTAGGTAGCCTCCGACTGCATGTTATGATTTGATAGCATGATTTTTAATTGAAAACTAACTTTATTCTTGAACGAGGCTTATAGCTGTAAAATGGTCAAGGTAACAACATCACGTTGATTTTAAAGACCTATTCAGCGATAACCCACATGATATAATACACAACATTTTTTTTTTGTTTTTTCTCCCTCCTTTTCGTATTCCACGGCCGCCATTTTGATTTTATAAAAACAAAATTTAGCCTATAACCATCGCACGGGTTAGACAAATTGATAGACACCTCATGCATGAAAATCCTTGGACTGCTTCGAGGGTATACCTAAATAATCCCACATACATAGATACGCGTAAAAAACCTAGTCCTGTCTTTGCTGTCGTGCAGTGCAGTCGGGTAAAAATGACGACTGCCTGGAATGAAACTGGTTCCTTGACCTCCTTATCTATACATATAATAAATTCGAGGTTTAGAAGTAACTATGAAATTTTTGTCTAGAACTTATAAATCGCGCGGTAACGAAACCATAGCGCGATCTAATTCGACGCCAACGCCATCTAGGGAAGTAAAGATTAAACATATGTTTGCATGTTTATGCAAGCATCACGTAAAAAGAGCTGACCCAATGCTGTTGACTTGTATAAACATATATTGTGCTTATCTCCAAGTAACATATTTTTTTTGTTTCATCGCAATCGGTTCACGCATTCAAAAGATATGCAAATAATTAATATCTTCTATACATTTACAAATCTGTAGACTTTTGCGTATCTGTACATAGCAAATATTTTGAAAAAACCTGGTTGGGGTGTTAAACTATAACCAATAGAACCCATTTTTAACATTTTTGGGTTTTTTGTCTGTTTGTCTGTTTATCTGTTTGTCTGTTTATCTGTTTGTTTGTTCAAGCATCACATAAAAACAACTGATCCAATGTTGTTGAATTTTATAAATAAATATTGTGCTTATCTCCAAGTAACATATGTTTTTTGTTTCATCGCAATCGGTTCACGCAATCAAAAGTTATGCGAATTTTAAGTTTTCTAGAAGAACTTAGCATGTATTAGTTTATTTTCAATAGATGGCGTTACGTGTATCAAATCATGTTGTGAGGAAATATATTACTACGAATAAATCCACAAATTACCTAATATTCATTGTTGAATTGGTACCTATTCTCAGTCTACGAAAGGTCTAATGATCTCTATCCTTATGAAAAAGGAACTAAGCTTTTACAAAAAAAAACGAAGATATTGTTATTTAGAATTTATTAGGTCAATTTCTTATTGTTGTTCACAATAAAATGAATTCATGACTTCATGTGGACTAATAGTAAGATTTTTGTTCATTGAATGTTCATACTTTTTGGGAATGCTGATGCCGAAAATAAGGTCCAAATTCAAATTGAAATCGGTGGCCATGATTATTTGCAAGGAAAGCACTCACCCAGTGCTTTCTTCGAAATTTAGTATTTCGTAATCATTCTATCTACTCAATGCACTTTTTGGAATGTTTTTCTACATTTTATTTTGTTCATTATTGTCAGAACTATTCAAAGCCTGTCGCCGTCGTTTTAATAAGTTTATTTAATTGAGTTTTTTTAAGCTTTAGGTAATGTTCCAAAGACATGGCCATGGAGGGAAAGTACTTTAAATATTAAAAATAGCAAATTTCACTCAAAGGAAACTTCATTTCACTTTTTTTTAAAGTAAGAAATATTGCGTTTTACTGATTTTTTTGCCTGAACCGGGAATCGAACTGACAAAGCTTTATGTACCATCCGGTATTATATTATGGCACCTGTTGATAGATATTTATAAGGTCAATAATAAGGATCAAATCTCTCCAACAAACACACTGTCTTAAATTGAAGGAAGTGCAAGAAATAAGAAGTAACAACAAATAAGTGTTTGAATTGAAATGTACCTACCTAAGTTAGGTAGGTACTTAATGTTAGTTTTTATTGTCTTCCATCAATTTCAGGCACTATGTTTATTGGAGCGATCATAACGATTGGTGAAATAAAAATATAGAAGATGTTTTTTCGCGTTTGTGTTGGTTCGATTTCCAGATCAGACTTTTTGAAAGCAGTACCTACCTATTTATAACTTATTAAAATTAAATGAAGTCTTCTATAAGTTTTTTTTTAAATATTTAAAGTTCTTTTCTATACCTACCACACCTCGAATGAAATCATAATTTAGTTCGCAGATTGTAACAAGACGGCGTTGTAGCTATTTTTATATCGCGGTATGGTTTTGTCACATCTTCAATAATAGTATCAATATTCAATTATAATCCATTTTAGCAAGGAAATGTATAGAAATAAGCAGCACGTTTTTAGAATTACGGTTTTATGAATCTTTACGGTCAATCAAGAGGAGCTGAAACTCTACATAAAGAAATGGTTCAAAAGATATAAGTGTCTTAGTGGGACACCTTTGTCTATTATTATAATAAATGGATTATTTAGTTGCTGCGACACAATGTTGTTTTCCGACTTCCACGCGGACGGAGTCGCGGGCACAGCTAGTATTACATAAAAATATTTTAAATTAAAATTAATACCATATTTTTCCGATTGCACATTCGTATGGTAAAGCGACCGTGTTATTTCCGTATTACGTTTAAGTCAAAGTAAATAAAGTAGTAGTTACCAAACTTGCCCGGTAAACGATGAACTTAATTATTTTATTTTGTAATTACAAAAAATACATACTAATTAATATCTGTCTAGACAAAGGTCATTTGACATTGTATCCATCGCTGATCGCGAGATAGACCGCTGTAGAATCTACTCGATAAATAAAAGTATTTGTCTCATAGATCTTGGGATTAAATTAAATAATATACAAGTGCGTACATTTCTATGGATGATGTATGATTTGAGGAAAGAGGTCCTTTAAAGCCTCTTGGTCACTACGACCTTTTTTTTCGTGGGAAAATCCTCATGGATGCCCTTCGCCCGGGGAAGACGAAGGGGTATGCCAGATTCTTACCGGCTAAAGACACATGTTGTTCCTTCTCCTGACCCTTGGCCGAGGTCGCGGGATTCGCAGCTGCATGCACCGCGAGTTCGCGACCCCGGCAGGCCTCGGTCTGCCGCTGCCACCCCCCGGCGGACCTCTCCTACTGTGGGGCCTAGCCCCACGTCCTCCTGAGAGGCGCACACGGAACACTGCGCGCCGCCTTCTCGGGCCTGTTACTGATCGGGCGACGGATCCCCTTACCTGCCGCCCGCAGGCCACAAATGGTTTTCGGGAGTGCTGATTCATGGAAACGACACCAATGAATAAAGAAGAAATTAATATAATGACGCATCTCAATATATTTATGAAAATTTGATGTATGTTAAGAAAAATATTAGTTTGTTCTCTAAGAATAGCGACATTCATAGCGTCAATACTAGAAATAAAAATTAACTTATACTATCTACCAATGACTAGGCTCCAAAACGTTAGTATCTACCTTATTCATTTAGGTGCCAAAGTATACGTTTCTATAACAAGATTCCTAGCAATATTCAAGACCTAAGTCTCAATAAATTTAAGTCCTTCGTAAAGCAGAAACTTTGCATTAAGGGTTTCTAAGTTAAAGATTATATGGACGGTAAAAATGCTTGAAATTGAGCCGCTCACTCTTATCACAGATATATCATTGAAATTACTTCATATATTATTGTTTATTGACATTCTGTATGATGATTTATTGATAATTATTATTATTGTTTTTTTTACCTTGACATTTTATCGACTATTATTATTAATCTGTCGTTTGTTTTTATAATATTTTTTATTTTATTAAATTGTGAATGCGAGTACTATGTAGGCTAGCTTTAAACATAATTTTATTAAAACTGTTTGGCGGTTTTAGTATTTTTTGTAACCTACGCTAATGTCCGGCTGATTGGGGGCGTCGTGCGTCGGGTCGTTGAGCTCCCTAAAATAAGTTTGAGCTACACGATGGCTGATGCATGCGTGTCGTCAGTTGGGACAGGTCAACTAAAACCTGCTATGGCTCTTTTACACTCGCATAGTTTTATACCACAATGTCTGGACTTTAAAAGAGACCTCTGGAGTTTTTTTTTGGCTTGGCTTTTCTTCTCAGAGCTACCTAGTCAGATAGGAAATGCCGGCGCCATCTAGTCTTAAAAAAAACATCGCATTGACTTGTAAAAGTTTCTGTAACAAAATTTACAGAAATAAATATCATTTTAAAATTTCGCAGCCGCCTTCTTGGACTTTGACTTTGACTTGATTTTCGACATCAGCACCCCCGAAAACCATGGACACGTTGCCTGAGGACTGCCTCGTTGGTCTAGCGGTCGCAAGCGCGACTGCTGAGCGTGAGGTCTTGGGTTCGATTCCCAGGTCGGGCAAAGTGTTATTGGGTTTTTCCGTGTGGAATTTCTCAGTAGCAACCCGGAGTCTGGATTTGTGCCCGGTCCATGGCAATAGGCTCGCCCCCTATGACATGGGACGCAAAACATAACGGCGAAATGTGGGTGTACTGTACACCTCTGCCAACCCTTCGGGGAATACAGGCGTGAGATTTTATGCATTCTAAAGTATTTATAATTACATTATAATTTAATTATTGTTTATTAATTAAATAAATCATTAAAATAATCCCATTTATTTTGTTTTTCTTTTTTGACAACCCTTGCACATTTGCGACTAATAGCGTAGGTACCTACACGGGCGGCGGTGTCGTCCGATATCAAAGGCCTTTCCCAACTGTATGATTCTTAAACTGTGCTACTACGGTGGCCGGAGATCGTCGCGCGCCCTCCGTCGCCCGGTGCGTCTGGCGCGGGAAGGGAGAATGTCAGCTGCTTCTCTCTCTCGCTCCGCTCCCTCTTTGGTCGCCATCACCTCCTCGCTGAAGGAGGCGACGGATTCCCAAGCACTCTCGCTCCCGACCATGGACAGAACCACGGCCGGAAGCGAGAGGTCACCACCGATGTGCTACGACCTGCAAAGACGTATTGTGACGCCTCTAGCAATATTAGAGCACCTCCCAAAGCTGCAAGCCAGTCACAACTGTGACTATGTCCTGTGGAGGCCTTCGAGGAACTGACTTCTTGCATGATGCTATGAGATACTTGAATTGATTTCGATTGACAACCTGTAATTTTTTACTCTCTTGACAAGCAATTAAGATTCTATTGTAAAATTGTTGCAACTAAATTACTCACAAATTAGAAAATACATATATAAACAACAAGTACAATCAGTTTGAGAAGAGTATAGACAGGATGTTTTGTATAAGGTACGCACTCAAGACATTTTTGGGACTTTAAAAATTTACTTTAGACTTCTTTTTCATGGTAGTCCTATTTTTAATTGCAGAGAACGGAGACCTGAGTTCCTAAACATATAGCAAATTCAAAAGAAAATTATTTACTAAAGAATAGTTTTTACATCTGTCTGTACAATTTGCTATTACCGAAATAACTGACATTCTGACAACTCACAGCATGTAACGTTTCATCTTTTACATTTTCTTCTCTCGATCCATGACATCTGTCCACAAGTTGCACACAGCTATCTCTACTAACTATTTGAGCCGACTGGCGACCATTCTCTTGACAAATGATCCGGTAGTTGCCACAATGAGCTATTCATAGGCGGTCACCATCAATTACTGTATATTATTCACTTAGTACTGAGCCTTGTGAGCTTGTGACATAGATACCAAACTGTACATATCACGGCATATCGTACGCTTTAGTACGAAGTTAGGTAATCGTATTTTCCGATCATGTCCAACTTGACACGGTCGCAGTTCTTAGTGAGTCGATGGCAGGCTCGTATTAATAAACAAGAATACACAGGTCGCGCAGGCAACACAGTTCAGCCACAGTTTTACAATTCATACAGTTGGGCAACGCCTTTGATTTTTAGCGACCAGCCGTGTAGGCAAAGGGAAAAATAGAATATTAATTTTATACAGCGTGTCCCAGAAAGTAGTGTCAAGCGGAAGTCCAGAGGTAGAACATCCTTTGAGGTACCCAAATCACCCCCATGTATGTTCCGCGATTTTTTGTAGTTTTCGAGTTATGAATGTTTTTCATGTTTTTTAATCAAACTCTGACTGTAACGACATTTTTGATCATAGTGACGTGAATAGTTGAGATACATGAGTAATTTTTTTTTCTAAAGTAGCTGATTAGTGACCCTATCGAATGCATAAACATTTGTAACCATAGATGCAACAAATGCGTTACAAAAAAATATTGAATTGTCATAAAGTTAAAATCCTGCATGTTTCCTAAATCTTTGTGGGTGATTTAAAAATAAATCTCCCTAAACTTTTTTTTTTCAGATGTATTTTAAAAACTTATCCATTTTATTAGCTATTTACCCTGTAAATTTCGTTGAGCTATCTCTACGACATCACAATAAAAATTTCATTCAAAGCATACAATATCGAAAATTCCAGTAGTAAAAGGGTGAATGAAAAATTGAGTAAAACTAACTAATAACGTCTTTTTTAGTAACCCTCGACGCAAAAAGAGGGGTGTTATAAGTTTAACGTGTGTGTCTGTGTGTCTGTCTGTGGCATCGTAGCTCCTAAACGGATTTGGATTTAGTTTTTTCTTTTGTTTGAAAGGTGACTTTATCGAGAGTGTTCTTAGCTATGATTCAAGAAAATCTGTTCAGCCGTTTGTAGATCATCAGCTCTTTTCTGGTTGTTGAAGGGATATGAGCAATTTCTACTGATCTGATCGATTCGAAATTTACTATCCTGTGACTGTACTGGGTGAACGTACTTAAGTATCGTCACTCGTGGAGGCTCTTTTCATGCACCCCATAAAAATGATTTTACATGAAAATAAAAATTATGGAATTTTGAAATTTTAACACTTGCTTTAAAACCATCAGTAATACTTTAAGAGGCCTTCGGATTAGTACCCCCTTTCCGACTAACCTTGTATACTCGTAATAATGTAGAGGATAACGGGCCAGTTTCATTCCAGTCAGTCGTCATTTTTTTGTTAATTTCTTTTAGCAATGATACGAAACCTATGCTAGTCTTGATGCTAATCCGTTTACTTTTTGTCGCATACTCGTTATGGTTTGATGGTAAAACACAACTAATATACACCAATCACCCTTACCTTATTAAGCTAATCATTGAGAATGATAAATGAGCTTTGAATTAACGCCGTCAGGATTAGTAGATAGATTAGTGAGAATGATATAATATTATAAGCTAACCCGAAGGATAGCTAATAAAATAACAGAGCTTTTTAGCTTTCTGGGGCGTTATTTATTAAAAACAGGATGGTACATAAGAACTGAATACTTTAATACGATGAGTTATTATTACAATGCAGGAATATCAAACACAGTCATAATTACAATCTTTAAACAAAATAACTATTATAACAATTGTGAACGTTCGTCCAAACCAAAGGTCGCAGCAAAAGAAGGGCGAGTACCGCACCGCATACTGTTAGAGACAGTTTTGACAGGTCGTGAAGTAAATATGTCACGCTACCGCCACGACGTCATTAAATCCCTAACAATATATTACGGTCACTGTGATAAATGTGGTTAGAATGAATAAATTAAATACAGATAAGTACATTCCTTTGATTTTGGGCGATGCTACCGCCTGTTGAACTGTGACTGAACTGTGTTGCCTGCGCCTCCTGTATACGTTTCAGCTCAACATGTGGCCCTAGAAGTTGGTCCCAAAAGGCGCTATCATAGAGTAAAATTCCATACATTTCACTTTTCTTTTAAATATGTCTCTTCAGTCATTAGGCAACGACACTTAGGATGGTGCTGTCAAATGCGAGTAATTTATTTAATACGGGCCTAAATTGTGTCAGCCCAGATGTCACCCAGCTAGCCTAGTACCTAGTACTACATTTTTAGTAGCATATATTAGTTTCTTCACTGTGCAGCTATCAGAACATGCAGGACATGTCGTTTGCGGAACAGCACGACATTTGGACAGGGTCGTATGCGTATACAACGCAAATTTTTAGGACCTGGGAGGCTAACAACGCCTCGTTTGGTGAAACATATTTCGTTTCATATTTTTAATCATAACTGCAGTAAATCCAGTCGTAATTGTAAACTATGCAACTGCCAAATGCAGCTTGAAGGCAATTGGGATGTAGTCAGTACAACTGCATGACAATTGCCGATAGGGTGTGTAGCCCACTTGCAGTACCTAATGTTTACTAATATGAAACGAAATATGTTTCACCAAACGCGGCGTTATTAGCACTCCAGGAAGCCAAGGCACCCTGAAGATTTCTTTAGTATCCAACATAGCTGTCAAATCTCATATCTTAATAAAGTTTCATAGTAAATATGTTTACAAAAGCGACTTTAATTTGACCTACGAATGACGCACACCTATCATATTATATTTATTGTGCTTTTGGCAATTAAGAGCTAGGTATTTTAAGAAAGACTTGATTAAATGAAAACAAAACCAAAAATAAATTCGTGGTTCTGCCCTTGAATCTTGCATGTAGCAAACTTGCAATTCTTATACAAAATGCAACTGAACCAATGTTCTATCGTCGCGTTCATTTTCTTATTGAGATTATTCGATGACTCACAATTGTCACAAGTTTCTTTCTCTAGATTAATTTCTGCACTGATCGGGGAAATACGAGATATCTTGTGTGTTTTACATTTAATTAATACTGTTGTAATTCACAATAAGTACATTGCATGAACCGGATTTTAAAATTAAGTTAATTACGTTCTTGGAAAATTTAATGCATGGCTTTGTTTTTATTTGCACAAAGATCCTTGAATAAAATAGACCTACAAGGTAACCTAGAAGGTATATTTTAGGTACCTGGTTACCTATTATATAAAGATTTAGCTACTTATTATCACGTAGTAACTACACTGGTCATCAAAAAAATCGGCCCACCCATTTTTTGTTTAATATTTATTTATTGTTTCACAGATAAGCTGTTTCACACGGTTATTTTTTGTTTTAAGGGTCGGATAAGATGTTTGACGTCATGTTTGTCGTAAATCTGGTTGCACTTGAAGGTACTTGATACATTTTTATACAGAAATACTGCTGAGTGCTGATTTGACGGTTTACGTCGGGACAAATTCGACCTGTGGTCCCAGTCAGAAACAGACTTTTCTAGGGATCTCTTGTTAATTACGTTAAGTTTATTTACTGAGGCTGTAGTTTTGATTACTTGTGTACAAAAATAATGGACACTACTGAAGCTGAGGCGGCCCAAGTTGTGGCTTTGCTGCAACAAGGCTTAAGTCAACGTGTCGTGGCCAGAAGGTTAAATCTCAGCCGTTCTGCAGTACGGCGAGTTTACCAAAGGTTTCTAGAGACTGGGCAGTATCGAAGAAGATCTGGATCTGGAAGACATAGGGTGACAACTCAAAGGGACGACCGCTTTTTAGTCGTATCAGCTCTACGAAATCGACACCTTTCTGGTGTTGATCTCCAACGACGCTTACGTGAAGACCGGGGTGTGGCTATAAGTGACAGTACTGTAAGAAGGAGACTACGTGAGCAGAATTTAAGACCACATAAGCCAGCAACAGGCCCACAATTGACCACAGCTCATCGACAAGCCAGACTTCAATTTGCGCGGAATCACATTAACTGGACTATAGGCCAATGGGAGTCAGTTCTCTTTAGTGATGAGAGTCGAATGACTTTATACGGTTCTGATGGACGCCGTAATGTCATGCGGAGGCCAGGTGAACGTTCTACCCAGTGCTGCATAAGAGAAACTGTCAGTTACGGTGGGGGCTCTATAATGTTTTGGGCTGGCATTTCTTTGACTGGACGCACGGAGCTGATTTTCATAAGAAGAGGCGCTTTAACTGCTGTACGATACATCACAGAGATCTTAGAAGACCAGGTGGTACCATATGCCGGCTATATCGGAGAAAACTTCGAGTTAATGCATGATAATGCACGGCCACATGTAGCGCGCATTGTCACCCAGTACCTGGAAGAGGTCGGCATTCGGGTTATGTCGTGGCCAGCAAGAAGCCCTGACCTTAATCCTATAGAGCACATATGGGACACCTTAAAACAAAAGGTTAGAGCTCGAAATCCAGCCCCTACAACATTAGGTGACCTGGAAACTGCCATCAGAGAAGAATGGGACCGAATCCCTCAAGAGACCATAAGAACATTAATAAGGTCACTCAAACGGCGGATGCAGGCCGTCATTCGAGCAAGAGGAGGCAACACCGAGTATTGAATTGAAAAAGTTGTGTTCAAAACGTTAAAGATTATAAAAATAAAGTGTGTTTAAAATTAATCAATAAATCGTGTAAAATTAAGGATTTTTATTTTTTTATCATAATGTCAAAAAACGTATCATTTCAATGTGTTAATTGTGCTTATATTGGTGTAAATAAACAAGTTTAACTAAACATTTAAGTTCTCAAACAATTTTTTTTGTTTAACTCAAGCAAAAACTTAATTTCCGGTAAAAATGCAGGTGGGCCGATTTTTTTGATGACCAGTGTATTAAGGCGTCTGCGTTACAAAGTTCCCAACACAAGCTTTAAAAGTCGACAGAAGAATTCTCTTTCCATGTACATCATAGCATCATACTTTTTTTACGCTTGTTATATGTTGTCACAAAAAAAACGTCTTTCGCAGCAATATTTTAGTTCAAAATTGCCTACTTTAAACTCTGTTCAACGGTTCAACGTAAGATGAGTTCTGAAATAGCGGTAATTTCGTAAATTGTAGACGCACGGAGACTGCTATCGAAAAACATAAACGACATGAACAAAAACCGTAAATAAAATAGCTATATTATCCTCGTTTTATTTTTAAATACATGAATAATTGTTCTTTGTACGGTAACGTTTTGTAGAGAAACGTCAGGATCAGGACTCACCTTACGGTGAAAAAGTTCCGTAAGTACTTTACTGTAATTTAATTAAGAGTCTTTATTGAATTAAAGAACCGATAAAGCAATAAAGACCAATGAAGACACAGTCGCATATAAAAAGCTTTTATTTGCTAAATTGGATAAGTCGTCTCCTTTGTGCGTGCGAGCAGGAAAATAAAAAGGTCACATAACACCATGATAGCACAACTGAGTGCCCAGACTTCCTCTCTATAGATAAAGAATTACATTCATCATAAATCATACTTATAATTTATTGACGGCTTAAATGGACTTACCATGAGTGGTTAAAGACTACTTAAAACCACGTGTCTCATGTATGGCGAGTTAAAATTAAATAGCGATAAAATAATACTATGACACACTGTAGAGGTTCCTAAAGTCCTGTAAATCCTTGAAAGAAAGAAAGAAGAAAGAAAGAAAATAAATTTATTCGGCCAAGGACACAATGACAGCATAAACAATAAAAACATAAAAAATTAAACATAGGTACACATGTTATGCCGTCGAGCATGCCCATGACGAAAGGGTCCCAACTCAGCATATGCCGGGCGTCAAACACCCAGCGCTGATTTTCAGTTGGTACTCTTGCAGTGACATGGACGGAGGTAATTTTAAATATATATATTTTGTTATATAAGCGGGTTAGTGTTTTGTAATGTGTCAATAAATTAATAATGCATATATTATTGAGAGAAAGCATGTGATCTACTCCTTAACTACATAAACCAACGTCCAGTGGGCCAAGAAAGTGGTTTACCACTGCCAAAATGTCCTTTGCTATCAAAATGTCGCTATGGTTGACAATGTTATTTAAATAATAATAACTTTCAAGCCAAAACAGTTCGTATTGATCTACGACGTGCAAGAGACATTGTTTAGACTGGTAAATTATTTTTTGTGGCACAGTACCTTGTTGTACATAGCTAGATATTACGTAGTCTTCATCAACATAAATTTTCTGGTTAGAAACAGTTTAACCGTTTACCTAAAATTATAGACAAGTAAACGTTGTTTAATCAGAGAATTAATGTTAGTGAACACCAACCTAAATAGATTATTCTAGTTACTAGTAAACCAGTAAGCCTTTCCCTTAGTCGACCTTTTAGGCGTGGTATCTAAGCAGCCAAGTTTTTATTTATTAGAGTTTATATTACAGACATCGAAGTGGTTATAGATTTTTACAGATTAAACGTGTTAAACAGCCCAATAACTGTATAAATAAAAAGAAAACTCCTGACTGACTGACTGACTGACTCATCAACGCCCAGCCCAAACCCTTGAACCTAGAAAGCTGAAATTTTGCACAGAGAGAGTTTGTATGGAAAATCGTCACTTAACGGGTTCAAAATTTCACGCAAGAGAAGCTGCGGACAATAGCTAGTTACTTATATTTGTAAATGTTTTGATGGATATTTGGTATCGATCACGGTTGAATAAGGTTCGTAGATAACTTTTCATCTCAGATGACCGTTTTCCGTGTACGTAACTACGCATGCTGGCTCGGCATCGATAGGTAACACATCTCACATCACATTTAAATATCATAGTGAATAAAATATAATTCTAGGACGACGTAGGATGAAGGATTTTTGAGTAACAAGGTGGTCAAAGAGTACAGCATAAAACTATTCTTTGGTTTGGTATTGAAATAAATGTAAAACACGAGAGACCATAATAAAAAGATTTTTCATCCTTTGGCTTTGAAAGTGTGTCGTTGTTTACCTTAAAAGCGGGCTGAAAGTGTGTTTTTTTCCCCTAGGACAGAAAAGTAATTTAAAAATCGAACTTCTTTGTACTCTGTCTACATATTCATGTTTTTCTCTTTTTGTAATCGATGGCAATGGTAACATACCTACTGTATACAACCTAATTATTTTTTTAAATTCCTAATATTACTAATTGTTTTAAATATTTAATTAGGTGAATAACAAAATAAAATCATATCGGAATAATAAATAACCATACAAGAAAAAAGATTCGAATCCGAATTTCGTTCAGTCTAGTCGGAGTACCTACAAGGCTTTATGGTTTTAGGACCTTTGCCTGCCTACATTGGCTAATAATCGAAGTATTAAGATTGCTTATTATTCGGTATTTTACTTTGGTCACATTCGGAATGAGTAGCAGTATGTTAATCTCGGGTAAAAGTGATAAATTACACACTCGAACTATTAGCCCTCGCTGACAATCTATTATTTTAATTTTGTACAAAAAATTACCACCTTGTCCGGTGGTATGCTGCAAACTTGCAAAGTAGCGATTTCAGCGACTAGCATAAATATGTAGGTAGATATTTGTAATGGTTTCTATTTAGGATGCCCAATAGGGTATGAAGTTTCGCCAGATGATTTGAAGTAACTTTATATTATCATTGCCTTTTGAGTTTGCTAGCAGCTTCGCCATAAACCTCGGAGATATAATGAGCGCATTGTATTAAAGTGGCCATACACGAGGAGATTATCGCAACGATCCGTCGTTCGATGTTAAAATGATGATCGAATGATGTATACAAGGTGTTCTCTACATTTTGACGAGTTATGCGAACATAAATGTAGGGAACAGCTGATTTTTTTTCGCGATTTCAGGTTTGTTCCCAAAGTAAAAGTTGTTCATAATGTTAGCGACACTACAATTTAATCGTTAAGGAATGATTCTATCATTACAGTTATCGCTAATATTGGTATGTCAGGATTGTGAGCAAGGTAAATGTAGTAAATAAAACCAACATAGACTCTCCACCACTGAGAGTACTTGTATTTGGGTTAGTTTTAGTAACATGAACTAGATCACAATATAATACTATAGATAATTATTACAAGATCATAAAATAAGGACAAGCTATATTCTTTTCACCATAAGATGAGTCCTGACAGCTCGGTCATTTCGTAAATTGTAGTCGTAAGGAGACTTCTATCGAAAAAACGTAAACGACATCATCAAATACCGTAAAATTGCTATATTATCCATGTTTTGTTTAAAAAAAATATTTGATTTTCTTTGTATGGTAACGTTTTGTAGAGAAACGTCAGGAATCAACTTATGGTGAAAGGGGTATAGTCAGATATAAAAGGTCAGACTTCTTCGGCTGATCTACACAGAATACTCTAGACGAGTGTACCGTCGTACGGTCCAAGAAGCAATCCTCCGGGCGCACCAAGCGAGCCGGTCTCCTCCCTCCAACGGGCAGTGGTGGTCCGATGTTGACGTCACGGTTAGTTAGGCAGCGGACAACAGATGGCGCTCACTCCACGCAGTTCCTGACAATAATGATGAGTACAGTGACCCCTTAAGAGGTTGTGCGTTATTTATGTTACACCTTGTATATGTGGCGATATCGTATCCGATTTTATAGTTGACGAGACGTCGATCCGTCGCCGCGTCGTTCGAAGTTAAAATCGAACGACTGACGGATCGCTACGATTTATCGCCTCGTGTACGACCACCTTCAGCAACCCGTGATTGTGTCGAATGCACAAACAACATAAAACAATGTTGCCTATGTAGCAATTATATAAATATGTATCATTTCCGCTGAATCCATGTTCGACGTGAAATTAAACATGTGTTCGTGTGAGATATTATGTTTTTTATAAATAAACTATAAATAAATATAATATTTAATAGTTTTGACCTACATACATTGTAATTGGGATTGACGTAGAATTTCAGTTAAGTATTATTTACCTCGTAATTATGTGATTCATATTTATTCATTCTATATCATAAAATACCTGAGCAGTACTATTTGTAATCCTATTTTTTGCCCGGCAGAAATAACATTACGCAAAACCTATAGTTAGTCAAATGACGTCAGAGTAGGGAAAGACAGAACTCATTCAAGTGGAATCTATTGGTTTCCGGTATAAAATAATGTATACCGGGTGTCCAGTGAATTGTACGACATACTGCAGGGGGGCTTTGCTGGATATGCTTTAGGTCTCGCCAAAAACTGCCCGATTACGTAAAAACGGTCCAAGGACAATCAACAATCAGTAAAACAGGAAAAAAAAATGGTTTTGGTGGTGGCTTGGGTCAATACCTAACAAAATAGCATATTATGTGTTAAGCAAAAAGTTACGGTTTTCAAGTTACATAAAATTTTCCAAAATATCGAGAATCAGATTTTTTACTATCTTGTAATGAAAATTTCCTTTTCTAGTATTTTTTTTCCCTTCAGATCATTCGTGACACACGTGATGAGGACATCGCCCGATGTGACTTTTGTTTCAACCGATTTGTCTATTTTACTAAGCTGGAGTGTGATGAACGAAAATCTCGGAAGTGACCATCTGTTTGTTAAAGTTTCATATAAGTATAGTAATAATATGAACGCTGTTTGTATAAATAAAAAGAGAAATTTCAGGCTAGCAAAGTGGTCAGAGTATAGTAAATCCCTAGAAAATTATTTATTACAACCTTTAGATACACTTAATGTGCAATCTTTATATGATAATTTTATCAAACAGATGAATAAAGCAGCCGATAAACACATACCTTGGATTAAGAGCTGTGATATTCCAAAAAATAACATGCGTGAATAGTTATTCTACACATTTATAAGTATTTTTTTATCAAAAAGAAGAACGTGTTCAAGAAAAGATAAAAAACTTAGATTTTTCAATATTTTGTAAAAGTTAGTATAATTTGAAAACCGTAACCTTTTGCGGAAAATGGTATGTGCTATTTTGGTAGGTATTAACCCAAGCTATCACTCCCCACAGTATATCGTACTATTTACTGGATGGACACCCTGTATTTAACCCTAATGTATATCACCTACCATAGAAATATTTCTTACATCTATGTCACCTACCGTAGCTGCGTAGATAACAAAACAATATAAAATAAACGAATATTTACACAACTGTTTGACCGAGTCGTGTGGGGGAAAACTGTTATTATAATTTAACCCGTTCGCTGCAGGATACACGGCTAGTGTGTTTTCAATAATATTGTCAGAGCAGAGGTGCGTCAAAGTCAAAATCAAAACACGCGTTGTTTTGTCGGCAATATGAGAGCACGCTTTAGGTTCCTTCCATAAATAATCTAGGCGCCATCGATGCTATTAGAATTTCTGTAGATCATCGATACCTAAAATAAACTTCGTAATAGCTTCCAGCGAGCCATGAAGCGCAGTATCTTAGGATTCCGGCTATCAGACAGTATAAGGAATGGTGTATTGCGCTCCAAAAGTCAGATCGCCGTCGTTGGTCAGAAAGCCACAAGCTTAAAATGAAACTGAGCTGGTCACGTCTGCCGCATGTCAGACGAGCTTTGGGCAAAACTACTACTGCGTGAAGCCCGAATAACGTTGCACGACGTCGCGGCAGGCACAGAAGAAGATGGTGGGACGAGTTAGACACTTATCGGTAGGATTGTTCGTCGCAAATATCATTAAATCGAGAGGAGTGGAAGGAGCATCTCCCTACTAATAAATATAAAAAAAATACCTTCGGGATTACAAGTTTAGCTGCTACTCTCGTTTTAATTGTAACTAACCTTTTTGATATGAAAAACGAGCATCATTTATTTTAACAACACAAAGGTATTTTGTGTTAAATGTAGAGTTTCTCTCGGGCTCGTTACTTGTATGTCTGTAGGACGGGAATAAGCCGTACTCCGATATTTTGAAGGCCGAATCAAGGGACTTATGTCTAATCTCCTGAATTACAACCAGCTAATTAATAATTAAAAAGATAGAAAGCTAATTATAAAGTATTACTTAAATTCAAAGGCGCAGGCGCACAGTATTCTGCGCGTACGCAGCTGCGGGGAAAGTAATGCGACAAGCGAGTTTGATTTGAAAAGCACATCGAACTGAAAGTTGGATGCGACGCTGCGAATTTCTCCTAACATCATTATTTTTATCTATTTTCATACACTTAAAATTTATTTTGTCGTGCCATGATATTCAATTCTCTAAATTGTTTTAATATTGCGTGATGGTATTTTAATTGTTTCGTTAAGTAAGATGCAGCATCTATGCAAAATTAAGACACCAATCTTTCGAAGTCAATTATTTCGGTAGTAAACGAAGCTAATTTATTGTTGAACAGAAGAGAAGAGTGAACCAGAGGACAGCGGTCGCCTACGATGCGAGACGTTCGACATCGAGCGTGTATTGCAGCATGGAGCTCATCTCATGGGCTCCGAGGGGAACGAGTACGACATGGATGAGGAGCCGCTCAATGCTACAGGTAACTACAATATTCCTTAACTTATTACAGTCCACTGGTGGACGGAGCATACGTAGAATCAACCTATAACCACAGTAGATATATAAGCTAAAGCAGTACCTGAACTACCTAGAATCGCCTGAATTGAAACACTCACACAGACATGCACTGTATACTGAGTATAATACTCTTTGTAATGTACTCTATGACAGCCGTGACTGACTGCATTGTGAAGCTCACTTAGAGTTCTTGTTGCAATGCGTGTCTGTGTGAATGTGTCAATTCAGGCGATAATAGGTAGTTAAGGTACTTCTTTAGCTGCTACATATATTTACTGTGCCATTACTGTCCCAACTGCTGGGCACGAGCCTCTTCTTAGACTGAGGAGAGATCAAGCCTAAGGGCCTGTCCACATCTCCACGCCACAACGTCATCAACATAGAACGATGCGGTAACACGACACGGTGCGTTGACATAACGTGCAAATTTACGTTACCGTATCGTAACAATGCACGTGAGGATCATTGTTAGATTTATCGTTGACCATGTAGATCCCGAATTTTAATAAGAGAAACAGTAAAGTATGGTTTTAAAGCATCGGAGCACATAGACGGCGACTAACTTGCGGGCGTGGAGAGCGCGGGCGAAGCGCATATACGTGTGCGCTTGCGGCTATAGGCGGAACGTGTTACGATACGGTAACGTAAATTTGCACGTTATGTCAACGCACCGTGTCGCGTTACCGCACCGTTCAACGTTGACGACGTCGTGACGTGGAGATGTGGACAGGCCCTGAGTCCACTACGCTGACCTAGTGCGGGTTGGCGGACTACACACACCAGCGAGCTTTTATTTGGAGTCGTACGCGTCCTTACAGTGTTTTCCTTCACCGTTAACGCGAGTGATGATTCGCACAAGTTATCGAAAAGTCACGAGGTGCTCACAAGAGCAGTATGGAACTCAGACCCTCCTGCATGAAAGGCGATGCAGTATGACAGGACTGCTTGTAGGCTAGCAAGTTTGATGGTATCGTTCGGCGGCAGGGCGCACCGCGTATTAGCATAGCTTTAAATTTTAAGGGATATTCAAAAGATAACATGTCTGGTATTTTTATTCTGATGCAATGTACTGTCAATATGAGTGATAATTAAGTTTTTGTGTATCGCTGACGTCACAAGAAATTACAAGAATAGTTACATGACGTACCTATGCTATGCAAAACGGCGCTCATCAAATATCCACTGTGGAATAATGATACTTGTGGCGCCAGCTCTTTATGTCACCATGCATGCATAATCTAGTTTATAGTTTTAATAAATCTCTCGGAGTATGTCATATTATGAGGCAAAATGGATTGTAGAATTACGGAGAAGACCTTTTCCAACTAAAACAAACCAAATGTTATAATTAGAGATAATACAATCGAATGCATATTTACCAACGTTAAAGTGTTGGTTATTATAAACCGCATTTTTATGTCCGTAAAAATGTGGAATCGACAATTTTTTTGTTTTTTTCTGACTATACATAGAATTGGATGCATATTTACCTACATAATGTTGTAAAGTAGGTAGTTACCAAACTGGCAAAGCAAAAAGAATGATAAATCAAAATTAAATATTAAGTAGCCGCTTCCATAATTTCATACTTATCCAAAAATTAAGTTTAGGTAAAATATATCCAAATATCCTATCTCTATCTCGTTATGATTATAACGAGTGGCCAAATATTTGTAATACTACATATTTGTATGGAATAGTTTAATGACTCTGTAGACATACCATGGAGTACGAGGAAATGGAGTGCTATTGTTGACGGTAGTTGTTTCGTGGTTTTGACAAGCCTGACATGTTTATACGCGTAGATAAAGCGTACCTATCTTATAGGACGACCGTCGTCGCGTTATACGTGAACGAAGTATCGGCTACATCTACAGCAGTCTCTCAAAGTCGGCGACAATGCCCCCTTATGGCCGCTAGAGACCTACAGAGGGCGGTAAAGAGCGGTAAAAGTAATGATTGAGATTGTGATTTTTAAGATGTGGTAATGTTAAAAAAATTACGGGGCGCTAGAAAGTATATGATTCTCAAAGTGGGCGGTAGACGAAATAAGTTTGAGAACCTCTGATCTACAGAGCAGAAGTCAAATACAGTGCATTCAATCCACGACGACGCGCCTCACTCTTTTTTTTGAGAGTTGGACACGTGGCGCTTATGCACATCCAACTATTGCGTGGCGCTAGAACTAACACAATAGCAATTTATAATGCTCACTTTTGCATTGTAGTGATTTAGACAGAGAAGGGCGCGTCTTCCTGGATTGAACTATCTGTATCCGTCGATCGCGGTAGAATTAAGACTGTCATGGGCCGAAACTACGGACTAGCTGTCCGACAGGGTCCATAATGATTCTATAATTTGTAGTTTTTATAATAGTCTCATTCGACAATAAATATATTGAGGAACTTAACTGAGGTCACGTAAGCAGTTAGCTTACACATTAGCACTCCATTTCTTCCTACTCTATACCCAATATATACATCTTTGTTTGCATTATAATGTTAGCTTAAACGCTTCGTTATTTGTTCAGTTTAAATCCTGACCCAATTGTTATCAAAGACTTTTATTTGCTTAGATTCAAAGGAGCGTCTGGCGAAACAACGTCAGCAGTTGAACGCCCGGCTGGGTCTTGACGTGGCGGCGAACCTCGGGGTTGATCTTAACTCCATGTATACTAATGAGGACCTGTGCCTTGTTAAACCTGTGTTAAACAAGACTGAATTGTGTAGGGTGAGTTGATACACATATTACGATTTAAAAACAAAATCTAACATTTTGGATAGCGCCTAATCACCTACCAAGTTTAAGGGGGTATTTCACCAACATATCAATAAGTATCATATTTATGATTAGTTACGGTTTACTCACGTGCATTTTTCGGTATTGCCTGACTAGATTGCCCGATCAACTCATTATTAATTGCTCCGTTTGGGTTCGAAACTAGTCTGGCAATCCCAAAAAAGGCACGTAAGTAAACCGTAACTAATCATAAATGAATGTGTCTAACGAAGGTTATAATACGAAAATATCAATAAGTAGTCCATAACTATTGATCAGATAAGCTAAATGTGACCTTCAAATATGACATTTACGTGTTCAATAATCTTATCAAATGTTAGCTATTGAAAAGTTTAGAGCTCGAATTAGCTTAATGAACAGTTAATGATAGATTGGTGAAATACCCCCCTAACTGTGCCAGTTTCTTAAATTCTTATTTTCTTTTTAAAAAACATTGCCCCACACTAAGATTTCTCTTGTATCGTGGGTGCGTTTACAGACACAAATCTCACATACACAAACGCCCAGACCCGAAACAACCATCTGTAGGCCATACAAATTCTTGGTTCCGTGTGGGAATCGAACCCACGACCCGTAGCGCAGAAGCCAATCGCTTAGCCACTGCACCAAACGTGTCGCCAATCAAAAAGTAGTTGACTTGCAAATCTTGCAACCGACTTCCAAACTGTGGACACGCCCGCAGCAAATCGACTTATGCAAGTTTTACTAACTAAGCGAGCAATGGAGTGCAATAACATGCACAGTAAAACTTTCTAGTGGATTTGGCTTATGAATAAGTATAAACTAATAAGAGTTATAAGTTACTTTAATGTAGTCATTAATTTGTTACCTACTACTTCTTTCAACCAACGACTAAGTGAAGTCTTCTTTCTTTAAATGAAATTCATCCCTGTAGGCGTAGCATCGGAGACAAGAATTTTGTCTACGGAGAAATAGACAAAATGACAGATACACAATGCCAATATGTCATTTTGTATATTCTTCAGTCGACAAAACCTATGTCTACAGTTGTCATGCTACGCCTACGGGTCTGTACCGATTGCATTTAGATATTTTCTGTGATTGGTGATTTCGCATTAGTCTGCTAAGGCCGGCCATACACGGGCAGCTCGAGCAGTTAGCCAGTGATAAACATACACGGACAGCTCGAGCAGTCAGTTTATGCCTGGCGACTGTTTGAACGCACGCCGTGCCGCCAACCGCCCGAAGTAGTTGCAACTGCTCGAGCTGTTTCGTGTATGTACGTACGTAGAAGACTGTAGTTTACTATGCAGTTGCAGCTTAAAGCAGTCGATCCTGACTGCTTCAAGCTGCCCGTGTATGGCCGGCCTAACAGTTCTCATACAGACTCTCATTAACAACACATTTAAGTCTCTATTTCACCTGACACTCCTTGCCAAGTTATGTTGCTGTTCCTAAATTGTCAACATTTCCACAGAGACCAGTACAAGAGATAGTAATATCTTCAAAACCGCTAAGCTCCCGGGAGATGAACTTAGCCAAGCGAAAGGCGCGCCTCGCCTTTAGTAAACAAAAGTCGCGCGACTGCAGTGAAGACGGGCCGTCAGCGCCGCCCACACCGCCCGTAGAACCGGATAGAAAGAAGATCAAGTTGGAACAACCTGATGAATTTGTTTGTGAGTATTGCTGATTATTTGCTGCTTTGTTAAGAGTTTTCTCAATCTACTATTTGTTGCCGACTAGGTACCAAAACACACTTAGTGTATCTTGCGCTGCGTATTGCGCATGATACGCGACGTAAAATACGTTTAAGTGTGGCTGTAGCAGCTGAAAATACGCCGAATATTATTACGTCAGGTATCACCACTACCGGCGTTACGCAGAGACTGGCGACTGGCTGCATCGATCAAGCAAGCTTAAGATGCACGTGTGGGAACCTAACGGGAGATAAATTATACGCAATGTCTTTACAATAATATCACAACCGTTTATTGTTTGTAAGGTGGTTCCACACATGTAATATATCACTCTAGACTTCTAGGCGGCCTAGAAGTCTAGCGCGCATCTTGCGCTTACGCCGAACATTATAGGGCCTAGACTAGGCCCCATAACGTTTGGCGTAACGACGTATAATAAGTGTTGGTGAGGTTGCAAAATTGATTGCAAATGTTGAGAGAATTTGTATGAAGCGCGATGCTTGTTTTCCACCATGGGAAGAAACTCGTCCGTGGTAACACGGACGCGTGCGGAGCGGTGCGTCGTATCCACATCACACACCCTCATAATGTGGCTTCCCACGGTGCGTGATTTTACGGATGATACCACGCACAGCCGGTGCGCGCTACCACGCACCGTGGGAAGCTGGCTTTACACGACGAAAAATGAGTCGCGCAAAGTACGCTATAGTGTGTCTGCTGCAGCCTAGAAGTTTCTGTGTGCGCATTAGCAAGCGCGCGACCAAATCTTGCATTTTATGGTTATGGTTATTTATGGATGCACGCAGTAAAGCTTGGCGCATGTTTCCAGCTATAAACTGTTGTTCAAAGGTTAATCGGTCGATGTAACTCCCATATGGATTATATTCTCATACCAGTAAGCAATGCAGCTAAACTTATACTTTCTTTATATGAAAAATTATCTAAAAAAAATATAATATGTTATACCTACGCTCACAAAACGACACGGCAATTTGAAGCCTTAAAAGTACATGCGTATTGTGCACTTGTCAGAGAACGACTGTGGCCACAGCGCACATGTGACGCACACGTCGCCATAGGCGATAATTGGCGCCTTTTGCACGCTTCATTTTCGGCGTGCTAGTAACGTATCTACCTTTATAGTAATTATTATCATTGTACTGACCGCAGTAAATGAATCTTGACTGTATTCTAAAGTCACGTGCAGACTTGACGGAATAATTAGAGGTGGGGAACAAAAACCATCATTTCTATCAATTCCATGTAATGTTTTTTTCTTCACCTCAATTATTGTAAACACAACGAACACGTCATCGTTGCATTTGGTTTTAAAAGATAATTATGCAAAAGGCAATAAAGCTGAGTAAATTGCATAGTACCGACACTATTCATTATACTGTAAAATGAACTCAATGTCATTCGTTTGTGTCAAGCGAATTACTGCATCTTCATTTCGCAAGATAACCGAAAGTATATTAAAATGTCAACTGATAAATGATTATCCCGTTATCTCTGAACGCTTATCTCTTATTGTAATTTTATATTAGCGATAATGTTTCTCATGAAAATGGGTACATAATTACAATCATCTGTTACATGATAATAATAAAAGATAATAAATACTTTTACGATACGATCACCGTCTTGTTAGTATATGGGTCTTAACTTTTGAACATAGTTATTGCCTGTCATTTAATCAGTTGCGTTAACGGTGAAGGAACATAACATGAGGAAACATGGAAACATTAGACGGTTCCAAGAAAAAAAGTGGTCTGTGGTGTATCTGTTTATAGTACGCCAGGTCAGCATGGTGGACGGTGGAGGTGACCTAAACCCTTCTCATTTTGAAAAGAGGTCCGTGCCCATCTGTGGCTCAGAAATGAGCTGCTAATAAGTTAGTACATTAGTGTTACTAGTTTGTTTCAAGGATTGGAGCCAGGCACTAATTATTGTGCCCTATTTTGATTAAGTCGGTGCATCGCTAAACATTGCCTCAAGGGCTGTCCACATTGTCGGCGTTAGAGAATCTATATCACGGATGAGAAATCTACCGTCCTCAGTGGCAGAACAAAGGGAGGTAAGACTGATAGAACACCAGGCGCCTGCGGCTCATAATTATTTAAATTGATAAAAGCGTACTCATCATCATCAGCACATTGCCGTCCCACTGCAGGGCACGGGCCTCTTCTCAGACTGAGAAGGATTTAAATCTTAGTCCTCCACGCTGGCCTGGTGCGGGTTGGCAGACTATACACACCATCGAGAAGTGTTTGAAGCCCTGGGTGTGCAGCTTTCTTCACAATGTTTCCCTTCAACGTTAACGCAAGTGATACTACAATGTGACTTTAAAAGAGACCTTGACCTCTGAGTTTGTTTCGGCTTTTCTTCTCAGAGCTAGTCAGATAGGAAATGCCGGTGCCATCTAGTCTTAAAAAAACATTACATTGACTTGTAAAAGTGTCTGTAACAGATTTATTTACAGAAATAAATCAGAAATAAATATCATTTCATTTCATCATCATTTCATTTCGATAAACAAATTATTAAAGTACTAAATTATCATCTTTTTTTCGGTAGCTACTTGGCTACTTTTGAGTAGTTCATATTTGATGGGCCCCAGTTTTAAATTGCCAGGGCCGTCTCAGTTTGTTATTATGTCACTAACTTGTAAGCATAATTTCCATTAGTCACGAAATGCAGTTGTTCTGCACAAAAGATTACGAAAGATAAGACGCCAAAGCCATACCTACATTGTAAAATTCAAATGAAACTTTAAAAATAACTTCTTTGGTATAACTTTGGACAGTCTTATTTATTTTAAACCAATTTAAGCGTCTTATTACTCAATTATCGCACGATAACAGACAAACAAAATTGTTTCGTTTATAGACTTTATGTCGAGCTGTATGTTAGTATTTAAAATGTAGCGTCTGCCATCTTGAGTGAGGTTAAACAGTAGCATGCGATAGGCTCACTTGATTGATTGACTGCCATCTGACCTCAGCAACCAAATTAATTACTGGGTAAATTATACGATAGTAATTGCCATACTGCGTCTTTTGTTATGTTACAACTGTTTGATTAGCTGTAAGTTTTACATTAAATAAATAAATAGTCAAATAAATTAAACCTAAGGTTGCCAGTTGTCAGACATTCGACCTTCTACCTGCCCTTCAGGACTGCTATACATTGACATACAGTGTAAACAATATTGTTTGCTGTCTCTTACCAAATTGTTTACAGGGCTGTGCCTATCCTTCTACGAAGTTAAACAGGGGTGTGGGGTGTCTAGACGGGCGTGTCATTGGTATCACCTGACAATAAAAATGTTTTGCATACTGTGTGACTATTTTTACCGTATGGAAAGAAATTGGGTAGGTATAATAAATAGGAGAACGGACTAGAAGGCTTTGGCATAGATTTTTCTTTAACTTTTTGTGAAGTTGCTATATCTACAGGGTGTAAACAAATACAATTCCTTCAAACCGCGTGATCTACTGGTGACACCGATTGACCCTGCATAGGATTTTTTCAGTAACAACAAAAACAAGTTTTCATAAAATGAAGCACGGTGTTCTCTATCTGAGTAATTTTAGTGTCCCGAGATAACTGACTGCGTGGAGCTATATTGCGCTAGTCGTGTAGCAGCTGTGTTGCCGTGCCTTCATTCATTTATGCATGGCATCGAAATTTTCTATCACAAAAAATTTATTTGGATTTTTTTATTTTTAATCATTTTAAATCCCGTGCGGGGTTAATCTATAGTATACCATTAATAGATAATGGGGTTTGAAGGAATTACACGAATCCGTTTACACCCTGCATAGACACCTACTATATGTAGAAACTCAAATCATACGCAGATGAGTATGATTTGAATTTAGATATTATTTAATTGATTTATTTACTTCAAAATTTCTGTTTTTATTGATTTAGTTTGAAAATTTGCTTCAAATTAGTAGTATTTATTGATAGATGAATATAAACACAGGAAAAAACATATTACGCCATGAGGTTCTAAGAGTCTGTTCACTTATAGGGCCAATTTTTTTCCAGACGGTGAAATAAGTCACCCGCTATAATATACATATGTAGGTTCTTATAATTAAGTGATTCTGTAGCCAATTAAGTAATGGAAACGCGGCTATAAAGGTTAATTAGAGGAATGACGCCATACGTTATTAATAAAAACGTATCAATGTTATAAAAAAATGTAATGCGCTGTGAATACTCTACAATGTCAACGGAAGAAACAATTAGAGGCCCTATTCTATTGTAAATTGCGACAAACAAATACGATACTATTTTGTGACGGGTTGCGTTGATAGCCTCTTCAACTCAACCCGGCCTATTGCAACTCTCTGGAAATATAAGCTTCTCCCAAGTTGTCCCAGTACAACTAAAGAGAACCCTTTTACACAGTCTACCTATATCTTCTTACAGTCGGTCAACGTAGAACATTGTCGCAGAGCAATCGTGCGGGGAGTTGCGGGGTGGAAGGGCGGAGGTTATGTTCCGAGTAGCCATACTGCATACTTGGGACATAACCTCCGCCCCTACATAATTTTGACAATTCATAGGACCTCTCAAATGTATGGGCGTTGACCCACTGTATGTAGTAAGTAGGTACACTGTGCTTTTACTATACATAGATAACAGCTCATATTATTCTGATTTTTTATACACACTTCTAGGCAGCAAGTACTACATCTTGTTTAATATAAAATGTATTGTATCCTCGCAAGTATAAATTATATTGAGACACATATTCATTGGCTTACATTCTCCACATAATGTGCATATCTGTTCTTTTTATCTCCTCGGATTAGTCACGGACTCACGCAGACTCACGCTTTAGTCTGAAGTCTGATTGTATTTTAAATTGCTCGATCTGACGGCCTAGTTTACATTAGTTACGCCTACTCACTTCATTAGTACCTATTAGCTGTTAACCGCGACTTAAATCGTGGCGTATACTCTTTGTATTGCACGTAATATTTACATCACTCAGATTACATATATGTATGCAATTCGAGTATTGTTGTACAACTAGCTATTTAAAATAGTTAATTAATTGATACAATTCGGAATCTGGCAATTAATTCTGGGAACCCGTTCGATATTTTGTGTTCACCGGATTTACTTACTGCTTAATTTTCACTGCCACGACTAATGTTGCCAGATCCGTTTAACAAATACCGGGATATAAAGGAAAAAAAACCGGGTCTGGGTACAAAAAATCGAGAAGTAGAAGAAAGACAATACAATGGTTAAAATCATTTAATTTTAATAAGACTCCCTAAACAAAATCACTGACAAATTTGATACTATTTCTTTTAAATTACGGTGCCAATATTACCTAATTAGCGTCCCGCTCAGGGAGCTGACGTTACGCGTCCTGAGAGTGCTGAAAAACGGAACGTCTTGGCGGGACATCTGGCAACACTGGTCAGCTCACGACGTATCTCTTAATGTTATCAATTTCCTCTAGCTACAAGTCAACAAAGCGCTGATTGTAACTTATCGCAGATCGATTAATGATATTGATTTTAATTCTGTAATCTTTTGAAGTCACCTTTTTAAGACTTGATAGTGCCGGAGTTTCCGACATAACTATCTCTGAGAAGAAACGCCGAAACATTGAGGTCAAGGTCTCTTTTATAGTCCAGACATTGTGGTATTAAAACTATACGAGTGTAACAATGTAGGGCAACGTCTGAAAGAGCCATAGCAGGAGTTCAGTTGACCTGCCCTAACTGACGACACGTATGCATCAGCTATCGTATACCTCAACGTTATTGTAGGGAGCTCAACGACCTGATATACGAAGCCAAGAAATCAGCAAGACAGTATTTAGCCTAGTTTCCATTTATCATACAAGCAAATACTTTACAATGGTCATCATGTAATATTTTATTTCCCAGTTGAAAGCACAGCGCCAGTACCTGATTGCTCCGGGTCATGGGGCGAATGCACACGCTGGCCTCTGGAGGCGTGGGCGGGAGCTTTACAAACACAACTGTTCAGTGCAGCCTGGGAGGCGAGGCATGGTGCCGCCAGCGCTCTGAGAGAGCTGCTGCGAGCCAGGATTGTGACCTCTGCGGGACATGACGGGAATATGACCAGCGAAGAGGTGAGTTTAGTAGTCAAATCCACTATTGTAATAGTATTCGCAACATAAAATTACGTCCAGGCACCAATTAATCTACATTTGATATACACAGTTCTGCTGGAAGGATTATCCCAGTCGCATTTTGTCAGTGAAGTTCTAACAGTGCGTAAGTCGTAAGTAAGACAAAAACAGACATCACTGCGAAACCCACAATACTACTTGAAGTGAAAAAGATTTTTAGGATTTTCAAAGGTTAATAATTAAATCACCAAAGAGTTTATTTGTAATAATAATTAAAAACAATATTGCGTTCAGCGTAGGTTACGCTCGTTTTAAATAGTTTTTTCACTCTCTTGTAAAGTAGCCATTTTTGACTTCCGCACTGTTAGAACTTCACTGACGATTTTAAGTACTTTTTATTTGAATATCTTTTTGTAGGTATTTAATTTAACCGGTGTTGTGACATAAAAGCCCTTACTAATAAAAAGCTCTTATTTGACACATCAATTTTTGATAAGAAATAGGATGAATTAAAAAAAAACAGTTATCAAATGTATGGAATTTTACTTTATGATAGAGCTACCTTGGAAGATCTTTCAGAAATCAGAATCGTTTCGTCGAAGCTTGTTTCAATTGATTGATGATGTTCATTTTCGCCTATAGAAACTTTAGTAGAAGTTATAATTCACTTTTGTTCCAACAGATGGAGCAAGCTCATCAAGAATGGCTGGAGGATATGGCACTGCGGTTGCTATGTGTCCTCGCCTTAGATCGATTTGGAGACTTCGTTTCTGATCAGGTAATTTTATAAATAATTACTATATAACACACATGATGTGTTTGTGTGTGATGGAACCATACATAAGCATTCAGAAATATCTGTAGTTTAGGACATAGAAATAGAATTCTGATTATTATTTGTATCTGAGAATTGTTATGTGTTGTTGTAGGTTGTAGCGCCAGTACGTGAGACATGTGCGCAGACGCTGGGCGTTGCGCTGGCGCAGTTAGGTGCGGAGCGCGTGAGGCGCGTGGCCGAGCTACTGGCGGCGCTGTCCACACACCCGCAGTGGGAGGCCAGGCACGGCGCGCTGCTGGGGTTCAAGTACCTGCTGGCGGCTAGACAGGTTAGTGTACTGTGGAAAGCCGACTTTACTAAAATATTTCTGACTCTACCAATGGAGAGGCGAACGCAAAACGAAAGTAGATGGCAGCACCTCTGTCGGTACCAATTACAACCAATCATCATCATCTGCCTAGCCTTTTCCCAACTATGTTGGGGTCGGCTTCCAGTCGAACCGAATGCAGCTGAATATCAGTATTTTACATGGAGCGACTGCCTATCAGACCTCCACAACCCAGTAACTGGGTAATACGATACTCTTGGTAAGACTGGTTGTCAGACTTTCTGGCTTCTGACCAACAGTAACGACTGTCAAAGATTTACAAATGACAGCCGGGACCAACGGCTTTACGTGCTTTCCGAGGCACGGAGGAAACTCGCTATGGACCATAGCGACCATAGCCTATGGTAAATGGTCACCTATCCACAGACCAACCTCGGCAAGCGTGGCTTAACCCGGAAGATCGGTCTATGCGGCTGTAATTATTTAGCCACGAGCTCCTCCACAAATTACAACCAATCCGAATGATTTAAATTGTGTTAAGCACACTTTAACCAATGAAGTCGCTTTGGCGCCAGTGATGGCGGCGCCATTAGTTACCCAGTTTCCTACCTCATTGACAAAAACTTTTTAATAAGGTCAACAAATAAAAGTATAATAATTTAGACGCAATCCATTGCTGACAGTAGTCTTTTTGTCAAATCGTGTTTTTGTAAAAGATAATTATAATCTGGAAATATAATAATCGGGCAAGACTTAATTAAAATCAATGTACTTACTCTAATTTAAAATTGTAACGACACCATTACAAAATGAACAAATAAAAAAAAATGTAAACCGTCACATAAGAGAAATGATGTTAATTAAAAGAAAAAAGATAAGAATCACATTTTTTAGCCTCGTTAGGCATATAAATTGTTGATGATTACAAACTAATCACAATAATCAATCATAATACAATCGTAAGATAACCATAATTTTATAATGTTAAGATCCAACTAATCCCAAAACACTTTGACAGGAAGTAGCATGCGAGAGTGGCGCGTTGGAACACTTGATCCAAGGTCTGGGCGACACAGCGGAGGACGTGTCGGCCGTGGCAGCCGGAGCACTGGCCCCCGCCGCCGCCGCGCTCGCCAGCCGCCGCGCCGGCGCCGTGCGGGCCGTGGTGGCGCGCCTGTGGAGACTGCTGGCTGATCAGGATGAGCTGGCCTCACCTGCCAACTCCTATATGGCGTTGCTGGCTGCGCTAATGGCGTTACCGGAACCGGCTAGTTTGTTGCAGTAAGTATGCTTTGTTAACTTTATTGCTTAGCGTTATTTATTCTGAGTTTTGCTGCGGTTAAGAGTACTATCAACGAATTCGAAAACTAACCAATAGACTTAGAAAATTCCTCTGTCTCTCTCTAATCAAGCCTAAGAAGTATATGCACAACGAATTTATAATTTACAAGGTGCCGTGTGGTGCTTTGATAACACTGATAATTATAAGGTTCAAATTGGAATGTCTCTTGTCTGTTTTTCGTGAAATGCAACAGCTTCAATTCTACGACGATCACTTTGGAGCCCACCAATTTGATAATGAAAACTATGAAACCCAAAGTTCATACAGTGAAATCCTTAAGCGCCAAATCCACTATAGATAAACCGCCGTAAACTTGGCCTTCCTGATGGTCTGCGGGATGCGGGAGGAGAACGAGTACCTAATCGCCTGTTGGCCAACGGACTGGTTAATTGGTCAAATCATCCCCCTCCCGCGTCCCGGTTTATCTACGGCATGTTTTATTGCGGAAGTTGACTTCTGCAACCGACATTCAAACTGCGGACACACCCGCAACTAGTCGACTTCTACCAGTTTTACGAATTAAGCGAGCGCTCGCTACAAAAACTTGCCAGAGGATTTGGCGCTTTACGCAAAACAAAATAGAGTTGCTAACGAAAAGTCGAAGGGATCACATTACATCAATTACATTATGGCATATTTTCCACAGCCCCATCGATTTAGCCGACGTGCTCCCCCGTCTTTGGCCGTACCTCGACCACTCCACCAGCTCGGTTCGTAAAGCTACCCTCCAAACTCTCCGCACCCTCACGCGGCCTCTAGTCACGAGCCATCAGGCTAAGAACGGAACCGACACCAACGGCAACAATGACGTCACCAACGGAGATCACGACCAGTGCTTGAGTTGGACGCCCGAGTTGCTGCAGGAGGCAATGAGGCATATTTATCAGAGGGTGCTGTTTGAACATGTGCATGAGATACAAGAGATTGCTGTGCAGGTTAGTGAAAAGTTCTAAACAGATAATTTTTCCATTTCCAGTATATTCGTGTAATAATAATCTCAAAGCCTTGTAAGAAATGACTCCTTCAGACATACATTTCAGCAAGCAACATAATCTTATTTATTGATTGATAACTAGCTGTACCCGCGGCGTTGCCTACGGAAACATAAAGTTACTGCTCATCACTCATACTCTATAGCGTGATAATTTATACCCTATAACCTGACTTTACGGCGAGAAGGGTGTAAGCGAGAGAACATAAACAGCGGGGAAATGCAGTTAAAAAGGGCGTGCGTGCGTAAGCAATGTGAGCGTGCGGCGTTCGTTCCGTCTTAGTAACAACTGTTTTTGCAGCCGCGCGGTGGAGTGGAGCGAGCGCCGCCACCTCCCCGCGCGACCGCGCCCCGGTCCCCTCACATTACTCCCTTATTATTTTAAAAACATAACTTATACAAGAAATAAAACATTTTAATTCGTATAGTTTTATGCGTCGCCCACAAAGGGTATGGTATGACAAAAGTCGCAACGCCGCGTTCATAGGACTTGTTACCATAGATATTTTTCGATTTGTGAATTTCCGTAAATAATTAATATTTCGAAAATTAAGCTTTATTCAACAAACTATATCCTAGCTTTTCTTCTCCAATTCGGCATCGGAATCGAAAGTTAAAATCTTTCGGGTACCTCGGGCCCACACGGTGTATAAAAATGTATGTTTGTTTGTTCGTCTCCTAAACTTTGTATACTTGCGCGCACGTATCTGTCATAGTACCATCAACGTACAATATGTGGCGCGCGAGTCGTATTGGATAAATTGTTCGTCTTCTATGCGCACGCGGACTCAGCCGCAAAGGCACAGCTAGTTAACTAAAATTTTAATCTTTTAAAGGAACGCACTATAGGTATGTTTTATTTGTTCCTAGGTGTGGGAGAATTTTCTCAAGTACGCGTCATTAGGAGTAATATTACTAGCAGCGTGTCCTATGTTGGCCACATGGCTCTGTCTGGCAATGCAGCCAGCCCGGTTACCTGTAGAACCTGTGCTGTTGTTGCATCCACCTCCTAAGGTAAGCTTATGTAAACAGTCTTTTTTTTGTGTGCCCGTGAATAATTTAGTCTGTTTGTAGGTACTTTACATTCATAATGTCACGTAGAACTGTATTAAGGATTTTGTTCAAAAGATTTGTTTAAGTTTTTTTTTTCTTTTTTAATTAAATCACTTTTGAAGGAACTGCATGCATTTCCCATCATGTTTTGCTGTGTTCCACGTTAGTATTTTTCATACAGTTCATCTAAACCAGTCTTTCTTAAAGTGGGCGATAACGCCCCCTTGTGGGCGCTAGAGGTCTACAGCGGGGCGGTAAAGAGTGGTAAAAGTAATGATTGCGATTGTGATTTTTAAGATGTTGTAATGTTAAAAACTTTAAGGGGTGCTAGAAAATAATTGATTCTCAAAGTGGGCGGTAGACGAAATAAGTTTGAGAACCTCTGATCTAAACCTAAGTTGTGTTTTCCCCAGGAGCGTCGCACGCGCACTAACTCTCAGTCGTCGGAAGGCTCGCTGCCGGCGGAGCTGCGTCCCAGTCAGAAGTGGTTCGTGGGCGGCTCCGAGTCGCAGCCCAGCGCCACCCGGGACCGCAACGTTATGCGCGCTAGGTGCCGAGCTGCATACATATTAGGTACGCTTCACACTGTTACGCTCTATGCAAATACTGTAGGGACTCAATTAGCCCGCCGCACACGGGTCACTCGCCACAAGCTGCGGACTAACCTTTCTACATTTGGTAGGGACTCGCCGCACATGTGACGCCGATAGCGGCCACTCGAATTATATGGAAACAGCTCGTGGCCGGGCACTTGTGGCTGTAGTGAGTGGCCCTTGTGTGGGTGGCCTAAAACTATAGCCCAACCTCATCACGCCGAACAAGCTACTTGGTGTCTGCAATGCTAATCGTGTCACTCGCGAGAAAATTTCTCCCATCATCAGTAAAGAGTAATGAATGTTGAAAAAGCGTTGAGTTTCTCGCCATTTCTTGATCGACAAAGCCCACGGCCGTGCACCGGTGCAGCCCCCGAATTTAGCAATTGTTGGCTGACTCTGTTTGAATCTACGATTCTCGTAACGAGACTTCTCGAACAGGGTCGGTTAGTTGTGCTATTTAGGTAACTGGAAGAGGCCTTCCTTTTGCCTTATAAACTCGTCTTGATAAAATTAGTTACATTTCTTGTAATATCTTTGCAGGATACCTGTCATGCTATCTGGTCCAACCGGCACCTGGTATAGAGTACAAAGCTGAAGATGAGAGCCCTATAGACTGTTATGTTAAGGCAAGTACTATACAAATTATTGATTATATAGGGTGTAAAAAGACCCATCACATAGCCGAAATCTACGCACTCTGTACATCAAACTAAATTACATTGACCAAAAATAATTGCTGGGAAACGACTTTTAATTTTTTGGCATAAAAAAAAAAACGATTTTTTTGTAGCGCGCAAATTATGGCTGTGGCGATGCCGCGCGTTTGCATGCGAGCAGCGGCCACACAGCCGAGCCAAGGCGGTCGTGTGCGTTTGATATTCGTTGCGTTTTTGTAACATCAAATGCGTAATTTGTTAGGAAAAATTGAAATTTTTGATAATGTTTGTATGGAAGAAAGTTTAGTATTATGACTGGGAAATCGTTTTGGGAAAAAACTAAAAAAAAAAGTGTAATACCATTGACTTAGAATAAGTATGGACAACGAGTGTAGTACAAAATTCACGATAAAAGTGTCCTGAATTGACATATTATAAACTTAGAAATACCAACAAGCTCATTTACGATGTACGAATTCCTATGTCGTTATCATAATGCCTAATTTTGCTTGCAACAATTTTTACCATACGAAAACATGACAGCACTGCTCAATTTTTCAAATTTCGAAACTTCATTTAATATTAAGCGAAAAGGACAATGGGACAAAACGTCCCCAGAAGTGTAGCACTTTCTTACCTATTGTATATGAAAGACCTTATTAATCTCTTAATTTTATTGTATGACAGCTCATCTGTAAAATGTATAGTTTAATAGTTATTTAGCATGAAAGTAACTTAAAAATTACCTTAAAAAATGCTTATATTATTACTTCAATATGAATATAATTATTTTAGTTAGTGATAAGGGGTTATTTGAAGAGCTCCAAAGCTAGTGCGACAATAGTTCAATGTGGGAAAGAGATAACGAGAGGCGCACGCGTCCAGAGGCGAGACGCGGCGCGCAGCCCTAGGCAGCGGTTACCATTTTCAAACGTAATATCACCCGACAGGGTTTACATTACCTGCGCATCGTACTCAGAATTGCATCCCCGACGAACAGTTCGGTTTTCGAACCAAGCAATTCATGCGCTCGTACAAAACGGGCATGCTATTCTTCGACGTAGCAAAAGCCTTCGACAAGAACTGGCACAACGGTTTATTATACAAACTCGTACACAGTCTCGTGCTCATCATTCGTGACTTTCTGTCGGATCGCTCCTTCCGCTATCGCCTAGAAGGCACCTTCTCGTCTCCTCGCCCTATCCGCGCCGGAGTTGTGTAGTAATATCGCCCCTTCTGTTCACGCTGTATACCAGCGACATTCCCAAATGTGGATTCGCCAAGTTGGCTCTCTTCGCCGACGACACAGCCATCTCCTTTCCGGTAGGAGTCTCGACAGTATCACTCGAACCCTTCAAACCGCAGCTAGCGCCGTCGGGGTCTGGTTCCGGAAATGGAGAATAGAGGTGAATCCCGAAAAGAGCGGAGCCATTCTTTTCGAGAGATACGGTGATTCCCACACCCACATCCGTCCCGTCCTCATGTTCGGGCAAATTATAATACTCTTCATTTAGGAGTTTTTGATTCATTGACTTTATACTCGTAAACCGTTCATTTTGAATATAATGACTCATTCTTTAAGTCAGTTTATTATTTATTTTTCAGGCAATAATTGATTTAAAATGAGAAAATAATAAAAAATTAAATATCATTTTTAATTTATTTCAAACCGATTTCATTCATTCCTTCACTCATTCTCGACTATTCATTCGTTCGTTCATTCATTCAAACTCACTCTATAGTGCTACAAGGGTGGGGACGGGGTCCATACATTTTGTCCCATTGTCCTTTGGAGAACATAGGAGTAATAGAGCAACTTAATTTTTAAAAGATTTTATTATTTGTTATATTATTTTATTGCGATCGCTAAATATTTAAACCAACTGAAAGAGCATAGAACATTTCTTGCAAAATTACAACATCGTCATTTTCAAAAACGCGATTTCGCTTCCTTTGCTGAAGTATCACCATCAGCATCAGCATCATCATCATCATCTTCATCTAATTGATCTCAAAGAAAACTGAAATTAAATCAGAGGCACATTTTTTTTTTTTTTGAATGAAACTATCTTTTGTCATGTGTATTTAAAAGAGTTTATGATTACTAAACAAACGAGCCCAAACGTCACGTGTTCACTATTTGCCATTAGGGAGTTCCAGAGCCCGTTTTCCGGCTCTACTATCGGACCTACGTCATTATTTATGTAATGAAAAGTGTTTATAATGACAAAATACATGAGCTGAAACTCGACAAGCCTACCATTTGTTCCTGTGCCTGCCTAATCTTCGGCTCCATCATCAAATTAGTTCAATGACATTTTAATGATTTAAGATGCACATACCTACCTGCAAAATTTCAGCTCGATCGGAAACTTGGTAGTGACCGAAAAACCAATACAATTTTGAAACGGAAGGACAACATACATATTTTCGTACATAATATGTTTGCATACAATGCAAGTTTAAAATTAACTTGTTTAAATGAATAGAACAAAACAAATTGCAATTGGTTCAAAATCGCAATACAAAACAACATCGCGTAAAAATAACGACTCTTTGGAATCTTTGTTCTAATGTCTGACAAATATGTCAAGTTTCTTATGGTAATCCAGCCAAATGAAGTTGACATAATTGGTCAAACAAAGGAAGGAAAATAAGATACTTTTTGTTTAGTTGGATTATTGTGTGTTTTGCTCTTGCAATTAATTCAATTTTAAGCAAAATACAATGTTCCTTAACAAAATAATACTTTAAAATTGTAAAACAATAATATACCTACTGAAAATGTGATACACCATCAACTTTTTTCACTTTTTTGAGTAGTTTTTACACGATCTCACTACACAGAACGGCATTGTTGACATGTGACATTGAGGTGTAGCTGCTTGTTCGCCCAAAAGAAGAATGACGCGCGCAAGTGTAGCTCTTTTCAAATTCATCGTGTTTTAACTCACTTTCGGTTCGGACATTTTTGAGCGATGACCCGAGGTCCATACTTATTCTAAGTCAATGTGTAATACCTTCAATATTTCCAAAACCAATGATTTCCCAGGTATGGTTTGTTCGAAAAAAAAGATCCCACTGATGGGTAGAATACGTGGTTTTCGTATCGTTAAGGGTCTTTTTACACCCGATATGATTCCCTCCTCAGAAATCCTAAGGTACCAGAAATTACTCTGAGAATTGATTTCAAAACGAATCCACAGGGCGTAATAATTAACCTTTACTAGTTGAAGTTCCTTGTGAAATTGTCATGAGTCTCGCATCGCCTACTGTCAGCAATAACAATTCCCTTGTATTGCAGGTGATGGTAGTGTACCTGCGGTCCGGCAGCGCGCTGCAGCGCCTGGTGGCGAGCCTCGTGGTGTCGGCGTGGGCCTCACTCACACTCACTCACGGGAAGTTCCCGCCCAGCATACACGATACTAACGGAGATGTTACACATAAGGTATATAGTTAATTCATTACTTCATCTTTTCGGTCCGTAATTTCATGCTCTAGCGCACCTTTGGCAGTTTCTCGAGAAATTGTTAGATGAATTAAAATTATTAACAGGATCTCTTTAATGTACCTATGCATAGTACTTTGATGCGCCCACGCACGTGCCACACGCAACAAGCTGTGGACTAAATTTTCCATACATTTCACAGAGATTTGCCTCACACGTGTAACTGGTAGCGGCCACTAGAAATAAATGGAAACAGCTTGTGGCTGTTACCTTAGTCATGAAGTAAACAAAATATAAATATGTGCAGATAGTTAAAGTCCACTAAGATGTACCCCACTCTATCTAAATGGCTACAGTGCAAAAGTGTGCATTATGAATAGATATTGTGTTCTATCACTACGGGCACAGCTAGTATAAAATAATAAGAGATGTGTGCATACGCACCACGCGGCTACTTATCACAAAAGGGAGAGGGGCGCGTCTTCATGGATTGAACGCACTGTAACGTATGGTTTTTTTCACAGGAGGACGAAGGTGACAACAATACGAGTAGTGAAGATCAAAGCCCCATATCAAAGTTAGCGCCACCGCTGCTCACAAACACGTTACACACAGCGTTGAACCAAGCTCTCTACTATGATGAGGTTGCGCTAAACTGTAATAGGTGAGACAAAATCATTACTATATTGTAGAATAGTGGAACTATGTTGCTTATAAAATGTAGTTTTCGTACCAAAAGCAAAGCAAAAATCCACTAGGAAGTTAAATTTGTTATACTTTTTTGCGGCTAAGTCGGTAACTTCCAGAAGACGAATTGCTCCAGGTATGTCCATAGTTAAAAGTCGGTTGCAGAGGTTAACTTGCGTAATTTAACTTGCTAGAGGATTCAACGCTTAATGGTATGTAATTAAAGTCGCTTTTAGCTGTTTGTTTGTTCGCTTACTTTTTCTAAACTACTCAATGTAATGTATTTAGTGTGTTCTTTCTTCCAGAAGTTTTTAGAGCGACGTCGGAGTGGGTCGTTAGTAATAGATATAAAGCCATTTTTGTTTAAACTAATGGTGTATACATTTTCAGAATACTGCAAGAGGCCCGTGATTTACATGCGATGATGAAACATTACAAATTGCCCGTCGATGGTGAAGAGTTGAGCAATATATTGAGGCTAGAACAGGTAAAAAATTTACAAACAAAATCTCTAAATAGTATAAATTAAAATCGCTTTTCGTGTCTCTCTGTTTGTCCGCTTACTTCTTCTCAACTACTCACTAGATTTGGATGCGGTTTTCATCTTAATATAGGTAATTTCTTCCGGATGGTTTTAAGCTATAAAACGTGTCCGAGCGACGCCCAATAATAAAACTTATCACCTTTATGAAACGAAACAAATAATGATGCCTCCTTATATTTTTAGGTAGGATATTTAACAAATGTATCACAGCCAATGGTGGCGGCGATGAAATCTAAACGGGTGGCGCAAACGTTGGAGGAGAGACGGAGGAACTTACAGACTGCCGTCAACCTGTGCACTATTGAACAAGGATCTCTAAATGTCTCGTAAGTAGTTTTCGCCTCACGATTTAATATGATAACTGTTGCCTAGGTTTATTGCTATGGAATCCTTCGGATTACTCTTTTTTCTCTTTTGTAATGTTTGTGGCGAACAAGCTGACAGGTGGTGACAAGTGATTACCGCCTCCTACGTAGAGTCAGCATCAAAATATATCGGTACGAACAGACTAAACAACTAAAGAAATTAAACTTTATCTCAATGCCATAAAATTCTTGTCAGAATGACCATTGTCGTGTACTGTGTTCATTCTGAAACACCCCTTGTATCATTGAGACATGGATTTTCTTATATTGTTTTCACGATAAGAAGATTAAAATGACACATGTCAATAGGAGTTGCTAGACATGTGACTGTAGTCGATTCAACTATCGATACAATTTGTAAAATTTCAGCGAGAATTTGACAAATTATTGTAATGTGATTTTATGTACATTTCAAATACTTGTGATTTAAGTAATTAGGATTAAGTCAATTAGCATGCATATCTTCAACAACAGACGATTACGTGCTGATGTGGGAGCAGGTATGGGATGAGTGAAAATAAATGTTTATTTACTTATCACCAATAATAAGCCCAGTAGCCGGGTCGCGAAAAAGAGGTTTATCTTGCGAAAGGTTCGTCGGTCCTGAATTTTGGATGTGTTTTATAGGTGTTTTTATGAAAAGCCCACAAAGAGACACACAGACAGAGAAATAGACAGCCAAACAGAAAGACAGACATGGGCTTCAAACCTATAAAATACCTCTGATTTTGAGTCGGGAATGAAAAATGAGGATTTAATTTTCTACAAAATTGATGTGAATAATTTTTGGCATAAAACCCATAAGGAGTTATATATTAAAAACTCAGTTTTGGGTTCTTTAACCCAAGATGGCAGAGCGCGCCGAGGTCACTCAAGGTACAAAATTAGTAATTTTTATAAGAACACATTATCCATAACACGTATCCAAAATTTAGGACTGACCGACCTTTTGCAAGGCAACTGGGCTATAATGAGCCTTATTTTAATTATTCAATCAACTGAGCCTATCGTCTCTAATTATTACGATAGTCATAATATTCATTCTGTTAATATAAATTTATCGAAATTATTTTATCGATACGCACGTCTCTGGCAACTGGTACTATCTGACGCAAGTTTGAAAACGCGTCGGGGTTTTTTCAAAATCATTTATGTAATATATAATTATGGCGTTAAACACATATAACTATATTGTTTCTATGTTTCTGATTTTAAAACAACCTTTTGGGAACGCTTTACTAATATTTTAAATTGATTTAATACTTGTTGAATTAAATTGTCATACACAAGCGCCATTACAATTTATTTTCATGTCATGAACTGACATCTGCCAAATTAATCAAGTTACCGTGAAAGCAATATAGTTGTTCATATCATTTTGAAGTCTGTTCGTTCAGATATTTTTCTTGTTGACTGTATGTATACCTGCGGCCTTACGGATATAAAGAACGTTGGGGTTGCGGAAGTATTGCTGATGCGTTGCCAGCCTAAATAGCCTAACCAGACTAACCTCCGGTTTCTGAATTGAGAATTCGGGATAAGCAATACTTAGTAGTATTTTGAGTACGGAGTTGTCAAAAAAATGCTTTAAAATCCATAATTTTTTTGACAACTCCGTACTCAAATGTTACTTAAGTACTGCTTAACCTAGAATTCTCAATTCAGAAACCGGAGGTAAAAGTTGGAGTTTCATGTGTCTGTAATTTCCCCGTCACTTATACCCTTCGAACCGGAACACAGCTATGCTGCTTAGCGGTACAAATAGGTAAGGCGTAACAGGTCTAGCGCATAGCTGAGTCAGTGCCTGAGGTAGCTGCGCGGTGCGGGAGGGTGACAGTTGTCACAAGTTGACGAATCAGTGAGCTCTCGCGTCGCGTCACCACACCCCTCCCGCGCCGCGCAGCCACCTCAGGCACTGACTCAGTTATGCGCTAGACCTGTAGTACTTCTCTGGATGAACTTTTCACAAGGAGCTCTATGACTGCAAGAGTAGTGGAGCTGTTGTGAAAAAGTTCGTCAGGGGAAAAACAATCTCCGCAATTATTTCTGCCGCTAAACAGCATTACTGTGTTCCGGTTTCAAAGGTATGGGTGCCGGTGAAATAATAACAGGCCCATGAGACTTTTCAACTTTGTCTCTAAGGTTGGCAACGTATCAGCAATCCTTTTGGTGTTGTAAATGTGTATGGGCGGCGGTATGTAACCACTTACCATAAGGTGGGCAGTCGACTTGTTTGCCAACTAATACTTCTGTTTATCACATTAAAAAGTTTTTTTTTTAAGCTACGAGTAAATAAATAATAAAATTGTTCATTTGTTTTCACTACCAGTGTCCAAGCAGCTTTAGCAGGGGCTTGCGCAAACCTGCACATATTACCAGAGAAGCTAAACCCAGTAGTGCGACCACTCATGGAGAGCATCAAGAAGGAACCCTCAGAAGAACTACAGCAGAACTCTGCTGAAACTCTCGCTGCGTTGTTGTCACAGCTTGTGAATAGAGACCCCTGTCCGAACAATAAAGTGCTGGTTAATCTGAAGGCTTTTTTGAGGTGAGTTGATTTTAAAAATTCATCCCTAAGCGTGCGAAACAAAATTTGCTTATCACTTGCTTTAACGGTAAAGGAAAATATCGTAAAGAAAAATGCGCAACTAAGAGGGCCCAAAAAAATGTTCTCGATGGTAGTGTGTGTGTGTGTATGTCAAACCACACCAGGCCATCAGCGTAGTGGGCTAAAGTCTAAACCCGTCTCATTACGAGAAGAGATCCATACCCAGTAGTAGGACAGTAATGGGCTGATTCATCCCATGATGCTATATTCATCTCTACTCAAAGCTGCGTCGTGCAGATGTTAGTTGAATTTTTAAGTCCTCACTAATAAATTACTTGAATTAGTTTACTAACTAATTCAACTATTTTTTTAAGAAGGAAACGTCCTGGATGCTTGCTGGTTTCTTTAATATTAGTTTTCGTTTTGTTTTTCTTGTCAAACAATTTAACAGTTTTTGTAAACGAAAACTTTACTATACTGCAGGATTACTGCACGTTTCCTGCTTCAAAACAATACTTCAATTACGAGCCAGACGAATTATTTTGGATGAAACAAACAAAAAGAATTTCTTTGTGTATCTTTTCGCTTGTATTCCATGCAAAATTATTGATTTGTACGTCCTTTCAAGATGTGACCCAGACTACACGCCACGCATTTCCCTGGAGAGTGCAGAGGAAGCTAACGGCGACTCCGGCAGCGGTGACAGCGGACCAGAAGGCAAGGGTGAACAAATGTCGCATGCGCCAGCCTGTACGTACATTATGTTTGTTAGCATTCGCTTTTTAGTCATGTTGTGTAAAGCCTAAATGCACTAGCAAGTTTTATACGCAAGTTATTGCAACAAGTGCTTGCTTAGTTCATAAAACTTGTAGTAGTCGACTTGCTGCGGGTTTGTCCACAGTTTGAAAGTCGGATGTAGAAGTCAATTGTACAATAAGGCGCTGCATAGACGGCGGATAACAATGACCGTTTCTGCCCGTTGTTGTCCGCGGGCACAATCGCCGCGAACTCAATGCACACGACAGACAATCTGATCACGAAGTTCTAATGAGGAAGTAATGGAAACAAAATGAAGCGCGCTGAGCGGACTAAACTGACTGCCGTCTGCGTTAGGGTCAGCTCACACCGAGACGCGACGCGACGCGACGATACTGGAAGAAGCCCGTGATTTCGCGCTGCGCCGCGCGCCGCCGCGATACGCATCGCAACGTTGCGAGGCGCATCGTAAACTCTTCGGCAACACGACGCCTCGCTGCGCAGCGAGGCGTCGCGCGGCGCAGCGGAATGTATCTACATTCGCCACGTGCTTCCGCCCCGGCCCGCGTCCACCCTCAAATTCACCATGAATTCTTCTATTTCTCCATAATTTATGCACCCAAATACTCCTGTGTGATGTCTTCCTTTTAATTTTATTTTTGTATTCTTCTTGCTCTGCCTCTTCTGCAAGAAGTCTGATTATTACAAGATCCCAGTCTATCATTATAATTTCACTCGAGCACTCGACCGAACTGCATCAACTCAACACGAAGTCTGTACGGAAATAGTACAGACAAGTTGCCACGGCGGCCTCGACTGCGCCTCGCGGCGCATCGCGGCGTCGCGCGGCGCTGAGAGGCGCTGCGCCGCTCTTGCACGCCGCGCATACCGCTGCGTCGCGATGCATCGCGCTACGCCGCGAGGCGTCACGAGGCGCAGCGCTGCGTGGTGCAACGTATTCTGAATTCTCACAATGAAATGTGTATCTTTTCGTGTACAAAATAAAGTTATATTTTGAGTCGCTCTTTTAAAGTATGCGCGCAGCGTCGCGTCGCGTCGCGTCTCGGTGTGAGCTGACCCTTAGCGTGTACAATACGGCCGACGTATCTTGGCGAGTCTGAAGTTAGTTGTTTGGCTGCGCAATGAATCTTTTAGAAACGAAATTGTCTACTGCGCAGCTAATCAGCTAACTTCAGACTCGCCAAGATACGTCACCCGAATTGTACAACCAGTTTACTTTGATTCAGTCAAAATGCCGCTAGTGCCCGGCGGTCACCGGTCGCCCGCCGGTTGTTTTGTTCTCCGTGTGCATTGTTGCATAGGATTCCATAAGTTTTATCATCGCGGCTAAATTGTCCGGCTCGCCGCCTGCCCAGCACCTAAAGCTTACTAGTGAATTTGCCGCTTAATAATTGTGTTACTATTTTATATTTTATCTTAGTTATTTCTTACGTAAACCGAATCAGTTTTTATTTGCATTGCTTTTGATGTAGAATTGAGTTCTTTACTTTGAATTGAATTAGAAAATACCAAATTATTATCAGTTTTAAATAGTCTAATATAGGTGTTTATTTATACAGTGGACAAGCACAAGGGTATCTTGACGCTATGGGAGCAACAACGTTGTGCGGAGCGCACCGCCCCTCGGCGAGGACGTCCGCCAGCTGCGGCAGCCGCGCTTGCACTGGACCAGCTGCTACCACATGAAGACGAGGTATTACGATAAACACGTTGCTACCTACCTACCCTCCTGGCGATCTGCCTACCTCAACATCGATAGACAATGAATTAGATTTCCTTGTACAAGGGGCACGAGTCGAGGCAGACGTTCATATTACGTCTTTGATATTACTTTCCTTTCGTATGATCATGAATTCGGATTGAAGATTGCAATATATTATGACTACATATCACGTAGGTTGTTTTAATAAGCAGTAGGTGGCTCTGATATTGTTAGTTGTTATAAAAAATATGAGGCCCTGTTTTAAAATGCTATATTAAAGTTGCTTGCATACTTATAACAAACGATACCACCCCACGCATGCTCATTGGTCGGTAGAATCAAAATGGCCTCTCAAGATTAATGGTGATCAATGAGCACGCTACTTTTGCGTCGTGTTGCGTGACGAGTCAGAAGTTTGTTCCCAGCATCAGTCTAACTAAGGTGTGTTTTTCCAACAGGCTCGCAAAATACTCAGGATCCAAAGACGAGGTGCTACGCTAGCCCTCACAAGTCTCGCCACATATTTCGGTGACGAGTTACCAGAGAAGTTGCCAAAGTTATGGGAGTTTATCACGGAGCCGCTTGAGAGGATTTTGACTGATAGTGGTAAGTTAACAATGTTTTATGAAAAAAAAATGTAGATTGACCACTTGCTTGGTGCTTAGATTACACCGATAATTCAGCGATCAAGCTGTCCCCCCTCCAAATCCCTCGTCAGTAACGCCCTAAGCCAAAGTTCAAGTCCCACTAGGCGTCGCTCTTAGTGCTGTTGTTGCTAGTAGTTAGTGTCAATATAATAAATAATAATTTATCATTTATTCTCTCTTCACAAAGCGGACTTAAAGTTAATGTGTACAAAAAAATGTCTCAGCTGTATTCCACCTTTGTGAGAGACTGGTGCCTGATATAGGTTTTTGGGAAAAAACCTGTGTTACAGGTCACCAGGCCCCTTCCTCGGCTAGAATTAGCGTATACACAGATATTAGTCCGGTCAAGTTAGCTCAAAAAATAGGGGTAGGTTAACAGAAATTCGCATAGAGCTGAAAATTGGTACGAATGTTTGGAACACCATTATAAATCAAATGTAAAAAGTCCCCAGCGATCCCACACTTGCAAAAAAAATATTCAAGGTCAAAGTTCGCAAATATGGGTTTTTTGCGTTTTTTAGCCAAACGGTAAGTTTTATGATAAAAATAGGTCAGACAAAAATTATAGATTACTTATGCAATTTTCTATAAGAATTGTTTACAATTTTTCTCCTAAACGTCACCGTTTCTGAGATATAATGGTTGAAAAAGTTGTATTCTTTATAATATGCGTTTCCACGCCACCTGGAAGGTAGTGTACTAGGCGCGTTTTTTTAACGTGGTTTCTCCAATAGGCCTATCCCACAATCTATTGTGATCCTGTTTAATTCAATACTAATTCAAAATATATAAAAACTGGTACTATTGGAAATGATGAATGATGAAACTGGCAATCGTGGGTTAAAAGACAACACTATTAGCTTAAAAATAAATGACGAAATAGTTTCAGACAGGAATGTAGTCGCTAATTTCTTAGATAACTATTTTACTAATATACCATTAGAGACGACGAAATATCTTCCATCGTCACCAGTATCGGCGGAGATATTTTTAAAAGAAAACGTAGACATGCAGGTAGCTGATTTTAATTTTAATTTTGTAAATTCGACTGACATAATAAAAACTTTCAAAAATATAACAATAAAAAAAACTGAAGACCTTTGGGGATTATCAACTAAAGCTGTGGAGGCAATAATTACCGAGATCGCCCCAATGCTGGCAAAAATCTTTAACTCTTGCATTACAGAAGGCATATTTCCCGATCTTATGAAAACCAGTAAAATCATACCCATTTTTAAAGCAGGTTCCTCAAATAACGCGTCCAACTATAGGCCGATATCAATACTCCCAGCCCTAAGCAAAATTTTCGAAAAATTAATCCTAAATCAAACTTTAATAAAAATACCTATTACCTATACCTACCCACTTTAATAAAAATAAAATATTACATGACAAACAGTTTGGCTTTACGAGGGGAAGATCTACAGAGGATGCTGGATCCACTTTAATTAAAACCATACTGGGGGCCTGGGAGGGGGCACAGGATGCTTTAGGTGTGTTTTGTGACCTTTCTAAGGCATTTGACTGCGTGGATCACCGCACACTCACCCTAAAATTGAAATACTACGGAATCCGAGGTAGATCTATCGATCTTGTGACGTCTTACTTGTCAAATCGGGAACAAAAGGTGGCTATCGGTGATGTCATCTCTACAGGCTCACGAGTCAGAATGGGCGTACCCCAAGGATCAATTCTTGGTCCATTCTTGTTTCTAGTATATATTAATGACCTTCCGTACATGATGAAGGATAATAACATGTCAAATGTAGTCTTATTTGCTGATGACACATCATTAATATTTAAAGTAAATAGAAAATACAGGGATCTTATAGAGCCTAATAACACTTTAAATTTAATCTCTAACTGGTTTTCTGCTAACAATCTTCTTTTAAATGCAGGGAAAACCAAGTGTATTAAATTCTCTTTACCGAATGTAGCTTCTATTAATGCAAATATAGTTCTGGATGGAAAAAGGTTAGATCTGGTTCCCTCAACTGTCTTTTTAGGTATCACAGTAGACCCTAAATTACAATGGGGGCCTCATATAGAGGCAACTGCGGGCAAACTTAGTTCCGCTGCTTTTGCTGTTAGAAGAATAAGGCAGCTCACTAATGTGACTACAGCTAGGATGGTGTATTTCGCATACTTTCACAGTATTATGTCTTACGGCATTTTACTGTGAGGGTCAGCTGCTGATGTCGAGACACTTTTCATACTGCAGAAACGAGCAGTTCGAGCCATTTATAATCTAAGTTCTCGAGAGTCTCTTCGCGAAAGATTTAAGGACATAAATATACTTACCTTACCATCTCTGTACATTTACCAGAATATCCTGTACATTCGTAAAAACATATCGAACTATAGTAAAAACAGCGATACACACAGCCTGAACACTCGAAATAAGCACAAACTTGTGGTGCCTGGTTTTAGACTTCGTAAAACTAGTAAGTCATTTTTGGGAAACAGTATTAGATTCTATAATAAAATTCCACCTTGTATCACTGAATTGCCTTACATGAAATTCAAGTCCTTAGTAAAGCGTATCTTAATGTCAAGAGCATATTATAGCATAAACCAGTACATTGAAGATAAAAATGTCTGGAATACGATTCCCAACTGCACACAGCGACCCACTGGCACTCCTTAACTGGCAGTCTAAATGTAAATTTTCACATAAATGTATTTAATATTTCACTGTAGGTATCATTTTTGTTACCTACTCATTATATATTGTATCATAGTTATTATATAACTTTTATTTTAGGACATGTAACATTTATTGTTTACAACGTAATATATTCTGATATTTATCAGTTTTACTTTTAGTATTGCCCCTGGCAACGATCTATTTAGTATTTAAGCATTATCAAATGTAAAATGTGAGTATCATGTAGCCATTATTGTTTACTACGTTTTACTGTAGGTGCTTACTCCTACATAAACCTGCCCGTTGCCTGGTGGCTTGAGTCTGTCATGCTCACTAAAATGTCCTGCTGACGGTGGCGTTGTGTATCGGGTCGTCAAGTTCCCTACAATATGGTTGAGTTAAGCGACGCTGGTGCACTCGTCATGCTCGTGAACGGGTGCTGTCTGTCGGGACTGGTCGGCTCATACTTACTATGGCAGTTGTTAGGCACTTTTTCATTATTATTCATGTACTTCTGACAATTACCTACATTATTCTCACATTATTGTAATATGATTGTATTGAATTAAATATATTGAGTGTATACAATTATGTGTACCTATATTATGTTGAATTATCTATGTTGTTTAGATAACTTTAGGTAATTTTGTTACAATTCAACCGGAATTGTATTACTTATACTTTTTCTATAATCCGCATTTTGCATATTTCACTATTGTAATTAATATTACCTTTTGCTTTGTATAGACTCAATTAATTTATTCACTTGACAGACAGATATGTGTTGCTGGGGAGTTTGTTGCGCCGTTTCTTCTTCACAGCAAAAACACTAGGAAGCGGTGAAGGGAGGGCGCTTTTTGGGGCTGTCTTTGATGTATATAATTCTGACGTTCAAAAAGAACTAAGTAATTCTAGTCTATTTTGAATAAATGAGTTTTGAAGTTTGAAGTTTGATGAAAGCCGTATGAATTTTAAAAAATTAGGTCAAATCATCCGTCTCATTCATAATCATCTGATAATTCTGCTTCCTCTTCTTCTTGTTCGTATTCTTGTACTTCTTCTTCTGCTTGTTCTTCTTCTTCCTGCTGGGTGTAAGTAAATTGGTCTAACAGCGATGTATCAGATGTCTCCTCACTGATATTGTACGAATCCTCTTCTGATGGTGATTCAACATTGGAGCACGACTGACCTTGACAACTGGTACATGTTAATCGCCATCAGAAGAGGATTCGTACGATATCAGTGATAAAGAATACAACTTTTTCAACCATTATATCTCAGAATCGGTGACGTTTAGGAGAAAAATTGTAGACAATTCTTATAGAAAATTGCATAATCTATAATTTTTGTCTGATCTATTTTTATCATAAAACTTACCATTTGGCTAAAAAACGCAAAAAACCCATATTTGCGAACTTTGACCTTGAATTTTTTTTTTTGCAAGTGTGGGATCGCTGGGGACTTTTCACATTTGATTTATAATGGTGTTCCGAACATTCGTACCAATTTTCAGCTCTATGCGAATTATTGCACTTTGAAATGTCTAATTTGACCGGACTATATCGTGAAAGAGTCGAAGTTAAACAATATGCGTAACAAAAATAAAAACTAAGTATTAATAGTTAAACAATATGCTTAACACAAATAAAAGAAGAAGTAATAACAATAAAAAATACCTACCTATGATTCTGCAGAAGTTATTGAGTAATGTTGTGAGACGATGTGTGAGTGAGTGTTTATGTTGTGTGAGATGTTAGACTAGTAGGAGATGTATGTGAGTAATTCAGATGAGCAGTATGTGGAGTGAAGGTGTTTTTTGTTGGAGTGAGAGCAGCGAGAGATGTTTTTCAAGGAGGTGAGGAACAGCTATGCATGTGGGGTTGGTCAAAATTAGTTTTATTTCAGAACGGTCAAAAGATTCTCAGTTTTAGGATAGTCTAGGGTTTTTAAGTATTTTTTTATTTCTTTAATACAGCTTGATCGAGTTTTTGGATATAGGTTTAAGAATTTATTAAAATCAATAAAAATCAATAGTTAACTTAGGTGTATTTCCTCCCCTCTCATTGGCTGAACATCTAATAAATGGCCGGTTACATAGACGTAACGTAACGGTTTGCAAGGATAATCTACAAGGAGACGAATAGAAAAACTTGGGCCTTAGAAGAAATGCACTGCGTTTTAAGTAATATCCTAGAGAACAAACGCACAGTGTACTATTGCCATGGTCACATTGATGCTTGAAGCTGTGTTGCGTGACTACACAGTGAGTTTCTAAGTGAACGGAGTATAGCATTTAATTCAGCATGCCACTCTGCGTTCTTTGAGCCACGTTACTATCTGATTGTAGTACCAAGCTAAGTCCTTGCCTTCCTAGCTTGGGGCTTCATCTTTAGAGATGCTGATATAGTTTGTGTCCTTAACGGCAATAGCAGCACTGTTCTTATAGAATAGCCTCGCTTTATTTCCAAGAGAGCATAAAACCCTGAGTTTTATATCAAGTTTGAGCAGTGTTTTATTTTGATAGCATTATTTTTAAAATTAGTTTGACTCGTATCGTTTTACTACTCAGTATAATTAAATCATATTTGTATCGTGCAGAACTGGAGCAGCAAGAGTGCAGTGTAGCAGAGGAGCTAATCTCTCGCCTACAAGTGTTCGAGGCGGTGTGCGGCGCGGTGGGCGGCGCGCTGCGGCCGCGCCTGGCGGACACGGCGCGCGCCGCCACGGCACTGGCGCGCAGCACGTACACCGCGCTGCGACACATGGCCGCGCGCACACTGGCCGCCATGTGCCGCGCCGGGTACCCCCGGGTCATGCACACCGTTATACACCAAGTTAGTATCTCTCGTCTGCAAGTGTTCGAGGCGGTGTGCGGCGCGGTGGGCGGCGCGCTGCGGCCGCGCCTGGCGGACACGGCGCGCGCCGCCACGGCACTGGCGCGCAGCACGTACACCGCGCTGCGACACATGGCCGCGCGCACACTGGCCGCCATGTGCCGCGCCGGGTACCCCCGGGTCATGCACACCGTTATACACCAAGTTAGTATCTCTCGTCTGCAAGTGTTCGAGGCGGTGTGCGGCGCGGTGGGCGGCGCGCTGCGGCCGCGCCTGGCGGACACGGCGCGCGCCGCCACGGCACTGGCGCGCAGCACGTACACCGCGCTGCGACACATGGCCGCGCGCACACTGGCCGCCATGTGCCGCGCCGGGTACCCCCGGGTCATGCACACCGTTATACACCAAGTTAGTATCTCTCGTCTGCAAGTGTTCGAGGCGGTGTGCGGCGCGGTGGGCGGCGCGCTGCGGCCGCGCCTGGCGGACACGGCGCGCGCCGCCACGGCACTGGCGCGCAGCACGTACACCGCGCTGCGACACATGGCCGCGCGCACACTGGCCGCCATGTGCCGCGCCGGGTACCCCCGGGTCATGCACACCGTTATACACCAAGTTAGTATCTCTCGTCTGCAAGTGTTCGAGGCGGTGTGCGGCGCGGTGGGCGGCGCGCTGCGGCCGCGCCTGGCGGACACGGCGCGCGCCGCCACGGCACTGGCGCGCAGCACGTACACCGCGCTGCGACACATGGCCGCGCGCACACTGGCCGCCATGTGCCGCGCCGGGTACCCCCGGGTCATGCACACCGTTATACACCAAGTTAGTATCTCTCGTCTGCAAGTGTTCGAGGCGGTGTGCGGCGCGGTGGGCGGCGCGCTGCGGCCGCGCCTGGCGGACACGGCGCGCGCCGCCACGGCACTGGCGCGCAGCACGTACACCGCGCTGCGACACATGGCCGCGCGCACACTGGCCGCCATGTGCCGCGCCGGGTACCCCCGGGTCATGCACACCGTTATACACCAAGTTAGTATCTCTCGTCTGCAAGTGTTCGAGGCGGTGTGCGGCGCGGTGGGCGGCGCGCTGCGGCCGCGCCTGGCGGACACGGCGCGCGCCGCCACGGCACTGGCGCGCAGCACGTACACCGCGCTGCGACACATGGCCGCGCGCACACTGGCCGCCATGTGCCGCGCCGGGTACCCCCGGGTCATGCACACCGTTATACACCAAGTTAGTATCTCTCGTCTGCAAGTGTTCGAGGCGGTGTGCGGCGCGGTGGGCGGCGCGCTGCGGCCGCGCCTGGCGGACACGGCGCGCGCCGCCACGGCACTGGCGCGCAGCACGTACACCGCGCTGCGACACATGGCCGCGCGCACACTGGCCGCCATGTGCCGCGCCGGGTACCCCCGGGTCATGCACACCGTTATACACCAAGTTAGTATCTCTCGTCTGCAAGTGTTCGAGGCGGTGTGCGGCGCGGTGGGCGGCGCGCTGCGGCCGCGCCTGGCGGACACGGCGCGCGCCGCCACGGCACTGGCGCGCAGCACGTACACCGCGCTGCGACACATGGCCGCGCGCACACTGGCCGCCATGTGCCGCGCCGGGTACCCCCGGGTCATGCACACCGTTATACACCAAGTTAGTACAATAACATAGCTCAGCAGGCCATCATGCTGTTTGCATGTTTATAGTTCTATTGGGACGCCAATGTCACTGGTGAAGTTGGGATCTACAAGGTTTGCCAACGAAAAGTGAACAATGCTTCTTCTCATGGTGGTCCATGAAAAGACAACTTTTAATAAATTAATTTATTTGTCTTCAAAGCCGCAACCATATAAATCAGTAGGTAAATAGAAAGAAAACCAAAAATAATTCTATGCTGTCTAATAAACGGGCGGAAAACAAAATAAAAAGAGTATACTGTAGACTCTATAACAATAAAAACTAATTTACACGTCGATAGTTTCTAGAATAGAATAAGTTACCACAAACAATTAAACAATGAATTGAAAACATGTTTAAAAATAAATTGAAAATTTATTTAATTGAAAATGTATATTATAACCTCAGAATACAGAAAGAAACAGAATCCGCCTTCAACAGTAATTGCAAGCCGTACGCTGTGTCCAAAATCAAAGCATGCGTCCCGCGCCCGTCTCACTTCCCACCCGCGTAATGTTGCTAGCTCAGACATTGTTTACCCGTTTTTGGGGAAAACGTTGAGTATTGGAGGTAAGATAATAATAAAATCAAAATTGTGCTTTTCTATAAAGGCAATATTTTATATCTGAGTAGGTACAGTCAGCGTCAAATATGTAGGGACGAACAGACTGTTCAAAATGATCCGAACAAAACTACAGGGTGTTAATGAATTCATGTAATTCCTTCAAACCGCGTGATCTGATTGACCCTGCATGGGATTTTTTCAGAATAAAAAAAAAAGTTTTCAAAAAATGAACCGTGGTATTCTGTATCTCAGTAATTTTAGCGTTCCAAGTTAACCGACTGCGTGGAGCGATATCAGGCTAGTCGTGCCCGTCAGCTGTGTTGCCGTGCCTTCATTAATTTATGCATGGCATCGAAATTTTCAATGAAATAAAAAAAGGGGTTTTTTTTTAAAATTTTATTCAATCTAAAGGTTACAGCTCATTAGACCCACCCGGCACCCGACCCGCAATGCCTCGCCTCGTGCGGTTCGTATTCTTTATATGAATTTGTATGGATGTGCGCTCACTACATCAACTCCGTAACGTGGCGGCTGTGAAATTCTACAAAATATGCGTCATGGGTGTCGTTTCCGTGGTTTTCAGGGGCGCTGGTGACGAAAATGAGGTCTAAGTCAATATCCAAGATGACGGCTGTAAGATTTTGCCCATGACGCATACTTATTTTGTAAAATTTCGCAGCCGCCATCTCGGATTTTGATTTTGAGCTCATTTTCGTCATCAACACCCCCGGAAACTATGGAAACGACACCCATGACGCTTATTTTGTAAAATTTTACAGCCGCCATCTTGGATTTTGACTTCGACTCATTTTCGTCATCAGCGCCCCCGAAAACCACGGACTCGAAACCCATGACGCATATTTTGTAAAATTTCGCAACAGCCATTTTGGATTTTTACTTCGACCTCATTTTCGTCATCAGCGCCCCCGAACACCACGGACTCGAAACCCATGACGCATATTTTGTAAAATTTCGCAACCACCATCTTGGATTTTTACTTCGACCTCATTTTCGTCATCAGCGCCCCCGAACACCACGGACTCGAAACCCATGACGCATATTTTGTAAAATTTCGCAACCACCATCTTGGATTTTTACTTCGACATCATTTTCGTCATCAGCGCCCCCGAAAACCACGGACACGACATACATGGCGCATATTTTGTAAAATTTTACAACCGCCATCTTTGATTTTGACGTTGACCTCATTTTCATCATCAGCACCCCAGAAAACCACGGACACGGCACCCATGACGCATATTTTGTAAAATTTTGCAGCCGCCATCTTGGATTTCTACTTAGACCTGATTTTCATCTTCAGCGCTCCCGAAAACCGCGAAAACGACACCCATAACGCATATTTTGTAACATTTCACAGTCGCCATCTTGGATTTTGATTTTGACGCTGACTGTACCTGATAATCTCAAGAAATAGAGAAGTCTAATAGGAATAAAACACGTTTTAGATAAAAAAAACGTTTAATTTAAGCCCTCAGTAGGTAATAAAAAGAAGGGAAAATCAAAACTCTTATACTGACAACACTAACAATATGGACGCATCATTCCCTATGACAATTACAAACTGAACAATTTATTGATTAATTAAATAAGACGATATCTGAATGTGCTACTTAAACGTGAAATGTGATCCCATCCTGTTTTGTTTTTAGCCCCGCTGCATTTTTATAGGTTCGAACGACACAAAACTGCATAATTTAATTTAATTTGACACCGGTAAATACATGTAGTCGTTATGATGTCCCCATAGTAACTGATCGACTACGCGTCAAACTACTCCGTTTAAGAGTAGTTTTTGATGCTTCAGTATTAGGCGCTATCACAGCTTCTGGTACTTTCTGTATTCTGAGATTATAACCTGCATGAGTTTTTTGATAAAAAATAATATTTGTAAGGAGCTAGTTTATTAAAATACTGTTGCATATCCGACTTGGGCAGACTGTTGAAACTAAAAATGTAATGTTCATTTATAATAACTAATGTACACAGTTATGCAATAAATATATCTTTATCTAGAAGCGAAACAGCCAACATCAGAAGTCAATGAATATTTTGACATTTCAAAATTGACAATTTCAGATTTATGATTACAAAGTTCTCTACTCTATCATTATAAAAACTAGTAATTGTTAAGTTCTTATTCATAAAACCCGTTTGAAAATTTGAGCTTTCACCACTTATTTTTAATGATGACTGAACTTGCCTTATTATGTACATCAGATATTAATGTAAATAATTGTTGCAGTTAATCCCTGCGTTGAGTGACGTCCGCAGCGACAGCGTACGTTGCGGCGCTGCGGAAGCGTTGGCGAGAGTCGTGGACGCGCTACAGCTACAAATTGTACCTTACATCGTGTTACTAGTCGTGCCTTTATTAGGTATGTTCATTATATTTCATTTTTAATTTTAAAAAATATTTACATATCGTCGCTTAGCTAACAATACCGCGCAACAAACTTTTAATACATTTTCAAAAAGGTCTTAAAAGTGCTAAATTATTGAATTTAAAATTAAAAAATTAAGCTATATCTGTAATATGTGCCATAATTATGTACAAACTGTAATATTAATATGACTCTGGTGATTCTCTCTAAGATGATTTGATGCGTGATAAAAAGAGTTATCCAATGAATATAAAAACCGTCATATTTTAACTTGAGCGGTATTGTTAGCTAAGCGACGATATCCCTATTTCAGAGACACATTAACGATTATAATAACTAAATTAATTTCTTTGGTCACCTATGTTGATTATGAAGCGCTAATTCCGCTAGCAAGTATAACTGCGCCAGTTGACTTCTGCAACCGGCCATCAGACTCGTATTTATGATTAGTTACAGTTTACTCACGTGCATTTTTTCGGAATTTCCTGACTAGTTTTGGGCCCAAAACGAGCTCTTAATCATGAGCTGAATACGCGGCCAGGTCGCGAGTATAACTAGACGGGCAATCCCGAAAAAATGCACGTGAGTAAATAGTAACTAATCATAAATATGAATGTGACTCACGAAAATTATAATACAAAGACTATCATACTGTGGAAATATCTGCAGTTAGTCGACTTTTGCAAGCTTTAGGGCGCTTTCAAATTAGACGGTTGTTGTCGGACTGTAGCCGTACCGCAGCGGTGCGGCTGTCAAGCTGCAAACGGGCGTTTGTATTTTTCCATACAGTTGACTCGGCCTGAGAGCAGTGCGTCGTCCGTACCGCGCACGCACGGCAGCAGGTCGGGCGTCATACTGCTCTCTCGTCGCGTTAACTGTATGTAAAAACACAACCGCCCGTTTGCAGCTCGACAGCCGCACCGCTGCGGCACGGCTACAGTCCGACAACAACCGTCTAATTTGAAAGCGCCCTTACGAACTAAGCGAACACTTGCGTAATAAAACTTCATAACGGATCATTAAAAAAAAAACTTTCTATGTGTATAAACTGCAACAAAAAACTACAACATGATTATAATTGTAGGGCGCATGAGCGACCATTGCGAGGCGGTTCGCATAATGTCGACGCGATGCTTCGCGTCGCTCATACAACTGATGCCTCTCGACGGAGGAGTGGCCGAGCCCCCCGACCTCTCGCCGGAGCTGCGCGCGCGCCGCCGGACCGACAAACACTTCCTGGAACAACTGTTCAACCCCAAGACTATCAAGGACTACAAGATACCGGTGCCCGTGTCCGCTGAGCTCAGGAGTTACCAACAGGTGGGTGGGAAGTCAGCTTACAGCGATATTTGTCGTGAATACTTATACGTGAATACTGTCGTGCTACATTAGTTGCTCGTCCCCGAAAATATGCCTGCTATTAATATTAGCTCTAAAGGCTCATTCGTATATTTCATGACGCGCCGATCAGGTTGCAGTGACGCTGCAGTTCTCGCGAGCGTATCTGATCTGACAGCGATCGCCTATTAAGAGAATACAAAAAGCGTTGTTTTGATCAAAACTTAACTGCAACAGAACTACTTTAGTTAGGTGAATCAGGCCCCTGAAAATATTACTCGGAAACTGTTATTTTACTTGCAGAAATTACAAATGTCGGATATTGAGAGTGAGCCGTAGTGGAGTGACCTATGTTGTCTGCAGCTTACACACCTAGCCAACGAAGGCCAACGAACGTCTTTTGTTGAATTTGAACTTACTTTGTACAGTACGAATCCAATTTCATTCGTTTTTTTGCGGTTTCGAGCCGTGTTCGTTGGCTAGGTGTGTGTACGCTGCAGTCGGCAAAGCGCCGTTTACCTGTAGGCGCATTCAAGCTACCGGGTGAAGCTGCGCACGCGACTAATTTTGTATCTCATAACATTTTTATCTTATTTCATGCACACAGGCTGGAGTGAACTGGCTTCGATTCCTCTACGAGTACAAGTTACACGGCGTGTTATGTGATGACATGGGTCTGGGTAAAACACTGCAGTCCATAGTGGTAGTAGCCGGGTCTCACTGGGAGCGCAGCAGGCAGCACGCGCCCGCACTGCCGTCGCTTGTGGTGTGCCCGCCTACACTCACTGGTAATATATTATTGTTACCCACATCTCGACTTTGCCCAGTGATAAACTTCCTTTAGGGCGCTTTCAATTTAGACGTTTCGTGTCGGACCGCTGCCGCACGTTTCCGTGCCGCTGGTTATAACCCGCTGGCGGGCCGCTGCAGTACGGTAGCCGTCCGACAGCAAACGCCTAGATTGAAAGCCTATCTGACTGCCGTGCGTTTGTATGCTAGTGATGTGACATCAGTCAAGCCATGGACTCTGACGAAGAAACATTATTGTTAGTGCTCTTGTTGAAAATTATAAAACAGAAACAAAAACAAAAACGACGCCCCCGTAAAAGAGCAGCACCAATGTTTTCATTAACATGTAATTCTGGTGATTTCCATAATCTTTATCCTAGGTTAAAACAAGATCCAAGCAATTTTTTTAATTATCTAAGAATGTTTCTACGTATTACTTGAATAAGTTAAAAGTAAAATTCAGCGGCAATAAACTGTTTTCAAACATATTATATCAGCTGAAGAAAGACTGCTGATAACATTGAGGTGAATAAAATAAACAACATATTTGTGATTTTATTTATTTCTACAATTATTTTCATTGGTTATTTGTTTTATACAAACTTTTAGTAAAAAGGATAATATTAAGAGGGCTATCACATTTTATCACCTCTCTCGAACAGAACATATTTTTAAGAATGTTAAATGAAAAGATGCAGTTTTGAAAAATGTAATCAATGGGCTCAGAAAATAATATTAATTTAATAAGTAATTTAAAAATACATTTTTATTGTGTTCCATAATAAACACAGCTTGCTTGTGTTTGAGAGAGGTGATAAAAGCAAACAAGTAATGAAAATTTTATGAAATTAGCTCTGTCGTCTATTCACCGCACTATTCAACAGCGAAATGAACACGTGGTGTTTTCGACGTTGCCGTCCTGTTGCCGAGCGTTCGCTAAATTGAAAGAGCCCTAAGGGCTCTTTCAATTTAGCGGTATGCTGTCGTCCTGCTGCGGTGCGGCAGCGGCGCGTTAGTCGCACTGCGCACGGACGATCGTTTTTTGTCATACAAAGCGCGCGGTGCGGCAACAGCGCGGCGCCGGCACCGCGAACGCTCGGCAACAGGACGGCAACGTCGAAAACACCACGTGTTCATTTCGCTGTTGAATAGTGCGGTGAATAGACGACAGAGCTATTTTCATAAAATTTTCATTACTTGTTTGCTTTTATCACCTCTCTCAAACACAAGCAAGCTGTGTTTATTATGGAACACAATAAAAATGTATATTTAAATTACTTATTAAATTCATATTATTTTCTGAGCCCATTGATTACATTTTTAAAAACTGCATCTTTTCATTTAACATTCTTAAAAATATGTTCTGTTCGAGAGAGGTGATAAAATGTGATAGCCCTCTTAATATTATCCTTTTTACTAAAAGTTTGTATAAAACAAATAACCAATGAAAATAATTGTAGAAATAAATAATATCACAAATAATAATGTAGTTTACTTTATTCACCTCAATGTTATCAGCGGGTGTACTACGCCATATCGAATGCCAAAACATCGAATATCAATTGATCGAACACTATAAATCGAATGTTCAAATGGTCGAACGTTCATTTCATCGAATGGTTAATAAATCGAACATTCAATAAATCGAACACTCAATACATCGAGTGTTCAAAATATCGAATGTTTGTTTGATCGAACGTTCAAAATATCGAATGTTTGTTTCATTGAACGTTCATCGTATCGCATATTCACTATATCGAAATATTAACATACTGATTACTTATTATATTAAATATTTAAAAACACTTGCATGGGTTTGAACTTTGAACCCACAACCCGGTGCATATAACAAGTGGGTCTGTAACCTCAGGGCTAACACGACATTTAATTTAATTAATAACTAACAAACAAAAAAAAAGTTTAAGCTGTGTTTTTCTTCGACATAGCCGTAATTTTTGTACACTAATATTCAATATAATAAGTAGTCAGTATGTTAATATTTCGATATAATGAATATGCGATGCATTGAACGTTCAATGAAACAAACATTCGATATTTTAAACGTTCGATCAAACAAACATTCGATATTTTGAACACTCGATGTATTGAGTGTTCGATTTATTGAATGTTCGATTTATTAACATTCATTAGATGAAATGAACGTTCGACTATTTGAACATTCAATTTATAGTGTTCGATCAATTGATATTCGATGTTTTGGCATTCGATATGGCGTAGTACACCCGTTATCAGCAGACTTTCTTCAGCTGATATAGTATGTTTGAAAACAGTTTATTGCCGCTGAATTTTACTTTTAACTTATTCAAGTAATTCGTAGAAACATTCTCTAGACGTTCTTAGATAATTAAAAAAATTGCTTGGATCTTGTTTTAACCTAGGATAAAGATTATGGAAATCACCAGAATTACATGTTAATGAAAACATTGGTGCTGCTCTTTTACGGGGGCGTCGTTTTTGTTTCTGTTTTATAATTTTCAACAAGAGCACTAACAATAATGTTTCTTCGTCAGAGTCCATGGCTTGACTGATGTCACATCACTAGCATACAAACGCACGGCAGTCAGATAGGCTTTCAATTTAGGCGTTTGCTGTCGGACGGCTACCGTACTGCAGCGGCCCGCCAGCGGGTTATAACCAGCGGCACGGTAAACGTGCGGCAGCGGTCCGACACGAAACGTCTAAATTGAAAGCGCCCTTAGTTTACGTTCCCTATTCTCGCGGGCGAAGTCTTTCATGTTGGCCTCCGTCTATACAGTCCGACATGAATCTAAATGAACTTGGCGAAATAAAGAATGAACATGTACAGTCGGGGCCTTGAAATGTTTACCACCCTAAGGTCTGTAATTGCTTGCACATTACTTTTTCATAAGGTCAATATGACATGAGTTGATATGACATCTTAAACCTTATTGCGTACAGTGTGATAAGGAATTGAATTTGAAATCTGATAAACATTTCGAGTCCGCGACCGTACTGGATTTGACAGGCTTTTTTTACATCCTCCTTCCCAAGCAGCGCTGCCATCCACGTTCATTTAGAGCCATGTCAGACTCTAGGCAAACCACCGTAAGCTTGGCTCTCCCGATGGTCTGCGGGACGAGGGATGGGAACGATTCGAAGAATTAGCCAGTTCGCTGTTATATATCGCTGCTGGCGGCCAAGAGGCGATTGGCTACTCGTTTCCCTCCCGCGTCCCGCAGACAACAAGGAGGGCCAAGCTTACGGCGTTTTACCTTTAGCTACTAAATGTTTCTAATTACATCTGCTTATTCTACAATACTATTCTTTTATTGGCTTAATCCCTGAGTACCCGCCATTATATTTTCTCAGCTCATAACACGTTCCAAAACGATTTCTAAGTTAGAATGATTATTATGTAAGAAAATGCTTTAACTTTACTCAAATTTTCTTGTACTGCCATCTAATCTCTATACCTATTTAATTTTTTCAGGCCACTGGGTATTCGAAGTGAACAAGTTCATACCGTCAAAATTCCTAAAACCTCTCCAATACGTGGGTATACCGTACGAACGTGAACGGTTACGTCATCACGTGAAACACTACAACTTTATCGTCGCCTCGTACGATATCGTTCGGAAAGACATCGACTTCTTTAGCAGTATAAAGTGGAACTACTGCATATTGGATGAAGGGCATGTGATTAAGAACGGGAAGACAAAGGTGTTTAAGGCGATCAAGCAGGTTGTTGCTAATCATAGGCTGATACTGTCTGGAACGCCGATACAGGTAAATTACATTGTTAAATATTTTGTAGAATAAAATTGATTTTGATGCGACGCTAAGCGTGAGGTCTAGCGGCAGTAAGGTTCTCAGTATCAGCCCGGAGTCTGGATTTGTGCCCGGTTGATGGCAATAGGCTCGCCCCCTATTACATGGGACTTAAACATAACGGTGAAATGAGGGTGTACTAAACATCTCTATCCTCCGGCGGGGAATACAGGCGTTATGTTATGTATGTAAAATCTCTAATCGAAGGAGATAAAAGTTGCACTAGACTCTGAAAAATATTCGTTTCATTTATAATCGTAGGCTTCTTTTATTTTGTACTTGTAACTCAAAAAGCATTTAAAAAGCTCATAAAAACGAAGCTCAGACGAGGGACAGTACTCGACGTACTTTTTTTGCGAAGCAGATGTCAAACAAATCGCGGAGGAGTTTTTTCTCAGCGAAAATAGACAGTATGGCTTCCTACGCACTCGTAGGTCTAAAATTGAGAAGACTAATACTAAAAAGTCCGTTATAGACGATCGACCGTCTACGCTGACCCTAAAGTTTAGTACACTATAACATGTCAAAGTTTTATATTCTCGTATTCTTTTAACAGAACAATGTGTTGGAGCTGTGGTCGTTGTTCGACTTCCTAATGCCGGGGCTACTGGGCACGGAAAGGCAATTTACAGCGCGGTACTCAAGGCCAATCCTCGCCGCAAGAGACGCTAAGGCCACACCACACCAGCTGCAAGCCGGAGCGTTGGCTTGTGAGGCGTTACATCGACAGGTAAGACAATTTAATTAAATCAGTTATAAATTCTAAAAGTCAATTAAGGTCGTGCTTTTGCATCTAATTGCTCAGTTGGCAAGGTTGATTTAGTAAAAAACGGAAGAATATGAACATCGTCTGTATATCAGAGATTTAGGGCATAAAATGAAGAAGAAAGTTTTTCTTCAATGAGTAAAAATTTAACAGGAAACAAACACTACTTCTATTTTTCAGGAAAATGTTCTCTGGTCCAGAACAATTCCTTATACCCCTTATAACAAAAGATGGTTAGGTCACCCGGGTCAGCTTAGGTAAATCCAGATTTAAAATATACCCATCACTTTATAACGTCATATAACAATAAGAGACTTCTATTTTAAAACCTCAGTTTTTCTTACACCGTCTTGTAACAGAGATTAGAGTGTTATGGCAATGTTTATGTCCTGCAATGAATTATTCTGATCGAATCGATATTATAATATTTTGCACTACATTCAAGTTTCATCCTAATTTTACCTCATCCAGGTTTTACCATTCTTACTGCGTCGTGTGAAGGAAGATGTCCTAAAGGAGTTACCACCCAAGATAACTCAGGACTACTACTGCGAGCTGAGTCCTCTACAGCGACGACTGTACGAGGACCTGTCCAGAGAACACATGCCGCACGGCATCACCTCGCATCATACGCACGTGTTCCAGGTATGTTGAATTCATAGACAAGAAGAAAGCAAGATTCGTGGCTTTTTAAAAAACAAAAAAAAAAGTTTTTTTTTTTAATTAAAAAAAATACAAAATTGTTTAAAATACAAAATCGTTTATTGCTTCATAAGTTTGCATACAAGTTTAGTGTTTGGAGCTTCCCTTTAAGCAAGTAATGCCTGTGTTGGGAATTGGGCTTTTGTGGAATTAAAGCGATCCGTGATGTAACAGAGTAGCCGTTGTTGGCGGTCATGTTTTGATCGAATAGCACTTCGAGACGTTGTGGGTCCCAAGGAGCATGTTAAGCCATCCCGAGGGAGTTGACATATAGCAGTTTTTATTGGAAATCAGAGCCGAAATGGTCAAAAGTTGCGTTGTGTCTCACAGTTATTTGAATGCGGGCGGCGGGCAGAACCAGAGTTTTGCTTCGTGTGAAATATTGATATTTAGAGCAGAAATAGACTCCAAAATATTTGGGAAAAGGCTAGGCAGATGTAAATCATCCCGACATTATGAAGATCTTTTTAGTTAACATTAATTAACAATAAAAATGTTCTTCCCCAGGCGCTCCACTACCTACAAAACGTGTGCAATCACCCGAAGCTAGTCCTGACAGCGGAGCACCCGGAGGCGCGCGCCATCGCCGCACAGCTGCACGACCAGCACTCCACCTTGGACGACATACAGCACTCCGCCAAGCTGCCTGCGCTCAAGTCTGTATACTATTCTAGCTATCGTTCCTCCATTGTAAAGCGTAGGTCTCTCCTAAACAGCTTGCAGCCTGTTCAGCCTGGACCTACAGGTCCCTCGCTCAAAAGCCATGGGTCAGGGAATGCAGATAACATTCACACAGCGTCAACTTCTTGTCATCATACGAAAGCTATAAGATTACCAAAGAGAACCTATCGTCCTATAAGTAGATGATAGCTTTCAATTAAATTGATGTCAAACGATCGCGCAAAGGAAGTAACTTCCTATCATTATGACGATGATAATGTCATTAAATACTGCGTTGTACTGTATTGGTTTGAATCTTCGATAAATAAAATGTCGACGGTTTGAACCCTCGACAGTACGATTGAACTTTTAGGCTGGTTCCCATTTTCGTCCGACGTTTTGACCAGTTTGCATTGATCGTAGTCACAAGCAGACTAAATAAATTCCCCCTCCGTAATAAATATTATCATGCAACGCAAAAGTTTAAAACTAATATATTTTGACTTTCTAGACAACTACTCCTGGACTGCGGCATCGGCACCCCGGCGTCTGACGTAGAACCCGAGGCCGTCGTCTCCCAACATCGCGCGCTCGTCTTCTGTCAGCTCAAGAAGATGCTCGACATTGTGGAGCAAGACCTTCTGAAGCGTCACCTGCCGGCTGTGACGTACCTCCGACTGGATGGAAGTGTGCCGCCGCATCAGAGGCATGCCATCGTCACGAGGTTCAACAACGACGTGTCCATTGATCTGCTGCTACTTACTACTGCGGTTAGTTCATAACAAATGGATTATATAATTGAAATATCTGTAGACTCGAAGATATTTCTGTTAAAGTATTGTCGAAACTGGGTATTTCAGATAATCGACGGGCTAAAGCTGTTTGATGAATCGAAAGTGTACTGCTGACCTCAGTATCAGTACACTACAGGCATTTATACGTTTGTGTTATTTATCTTTCGTAGATTCTCGGAATGCTCAATTCACTTTTAACAAAATTTATACGTTTCCTTGTCATTTGCATTCAAATGAATAGAGATGGCAATAGACTTAAGAGCCATTTTAGTAAAACAACCTTAACTATTGTTTATGAGTAAGTGCACAAATTCAAAATGCGTGTAAAAGAGAAACAAGTGATTTAAAAAACCGACGCTGTTTGCTACTGAAATCCGTAAAAATATTACTTAATGGAAGTGTTTTGTGAATTGTGAATCATAGCGTTTAATTCCCATCCCCAGGTGGGTGGTCTCGGTCTGAACCTGACGGGTGCGGACACGGTGATCTTCGTGGAGCACGACTGGAACCCCATGAAGGACTTGCAGGCCATGGACCGCGCGCACCGCATCGGACAGAAGAAGGTCGTCAATGTCTACCGGCTCATCACCAGGGACACGCTCGAAGAGAAGATCATGGGGTATGTTTTCCATGACCTATATTTTCTTAAATCAACTTAACAATATCTAATTACGATGTCGTCACTAGAACTTTCCCATCTCACATGCACAGATACCCAGATTCTGTGATGAAATCAAATAATTGGTGTATCTATACATATAAAAGGAGAAGCTGACTGACTGACTGACTGATCTATCAACGCACAGCCTAAACCGCTGGGGTTAGAAAGTTGAAATTTTGACAGTAGGTTCCTTTTGTAACGTAGGCATCCACTAAGAAGGGATTTTTCGAAATTCAACCCCTAAGGGAGTTAAATAGGGGATGAAACTTTGTATGGAAAATCGTCACTTAACGGGTTCAAAATCTCACGCAAGCGAAGCTGCGGGCGTAAGCTAGTGTGAAAATATAACCCGCAACACAGCTCCTGACTAGATAGCTGGGTAGTTTATTTACTGTCTAACTCTTGCAACATTTTCGGTATTCCGTATTAGCGCAGAATGTTTCTATCGCACGAGTACCACTACAAGCGAGTTAAAACTTCATGTTAGATTATTTACTCTGATTAACAAGCAAAAATGTAATTACTGTATTTCCTTCACAGACTACAAAAATTCAAACTGCTAACAGCAAACACAGTCATCAGCAGCGAGAACGCTGCAATGGAAACCATGGGCACAGACCAACTGTTAGACTTATTCAACTTATCAAGCAGCAACAGTGCCGCACAGTCGCAGCAACAGCAGGCCGGCCCGTCTGGCGCCAAGTCAGTACTTGAAACACTGCCCGACCTCTGGGACGACAAACAGTATGAAGAGGAGTACGACATGACCAACTTCATCAAAGGATTGAACAAAATGAGCGCCTGAGAGCAAATGGGCGACATAATCGCGCGTTGTAACAAATTATAGAGAAATAATTAATTTAAAAGTTTTCTGAAGACAATTTTGTGAACATTTAAGCAAATTAAGCCTGATCTGCGGTGCGAGCACAGATCTTTTATCGAGTCGATTCGAGAAATTTATCTATTCTAAACGTCAAATTTGACATAAGAGATAGATAAAACGACAACAGTTGTTTTATCTATCTCTTATGTCAAATTTAACGTTTAGAATAGATGAATTTCTCGAATCGACTCGATAAAAGATCTGTGCTCGCACGGCTGCATAGATTGGTTTTGCATGCTACTAAAAAGTGATTCAAAATACTTCTAGTTGTATTTTATACTCTAACCCCTTCATTACAAAAGGTGATTTAAACCAAACTTAGGGTTTACGTAAATTCAAAATATACCCATCACTTTCTAATGTCATGGAACAAAAAGAAATGGGGATATTTGTGTTTTTTTACATCATGTTTTGTAATAACAGGGATAAAGTTGAAGCGCAGAATATTCGATTAAGCTTCACTAATTATAATGATAGGCTTTAGAATGTGTTCGATTTTGGAAAAGCAAAATTGATTTTATATTGTAGGTGATTTGTACAATGTACTAAGTTAGGTTGGGGTTACACTGGCATTATATTCTCTTTGCCACTGGCGATACCGATGCGTTTAATGACGACTTAGTCCGGTCAAATTAGACATTTCAAAGTGCAAAAATTCGCATAGAGCTGAAAATTGGTACGAATGTTCGGAACACCATTATAAATCAAATGTAAAAAGTCCCCATCGATCCCACACTTGCAAAAAAAAATATTCAAGGTCAAAGTTCGCAAATATGGGTTTTTTGCGTTTTTTAGCCAAACGGTAAGTTTTATGATAAAAATAGATCAGACAAAAATTGTAGATTATGCAATTATCTATAAGAATTGTCTACAATTTTTCTCCTGAACGTCACCGTTTCTGAGATATAATGGTTGAAAAAGTTGTATTCTTCATAATATGCGTTTCCACGCCACCTGCAAGGTTGTATACTTTGCACGTTTTTTTAACTTGGTTTCCCCAATAGGCCTATCCCACAATCTATTGTGATCCTGTTTAATTCAAAACTATTTCAAAATATATAAAAACTGGTACTATTGTAAATGATGAAAGCCGTGTGAATTCTAAAAAAATTGGTCAAATTCTCCGTCTCATTCATAATCATCTGATAATTCTGCTTCCTCTTCTTCTTGTTCGTCTTCTTGTACTTCTTCCTCTGCTTGTTCTTCTTCTTCCTGCTGGGTGTAAGTAAATTGTTCTAACAGCGATGCATCAGATGTCTCCTTACTGATATCGTACGAATCCTCTTCTGATGGCGATTAACATGTACCAGTTGTCAAGGTCAGTCGTGCTCCAATGTTGAACCACCATCAGAAGAGGATTCATACAATATCAGTGAGGAGAAATCTGATGCATCGCTGTTAGAACAATTTACTTACACCCAGCAGAAAGAAGAAGAACAAGCAGAAGAAGATGTACAAGAAGACGAAGAAGAAGAAGAGGAAGCAGAATTATCAGATGATTATGAATGAGACGGATAATTTGACCTAAGTTTTAAGAATCCACACGGCTTTCGTCATTTCCAATGGTACCAGTTTTTAAATATTTTGAAATAGTATTGAATTAAACAGGATCACAATAGATTGTGGGATAGGCCTATCGGGGAAACCACGTTAAAAAAACGCGCCAAGTACACTATCTTCCAGGTGGCATGGAAACGCATACTATGAAGAATACAACTTTTTCAACCACTATATCTCAGAAACGATGACGTTTAGGAGAAAAATTGTAGACAATTCTTATAGATACTTGCATAATCTACAATTTTTATCTGATCTATTTTTATCATAAAACTTACCGTTTGGCTAAAAAACGCAAAAAACCCATATTTGCGAACTTTGACCTTGAATATTTTTTTTTGCAAGTGTGGGATCGATGGGGACTTTTTACATTTGATTTATAATGGTGTTCCGAACATTCGTACCAATTTTCAGCTCTATGCGAATTTCTGTTAACCTACCCCTACTTTTTGAGCTAACTTGACCGGACTAACTATGTACTGGCCATAAAATAGATCCTTAAGAATTATTTCAAAATATTATAATTTCAAGAAAAAGGTTTTATGAAGAAAAGATGAGGACTGGCCTCGTTGGTCTATTGGTCGCAAGCGCGACTGCTGAGCGTGAGGTCTTGGGTTCGATCCCCAGGTCAGACAGTGTTGTTGAGTTTTTCCATGTGGATTTTCTCAGTAGCAACCTAGAGTCTGGATTTATGACTGGTTGATGGCAATAGGCTCGACCCCTATTACTTCGGACAAACATAACGGTGAAATGAGAGTGTACTATACACCTCTGCCCAACCCTTTGGGGAAGACAGGCGTGATGTTCTTAAGAAAATAGGTAAAAACAAAACTTCTTTTATGCCAGTGTTGCCGCAGCTCTATGACTTTCCTTCAAAGTGTAGACAAAATTAAACCTTACAAACTAAGCTTTTCACTAGCTTCGACAAAGTCTTGCTTTGAAGGTTGGTCGCTATGTTTGAAGAGGCTGACCCATTCTAGTAGATATATTATATGTAGACACAGACAGCTTTAGCGAGTTGCCTTAGTGAAAGTTCTATGAATCTTGTATTTCTTACAATTGTGTAGTTTTTAGAGGAATAGTATCATCACACATTAATGTTCCATCATTCTTATTACATCTATACAACACACTATAGAATAAAAACATTAGAGTGCTGATAAACTTGGAATGAGCATTCTAGCGAATGTTACAAAAGACAATATGTATGAATATTCAGTTCAAGAAAATTTAAAAACAGCATACTCGATGTTCTGTTACAAGAGAATGCTCAAGTTTATCAGCACCCGTCCACTGCACTGTGTGCTATCTAAAATTTGGTCAATTATCTTTCACATTTAGAAGAAATTTTGTAAGTGATTAGCACTTTTATATTATATGTAAACACATTTTAAAAATAGGTTCAGCTGAATGCTATCAGTAATTAAAAATAATTACGCTTACCGTGAGAAAAAAAATGTATTTCAATGGTACCGATTCTGTTGTGCATAAACTAAAGTTAATTTAGGTTATTGCCATCTTTTTCACTGATCAAATAAGAAAGAGACGGACGTAAATAAGAGATGTCAAAGTTAGTTGAACTAAAATTTCCATACAAAAGATGACACGTTAGAACGTGTCGACTAAAAAATACGGTGAAGTTTAATGCTTGTTTCCCACGGTCCGTGATATCGCGCACCGCGACACACGAGCTCGCACCGACGCACCATAGGAAGAGACTCGTCCGTGGTAACGCGGACGCGTGCGGTGCGGTGCACCGTATCCACATGACACACCCTCATAATGTGGCTTCCCACGGTGCGTGATTTTACGGATGATACCACGCTCAGCCGGTGCGCGCTACCACGCACCTTGGGAAGCCACTTTAGGCGTAAACTAGTTTGACATCTCATCTTAGTTTTTATCTATCACCGTCCTTTTCTCGCGCTGTCGGGTTAGTAAAAGATAGCAATTCTCTAATTTTACTTTAGTTAGTGAACAAGAGAATGGGCAACATTATCTATTTTAGAAACTTATAGCATGAATGTTTGATGCGAGTTATTCAAAGAAACATTGAAAAATATCAATAACATTACTTGTAACCTTCACAATCTTTTCCTAAAGTTCAAATATTGATAGATTACATTTTTATCATTACGTCATCATAATAGTTATATATAAAAGATAAAGTAAAGTAATATATTAACTCCATACAAGTATAGGTGAGCAAGCCAAATTAATTTAGATGTAAAATTATTGTAACCTACATCACTGACCCATGCTTATTATTCTTAAAAAATATATTTATTTACTCATTACTTACGTAAACATTTTAGTTGTGTGATTCTGTAAGCTATTTTCAAATGTAAGGTTCCTTGTGTAAGAAATTACCTCATTGACTTGATTTTTCTCTACGATTGAATAGTTAATTTATTATTGTAGCGTTATAAGGAAGAGTCATGCTGCTTTAGTCATTTTTGTAGTTTTTAGTGAGGCGCAGCGTCGCGGGTTTGTTTTACTTTTTAGTTTGAATGATTTTTGTTTTCTGTTTTGTACCTGCTCAATGTAAAAGGACAGTAATGAGAAATGTTTTAGTATTTTTGTTTTGTTTAAAATTTCATTTTCAATGATTTGATATCATTTTGCGGACATAGAAAATAAACGTGTAACAAGCAATAAATATTTATTTTTTCTATTTCGTTCAAACGCAGTTCTTTGAAACATTTTGTTGTCAACGACTACCTGTCTTTCTATGTCCATGAATTTTATTAATGTGTCGACGTAAATAACTTGTGTGATGTTATGCAGTATCACGCGTACTTCCAGTCTAATTGATGTAGTTAAATCTATGTTTGTTTACTTGTCTGGATAAAAATAAAGCATTTTTTAATAATTCCTGTTTTTATTACAACCCAAAAACTTCCTACAAGAAATCAGAAAACATATGGTATACTCATTGACTTAGAATAAGTCTAAGTCAATGGGTATACTAGTGATACTAGTCTAAACCTATGACTACATAGGTTTGATGACCTATGACTACATAGGTTTAGACTTTTTTAGAGCCGGTGCCCACTGACGCCACGGCATAGCATGGCGTGGCAAATGTTTTTTTTCGTGGACAAATGATTTTCGACCTTATCCACCTTATTACAAAAGATGGTCTAAGAAAAACCTAGGTTTTAAACTAGTCCCGTCTCTTTTTGTTATATGACGTAAGAAAGTGATGGGTATAATTTAAATCTGGGTTTACCTTAGTCTTGGTTTAAACCATCTTTTGTAATAAGGGGGTGTGAGTTTAGCACTGACATTGTTTTATTCTAATCGAAACGTATCGCGTGATGACGCTACTTACCGTGGCATGCCCGCGGATAATCACGTCATTCCCCAAGATACTGTAAAGGCCTCTACACACCAAAGCCGCCGGCCCGGCGGCTTCACCCGGCAGGTTATTGCCAGCGGGTTATTGCGGTCAACTAAGAGAGCGAACATGATGCAAAACAAGGCTGGCGGACCTCACTAATTGTTTTGCGTCATGTTCGCTCGCTTAGTTGGACGCAATAACCCGCTGGCAATAACCTGCCGGGTGAAGCCGCCGGGCCGGCGGCTTTGGTGTGTAGAGGCCTTAAGAGGCCGGCGGAGGCTGCTCGCAACTGCAATTTGAAACGAAGGCAAAAATCCGACGAAATATTGTTATCTCTGTTTCGCACTTCCCGACGCGTTGCGAAGCCGCGCGTGAGCGTGTGTGAATAGTGTTTATGTATGCGTGTGTGATTAGCGTTTAGTGTTTACCTTTGTAGTAATTATGTTAATTATTTGCTTTATTTTTGTTTGTTACATTCGGCAATTGTTAGTGTATGTGCAGAATAGTAATGCGTTTTTACGAAATTTGTCTACAATGTTTTTATCTCAAATGTTAGAATATCTCTAAATCTAGGCTTTGTAGAAAATAAAACTGGGTTACTTACCTACTTTTTCCATACCTACCACTAATTTAACGAACAAGTACATATACGGTTCGCCTGAAAATCTGAAATCTAAGTACCTATCTACCTACTTACGCCCGCCATAAGTTTTACGTCCCAAGGATAAATAACAGCATTCTCGGCTGCGAATGATAAAAATAAAAAAACCGGCCAAGTGCGAATCGGACTCGCGCACGAAGGGTTCCGTACCATTATCTATAAAAACGGCAAAAAAATCATGTCTGTTGTATGGGAGCCCCCCTTAAATATTTGTTTTATTTTAATTTAATTATTTATTTTTAAAGTGAATATGTAACTAAATATTCTGTGAATATTTCAAGCGTCTACCTGTTGCCGTTAGCAATATCGAGCAAAAACGAGCAAAAAAATCACGTTTGTATGGGAGCCCCTTTAAATATTTGTTTTATTCTGTTTTTTAGTATTTGTTGTTATAGCGGCAACAGAAATGCATCATCTGTGATAATTTCAACTGTCTAACTATCACGGTTCATGAGATACAGCCTGGTGACAGACGGACAGCGGAGCCTTACGGTACGGAACACTAAATTTACTAGCCAGTGCCCGCGACTCCGTCCGCGTGGAAGTCGGAAAACGAAACTGTGTCGCAGCAACTAAATAATGTACTTATATGTACTCAATATATTACAATAATAGACAAAAGTGGCCCACCAGGGCACTAACATCTTTTGAACCATTTCTTCAAGTAGAGTTTCAGCTCATCTTGATTGACCGTTAAGATTCATAAAACCTATTATTTCAATACATTTCCTTGCTAAAATGGATTATAATTGTGTATTGATATTTATTGTGAATTAATATGTTACACGTTGTTTACATATTTATAGCTATCGATTAATTGTTATAATTTCATTTCACTATACTTACATAATTATAGTTATAGACTGATAAAAATTAAACCGTTCCCATTTATTAAATAAACCACGGCGATGACAGGCTTTTTATAATACTGAAAATAATGACCATATAATACATAGGTAAAGCTAATTTGAAAACTGAGATTCGAACGCAGAACATGTACGGCCACCGATCTCTCACTACAGCATTTTGCTACGCTGATTTCTGACGAATTCTCTGAAATTAGATGATATTCTTAGGAAACATCTGCTCAATCCTCATTGTAAGTAGCGTGATAATACATATCTCACTTATTAAGCTTATCTTGGATAATACCTATTCAACGTATTAAACTTAGACGTCTCAGTATGTGGAATACTTGGAAATAATGTTCCACTGCTCAGCTCCTATAATAGCGTGATGGTATATATAACAGCAAAAGCGCAGCTTTTTATGCAACACATCAGTGAAAGTCGCATCAAAATCAGTCAAGAGAATTTTACGTGATTAATTATACATTAATTATACAGTATGTGAAAATAATGTTCCTCTGCTCGGCCCCTATGAACAAATTATACATTAATTATACAGTATGTGAAAATAATGTTCCTCTGCTCGGCCCCTATGAACAAATTATACATTAATTATACAGTATGTGAAAATAATGTTCCTCTGCTCGGCCCCTATGAACAAATTATACATTAATTATACAGTATGTGAAAATAATGTTCCTCTGCTCGGCTCCTATGAACAATAGCGTGATGACATATGTACCAGCATAATCGTCGCTCTTTACGCAACACATCAGCGAAAGTCCCATCAAAATCCATCCACGGGATTTTAAGTGATGCCCAGACAGACAGAGAATATTTCCAAAAAAAAATGTTTTCGTTTCTGTATCGATAGTATAGTACCCCCAATCGAAATTTTGGAAAAATATTAAATGTGCAGACAAAGTGAGCTTTGAGTTTTATTCATAGTATAGATTCATAAATAGGTAAGTCTGCCCATGCACACATTTACATTTGTTACTATACTACGTCAACACATCCAAAGTGTTCTGTCCCGCGCCCCGCGCCCCCTCCAGCTCGATGCTTGATGCGACAGCACGACTAGCCGCTCAATATTTGTGATTAATTTGAATGTGTGCCGTAATACCAAAAATAATAAATGAAAACTCAATGCTTTTACAACTTTTTTTTTATATTGTGTAACATAACAATATAGGTAAGTCATGTTTCGAAATAAACAATATTAAAAATATTACCGTTTTTAATATAGAACAGATGAGATGAAAACGTCTTATATATGCTGTAAAAATGTTAGAAATTCAATTTGTTTACAATTCGTTAGAAGTCAATATTTTTCAAAAAAAATCAAATTGAAACCTAGGTAAATACTGTCTTGTTCCGAATAACAGCATAATAAGGTAGAAATATGCTCAAACTGAAAATGATTTTGGTATTACGTTTCTATGGACAATTCATCGTCCGCCGGCCTCTTAACTCGTTATTCCCTGGGATACTACGGCACGGCGCCGGCGCGGCGTCGTGACATTTCACAAGATGCACGCCGCAGCAACACGTGAGACGCATAGTTTACTGTTTTAAGTTATAAGGAAACTGAGTGCTAAAGGTGTCTCTCTTCTTCAAAATCAAAATCAAAAGTTTTTATTTCACATAAACCATTACAGGCGCTTATGAAAAGTCGAATTTAGGTGCACGGTTCCAATTAGTCGTTTCCTATGGAGAAGAGCCGGCAAGAAACTCCATGGTTACTCTTTTAAAATCCATATCTTTAACAATTTGAGTGGGTACAGTTATGACTTAGAATAGTTATGAGAGAGCAGAGTAGACTTAAGAGCAGGAACCACACATAAAAGCAAAATGAAAAATATGGTCAGAAATTAACTAGGTATCCAGGCATCTAGCAAGTCTACAAAGCTCTCACATTTACAAAAAGTAAAAGGACGCTAAACTATATAAAACAACTGACATGGTTAATTGTCATCAAAACACATTACAAAGAAAATCACTGTAATAAGATAAAGATATCTTGAGAGTAACGTTAGTAATAAAATAAAATAAAGCTAATAGTAATGAGGTTAGTTAATAGACATAGGTACACATACGACGTTAATGAGGTACCAGGGAAGCCGCATGTGCAGAAGGAGTTATTGCCAAACACCTTTATCTTCAACGTAGTCCTTAGTCTTGTAATATGCTTTTTGAATAAGGACACGTTTAATATGGGCTTTAAACTTTCCCTCGGTAAGATCAGTTACAGATTTCGGTAGCTTATTATAAAAACGCACGCCATTTCCTAGAAATGACTTATTAGTTTTAGTCAATCTAAATTTGGGAATCACAATTTTATGTTTGGGTCATACACAAAAAGTGGACATTAAAAATATAAATAATAAAACTTCACGTATTGTTATGAAACGTTGTATTTATTTAAAATTAGTTAAAAATATTCTTACAATAATATCACTAGAGATCAGTCTTGGATATTTTAGGAATAAATCACGTTTTTAATAATTGTACGTCTACAGAAGAGATCGAGTTGTCTACGGAAAATAACAAAAATGGCCTTACATAATCACATCAATAAGATTAAAATTTAAAACCACGAAAAAAAAACTTACAAAAGGGTCCTCCTTGCGCCCTAAATAAGTGATGATAAAAAATGACTAAGGTGGGTACAAAAAAAAAAAAACAAAAATTGTCCACAGAACAGAAATTAGACTTCTGTGGTCATAGAAAGGAACCAAACATTAAAATATATTGTCCTCGTCTGAATCATTCCACATAGTATGCGTCGGCCGTTTTTCCTTTGGTAAATCTTCAGATGATTCAGAGTCATCTGAATAGATTCTTCTCTTCTGGGGCCTACGCCTTTGATTAAATATTTCGATAGAAAGGTCTGGTGTCAGTCTATCTGAGAGTCCTGGTGAATTTGGCTCAGTCGGTGCATCAGGAGTAGCTGGAGCCACAGGAGAATTAGGCATAGACATATCCACAGACGAGCCTGGTGATGTTGATCTTCCAGAGCAATTAGGCGATGAATCAGGAGTGGCGATGGTTCTAGATGTGCTAGGCATTATCGGATCCCTCATGTGCTGTATTTGGATTCGACCCATTTCGTAATGTGGACAGATCTTGTTAGGGCCACACACCAAGCAACTTAGACGTCTCGCGTGGATAACATCTGGTTCTTCGACACTCCATGATAACTGATGAACTCCAAACGTACCTTTGAAAGGTCGTGTAGTGCTTCTGTCTAATACTTGTTGAATTTCAGGAATTAGTGATTCATTAATTCTATAAACTTCTATTCCCTTACAATAGTTGCCCAAGCATAACATCAACTCGTCTAAACTAGCCACATCGTGGCCTCTTGCAACGTGAGTATCGCAAGTTCGTTTGATGCAACCACCCACTCCATCAGGTGCACCTTTGCCATGCCCCCGTTCGCTATAATGCCAAATGATGGAGTCGACACCAAACTCTTTGCTTAAGTATGATGCGATCAAGTGGAACATAGATTTGTTGCGATATTGAGTAGAAGGCCCGTCACTCAGAATGTGCAAATTTTTCAAATATGGAGATAACTCCTTAATTCTATTTACCAATGCCTTTAAATGAACACATATGAGGACTGGATCATGCCTAATATTTTCTGACACGGTGCAGAAAGATGTCGTTTCTGAATAATTGTTTGGAGGTTCTAATTGTGTAGAATAGTAGACGGAAGTATGTAAGGATAATTGAATCTTTGAACCGCCAAAATGAGCAGATTGTATTTCTTGACCATATTTACACTGGTAATTTTCAGAAAAATCTATATGGAGAAGTCCGTCTATCGGCGATAATTGTGATTTTATATTTTGAATGACCTTGAATTGATGGATCACATATGCAACATGCTTCATATAAGTCGGTAAATTAGAGTTGAATATTTCTACAAGAATCTTCTTCGTAGTTTGTACCTTTTCTTTAATAGTTTTCTTGCATTGTTTTGGCTCTCCTTTAATAACGACAGTTACAGCTTTTGTTACCCATCTCTCGTAATTTATGGTATCATTATCAACAAAGTTATTACACTGAATAGATTTATCCTTGCAATCAGGGCAATTTCGTTCCAAGCAGATTACTTTCAGGGTATTATTGCAGCACAAAGACTTCATCAAGGCACCTGCCGACGCATACGGAATAATTTTTGAACGAAATAGTGCTTGAATAATATAATCATTATTTGTGTGTATAGCACATAAACAAGTGTTCCTAGCATCTACTTTAGGGAACAAGACCCAAAATGGGCGGTTTCTACGGAATGTTTCATAGGAAATAGATATACCAGTCTTATTCACAAATGCCTTATGCAAATTCAAAAGTGAGTCATTTAAAAAGCGAATTTGTTCTTTGGTCTTTCTTCTTGTAATTGTGTCTTTTTTTCCCGATGTCAATCTGCTGTGTTCATCTTGCAGTAAAAAATCATGAATTGCCTTTCTTATCTCTTGAGTCTTCATCGTTTTTGTTCTTCTTTTAGAACTTTCTTTTTGCTTCTCCTGTCTATTGGTTGTTCTTAAATGTCGCATTCGGTACTTGGCCATTTTAGACTCCAATTCAAGAATTTTTCTTTTCAAATAATTATTTTCTACAACAAGTCGTCGTCTATTGCGTGTAGCCACTGCTCTGCCAACATGTATACGTGAAAACGAAGGACTCGATGGAGGTGTGTTCTCTTGCACAAAATCACGTTCCGTTTTCTTCATTTTTTCTTTGTCACGTTTATTTTTCGCCTTTTCTCTCCACATTTTCCTGATCTGCCTTTGTTCTCTTGGTGTGTAGTCTTTGATAGTCTTAATTGCACCCTTCTGTTTTTTTCTTTGGTATCTTTCCCTATCCTTCCTTCGTCTTTCTTCGAGGGCTGCTTGATCCATTTTTGCCCGAGCGCGGCGTATGCTAAGCTTTTTTTGTTCGCGCCTACGTTTCTTTTTTTCTTCTTCTGATAGCTGGCTTCTTGACCGACTTGTTCGAGGCATAGCAACTGAAGCAAAAGATCCCAAGCGTCAGCATTATAAGCAACACAATACAAAAACAAAGCTACGCATTCGTTAGAATTGTAAACGCAATTTAAATTTAAAGATCTTATGTCAAGACTTATTAATTTTATTGAAAAGTATTTTCTGTAATTTTATCCGATTTTTTCTAAGCACAAATGCAAATTGAAAGTGATGGACAGAAAATACATCATGAAATTATAAAGGTTCCTTATTCAACTACGAAACTCTAAAATGTAAGTAAAAAAACTTTGGTTTTATTTTGCAAATACAGTGAAATTTCATTACTACTTCACTTCTGTTGACATAACTCTCTTCTGTAGACACTATGTCTACAGTAAAGATGTCTACACGAGAGACACATGTTTAAGAAATCAAAGATGGCATCCTACATTATGAGGTTAGAATTCTAGCAATGTGATATTTGCATACTGCTCCCTTAAGTGTATACTATCTTGATATTTTTATTTATTTAAAAAGGCTACTTACCCCGGAATACTTTGCACAGAAAAGAACCACTGATCTCAACCAAAATCCTGTGTAATTGCTTAATATTATATTTATAACCGTCACACGCACTATATGTCTAATTTACAATCGGGCAAATGACGGAGAATACAGTGCTGCCAACAAAAAAAAACAAAATAATAACGATGCGTTCAGTTTAGGCAAAATTTTGCTTGTTTTATGCGTCTACAGAAGAAGACCTAAAATCTGTGAACGAAATGTTGATACGTTTTATTTTACACTTTAGTATTGTTTTTTTTTTATTAAGTAGTGTAATGTAAATTTGATAATATAACTGATGTTATGAAACGAAATAAAAGTATGAAAGTATGTGTTGTATATTTTTAATTGTAACGCAAACTCAAGTAATTGGCATCCGAACAGTCTACAGAAGGGGATTTTCTCAGTTTCAAAATGGAAAATATAAATGTAAATATCACTAAAGCGTGATTTTTTTATGAATCCAGTAAAGTTTTTAAGAAGAAATAATCATTGAATGCATTAAATGTTGATGTAAAACCAAAATAAGGATTTTATGTTACATGAACATATTTTTTTCGATTTTTGTGTATGACCCGTTTATTACGTGTATTTTTGTCATGAAAATCGCTTCTAACATTAAACATATGCAAATTTTTCCGAACATACATAATATTTTCAAAGATATAGTGTGACGGCAAGGTAAGTATATTAATATCTTTGAACACGTTTCTGAGGGACTCGCGGGAACCCATATTGTAGATTGCACGGATTGCTCTCTTTTGTAAAATAAAAACAGAATCTACGTCAGCTGCTGAGCCCCACAACAGAATGCCGTAGGACATAATGCTGTGGAAATATGCGAAGTATACTAACCTAGCTGTAGCTACATCAGTCAGCTGCCTAATTTTCCTAACTGCGTATGCAGCAGAACTTAACCTAGCCGACAGGGCAGTAATATGCGCACCCCACTGCAATTTTGAATCGAGAGTTATACCTTAAAATACGGTGTCATTAATTGTGTTAAGATTATTGCCTTCCAGCATTAAATTTAAACCTACTTGGGGAACATTTGGTAGTGAAAACTTAAGGCATTTTGTTTTGTTTGCATTTAGTAATAGATTATTGGCTGCAAACCATTTAGAAAGAACAGTAAGGCTCTCGTTAACATGTAAAACGTCCCTATCTTTTCTATCTATTTTAAAAATAAGGGAAGTGTCATCAGCAAATAAAATTATGTCTGATAAGTCGGTCATCATATAGGGTAGATCATTTATATAGGTTAGAAACAGGAAAGGTCCAAGAATTGAGCCTTGAGGCACGCCCATTTTAACTAGAGAGCCCGAAGATATCGCACCGTTAGCACCAACTTTTTGCTGTCTATTAGATAAATAGGAGAAAACAAGGTCAGCAGCTCGGCCACGAATTCCGTAGTGGTGTAATTTACAGATGAGGGTGTTGTGGTCAACGCAGTCAAAAGCCTTGGAGAGATCACAGAAGATGCCAATAGCATCCTGAGAGCTCTCCCAGGATTCCAAAATATGAGTGACTAGTTTCACTCCTGCGTCAGTAGTCGACCTACCTTTCGTGAAACCATACTGGCGACCATGCAATATCCCGTTCTGGTCAAAATGAGACATCATCTGATCAACCAAGCACCAGATTGTGCCTGCTTTCGTCTCGACGTGGTATGCCACAAGATCGTGTGGTGTGTCGCGGGATTCTTCAGTATGCTGCGGGATACCACAGAATGATTTGGTATGCCGAAGCGTGCCGTGCCGCGACATGCTATGCCGTGCCGTCAGTGGGCGCCGGCCCTACACTCAATAAAAATTGAAAATTATGTGGTCTATTCCGTTTGTTTTGTTTCTGCCGGATGCCGGCTAAGCGGTGGGCCCGCATATCACAAAACTGGAGCCCTGACACTGTTAGACGGGGTCGCGGCAGACCTAAAAGAAGCTGACGGGACGCCTTGGATGGCTTCCTCAGGAATTGGCGAGATGAGACACAACATCAAGGAAAATGGAAGGAATGGGGGAGGCCTTTGCACAGGAGTGGGACAGCGCAGCCTAGCTAAAAAAAAACTGTTGGTATTTTCTTCGACCAAAGGCATTCCCCATATTTTTTTAACGTTGACATGTGCATCGTGTGCATCTATTGAACAAATGGACCGAATAATGTCAGTATTAAAAATATCATGATCTATAGAAAGGAAAACATTCAGTGGTGTTGAATGTCTGAGATTTGCCATAATAAGACCTGCATTTATGCTACTAGTTACTAGCTTTTATGAGTAAAATATATAATTTGATGATAAATACAGCGCCTTATGCAAAGAAAATAAGTAAAGGGTAACGCTCGAAGAATACGCGCGAAAAAACGCGTCTTCATAAACGCTCTAAGTTCGTTTTACGCCACTAGTGGCGTAACTATGTAACCAAGTGCCCCGGAGCAAAAATGACATTGGGGCCCTATTTAAATTAAACTAAATACTTTGAAGGTGCAAAACTACTTCATCATCCTTATCAACCTTATCGCCCACTGCGGCGCATAATAAAGCAAAGCTATTTACTAGTAAGCATTATGTAGGTATAACGCAGCAGATAATTATTTAATCGTAATTCCTAATCATATTATAAATGTGAAAGTTTGTTTGTTTGTCACGATTTCACGTAAAAGTCGTTGGTTAGGGGCCAAAAAGTTAAAATCAAAAATTCTTTATTCAACTAGGATATTATACAACTTTTTCGAACGTCGTTCATGGAGGCCGAGGGGCCCCTCGAGCTTGGGGGCCACGGTGGACTGCCCCGCCTAGCCATACGGTAGTTACGCCACTGCAGGCATCACGCTGCATTAAACTACGCAAACGCATCTCCATAGACGAGGCCTTATTATGCTGTATTGTTAAAAGAGAGAATAAGGCGTGTGTGGCTGCTGAAGCCAAGTGAATTAGTGGCACCGACGATCCAGCACCGCAACCTTTTTGTAAGATCTTAGCGTATTTCATACCTTGCTCCGAGATGGGGGGGATATAATTATGAAAGGCAGACTCGTGGGTATATGCTCTAAGGTATGGTGGCCATGGGAAGAGTTAGGAATAACCTTACGATATTGGGAATCGAGTCCAAGAGCTTACTTTACGTGTAAGCCGTTTGGCCCGCGTTTGTGGGTAATAATAACGTGAATTCATTTTCTTCTGCCCATGATGATGACTATAGTATAACTTTGTCCAATATTTAAGTTACTCTTTGACGTTGTCTGAATCGTATAATTAATCAACAATAGTGGTGAGTAGGACGCTTATCTTTTGATGTATGGCACTCCTTACATTTGGTCTTGCGTTCAACGAAACGTAATAATGTTAGTTCAGAAACAAGCCGCTAGAGCGCGCCAAAGTGCATCAACACCATGGCGAAAGCGACGTCAAGCGTGTGAATAAATTTTTGTTTTCTACGTGAAAATGTTGTTTTCCACTTGTTTGTAAGTTGAAAGACTCGAAATAAACTAACTCGCAGTGTGTACATATTGTCTAGTGTAAATACTGAACGTCAAAAGTTAGAAGTTTTGTGTGTGAAGTTGTAACGAACTCTCGGATCACTTTGGAGTTCAGGTGTCAACGAGGTAAGAAACTGATGCTTAATCCAATATTACGACTTCTAAAATTAACGCTCCCGACGCTAACATGAGTTATTACGTCCAAACAAGTTACGATTAGCCCCAAATAGTATATTCTTTACAATATCAAGTACGCACAGGTAGGTAATAGTTATAAATAATTCACTGTAAGGTTAGGATCTTGTCTTAGGTTGTATTGAAGACATTCATACAAGTTTTGTTATTATAACTGGAATGTTATATGAATTTGGTTATTTCGTAGCGGGATGGTGCTTACAAAAAGTTTTTGTTTACAAACTTGTGAAGTACCTACCTACTTACCTACTGACCTCATATTTTTTTTACATGTGTGAGAGGTTCCTTTAGGATGAGAGATACAGCTCTATTTATATAAATATGCATACTTTTAATAAGAAATGAATGTTGTTATTGTTTTGTTGGTAAGTTTTTTTCATGATTTGGTTGTTGTGAACACTGAAATAAAGTTGCATCCTAAGTTTTTTTATATGTTATACCATCCATAGACATCCATCTATTGTTAATGGACAGGAATGTACTTGATAACAAACTTTTTTCCTGTTTTGAGAATCAAAGAAAGTTAATTCTGTTTATTCATCATCTGTGTTTATTTGTTATGTAATAAAAATACAAAACAACAAGTTTATATTACTAACATTGAAGTTACAATAGTTGAATATAAAGTTATTCAATATTCTCAAAGAAATATTTACTTCAAAACATTATTGTATGTATAATTAGCTCAAACGGCAGAAAAAACTACAGTTTTTTTTCTTTTGTACAGCAACTAGAAAGCCATCTTAAAATGTAAGTACTTATTAACAACAATTTTTGGATAAAAACTACATCCAAAAAGATAATTTTCTTCCTGCTGTAATAGATAAACAAAGTAGGTTGGTGTTAGGAAGGTTTAATAACAGAACTAATTAATACCTATTCTTTTCTAATACCTAAATTGCATGAAAAAACTGTATGTAGTTTCATAAACATTACCGCATGCGAGCATAATTAGTATTTGACCTAATTATGTCTCATTCATGTGTAATTATTTTTATTTTGATTTGTTTACCTCAATTTAAACTTTTTCAGATGCTATTATCATATTCATAGTTTTGAGTAGGATGATTTAGTTGCCAAGTAAGTTCTTCAGTTAAGAATTGGGTCAGGTCAGTTTTCTCTGATAAAACTACAAATTGTTATTGCTTTGAGTAGTTATTTTTATAAAATTAATACATTGATAACTTTATAATATTTAAATCATTCATTCACAAAAAAATACATTATAAAAATTGCTTTCATAGTATCAAAATACAAACAAACAATAAAGCAGCTTTACGATTTTATTCAACTCACTATAAAATCAAATACTTTATATCAAACACTACTCCTGTAATATCGCACATTGTAAACACGAGCGTAAAACAGAACACAAAAAAAAACAATGTGTCATCAATACGTCTCTTTAAAAAAAAAACAGGTTTGCAACAATCAATTCCCTTTGTGCGCGACATCAATGGGAGCGGTTACTGTGTACCTATCCTTTGATCTCGCCGCCCTCTGAAGATGCGACAGTGCGCTAATACCGCCGTTCCGCGGAACAACGGCGCAACCGCCGCTTTGATGCTCGCCAGCACGAAAAATACGATATTATAATTTTAGTATACTTTATCTCCTCTTAATTTGACTCGACTAAAATAAACTGGGGGATGTCACATTTTGTTTTTTAATTACTTACATGGATAGAATATGTACATTAGATTATATTCTTTGGGTTATTTTTAAATTAGGCCTTATTTAAACCACTCTCATTTTCGGTCGGGCCCAGAATTGACTATAATACTTCTTGGATTTAGTGAGTTCCTGGCATTACGCGGAGCGAAAGCCGTCTGATCTTTGCAACTAATAGATAAACCAGCTAATTACTGCAGCCACCTATTGTTTGTATAGATTTAATAAAAATACAGATTCGGTTCTAATCGCGTAGAAACTTAAAAGGCACAAAATATCTTTTATATCCCGACTTTTTTTTGTGGTATTTTGTGCCTTTTAAGTTTCTACGCGATTATACCCGAATCTGTATTTTTATAATGTGTACAAATCGCGAAAGCTTAAAAACGTGTAAGTAAAAATTTCATTAAGAAAATAGAGAAAAAAAAACAAAGAACTTGCACGTGCTGTTGTTATCTAAGTCTTATAATTATCTAGGTGTTTCCGGAGCCGCAACATCATAGAAACACTTTTAATTAAATTACGTACTTCACAGATCCACTGTCCTTTCGTCTATACCAACTTTTGTCACTGTTTCGCTCTACCTTCTCTTTGTAACTTAAAGGATTCTCCAAAATAAACTAATCTGAAGCGAGCTGTAAAAGGGAAGTACATTAAATAAATAATGTAGGAACATTCTTTTGACAAAAAAATGTTAAAATGTTCCGTTAAATCTACGTGAGTCGGCAATAGAAGGCAGTTGCGACCTTTCAGTAATTGGCTGAATCGAGAGAGATCGCTAAAGGGGACGATTCATAGCTTTGTCGCAGAAGTGAGACTTACTGTCCTTTACTGGCTTGCCAACGAGAAGTAGTGGACTCAAGTCTCAAAGTGAGTAGGAAGTATTTAAAGGTCTTTTTTGGTTGTCTGAGCTCTTGAGGGCGCATTTTCTAGTATTTGTTCGATATTTAAAAGCTTCTTATTTAAACTTTGGCTTATTACTTTTGCGGCCTGTGCTATCTATGTTCTACTATTCGAAGTTTAAAATACGAATGTGCTGCTTTTTCTGAAAGAATGACGATGAAAAACTATTTTCGGTTCACTGAGAAATGCATTCTGATTACTCACAAAACATGAAAGAAACGCATAACATCAAAAAAATCTCAGACATGCGCTCTAAAAACAAACGTAGTATTCAATCCTGAAGATAGAGCAACTTTGTGCAATTGGTGTCCAATTCAATGATTTCATCCAATCTTGTAACATAAAAGTTAGTAAGAAGTCTGCATGCGGGCCACCCGGCCTCATCCACTAAGTTTCCAACTTTTTCTGATGGCCAAGATAAATACCGGAGCGGGATCGTGATTTAAAGGATCTTGCACTCCGCAACTGTGAGCTGAATTAGCATAAGATTTACTTAAATTTTCGTATACACAGTGGAAATTTCAGAGGCAGCTACCTTAAGCGTAGTATCTACAGGAAAACGTTCTTAGAAGAATGTCCACGACTTCTGAAAAAATTGCAAACTACATTCACAGATATTGAAAAAAAAATGTAATTAGCTTAGAAATGGCAATTCACAGAAAAATATTTCTTTCGTCAATCAATCCTATTTCCTAGCATAGACGACTTCGGTCCAACTGAGATTAATTAATATACCTAGAAATGTCACAAACTCAAAACATACTTTTCACGTGCATTTCGAGTGTTTTTTTTTTAATTAGCCTTGTAGAAGCCACAATTAGCCGACTTAAAAGGCCTTTATTGCAAGTGGCCAATCAAATGTTCTGAAAACCCTCATAAAATCTATTAAAACAAAGAAAGAAATAAAAATCAATCGTTAATAAAAACAGCAAATCAAATACCAGCAGTAGCATCTCAATGTAAATCAAAATCTAACATCAGCTCCATAGATGTCCCACATACGTAATATTCATCTCGCTATGCGCACGTAATATCAAATCGAATAGCCGCGCTATCTCGTTCACTTTGTACGTCGCCGTGACGGGCGCCCAACCAGGGACCGTACGCAAATTGGCGTCGAACAATTAATGGCCACCTGGCTCCGTTGCTAATCGACCGATAGAATTAAATGAACGGACTGCACTAATTGCCCGGTAAGACAAAGGGGCAAACACTCGCCTTTGAGCTGCCGATGTCTAGTGTCACTTGAGGCGTAGACCGTTGCGTCGACAGACGGCCCTCTGCTCGCTTGTGTACTGTTGATATTGAACTGAGACGCCCGTTGGATGCGTTTGTTGTACAGATGTATGTATGCAAAGGTCCAATAATAGGAATACTGGACAGTAGATGTAACCAGAAACAAGGATGTGTTGTTGTTACGAAACAATTGAAAGACAAATATCCGATATCTGGTGCCATTACATTTGGATGCTTTATTAGAGATTTAGCTACATTCAGAAACAACAGTATGTAGCCCCTAAGATGGCACTGATTTAAAATCGGTAAAGTTGTTAAACAGGACAAAGAAATGCTCCTTATTTAATAATTAGTTACGTAGTTGCATTTTTCGGGATTGGCCGACTACTTTTTGACCCAAACAGAGCCCTTAATCATGAGTGGAACACGCGGCGAGGTCACGATTCCAACTGAAAATAGTCGGGAAATTTTGAAAAATGCACGTGAGTAAACCGTAACTAATCAATCATAAATATGAATGTGTCTCACGAAACTAAGTAATAAATAATACAAAAAAAAATTGTTCCTTATTTTTCAGTTCCATAAGATAAAACGCTAACTTATCCGCAGCTTATATGTAATTACTAACTCCAATACAATTAGTTCGTCGTGGAATTCGAGTTCATAGATCGTAGTAACACGCCACCTACATGCAGCTACATACCGAATTCGAATTGCATTTTTCGAGGGCCAATGCACTTCAATAAGAAAACAATTTACTTTAGAAATACCCTTTTCTCCAACAATGCAGTATTGCAGGACAATCAACGCGCTGTGGCCGATGATAGCTCTCCGTCGGAGTGTTCTAAACAGCAGCGTCTTGGACTGAACACGCCAATTACACAGCATTAGGTTCGAGGACGTTTGTATCTGCCGTGCAGCCGTGCCCAATAAGGAGTTGCGTGCCTACATGCCATTGTTGCAGATAGCTGGGAATTAAAAATAGCAGTCTCGTATTGGTGAAGTTTAAGTGCGAAATTGTTTGCAATATACCAGAAATTGGAAAATTTATTACAATATTAAAACAGCCTTATCTTGATAAAGCGTTTTGGAGAATGAACTCAGGATAAAATCGGAAGTTGATTATTTATTTAATACATATACTCCGGTTTCTGAATTAAGAATTCGGGATAAGCAATACTTAGTGGTCAATCAGACTGTACTAGCGGGTGCGGGGGCGGGCGCGGGCGCTTGTGTCTTGGCGTCTGCGTGTTCACAGTAGTGTCGAACGAGCTATCGTACGACGCTTCGGCGGGTGAATCAAAATGGTTTAGAACCACACGCGCAGTCACCTAACAGACGCTATATCACTGTGAACGATACGGGCGGACTGAGCCATTAGAAACACCCGCGCCACCGAGCCCGCGCCCGCCTCATGCAGGCGCGCGACTCGCGGGCGCACTGTGAATGCAGCTGGCGTCTGCATACATTTGATTTACACGCGCCCGCGCTAACACCCGCGCCCGCCTCCACTCTGAAATACGGCTTAAGTAGTATATGAGTAAGGAGTTGTCAAAAAAATGCTTTAAAATCCGTCATTTTTTTGACAACGCCGTAATCAAATGTTACATAAGTACTGCTTATCCTAGAATTCTCTATTCAGAAGCCGGAGGATAGCTATCTGTTTTTACATACATGCTTTTATTTTCTATGACGTTGTCAGAAACTACAGAGCGCTTTCCTTGCATTCTTTGCATAGTTATTTTGCTTTCAAAAGATGGGCAGCAGCGTCCTCTTTCCAATTCATAACATCATAACTGCTATCACCAATCCAAATGCCAAGTGGTGTTTACGGAAATAACCACTTTTATGCTGGAGCTATATTAGCGGGCGAAGATTCATCGTGCCGGATTGTGAGTTTCTCTGTTGTGCGGCCGAGATGCAGGCTGTAATTCAAAATGGAGGAAGAAGTGGCATTGCATCGGTAAACTATTAGTTATGAAAATTGTACGAGTATCAGTTACAAAATAATATGAAAGAGACGTAGGTGTAGTCACCCAAGCTATTATTGTCGCGACAAATCCCTTTGATGCGCGCCAGTTTACCGACAGTGCCCCGATAGTACATCGTCTTCGCCCGAATACTACGCGTTGCAACGATCTACCTGGCTACACTCATCGCGTTAACACGAATATTCGCCCGCTAATATAGCCCCAGCATTATAAATCAACTGTTCAAATATGATAGGTATATCGTTCATCATCAAACACCACCACACGTACCAATTACCTCCACTCATCACCAGTCTCTACTACCTTTGTCCTATCACCAATCACTACGACACACCATCTGTTATCATCAGTGATCGGAAAAGGGTGAGCTAATTTACCTAAACTTCAAAGAACAGAGACAATAACTGGAGACTTCCTTACGACAACATTTTTTTTTCGGGAGAATCCACAGAGATTTTCTTTCATTTGTTTTCAAAAAATATAAGACAATCTCCTTTTTTGAAAACAATAAACAATCTCTTTTTAAAAACAATGAAAAACGTATCATCTGGTTTTGTGACAATTTTGGGAAACAAAAATAGGAAACGAATTTAATTGTTTTCTGTACTATTAACATTAAGTAAATGTACTTTAGTGATGTCCCGAAATCCGGAATAATTTTCACGAAAAAAAATGTTGTCGTAAGGAAGTCTCCACTTTTTGTCTTTGTTCTTTGAAGTTTAGGTAAATAGCTCACCTTTTTCCGATCACTGGTTATCATCTACCACCTAGCGCCTTTCACTAATCACCTGTCATCTATCTCCAGTCACCTGTCATCACCAATAGGTAATTGAAGACGACGCGACACGACGGCGACGTCTGGAATTCGAAAAACAATATTATTCGTAGAACCAATCAATCATGTCTGATTTGTTTCTGCACATAATAGCGAGAGGTCGTGCTAAATCTTAGGACCTTAATCACCAAATTGAGATGAAACAAAATTTTGATTAAATTCGTACCGTCTACTCCCTAAGCACGAAGTCCGTGGTTTCGGCCTTAGAGTGCGCGCAAGATAAGTCTGCGCGCGGCCGAAATCGGAACTAATCATGGTCCACCAAAGTGTGTGCCGTTTTATGAATTTTGATAGTAGAACTACCTGATTGTAGGAATATTTAACGGCAAAATTATGTATGGCGATAAAAAAGTTAAGCTTAAAAAGCGGTAATTTGAACTTTTGCGATCACGGCAACGTTTAGCACGCCCTCAGTCGCGCGCAGAGTTATCTTGCGCGCACTCTAGTTACGAGCGTTTCCTACTCCCTATCACCTACGGACATACGATTATTTCGGGGCCCAAACTAAAAATGAATGACAACATGATTTGACAGTTGTCCCTACTACCGATGTGTTTTTGCCCGTCCCGAAAAGTTGAACTTGACACTTGTTTTGTTCACTTCTACGTTTCGGGCTACTTTCGGACGGACGACTGACTTCGTTGACGGACTTAGGGAGTAGGCCCCCTGACGCGAAACGGTAAGAAACAAATAGACCGACATTAAAATAATCAAAAAAAAATATAACATTGTGTTCTGTTGCTTATTTCTAGTGTCCCAGGCCGGTTTTCGTGAAAATATTTCCAATGTACAAACTTTTAACCCTTATCAATCAATATAAATGCGAAAGTAACTCTGTCTGTCTGTCACGCTTTCACGCCTAAACCGCTGAACCGATTTTGATGAAACTTGGTACAGAGACAGTCTGGAACCTGGAGAATGACATAGGTTACCTTTATTCCGAAAAATACGGAATACGCGATAAACGACATCCACACGGGTGAAGCCGCAAGCGATTTCTAGTTATAATAAATCTGTAGACATCGTCACTGTAAAAAGGAAATTAAAAAAAAATAGCGGGTCGTTAAAGGATAACCATTAGAATCCGTTTCGATCAATTTCGGATTTTTTGTCTTTTTATCTGTTTGTCGGTTTGTTGGTGCACGTATCACGTTCTTCTTCTCTCGTGTCAGCGCGAGCTATACGAAAATAGCTCATGCTGTGGTGAAAAGATTAGCCAGTCAGCATGGATGGTAGCGGGACTGACTGCAGGATGCACCGGACGTACTTAAGTATCGTCACTCGTGGAGGCTCTTTTCATGCACCCCATGTACGTATCACGTAAAAAGTACTGACTCAATGCAGCTGACTTTTATAGAAAAACTAGCGACCCGCCCCGGCTTCCTACGTGTACGTTTTATAGCTTAAAACCTTCCTCTTGAATCACTCTATCTATTAATAAAACCGCATCAAAATCCGTTGCGTAGTTTTAAAGATCTAAGCATACATAGGGACAGACAGCGGGAAGCGACTTTGTTTTATACTATAGTGATATTGTGCGTCTCTCGTCATTTACTTTTTGTTTCATTGTAATCGGTTCGCTCAATCAAAAGATATTAGAATTTAAAGTTATCAAGAAGTTTTTTTAGTTATTCCCGACACAATATTGGTTTCCGACATCCACGCGGACGGAGTCGCGGGCATAGCTAGTTTTATAATAAAATTACTTACCTACTTACAATAATTATTTAAACATTAGTAAGTAAATTATAATTATAGTGTATGCCAAAGACTTATGTATTAGCATTTAAATGAATAGCTATTGCTAGGTATTAATTAAATACCTTTGACCAATATTTTAAGCTTCTCTCTGACTTAGTTCACAGAAATATGTGAATAAGGTACATTTAAATAAACAATACTGATGTTAGTGCTAACCTCATTAAATACTATATCCATTCTGCTTCGGAATTATTTCAAATAATACTTTCGAACAGATTAAATTTCTCAAGGTAAAACTTTGCGCCGAAGTTTTGGATGCCCTGTATTTCAAAGGGTATTAGTTCTTCTTTGCTTTCTGTGAAGAAGCAGATTTAGGGTTAGATATTACAGTTTCTTCTGCAGCCGTAGTATTACTACTGTAGACAAGGATTTTGTCGATGGAAGAGTAGACAAAATTACATTTATCACTGTGTTAAATCATCTATATCATTTAATCTTCCGTCGAAAAAACCTTTGTCTTCGGTGGTTATGTTACGCCTGCTGGTGGGATCTTGTCATGTCTTGAGATAATTGCTAAAGGCTTTCAGCTCACGGTAGACGCAATGTCATCGCTACGTCTCTTCCATTTTAGGCAGCATTTTTTGTTAGCAAATCACAATTTATTTGCATCATTGCCATAGTAGCAAGTGGGTGTATAATTTGTATGTAAAATACGAGCAAATGATCAAGTTACTCCACTACGGATGTTTGAAACGCAACGATTCATGTATTGTTTCACAGTTCAGAAGTTTATAACGTCATTAACTTCACAAAACGCATGCAAATGGAATCTCATTGAAACACGTTCACGTATAATGTAAATAGAAACTAGTTTTTATTAACATGTGTAGCTCTCTGTTATACGATAGTGGTCGTCTGACAGACGGTGACGGAGCGACATGCGACATGCCCGTTACACAACGCCTCATTAACCGAATCAGCTTTGACAAATAACGTTTCCCAATTAGCTTAAATGGACGATCAAAGTCAAAAGTTTAGTCCTTTGAAGATTCCTTTGTTAATCTAATTGAATTAATGGATCGGGTTTTCAGATCAGATAATTTAAGTGCCGGTGGCAATCAAAGAATTAAAACTTATGATCGTTCGCCAACAACACGTCACTAGTTATATTTTATGTGGATTCTGTCTTGAAGATTTTCTTGCTCATCGCCTTTGAACGGATTACGGTGAGGAATAAGTCAGGTTGTCTATACTCTATCTGATTGAGTTTATCTTATTGCTACACAGGTTTCTTTGAGTCAGGTTGTTGATAAATCAACAGTTTCCAGTCTAGTTTTTTGTACTCCACAAATTGTTATTTATTTTACCAAATAATATTACTGCAAAACTGGAATAAAGTGACACGGGTGTCAAGTTATCAGATTCGTTACTCGTCTAGTAACATTCACAGTCGGTTGAAAAGTAAAAGAGGTGTACTAAGTTCGCGAATGACACGGTGGCAGTGGAATCAGTGCGCTTAGCGCGGGGCCGCGGGCGTGGAGTGGCTCGTTATCGCACTCTCGCCGTGTATGGGACGCCGACGCCCGCCGAGCGACGCCGCCGTAACGATACCCTGGAGTGCCGGTCACCGTACCAACGTAGTTACTCGCACCTCAACTAGACAGTTTTCGACAACTCCGACAGAAATAGAATCGTGGAATGCAAACGTACGCGGAAATTTCTTTATTGCCCGCTTTGGTGTTATGTACACATGAGAATGTTTGGGGAAAAGTGCTGTTTATTAACCGCTGTAAGTTTTAAATGGATCGCATTGAAGTAAAACATTACGGCGTAGATTATTGGTGAAAATACCAGAAAATGTTGAAGATCTAGTTATCGCTTTGAACCTCGCATCTTCACATTCATGCCACCTTCTTACCAATTTTTGTAAGCTTTCAAAATAATCAGTATTAAGAAAAAACTGTTTCTTTAAGATGAACATCTTAGAAAACTGACATTATAGTTCAAATGATAAAGGTTATATCCTCCATCTACCCTTAATGATTCGATAATGCCGTCCAAATTGGAGGATACATTAGCTCAGAACCGCTAATGGCAGGGGGATACGCCTTGTAATAATTGAATGAATTCAGATAAAAAAATCGTAAAAATTATGTAACGGATGGAATTGCCAAATGTAACAGCTTTGATATATCTCTGTTACTAAAGTTTGATGTCCCACAAAAACAAGCGTGTAAAAGAAGATGTTAGTAATAAACAAGATCAATCAAAGTAACAAACTTGTACTACATACATTTATAATTTGGCAGGAATATTTGGTGTGACGCAACGTTTCGCCTTTGATAGGAACTCGGATCTATTAATGAGAGCTTCAGTAATGTCGCAAAACTCGTGGAAAGGAAGATAAATCGACACTTCACACGTTCAGAAGTTTGAAGTTCACAAGTTGGCATTGATGCGAGGCACGCCGCCCATTGGCGCACAACGAGCTACGAGGAACACGAACGTAGTCTCTATGATTTTTAAATACGCAGAATTATGCTGGATGAGATCTAAGACATATTTTATTTTACTTTCATCTGTTTGATGTGTGGCAAAATCCGAATGATGAGTTCAATGAGATTAAACATGAACTGAACGTTTGGATCAATTTATCGGTCTTATATCTGAACTCCTTGTTCTTTACTTGTGTAAATATTTTTTACTCAATGGACGGTCTAAATGTATAATTTTTGATGTAGACATTTCATTCATAATCACGGCAGAACATTTTGAGATTTTGAACGAGCAAATTTATTCAATACTTATCTAAAACAATAATCAATGTTGCTACGATGATTTTATTAGATGTTGCCGTAGTATTCGTTTCACGTGAGTTAATCATTCTCAATGAAAAGGACCGAGCTTCTTCTCTCGGGCTAAATGAGAATAGTTCATGCCGTGGGAAAAGATTACCCAGTCAGCAAGGTGGGTAGTGAGGCTGACTGCCCAGGTTGCGACGGATGTACTTAAGTATCGTCATTCCTGGAGGCTCTTCATGCACCCCAGGACCTAAGACTGAGCTCGAGATCTAAAAATAAAGAAGGTACTTTCATGTTTTACCCTTATAGCGAGTTGCGATTATGTATCGAGGCAATTTACATAGCCATAACATGTTCAAGTAACCTTCCATTTTCTACGGTAACTTACCGTCACAAACATCTTATAAAAAGGTGTCAAAGACGGTCGTAGTCGCAGGAAGTGTTCTAAAAACAGAAGTGAGACGAATCTATGGTTTGATTAATTGATAACAGTAGCTCAGACGTCGCGCTCTAGTGTTAGTAGCTCGCGGTGTGTTGTGGGTAGTGGGCGTAGTACAGACGAGTGGCAGTAGGACAGGTTGAAAAAACTTTATTATGGAGAATTTTGTGACTGTGCCCCTAATTTTCTTGGGTCTCGTGAGGAATATAAATGCTTTTTAGGTAGATAAGTAGCGAAGTTATCTGTTGCCGATTGACTAAGCTAGGAACATTGATGATCCACTTACTTCATCGCATTGTCGTAATCTAATGTGGAGCTTTCCCTCATGAGTAAATCAATTTGTTGTCTGTATTACTTATAATCCTTCAATGTTTATAGATTTTGGGTAGGGTTGGAGTTGAAAATAATAACAGGTAACTTCGACACGATTTGAGTTAGCGACAAAAGGTTATTTCAGTGCTTAGTGCAGAAAGTCAAATGTGAGAAATGGTCACTTGGGTATAGTCTTATCTGCTACGCAACCTTCGCCGTAAATGTAATTTTCCCTAATTAAAGTTACCACTATTTACATTTCGGTATACCCTCAAACGTGTAGCTTAAACCCTTATTTGACTCACAAAGCGTAAATCATACAATATAGGTACCTCTAAGTTTTTACATTTTAATACGATACATTTGCTTAATTAAAACACAAAGTTATAAAACCAAATTAATTTACTGTAGATTATCTGACTTGCGGTTCGAAGCTCTCGTGAAAGTCGTGGGGCGGGGAGGGTGTGGGAGTGTCGGCTCGGTCAAAGGGCCCTTTGATGTTTGCCGCCGGCTTAATGCACCGCCCGCGGCCCCCGCGCCGCTCATCATTAGCAATTTCCCTGTAATTTATTATCTTTACCGCTATTTATTTGTACAATTTCATGGGTGCATGACGTTTCGCACCTCGCGCCGTGACCGATGCGCTCCGCACCAATTATATTGAGTTGTTGAATGTGATTTGATATGAAATCGATTTGGCGATGGATTCAACAGTTTTTGATGCGTGTTGCCAAGTATTCGCAAGTCCCTATACAAGGTTAGTCAGAAAGGGGGTACTAATCCGATAGGGTGTTAAAGTACACATAGTAATGAATAACTTTTGTTCTACAACTTTTCCCAAAAGTTAATAGTTTAAGAGAAACAGTTCTTCAAAAATCTCAAAAAAAAAACCTCTAAAATCTATCTATCCCCAGTTATGATCAGCTGTGTTTACATTTTAGGTCATATTTGGGGTCATGAATTAGAAGCACCATTTTCTGAATTTGTAACTAAAGCAGGGATGAAGAATTTTTGAAAAAACTAAAATAAAAATCATTTTATTAGGAAAAAAAAAATATCGAATTTTGAAATTTTAACACTTGCTTTCAAACAGTCATCAGCGATACTATAAGTGGGCTTCGGATTAGTACCCCCTTTCCGACTAACCTTGTATATAGGTATATTATTTAAGAAGATTAAGGACGCTAAATCAAGTTTAATTTCATTTTTAACTATTTTGCGGAATTTATTATTATTTGTAGTTATCTCTATATTTATGAGAGGTTTGATAACTTAATCTATACTTGGGAGCAAATAAATCGAGCCACTTCTATTTTTTACGTAGGTATAATTGTTATTATTTTTGGTATTAGGGAACAGATCAATTCTAAACATATATCGCCTAAAAGGTTATTTGATAACCTTTTCAATGAGGGTAGTTGTTGTATTTTGAATTATATAATTCATGAAACCAAAACTAATTACCAGGACACGGGAAAAAGGAATGGCTCGATTTATTTGCTCCCAAGTATAGTTAGAGGATAATTAATGATTATATTATGCATGCCATGTTTTATTTTCGTACTTAGTGTGAATAACTTAACCGCAAAAAATTAACAAATTCTAGACGAAGTCAAAAGTCAGAGATGTTGTGAATGAAATTCAAAATAACACACCAAAAATTATCTAGGTGCCAGGTTTGCCAACTTGTGCATTGCATGAAAGAATTTTCATAATTATTTTATGACGTAATTTCCCATTACTTTATTCTTACATTAAAAGCAAAACGATTTGAGCTGGGAAATGGATATTGTAACATCTAAGACTAACTTATGACTGTAAAAATATTTAATATTTAACAGAGTTACTGTAAAATTATCAATTAAATAATAGCCACTGTGAAATGAGTGATGTGAGTAATGATTCATCATTTTAAAGTTAATGCTCTTTGTAATTAATTTATCACAGGCATGAACTTACCCCAGTATAAGATTGCGTTCTGTCCAACTCCTTTTTAATTTGGCTGGAGACCCTTCAGGTCTCGCCAATAACTGCCCGGTTACGTAGAAGGACTCCAAGGACCATCTAGAGAAGTGAAAAAGAAAACAAAAACTCCTTTTTAAGTTGTGCCTCAAGTTTTTTACGTGAGTAGACCCGAATCTATATCTTTATAATCCTTTTTAAGTGTCTTCACCTCAAAGCAAACATAAGCTTGCTCACTTAAAATATCTATTCGTCTAACCCTAAGTTCCAGCCCTGCACTATACATACGTGAGTGCCAAAAAATCCAAACGCGGCACGTGCTTCTGTCGGCACTTGCGGCGGGCGAGAGCGCGGACTCATTAGCGACTCGCGACGTTTGAGCGTCGGAGCGACCTCGTGCGGCAACGCGACAAAAACCGCGCTTTTTGAGACAACCCTAGTAATATAATTAAATGCTGCTTAGTTGATAACTAAGCTTTGTTTTCACTACTTTCTTGTGAAACAGGAAGTGTTTTTTTTTTTTGTAATTATTTTTGCACTTGTTACAAAAGGAGGAGCTCGTGGCTAAAATAATTACAGCCGCATAGACCGATCTTCCGGGTTAAGACACGCTTGCCGAGGTTGGTCTGTGGATGGGTGACCATTTACCATAGCGAGTTTCCTCCGTGCCTCGGAAAGCACGTAAAGCCGTTGGTCCCGGCTGTCATTTGTAGATCTTTGACAGTCGTTACTGTTGGTCAGAAGCCAGAAAGTCTGACAACCAGTCTTACCAAGGGTATCGTATTACCCAGTTACTGGGTTGTGGAGGTCTGATAGGCAGTCGCTCCATGTAAAATACTGATATTCAGCTGCATCCGGTTCGACTGGAAGCCGACCCCAACATAGTTGGGAAAAGGCTAGGCAGATGATGATGTTACAAAAGGAACCTTTGCGAAATTCATTTACGTTTGGACTGAAGAAGCTTGGTATTATTATTTTTTCGTTTTTAATTATGGATTCGCAACTTTACAATTATAAAGTGTCTTCTGTGCCGTATCTATTTAGTATCTACTCCTCATGATTGCAGCAATAATGCAGGCGTGATACAGAGGCATGTTACATAACGTTTCGCAAAACCGCCAATGCATTATTGCCATGCATTGCCGGCTCCACGAACGCGCCGTGCTTTTAACGAACAAATTAATTCCAGCCCGTTTGCCTCTCGCAAAATATATGTCACTATTTATGGCCAGTGTTAATGTAATTAACAAAACGTGAAATCAATCAAAGCTGGTGTAAGGCGGCGACTCGCGCGAGATCAAAGCGGAGACACAAAGGCGCCGCGGTACGGTCGGCAGCGCGGCCCGCTGGCCACTCCACATAGGGTTGCCATTCGTTATTTTTGTAATACCACCCGTTCTTCCAACTACTTGAATGATTTTGTTGAGAATTTTACTGGGGTGTGTAGGCGTATATCGTGTTAAGAAAACCTTTAGTTTAAAGTTGTTACGCGTATTTAACCATGGTGTATGACAATATTCTTCAATTTTTTTTTGCTCTTCTTTCTTCTTGACTTTCCCAATCGGGTACTTTTACCATTTCAGCCTATTTATTATTACTTACTGGATATCGGTTTGTGTTAAGATGCACCATGACTTTTGGATTTCCACCTCCTGAACCGAGCTGTATTCACAATTCCGCAGATCAATGGAAACTTTCCTAACTTAGTTTTTTTTGGTCACATCAATAAGATTTTGGATGTAGAATCGAAACGTGTATCATTTATGAACTAGTTCAAATTGTGACAGCCCTAGTCCACCGCATTCTGCTGACCTTACCCGCTATGCGATTGCACGTGCCAACTAATCAACATGTGCTCAAGAACTCGTGTGGGACCGGGGTTCCTTTTTCTCTTATCTTTTGTCTTTGACAACATTTTTAATACATTTAACTTGGTTATATCCCTTTGACACAGTTAAAAAATATTTCTAGTTATGATATGGATTCTAAATGCATATTTTTTATTAGAGCACACTTTTTTTAAACTTTTTGTTAGTGTCATCCCTCGCAAACAACAAATTCTCGCCAAAATTACTTTCGAATTTGGCATTCACGAGTGATGGCTTTCACATGAGTGATTTAAAATTTAAGTATCCAGAACTGCTGAAGTTATTTTTGGCTGAAGCTTTTTTAACTTTAGCAGTTTCCTTATTTGACTTTAGCAGTAGGTAATAGTGGCAACTGTTTAGAAAAAGAGAATGATCAAAGAATCGAAAGAAACGCTTAATAACATGTTTTAATTTGACTGATAATTGTATGTAAATGGAATCGTAATCGTGACTGTATTTTTAAATTTTGATATGTTTTATAATGATGTTAATACTAGCTTTTGCTCTTGGCTTCGCACGCGTTAATTTAGAATTTGACAATCAACTTTTAACACACTACTAAAGTTTTTATAATAATATAATTCAATCGTGATTCGAAAGACACGTGGCGCCATCTATTAACGTTATTGTTATTTTGCTCGGTAACAGTACTTTTTTTCGGGATGAAAGGTACCCTATGTCCGTTTCCGTACACCTGACAACGTATATGCAAAATTTCAGAATGATCGGTTCAGTAGTTTAGGCGTGAAAAGGTAACAAACAAACAAACTTAGGCTGAGATCTATAGATCCAACTTGGACTTAGCTTAGACTTTGCTCAGACTTTACTCACGCAATACTTTGCTAAGTGTATGCTTAGCATAATCTTAGATTTGGAATTTATAGACGTATCACGTTGAGACAATGCTGAGCTTAGGCTAAGCATTCGCTAAGACGGCCGATGTCAAAATACAAGTTAATGTTTCGTTTCAAGCATTACATTCTTGATTTTTCTTTATAAATGTTTAACAATAATAACATGTAAATAATCTAGAACTACGCTCATATTTCTTCTATGTATTATTATTATAAGAATAAGCAGAAATTGGCATGCTTATAAGTGTTTTTTTTTTTTTTTATAAACGAACTCAATATTATATCATTGAAACGGATCGCATCGTTTTGACATCTGCAATTTGTCGAAAAAAGTAACTTTTAATTCATTTTTATACATTTTAAACTTAGAAAAACTTGTTTTATGTGATGTTATACTACCTAATTGTTTTTATCTTAACTAATTCAGAATTAGTTATCAACATCAAGGAAATCTTCCCTAATCTGGTATTACTGAGTTGAGTCTGGTCACTTTATAATACTAAAAAATTAAAAAGTTGTGTAAATATAATGATGGTAAAGTAAATTACGGACCATTATTTTTTGTTAGGATAATAGTAACCTAAGTATTTGCTAAGTCGTCGATTTTGTGAACTTAGACTTTGCTAAGCATTTGCTAAGCACGCACTCAGATGAATTCAAAGACGGCTCTATAAATACTGACTTTGTCATAAGTCTAAAGTAAAGTCTGAGCAAAGTCCAAGTTGGGTCTATAGATCTCAGCCTTACTTTCACATTTATAATATTAGTTAGGATTTTGTATCCCTTCGGGCGGGACATAATTTGGATATTTTTTTATGTAAAACATCTGTAAGTTTACCCCGTTGTTCTCAAAATAAATAAATCGAATTGAATTAAATTCTAGTCCAATAAAAAGCTAATTTCAATAATCTAGAAAGTAGTATAAAAGAATATTGACGCTAATCAAACGAATAACAAATCCTTACAACCCCATTCAAAGTAAAACACACACAGATATGAGAACAAAAATGAATTTATGACACAAACCAGGTTCGTCACCGTACCGCAATCTGTGGCCTCGTCAAAGGCTCGACGGAGACGGAGATCACGATTGTCGACAGATGTTTGCAGAGCGGGGCCCGCAAAGCGACCGCTCAGACGAAGACTTGTAATATTTGAGTTGGAGCGAGCCGAGGAGTCGCCGCACTGATACAACTCAAACTACACTCGATCTCGATACATATGTGATACTGTAAAGTTATGGTATTTACAGTACTGTATGTAACATACTTATAAGCAGGGTTGCCAACCCTACTATATAATATAGTATTCTACTATATTAGAGGCCCGACTACTATATTTCTGAAAAAAGTATATAGTAGGCGAAACTACTATATTTTAAAGGCATCAAACTCAAAGCAATAATATTCGTTTCAAAATGTGTAAGCGTAAAACGAAACGTCAAAATCTATTTCTGAACGATTCTGGTATGTCAAGTTGACAGTTACGTTGACTTTGACAGATTGGCAATTTTGATTTTCGCGCTTTCGAGTATGTGTTTTTGTAACTACCTACTTTTGAAGTTAGTTTATAAAAAAATATTCTTTTAAGGAACCTTCTATTCTGGAACCTACTATCTTTTTTTCATCCTTTCGTTATCTACTATATTTTTGTATATTTTTGTGGGTAATCATTTTAGAACTACTATTTTTGACCGACAAACAGTTAGCAACCCTACTTATAAGTCCTATAATTATCATTTGCATTTTACAAATTGGTCTATTTTCAAGTCACATAACATCACGCTTGTATTCCCCGCAGGGTTGAGCAGAGGTGAACAGTACCACTCCCAAATTGAATTTCGACAAATCGTTCTACGACAAGATTTTACTTCGACGTTATGGAACTATGACATTACGATACTCCGACAATTATGGAACTTTGACACCTAATTTGGGGCACCCCGACACGGATAGGTTAGGTTCGAAGGGGATGATGGGGGCTAGAGTGAGCGAACGAAGCCCCCGTCATCCCCTTCGTGTTAGGTTACTTTAAACCCCAGTGTCGAAGTTCCATAATTGTTGGAGTAGCGTAATGTCAGAGTTCCATAGTGTCGAAGTAAAATCTTTTCGTAGAACGATTTGTCGAAATTCAGTTTGGTAGTCGTACAGTACAGCCTCATTTCGTCGTTAAGTTTAAGTCCCATGTAACAGGGGGCGAGCCTTCTGTCATCAACCGGGCACAAATCCAGACTCCGGGCTGCTACTGTGAAAATCCACACGGAAAAACCCAATAACACTTTGCATGACTCCCGTGGTCATCATCGAACACAAAACCTTACACTCAGCAGTCGCGCTTGTCACCACTAGCCTAACGAGGCAGTCATTTTGAAGTAATTTTTGCAAATAAGTTAGGGTAGTAAACATTTCATGAATTCAATCATTAGAACTTAGAACGGGATATTTACCATGTTTATTATTTGTTGTGAGTTTCATTTCATCATCATTTCAGTTCATCCGTGATCATGGCGCTTGTAACGGTGCCGAAATATCGGAAACTCACAACAAATAATAAACATGGTAAGTACTTAAATATCCCGTTCTAAGTTCTAATGATTGTGTTAGTGACCATGTCAGTTTAAAAACTTAATTTCATAAATTTTTCGCTAATCAGTAAAAAAAATTACGACTTGCGACGCTTTACAACATTTTGTAAATTAAATTGATAACTTTTTATTATGCAGCAGATTTTATATCGCAAATGGCGGATACATGATTAAAGTTAAGGGTTTCCGCTATACATCGTGCGCTCGAGCGGCAAATCAAACCGATTCAGATTCGGTCTTCAAGATTGTATTCCAAGAAATAAATATTAATTGCCACACAGTTCCATTAACTGTAGTAACTACGAGACATGACTATGGTTCTTAGAAATAATAGTGTTATAATGCTTAGTAAGAATCTGTTCATTGGCAATGTATTAATCACACGATATAGTATGGATTTAACTGGCTTGTGTTAGCTTCAGATAAACTCCCAGAGTGGTTATGAGCTGTTTTGTCCGCCTTTGAAATCAAACTCAGAATTTGAAGGATCGTACATGATTATGTAGAAATTAAACAATGAGATGATTTCGTGGCAAATTAGTTGTAATTAAGTGACATCCACGCGTCTCTTTAACCCCCGATGCAAAAAGAGAGGTGTTAACATCAGGCAGGCCCCCATTTTACCTCATAACTTTTTATGAAAAGGATTTGGAAGGTGGCTAAGGGTGGCGAATAGCACTCTACAATGACTAGTTGCAGACCCATCATGTTTGAGCTCTTATGACTTGTTATGGAAAGCACTTTGTCACCGCATTAATAATAATCGCTAACAAGGATCGACAGCCACAATATAATGACAGGGGTTTTATAAAATTTAAGAGTTATTGTAATGTATAAAACAATAACATAATATGTTAAAAAAAATTGATAAAGATCTCGTAAAACATATAAAGGGTTGAGTGTGCGCGTCGTCGCTCAAAGCTCGCCACAATATTTATCGGCGGCGCTGTATCAATGCGGCACAAAGCGACGCCGGAAGCCCACCTCGCCGCGTCGCGACAACACGCGACCGTGCGAAACATGCGCGACAGCGGATTATGAACGAAAAAGTGAAATTAGCGATGGTTAGTAAGTACGACTACGGGACAGCCTTCAATCGGAGTGACGAACGACGGACGCTTCCCGCCGAAATGATTGCAAAAGTATTAATTACTGTGTAATCCGAGTTGTATACAAGCTTAGTTTTAGTATACACTAAACCTGAAACTAGTTTGTTCAGAATCATTAGGAGAATCGATTGACATATTTCTTAAACTACAATTTTTATTTCGTATTTAATTGTCATTTTTGTTTCAGTAGGTTTCTACCCATAACAGTTGACGGGAAAGACGGTCCGCTCTGTCAGTTTCCGTGTATTAGACAACCCCTGCGTAGCATATTTCAGGCATTTCACACTTTACTAGGGAACTTAACCCGACATAAACTACGGTGTAACTTGGAGATTTATTTTAAGAAAACACATATTCAGGCAGTTCTGATGAAAATCTTGTTGGGTTGTCTCGGTTTTCGTATATACTAAAAATAGCGTTGTATAATATAACTTTCCAACCTAACAGTAGCAATACATTGTATGTCGTAAACGTTGTTAGGCTTTAGATTTAAGATTTGAAAGTCTTAAAGCGTTCTAAAAACAACAAAAATATTAAAAGGATAGCGTAGATAGCGTTTCTCATGATCATTAAGTAGGTAGTGCCAAATGTTTCGTGTCCTTATGTAGAAAACCAAAAGTTAGAAGTATCGAGTTATTCCCAACGAATCACACGGTTCGTTGCTAGTTGCATCGGATGACGCAAAAGCTTGCCATCTGATAACGTGATTGGATGCAACTACAAATGTAACATTGATGAAAGAACGTATGATGATGTTTTAAATTTTCTTTGACACATTTTGAACGTTACACAGAGCGCTTAATATCTTCTTCATATGGTTAAATTTCAATGTAATGCGCCCTGAACTTGTAATGGAATTATTTATTACTATTTTTTTTTCACGATACTGTAGTGAAATTGTCATGATCTATTATTTAAAAAGAGTATCCATGGAGTTTCTTGCCGGTTCTTCTCCATAAGACTTACTTTTTGGAACCGTGCACCTAGTTTTGACGTTTTAAAAGCACCTGTAATTTGGTCTACTCGAAATAAAAAACTTTGGCTTTGATTAAAAAAATTGGCTGTCATTGTACCACTGCAGGGCAAACGCCTCCTCTTATACAGAGAAGGAACGAGCATTGATCACCACGCTTGCTCATCGATTTGACGATTTTCCGTCACCGTATGTCAATGGCGTCTTAGATTAACTAAGACAGTACAATATAATATGACATTGAAAAAGTCACATTTATACCTACATGCCTTTTTTCTTCTTTTTTTATTCTGGGAAAATCTCCATGGAGTGATTTATGACGGACTTAACGGCTAAAAACCAGCGGTGTTCCTTCTCCTGACCTTTGTCCGGGGTCGCGGAATTCGCAACTGCATGCACCGCAACCCCGCCACACATGAGTACCTACATGCCTGGGTTTGAACCCGCAACCCGGTGCTTAACAAGCGGATCTTTAACATCGGGCCACCATGACAATTGAACTTGAGCTTATAATAATTTTAAAAAACAAGATATTGTCAGTTCTCATAGCCTGGAGCCCAATTCTACTAATAGAAACGTTTATCTATCGCAACTGAATCCTTTAGTCAAACAGTTTTCGATTACAAAAACTATCAAATTGTTTGACAACAAAAACAAAACGCCGATGAAGAGTCAATAAATAATAACTGCAAAAACGCAACTTTACAGGAGGCGAAAAAACGTTTCATTTCTATGGTTATTAGGTATTTTTAAGCAAATGTTTAATAAATAAGAACAATTCAAGACCGATATATCATAAATAAGAACAATTCAACATTGTAAATACAAGCTCTTTCATAATTTACTTACGAATATGCAATAAAGTGAAAATCGCTAAAATGTTTGTTATTAGATATTGATACTTCACCGTCGAAAACCAAATATTTTGACAGTTTTCGTAAACGAAAACTGTCTGAATGAACGTTTCAGTTGCAATTGATAAAAGTTTCTGTTAGTAGGATTGAGCTCCTGGTTGTTTCACCAAACGCTTCCGCTTTAAACTTGGTTCGGCCGTTATCTGGCCCATTGTTGACTGCCTCTATCACTGGATTCCTTTTCACACAGAGCCTTTGACGCCGCTCTTTGTTTGCCACAAGATCAGAATGAGACGCCGAAGCCTGAACCGATGCGTAACATCCATTGGGTGTCTCTATACTTTTGATTGTCGTAGTTTTTTCTACAATTTTAATATTTCCCGTCTCATGAGAATACTGGAAGATGTTTTTCTCTTTATAAAGTCTTGTTCCGTTTGCAATGTCTACGGCTGTTTTGTTTTTTGTGCGGGCCTTAGACCTCTCCGAAATAATAAGGCGTTGAGACTTCCGATTCTGATTTTCATCCTGGATAATGTTGATTCTAATTTAGTCTTTAATTTTCTTGCGTGATTTCGGATCCTGTTAGTCCTCTTTAAAGGAAAGCGCTAAAACAATTTATCGTTTACATTGGAATAGTAAATGCTACAACCACAACTAAAATTTGATTTAGCAGCATCGCTGTTTCCCGTTGACAATGCAATTTTAGTTAATTCGATCGTTGCACCCGCGACGTGGCGTAGGGCGGCCGCCACGTCGACCGCGCGAGGCGCCGACCCCGCTCGCCCGCCGAATATTAAACTAATTATGAACAAACCGACCAAGCCACAACACAAATTAAGCGTTCCACTCCATTAGCTCAACTAAATATTCTTACATAATACTGTGAACTACGCAGGGTGAAAAGAACAGTTACACAGTTTGACGCTTTTAATTTTGGTCTCCCCTGATTTTCTTCAGGCCGACAAAACCATCTTACACTTTGCACTTACGATAAAATTGAACACAATATTCGTACATGCATTATCCCTACACCTTGTTAAATTATCATCAAGTCACATTCCGTGTGAAATAGCACTCGATGTTTTCCGATTTTTCAAATTGTTTGCCAAACTTGAGCTATCGGAATGGGATTTTAAAAGGAGTCCTCCCTCCCTCAACCCCTTCCTATAAGGAGATTTTAATAAAAAAATGATGAAAGCCGAGGTCGGGGCGTCACGGGTGGAGGGCACTCGACGGCTCAATACAGGCGATAGGTATCAAAGGAGGCCGATTTAATACGAAGGAATGATTTAATTACAAAGTCGCAACACGATCCGCTCTCTACGAGACGACACGACTCGCACACCGGCGTGGCGTCTTAGTTAAGATCCTTGTATATGTTATGAAATTTTAAGACTAGATAAAAAGTGCAATTTTTGTGTCATAATAAAAATCGTGTTCAATGTTTGTCAGGAAATATGATACAATATTTAGGATATATTAAAGAAAGTTAATGGTCCTCTCGTTTCTCTGCAAGGATAAACGTTTTGAAAAGACCTATTTGCAACGTAGCATTGCTACTATTTCTTTCACTCATATGATTTTCGTATTGCATCTCAGTCATGAGTTTGTTTCAGCTAAAATTATATTCTGTAGAGTCGCTGAAAAGTCGTTTCGTGTATATGTACCTTAAAAGAAAAAGCCTGAAGTTCAAAGGGAGATATAAATGAGAATGTTCACTCCTTTATGTAAGGACCTGCTGAATTTTTTATAGATGCCTCCGCCGTTTGGTGTGTAGAGTGCCTAATGAGTTGTCTTTGACGACTTAACAACTTAAAACTTTGTACGTTGAAATACATTTTGTCTCTGGCCCACACACGGATAAAATGCAACGTTTATAAAATATGTAGACATCTACAAAGATGATTCAATGAGACGAGTTCTAATAATGAAGTCAAAGTAAAATCGAGCACTCTACTTGTGAAGGATAAAAACGAAGAATTAATAAAGGCTGGATGCCGCTTTGTCTACGTTTCAAACCAATTCTCTGTATTAAAAGGATTCCACTACTCTAGTAACACCGATTTTGTTGCTCCAGGGTTGTTGGTTTGTAGAGTGGGTCTTTCGAACTAACATGTTGAAGTCACTTGGGACATTCTGGCCTTTGCTTATGGTTAAACGTGCGTTGAGAGGTGTCAATATATCTGTTTGATTCGCTCGTACCATGTCAACACGTCTCTGGTTTCTAGGGATTCCACTATCTATTCCATATGGTTAAAGATGTAGATTGTAGTGTGTCACAAATAAATTGTACATCAATTCTTGATATATATTTTCGATACCTGTCTAATAAATTATTATATCGGAGTAAGTTTTAAAATAAATCTTGACCAAGTCAATAAATTTAAAATTACTAATGTGCTACATTAATCTTCTTTTCTGAAAATTCACGTTAAAATATCTTATTAATTACACGTTTATGATTATAATCCAATTAAGCTCACAAAATTATGGCAACCCTGAATCAGTTGTTCAGCGTCGGCGTGCTTCAAAGGGGAATTTATTATTTAAAGTGAAAGTTATTGAGTTTCGCTAAGGTTAAGTGAGCCTTTTGACTCGCCCCGTCTATGGAATGGAAGTGGTATGAGGAAATGGTGTCGGCTTCCTCTTTGCATGCTTTTTAATGTCTATGAATTATCACTGTATTATATTTCATTAAAAAGTGAATGTTTTACATATAACCTTGAAAAATCTTGCTATGAAAAGTAGTGAAGGCCGCAAATCTGTTTGCAACCTAAATTAGGGACGTGGAAACTGGCGCAAAGTTATAAAACTTGATGTAGTAAAACCTAAACCTCAATGACCTAAAAGTTCAAAGTAATAATCGAAGTAATATTTTCTACTAACGTCCAAACTATTAACGACCAAATTTTTTTGTGTGTTATTGTTTTTGTACGCTGTGTTTCAGTAAACACAGCATACAAAAGCAGTCTTCATATTATATACTTAACTCAGATCATTGCTTGTATTCCTAACTACATAATAATATGAATTAGTGTAGCAATTATTAGTAAACCAATAAATAAATAAAGTACGAGAAGCATCTATTTCCGTAAGAGTTTCTAAGTAGGATTCCCTCAATCGGCGCTTGAAGTAGCCCTAAGCACAATTTTAAATAATGCATCTTCAAACAACCGTATGTTACAAGTAAATGACAGACCAGTAGAATACAAGGCGTGTGTGGCAGCTAAATCCGTTAAAAACTTAATGAATAGTACTTTTCCTTTGATGTACATCTTTTCAAGTTGCTTTCCAAGAATTTTCGTAAAAGGAAAATATTATTAAAGAAACTGTAAGTACTGCTGATACGATGGGCTTAACAAATTATTTATACACGGACTTGGAACCAATCACATCATACGCTTTTCAATCATACAAAGTACTTACCATTAATTAATTCATTGTACCTTTTTTTAACACATTCGAGACCACCACATTTTTCATAGAGCTAATACGCCATCCCGCCATATATTGCTAGTGGACCTTCCAGGAGAGTCCTCGGCATTACGTTTGCCCTAAGAGTGAACCATCAAGGAGGGTTCCTGGCATTAGATTAAAAACCTTGAAGAATACGCTACTACGTCGTAAAATAGGTGTTTGCTTGTTTCATGACGGTGAATTTTCGAAGAATAACCTGCATTTAAAATGAGCCCTCCACGAGGGCACCCGGCATGGCGTATGCGACTGCAGGGTGCCCTCCTGGAGGGCGCCCGGCACTAACGTTAATACCGTTACTATACTTGCATTTTTTGAGAGGCTAATTAACATCCTCACGGGTCATATGATTTGCAAGGTTAAGCTCCGCTTGCCGCGGTCAGTCTGTTAATGGATGACCATTCTTTATACATCCTTCACTTCTTCTTCTTCTGCACCCCTCCGGGCCTCGTAGAGCACGTTAAACAGTCAGTCCCGGGTGTCATACGAATACCTATGACAGTCTTTACGGGTAGTCAGAAGCCCGGAAGTCTGACAACCGCACCAACCTCAGGATATCAGGATTTTCCAGTAATTCGGTTGCAGTGGTCTGATGGCAGTCGCTTCGTGTAAAATACTGGTATTTAGCCGTATCTCGATACACTGGAAACCGATATCAACATATTTGCAAAAACAAAAAGGCTTGGCAGAACTACTGTAATTGCATTTTGCTTTTAGTGTACCATAAAGAGTATCTATGTATCATATAAAAATGAATCCCCATTTCCCTTGGTCACGGCAGCAGTATCACGCGTGAGCGGCTGGACCGATTTCGCAAAATTTTTTTTTGTTGTGTTTAATTGGCAGGAGAAGGTTCTTATGAAAGAAAAATTTTATATTAAAAAAAAATGAAATTATCTCAGTATGTCCATATTCTTCATTTGTTTACCGCATGCATGAAAATGGTTTTAACTTTTTGTTACTATTTTGATTTTGCTTCTGAAGGTAGGTAGTAAGTAAGTAGTAAGTAGGAAAAAGTGCATTGCAACGCATGCCGGGTACAGCTAGTAATAAATAAATACTAGAATAGCGTGGAAAAGTGACTACTACAACCATGCCAAAATCCTGTCAAGTGCCAATCAGAATCGAGCACCGAGGGTTTCGTACAACGGTAAATGTCTGAAGCTAGCTATTATTTTTCCATCCATTATGCCATTCGAGTCTTTTGGCTTGCTAACTTCGGAGATAGGGGAACGGAATGTTCTCGCATATTTTCGGGTATAGTTCCAAAATGCATCGCCTAAAAATGGTGAAATGTTCGGATATTTAGTTTTATTTCTACATTATACTGTAGGGTTCCTGAATTTTATTATCTAAATCTTTAATTCACCTATCTATCTTCGGTTCTAAGCGTATCAGTGAAGGTTCTGTATCTCCCAGATGATTACACCCACCTGGCGATAAACTAGACAAAGTTGGATTAGTTTCGGCTCATCATGTCTGCCAGTTCAGCACTCGAGCCGGTCTTCAATAACTTTGATAATATCCACTGGAGAATTGTCACTGTATAAACATAATAAGCTCTTTGACAAGCTCTTTGTGTAATCGAAATATGTACTCGTAGCAGTGTTTATGAATATAGAAATTTAAATTCAGTTAAGTATATAATTTCAATATCCGTTTGTGCTGCAATAATATTCGTGTTTACTTGACCACAATGTTTAAACTCAAAATAATTGGCATCGACTAATTAGCTTACAGACTATAAATAATTTTGTAAGTTATAGTAGTATCATCATTATGTCATAATTTCAATAGTCACGTTAGAATAGAATTTTATTTAAAGCAATATATTCGCACTCCAAAAATGTACTCTCATATACCTCCATTCTTCCATCGGATATTCTAAGCAAAAATACGAAGGCGGATATCTTCAAGCACTTGAAATCACGGGATGAACACAACAATGCAATTTAGGCGTGGATGTCTACCGGCCCGCTTGCTGCATTATGTAGATTGTAGGCGAGCGAGCCGAGCCGTCTCGCCTCCGAGCCTCCGCCACAAACCGAATTTATCACATCGAGCATTGCCTATTCAATCCCCCGGTAACATCTGCCTGATGGATATAAAAAAACCACTGACGGGATTAAAGAATGGTGGAACTGTATTTTTGATTCATGGTTTTAAAATATAAATTTCTCGTCCAATTCGAGTAGTGAGTATTGGTAAAAATGAACCACGCCTCTTTCGGTTGCTGTCGTAAAGGCGTCTAAGGAATTTTGTCAAAACTATTATGAGTATAGTCTAACCCGTATACATTATATTGTGGTCCTTCATATTCAGATAACATTATACGGATTGAAATAATATAAAGTATTTATAATTAATACTAGATGGAATTTGAGCCATTTACAAGTAAAGCAGAAAGATTGTTAGAAGACGGAGTATAAAATGACTTATTTCATAAACCGTCATATCCACCAATATTCGCGATTCGTATCGGCGCGATTGCATTCCTTGCTGAATTGACTTAGCTGAGCGAAGTGCGGCCCGCCCAAATTACTATTTCAATCTGAGTCGCGGGCCCGCCGCACAATGGAACGAATGTATGGGAGAGGTTGGACATACGCATCTCCAAATAAAAATTGACAAATTTTGAAAAACGAATAATGGCATTGTATTTAATTATCAAATGCCTTCAAAACTTGTTTTGACAAATTTCTTCCTATCTCTCGTATTTCGGGAGTTATTTGAGAAAATGAGAAATTTTACTATGAAAATGACTGTACCGAGCTCTCTGCCGTTCGATTCCGGCCTCGTTTCAAGTTGCGGTCTTTACTATCATAATACGCATACCAAAAGCTACATTTAGTGCAAAGACACATGGTGCTCCAAACGTGCACCTTCGGAGTTATAGGGTGATGTATGTTTTTACCGAATCAAGCTCTATGCCTCCTGAATTTGGTCCTCTTTTAAGTTGTGGTCTTTACTATCATAATACACATACTAAGAGCTGCATTTAGTGCTAAGACACATGGTGCGTCAAACGTACACCTTTTGATATATTGGTCGATTTATAATGACATGCAAAAAAAGATTGAAAATTGAAAAAATAGTCAAATTTTGAAAAACGAATAATTGCATCGTATTTAGTTGTCAAATGCCGTCAAAACTTGTTCTGACAAATTTCTTCTTATCTCTCGTATTTCGGGAGTTATTTGAGAAATTGAGAAATTTTACTATGAAAATGACTGTATCGAGCTCTCTGCCGTTCCATTCCGGCCTCGTTTCAAGTTGCGGTCTTTATCATCATATTACATATACTAAAAGCTACATTTATTGCTAACACACATGGTGCTCTAAACGTGCACCTTCTGACGTATAGCGTGATGTATTTTTTACTGAATCGAGCTCTCTGCCTTCTGGATCTGGTCCTGTTTCAAGTGGTACTCTTTACTATCATAATACCAAGAGCTGCATTTAATGCTAAGACACATGGTGCACCAAACGTACACTTTCTGATATATAGGGTGATAATGTACAAAAAAAAGTTTTCGCCAGTTTTATTCATTTATTAACTTTATGTACACTGAAATATTCTAATAACTATAACCTAATCATCCTCCTCATCATCATCTTCTTCGTCATCATTATTCGATTCAGATTCTCTTCATAAACTTCTTATACACGGGCCAGACATAGCTCAGAATTTGTCGATTGCACCCATTGGATTTATATCTGAAGAGGCATCTGAAGCTAGAAACAAAGACTTTCGAAAATATAGAGAGGGCATTCTCGAAAATGCAACAGTGTCTCATGTAATGAAGATATTATGCACAATCTTTTAATATCGTCTGATCCACTGCTTACAAGCATTCGTACAAACAAGTTCGTAAAAGAATCTTCTTTTACGGAGTTTTATGACCTAACGGATTCCGAAAAGAATGACACCGAATTTGTTGATGTCAACAATTTAGCAAATATAGACTCGGAATCTGAATCGAATAATGATGACGAAGAAGATGATGATGAGGAGGATGATTAGGTTATAGTTATTAGAATATTTCAGTGTACATAAAGTTAATAAATGAATAAAACTGGCGAAAACTTTTTTTTGTACATTATCACCCTATATATCAGAAAGTGTACGTTTGGTGCACCATGTGTCTTAGCATTAAATGCAGCTCTTGGTATTATGATAGTAAAGAGTACCACTTGAAACAGGACCAGATCCAGAAGGCAGAGAGCTCGATTCAGTAAAAAATACATCACGCTATACGTCAGAAGGTGCACGTTTAGAGCACCATGTGTGTTAGCAATAAATGTAGCTTTTAGTATATGTATTATGATGATAAAGACCGCAACTTGAAACGAGGCCGGAATCGAACGGCAGAGAGCTCGATACAGTCATTTTCATAGTAAAATTTCTCAATTTCTCAAATAACTCCCAAAATACGAGAGATAAGAAGAAAATTGTCAGAACAAGTTTTGACGGCATTTGACAACTAAATACGATGCAATTATTCGTTTTTCAAAATTTGACTATTTTTTCAATTTTCAATCTTTTTTTGCATGTCATTATAAATCGACCAATATATCAAAAGGTGTACGTTTGACGCACCATGTGTCTTAGCACTAAATGCAGCTCTTAGTATGTGTATTATGATAGTAAAGACCACAACTTAAAAGAGGACCAAATTCAGGAGGCATAGAGCTTGATTCGGTAAAAACATACATCACCCTATAACTCCGAAGGTGTACGTTTGGAGCACCATGTGTCTTTGCACTAAATGTAGCTTTTGGTATGCGTATTATGATAGTAAAGACCGCAACTTGAAACGAGGCCGGAATCGAACGGCAGAGAGCTCGGTACAGTCATTTTCATAGTAAAATTTCTCATTTTCTCAAATAACTCCCGAAATACGAGAGATAGGAAGAAATTTGTCAGCACAGGTTTTGAAGACATTTGATAATTAAATACAATGCCATAATTCGTTTTTCAAAATTTGTCAATTTTTATTTGGAGATGCGTATGTCCAACCTCTCCCATACATTCGTTCCATTGTGCGCCGTCATCTCGAAGAAATATCGCGGGGACAATCCAATGTTGCATTTGTTGTGGTATTTTATTTTATTGCTGTTATAGAAGAAATCGTATTAAATTGTTCTGAGTGGATTTTAAAAATATGGATGAAGGAATTGTTTCTGCAGTATTTTGGGAGTTCTGTGACTCGTACAAAGGCAAGAAAGACAAAGGCCTCACGTTTCTCTACTATTTTTACATTGTGAGTGTTAACAAGTTCTATGTTGACGGGCTTATTGCGTCCGTCAGTTTTTCATTACAATACAATTAGGAAAACAGGTTCATTGAGTCAGCCATACAACAGATTTGCCGTGACTGTTTTCTGACATCATCAGCCATATAATTAGGACTTGTTAAGTACACTTTTTTCGACTTTTAAAACTAATAATGCTATTAAATAACGTTTGCTGTACACATTTTATGAAGCAAAGGAATATTTTATATTAAATTCACGGACAAGTTGATAATAAGAAAAGCGTCTCGCCTAAAGGATACTCTTTTACATCAAACGGAATGCACTAGCGACAGGGTTGACTAGAAAATATTGTGTTGTCATGTTATTTATTTTCTTTTTTTACAAGCACTTATTTTTTTGTGTAAGCAAAATGGATAGAGTCAATATATTTCTTCTAGGCATCAAAATATACAAGCAGCACCACTATAATGTTTCTACCAAAAGTTATTTTTAGTATACTTCAGCACTTACTCTGAAGACTGTCCTCATAATTTTAATTCCACATAGCTACAGATGCCTTATTTATCATAGCTGCTCCTTCATCATCATTCTTATATTTTCGCATTTTGGGATCGGCTTCTACTTGTTGAACTACTGTTCCTCATCATCATTTTAATCGTATCGTTTCCAGTACCCTGCTTGGCCCCCTCGTAAACATTGCTCTTTACATATTCATTAGTAAGCAATCCATGATCCTAATAAAAAGGTATGTTAACACTGTCCGGCTGGTGTCAACCCTGTGGTGTCAATTCGGCCGTTGAAGGACGCGGACGGCGCAAGATGAAAGGCTGCGAGCTTGTGTTCGGCACAACAAAGCTTTGTCTCCTCGCGCCCCTCGCGTTAACTTTGACTCGTGGCTCCAACCATCGACGATGCTATGAACGCTTCAAACACGCCGATTTATACGTTGCATGATTTAGTATGCGTGATCTTAAGTGGACTGATAGAAGGGTTTCTTTCAGTGGACATGTTTTTTGTAAGTGGAGTGATTGAAGAGTTATGTATTTCGCACATGCACAAGCATGTCCAAAATACTGGACTACTTCAAATTTCGATTAGTTTGCAAATTACAAAATGTTTACTCCAAGTTCATAAAAGAAATACATCTATTTATTTATAAAAATCGTATATCTTTAAATAAAAACGTGCTTTACTCTCTTGGTCCCATGTTGGGTGCCAATAAAACTAACAAAAAAAAAACGCTGGTATCAAACTATCAACGCACTGGTGTCATCGGCTGCTGAATAACGCGGACAGAGGAAGAAGAATATGATACACCGCTCATAATTTTTAAAGCAAAATGAAAGTTCGTCCAGCTTACTGTCAATGTCAATCCTGTGGACTCAATCCAGCCGCTGCAGGACCCGGACGGCACGAGACGAGAGGCTGCTTATGTTCGGCGTATCAAAGCTTTGTCTCTTTGCGCCCTTCGCGTTAATTTTCACTCGTGGCTCCAACCACCAACGATGTCAATTAAACCTTTCAGATTCTGCAATTTGTATGTTGTATGATTTAGTATGTTTAATGGTAAGTAGATTCAGAGCAAGTTTCTTTAATCGGACATCAGCAGTTTCTTTATTTTAGCTGTAAACCTTCTAAATTATTCATCTCAGTTTTGCAGAGTACGTTATGCTTTGTAGCGTACAATAGACCAAAAGCTCAACGTAATGGGACGACCCTTAATAGCTGAAAGCTGATCAACGCAGTGTGATGATGTTAAAGTAAATTATACAATAATTTATTCTAATGATATTATTTATAGTACTTTTTGAATGTCAACGAGGAAGAAAAAGACAGAATTTATTCTTGTCAGTAAAACATCTAGGTACTGCTACCCAACAATAAAATGTAATTCCTTAGTTGCCTCTAATGTAATCAGAGCTGGTGGTTTTAGTAGACAGGTGTACTGTACACTTCGTCTGTTTTAAGTTGCACGTGTGCAAAGTACATCAGCCTAGAGTATTTTCGGATACGTGACAATATGTGATTGGATGGATATCCAATATCCATAGTGCCTGTTGGCTTAGATTCAAAGGAGCCTGCGACAAGCAGTAGCTTGTCGTCTCTACTCCAAGAGCCATATTTTTTATAAGGCTCTTGTTCATGCGTTTGTCGGGTACCATTAAAGTACCTAGAGAAAACTAGAGCCCATTACTATGTCATAACAAAACTTTTCTATTCTTTAGTTTCTGACGTATGTTATGATGAGATAGGACAAATTACAATACTTGTATTTCCCACTTTTTCGTCGTAATTCGTTTTGAAAACAGTCTTAAAAAAATGACACCAATTATTTTATCTTAATCGGTTAATTTTATTTAGTTTTGTCTTTTATTACGAATGGCTGCATTTGCCCCTTTGTGTCCCACATTGGGCGCCAATAAAACTTACAGGAGGCGACAAATTGACATTGTATGAAAGCTTTAATTCGAACCGTATGCATGATGATGATAGCGCGCGTACAAAGAGAACAGAAGTAATAAAGGGGTGTCGAGTGTTCACAAGCGGCGCAGCCCCGACCCGCCCCAACAAACACAGCGGCCGATACTGCTCGCTGTACCGCTTTCACGATACATTAACGACTTTATGGCTGACCTGACAAAATGTCATGTGCATTTTACTTAAAACTCGTTACTCGACAATTTACATACAAACAGGCACACGTAACGCACATACAGCGCACACACAACGCGGGTAGTTCCGCTGTGTAGCCCACCAGCTGACATGTTATCGTTCCAATGTTCAGAGGTCAAAGAGCGGCGCGCGGTTTAATCGCAAAGAGACAACTCAAAGTGGAGCGTGCAAATTCGAGGCCGGGCGGGAACAATAAAAGTGCAGGTGGACCGCGGCCGCCCCGCGCCTCCGCGCTCACATCAAAGGGGAGCCCGCGATACCATACAAAAGCCCTAATGAGACAAACCCGTGGCGTAATCGAGGCGACGGAAAAAGATGAGGCCCGAGAGGTATGAGGCAAATTTTAATAATTGTCAAAGCGGCGGCGCCGATCAAACGCGAGGGGGTGCTGCCCTCCCTGCCGCGCGGCCGCACCACTCCCTCCCTCGTCGCAGCGCTCTCGCACCTGTGACGTGTGCTCACCGCGGGCCTCATTAGCGCTACTGATCTAATGCGACTTCGAACTTCGCCAGCGACGTCTAATTAAACTTAAACAGAATTTCAATTTTACGACTGAAATTTTAATACTTAAAGCTGGAGCCGCGGAGGTTCCGCAAAGGAGGCGCGTTCAAAGGCAACGCCGTGCACGTTTTCGCAGATATTAAATGTGTTGACAATTTAATTTTTCATTTCCTTTAGGCGGCGGTGGGGCGGGGCGGGCGCCTCCCGGCCGCGGGACGCCGCTCCTTTGACGTCGCGATATTGTCTTTGTGCGGCGCGTGGGGTGAGGCGGGCCCGGCCGACGGAGACTTTGTCGCAATACAATGTGTATCAATAAAACTTAGGATTGGCTTTTAGTGGTTGCACTTACGCTTTGTGAGGCGGCGCGCTCACCCTTTGACATTATATGTGGGGCGCGGGCGAGCGTGTGGCTGTGTGCGTCGATGTGCGAGTGTGGGCGTGTGTGTCGGGAGCTGAGTAATAATGCAGGGCGAGACGAGCCGGCGCCGCCGCGGGTGCAGCCCGGCGCGGCATCACACACACGCGCGCTTTATTAATATCAGCGATCGCAGTGCATCGGCAAACTATTGCGTCGTGGAACTGTGATGTGCCGCTACACGACAACATGCAGCATGCAGCCTAGCCCGAGGCGCTTCATAAACCCACGATGCACCACACAAACTTAATCATTTCTCATATTTATTTATGTACAAATACTAATAATACATGCTGAATTTCGTATGTATGTCTGTAAGTCACCTTTATCTTCAGATCACACGACCTGAGATGTTGTTGTTACAAAGAGATAATTTTGCGAGAACAAACATCCTACGCACAAAATTTTATGCCGAACGAATTAAATTACTTTAAAACTTATATGTCTTCAATCTTCCTATTAATGTCTATGGCTTGTAAAACATTGATATTATTTTGAACGCAAAGGAAGTTAGTTATGTGATCAATAAGATCGTTCATTACGTAAACTGTCATTTGTTTCTTTTAAAGTTGTTTTTCATTTCACATTTCATCTTTGATCTGTCACTGTTTAAAGAGATGCGTTGAATTTACAAAACGCTTTAGTTCGTCAGAAAAAAGTGAAGCTTTCATCCTTTGACCGATGCTGACCCGGTAATGTATTATTGGGATTGCATTCAGAGCCGGCCGTGGCATGCATGTGGAAAATATCATCCGGTCGGGGGCCGAGGGGTCCTTTGCCAGCCCCCAGCGGTTGCTCGACTGACCATAAAAAGTATCCACATTTTTGTAATAAAATTACCTGTTTTAAAAGGACGTTACTACCGAGATTAAGGCGCAGAGCGGTGTTGTGATTCCTGACCCGACCACGACATGGAACGGAGATTTTACTATGGCACAAAATGGTTATTTTAATTGTGTTTTATTGTGCCACTTATCCCAGGAATTTGTGCCTTGTACTTTTTGAGTAATAAGAGTACGATTGTGGTCGGGCTGGGGATCACGGTTCCTGACCCGACCACAACCAGATCTAATAAAATATCAATAGTGGGAAGTTACTAATTATGCCAAAAATATGTGTCAAATTGTGCCTATGGCACACACAACGCATTAAGTCAAGTAGTCACACTCTATGTATAGTTTAGACTGCAATTAAACATTTGAATTCTGTTAGTTATGATTTAAGTGAACTGTTGTCGTAACAAAACTGGTCATATAGGGTTACAGAGTAAGAAATAAAAATGGAGTTTATTTTGTCAGCTTTCTTATTATTATATTTATTGAATTTTTACATAAAACAAAATAAAAAAAAAATCTATGGAAATCGCTCGGGAATCAAAACCAGGGTACTTCCCGTTGACCTAGAATCATGAAATTTGGCAAGATGCAAGATCTTACATCACAAGTAAAGGAAAAAGTCTGAAAACTATGTTTTTATATTTTAAAAGGTTAATTGTTAACTATTAACTTCTTGACCCCTGTATTAATAGTAAAAGTATGCAGCAAGGGATCAGCTTGTACTGGTACTGTTTAAACGAGATAATTTATGTTTAAATTTCAACTTATCGTCATGATGTGGGTTACGGAACCCTCAGGATACGAACCCGACTCGCATTTGACCGGTTTTTTATACAAGCCTAACACACTAATATAATGCTACAAAATATAGTTTTTTTTTTTTTTATATAAATACGTTTATACGCGTACGAAGTCGTGAACACATCCAGTAAAATAAAATAACAAAGTGCTTTTTATACAGGGTGGTAATTTGAGATGGGGCATGAAGGGCAGCTACCTTAACCATTGTAGTTACAGGAAAACGTTCTTAGAAGACCACCCCTAACTTTTGGAATAATTTCAATCGGCATTCACAGATTTTGAAAATAAAGTACAGTCAGCGAGAAAAATTGCTGTTTTCACAAAACTTTTTTATGATGCCAATCGATCCCATTTCCCGTAAGAAACAAAAAACTCTGTCGGACCAACTGAGGTTTGATACTAGAAACGTCAGAAATAACAAAAAACTATCTGAGATGGGTTAGTTATAAGGGCAGCTACCTTAATCGTTGGCGCTACAGGAAAATGTTGATAGGAGACTGGCCATCATTTTTGACATTATTTCGAACTGCATAAAAAAAGATATTGAAAAAAAAATTGGTACAGTCAGCAAAAAAATGGTCAGTTCTCACAAAACTTTTATATGATGCCAATCGATCCTATTTCCCATAAGGATCAAAATACTCTTCTGGACCTACTCAGGTTAAAGAACTAGAAACGTCAGAAATCACGAAAAACAACATTTTGTGAAAAGTGAGGCTAATGCCGAAAAAAAAAATTTTTTATTTTCAAAATCTGTGAATGCAGTTCGAAATATTTTCAAAAAATATGGATAGTTTCTTAAGAACATTTTCCTCTAACCACAACGATTAAGGTAGCTGCCCTTATAACTACCCCATCTCAAATAAGTTTTTTGCGATTTCTGACTTTTCTAGTACTCCAACCTCAGTTGGTCCGGAAGAGTCTTTTGATCCTTATGGGAAATGGGATCGATTGGCATCATAAAAGTTTTGTGAAAACAGCCCTTTTTCTCGCTGACTGTACTTTTTTTTCAAAATCTTTGAATGCCGATTTAAATTATCCCAAAAGTTAGGGGCGGTCTTCTAAGAACGTTTTCCTATAGCTACAATGGTTAAGGTAGTTGCCCTTCATGCCCCAACTCAAATTACCACCCTGTATAGCATAATTTCACAAAATAAAACTGCTTGCAAAGTCGTAGTAAAATTGCATAGCGTGTGATTGACACACTTTATTTCTTGATTATTCAATTTTATCCGAATTAAGATATATTCTGTGATATGAATAGTAAAAGAATTTCGTGTGCCATAGGCACAATTTGACACATATTTTTGGCATAATCAGTAACTTCCCACTATTGATATTTTATTAGATCTGGTTGTGGTCGGGTCAGGAACCGTGATCCCAAGCCCGACCACAATCGTACTCTTATTACTCGAAAAGTACTAGGCACAAATTCCTGGGATAAGTGGCACAATAAAACACAATTAAAATAACCATTTTGTGCCATTGTAAAATCTCTGTTCCATGTCGTGGTCGGGTTAGGAATCACAACACGCAGAGCGATGTAGTTAGTTGCCGGCGGCTGATCAAAGGGCCCGCTGGTCCAATCACAGGGCTTGGATTGGCCTGGCTCCGCCCACCTTTAAGGCCACGTGCGACGCGCGCACTGCTGTGTGCTAAATTCTGACAGTTGCTCCTCGGCAGTCACGGGTGACACGGCGTTTTGTCGCTTTTCGCAGATTTTCCGCGCTACGATCGCGTACTTGGAAACTGTATCAACTTTTAGCTTCTTCTTTTTTTGTCGTGTATCGTGTTATCATAACTTAAATATAAAACAAAATCAGTGTTTACTATAATTAGAGTAGTGTGTTTTCAGTGTCAGTGTATATCGCTTAACATAAATGGATTGTACGATAAATTAATTGGATTTTAAACTTAGTACAGGTAGTAATTTGAACTTTTCTGAACTAATAACTGATGAACTAACAAAGGGTCACATATCGAGTGTGCTGTGTCGGCATCCCTCTTCGGTTGGTGGTGGGCAAGTTTTTTGTCAGAGCTTGGTCGTTATTTAAAATATTTATTTGAATGCGTCTATTGTTTCGTACGTTCGGCTGTATTCCTCGTTCCGACAGTATTGTTTTGTTACTGTATATTGTATGGATTTATTGTAGTTGCTCTCGCTTTAGTGGCACTTTTGATGTTTTGTTCATTTAGTTGTATTGTTTGTATTAAAGTAGTTGTTTTAGTTTTATTATTGCTTAAATGTTTCTTGTCTGAAGAGCTGTTAATAAAACACTGCAAGTATTTTTGATTACTCTATATAACTAGTTATTATGCAACTGTTTTGTAACAAACAAACAATTTATATTACAACGGAGTTTGTACAACAGTTTAGTGTTTGCACACATGTATAGTAAATAAATATGAAGGTACAAGCAACACAAGATTTATCTTTGGTAGTAATATTAACGCGAGGGCACGTTCTTAAAGAAAAGACATCAACGCGTCTTGAGTGCGAGCGTTTTAACAAAGCCTTGATCTTTAAGGAATTGAAAAAGATAATTAACAAGTAAACGCAACAAGTATTTACATTTGGAAATCATGTATTATGGAATAGGCATGGTGACAGCATCAATAAATTGCAAATCTAATTAGTCCGCCAGTTAGAGTTTTGAAAAATAACGGACGCGTATTTTTTCTATTGTTAAATCTATGAATATTTGGAACGATAAAACGCATCAAAACTCGAGTGGGGGCTTGTGACGTCAAGAAGCAAGTAAAAATTGTACTTGCTTGTGACGTTTTGCCAATTTTAAAAGTGATCTTCGTAAATTTTGGTTTACGTAACAAAAGAAAAATACGGGTCAAAAAATACCCTATTGAGTTCATGGAAGAAAAATGTAACCTCTCGTCATATCATAAGTACGTCAAAAGTTTGAACAGAAGAGAAGCTGCTAAGAAGTTGCGTATAAAAAAATATTATTAAAGACATATCTCACTAGTGTGACGGTCCTAAAGCCAGGATTTACAATGGTCATCAGCGAAAATCTGAGCATTGACACTCAATGTTCTCCAGAGAACTAATTTAAAGATGTTGGAACCCGTAACGTAATTAACCAATACATTAAATTTATTTAGTTAATTATTTATTTGCTTTCCATAATGTGATGGTAAAATATAATATTTAGTTGAGTGACAATTATGGACCCTGTTATGGGTAAATGGATAAAAAAATCTTAATTCTGTTTTTATTATAATGATATTAATTAATTTTTGCCTTATATTACATCAATTACATCATACATTATAAAAACTACCCCTTTAAGGTTTAGTATGTGATATCAATCAAGGGTTCACGAATTCCAGCAAAAGCATTACCCCTAACACTAGAACGCCACATCCATTTAGCTAAAACAGTCTCAAACATAAATTATAAGACCACCTTGTAACTCTCCCACTGCATAGCAAAGGCCTCTTCTCATACAGAGAAGGAGCGACCATTGATCACCAGCAGTACTCACTACGTGTTGGCAATATCAGACCATTAAGTCCAGGTTTCCTCACGATGTTTTCCTTCACCGTATGTCAATGGTGTCCTAGATTAACTAAGAAAGTACATATATGAACGTTTAAAAGGTCACATTGGTACTTGCCTGGGTTTGAACCTGCAACCCGGTGCTTAACATGGGTCCGTAACCGGGCCACCACGATACTTTCATAAGAATTTGAAAGTAATGCATAAAAATTTAAATAATGTAGAATTCTGAAAGTTTATTGAAACATTACTCGCCATGTCATTACGAGTTGGCGACGTTCACCTGCGAATAAAGCGGAGTCAGCGCTTCAAACTTGAATAAAATATGTTATTAGCTACATTATCGCGTTACCGTCTGTCCAAAGACAAATTATACAAAAAAACCCTTCATGAAAGCGTAATGCTAAAAGCTGCTGAAAGGGTGCGCACGCGGCGTCTTTGAGCCGCAGACGAGACTCAGAAAAAGGATCGCTGTGTGCTAATTTCCAAACTCGGTTTCGCACAGATAAGGCTAGAGACGGGAGGTAGGTGTCTTTGATGTAGCCGCCCGGCCCTCTGACTCCGGGGGTGAGAGCTTTCAATGAAAGGATTTTTTTTTCATCTTCTTTCCCTTTGTACTTAATTTAAATTTCGTTTATATCAATGCTACGAGTTTCCTTTTGGGTGTGTTTTCTCTTTTACTTTGTCGCGTTTATCCTCTCCAATTTGTAATATTCGAGTTCGCTTTGTAATTAAATTTAGTGTTCGTAATCTGTTCTCTCTAATTTTTTTTCTGTGCCCGAAGTCTCCGACTGCCGGTGTAATTGCAATTTATAAATTAGGTGTCTCTTTGATTTCGAGTGTTTCTTAGAAGCGCTTATATTTCGAGATTTGATTATATTTTTTTCCTTTGTACTATTCCTTTGATATTATGGAGTCTTTAATATCTAGCTTACACACTTGTCTAATAAATATCGCTGTCGACCTTTGTGTTTGCGAACTTAATAATCGTGTAATGGCTTAAAGGCAATTTGAAACGTATAATGTATTTAAAGTTATCTCTATCACTCCTTAACTTTGTTTAGTGTCAAAGGGTTTTGAGTTATCAGATTCGTACTCGTTTTTAGTATAAAACCTCATTAGTGGATGAAGATTGAAATATTGTTTTAATATTGAAACGGTTTTAATATTTGAGGTTGTTTGATAGTTTATCAAGTTGATTAGAGGTCTCGTTTGGGTGCTGTTAGTTTTTCATCAATTGTTTTGGTGCTCGGGTTTGCACCCGGTCCTTTGAGCCAAGTTCTGTAGTTAAGAGGCCGTACAAAGCTGCCTGTGACTAAAGCACCACCCATACTATTAACATGACAAGGGCACTAGTTAAAGACATTTCTCGATTTAAACATCAAAGTCTATTGAACGTCTTTGATGTAAATCGGGTCATTGATGTAAGGAAATTCAGTGTCATACGCTTGTTATTTTTGTGTTGGGATCTACTTTTGATATTTTATTTTTAGTTTGTAGGTAATTAGCTTTAGCTTGCCTTATTATAAACTTTTCTTTTCCTGTAGGCACGACCGAGAAAATATTACATATTTCAAAATATATTTTTCCTAAAGTATCAATTATCTTAATAAACGGTTAGTGTGTTCACAGATTTGTTCTAATGACGATGTTTGTAAACTGTAAGCGTTGTGTAGGAGCGGTGTATTGTAAAGGCGTCGCTACACAAAGAGTTGTCGCACGGAGCGACTTGAGACACGGAGCGTTTCCCGGCGCACACCGCCTGCCGACGCCGCGCACAAAGGCGCCACTTTGCGGACTTGTCTTTGACTTACACGAGTGTGTGACCCAACATTAATAACCTACTAATAGCTCTTCGCCTTCACAAGACTAGACTACGCTGAATTGATATGAGATTATGTCTCCTCCTCTAACAAGTTTACCCCTAAAACATAAAGCCACGCTCAAAGCAAGCGCCGCGTCGTCTATTCTAATTTGAGTTCAGCCAACACTTTAATAAAAACGCATTCTAAAAACGAATGAAATATTAAAATTAAACGGGCCTTTTGTTGCGAACAAAACACTCATAGATTCAATTTTTCGCATAATTTTATTAGTGACAGTTTAATTAGCGCAGCTTTCATCGGGCTCGCTTTGATATTTTGAACGTTTCAAATAGATTTCACAAGAAGCACTTTCAAAGAGAGCACCCCTAATAAGTACTGAAGAGTCCTCGCACGTGTTTATCAAAGACAGCCTTTCGTTACTCACCGTCTGAATGGCCTCAAAAGAAACTCGTGTAAAATGCTCTACAAAGTGCCGTATCAAAGGAAAGGCGGGCGCAAATATCTGTTTCGTAAACTAGTAAAAACGGAGCTCTCAAAGGTACTGCGTACTCGCGGCAAATTAGGCGGAGTTAAATACAAGCGCCGCTCTCACAAATGTATAACTTTGAAAGTGACTCCTCGCTCATTATTTATGTAAGTCGCCGTAATCGTCAAACGGTGGGTGTGTTTTATTTCGGCTGTATCGCAGGTCCGTCCGAGCGTCCATGGCCGTCACCCGCCGGTTCCTGCCGCGAGGAGTCGTTCGGAACCGCTCGTTCAACGCGCCGGGCCCGCGTTCTCGTCTCACATGTGTATCCATTTAATGCTCAATTCCCATATAATTTAACTTTGCGATCAAAGCGAAATTTTGCAAAGAGCTTCCCGGCGGCGGCGGCGTCGGGCGGCGGGTGAGAGCGGGACGCACACATTGGAGTTCTCGAGATCAAATGCTGGGCCAAATTAGTCACTCTCCGTCTCTCTATCTCAAAGCCGATCCGTAGCAAAGTTTGCGCGAAGATGACATCAAAAGGAAACCACACACTGGGGTGGCGCCGCCCGCGCCCGTCGCCCCCGGCCCCATACTTAAATCCGCCGTGTCTCTGGCTGTCTTATTGACACGCGACTGACAACTCGCAAGTCGCCAACGCCGCCGACTGTTTCAAACTCACTCCGCTTTACCAGACTTATTTAGTTAATTAATACGGAATGTCCTATCAAGTTGTAACTCCCGCAAGGCTGGCACACACTTACGCGGCTCAACTATAAGGAAACTTTAATCGCATGGGTATGTTTGTACGTACATACTTGTATACACTACCCATGTTGTCAATCCCTTTAATTAAACGACACTAAGTTTCCTTGATGGACTTTGGAAGTGAACGGGCTGTAATATCGTTTCAAGATTCTAATTATTTCAGACTCCCATAATTATTATATTGTAAATAGAGATGATTATGTAATATTTATGAAACGTTTTAAACATTTCGTTAACTGTGGCTTAAAGTAAAATTTTGAAATATTAGACTAAAGAACACCAACCAGGTTTCTCAAAGTTCTGAAGCCTTAAAAACAAGTTTTAAACTTATAGCAAACTCGAATTTCTCAACACAAAGCTGGCAATTGTATTCTTATTTCTTGGAAATTGCCTTTTTCATCGTGTCGTAACGTTTCGTTGTGGACATTTGCTAATAATGGGAAAGCAAGCATTACTTACATTGTGTACATGTTTATAGTATATTTTTAGCATTTCTGTTACGTTTTATAAGATTAGTTAAATAATTTACATGCCGAAGATCTAGATTGAATAAGTTAGATTTTCTTTCAGTATTTTGCAAAAAAAAATATTTATAACTTTTAAACGAACAAATGTATCGCTGTACTACAAAATACGTACGCTGTGTAAATGCAAAAAGTGAATTTCTAATCATTCATATTTGCTTCCAAAAATTTATCAGTGTCTAAATGGGCTAACAGATCTAAAATCTGTAAAGTCCATTCACTCATATCATAATGCAGTGATAAAAACTCCTTAATGTTAACACTGTCTTACAAAGTCGATAACTCGTCGGCAAAGCGTTTATTAACAAGCTCAGTTCTAAAAAAACAGTTTGGAATTTTGAAATCCAACACAAGTTATCGCGGGGCGCAGGGGTGTTGGCATTGTGCGCAAGAGTTTATGACGACGGCCCCGCTTCCACGAACTGGGACCTTACCGACGCCAATACCAATAGATTCAGAATTAGAATTTCGAATATAGAACTTTATTGCTTACATCATAAAGTGTGGAATCTTAAGCTCCGAAGACGTAAGGTCCCTGAGCCGTGCGCCGCCGCCGCCTACCTAAAACGCTGTCCCTGTATGACGTCACTCGTCTAAATGTTTGTCTTGGTTCCCCCTTAATTGAACTATAGTGTATTGTTTAGTCTGCGTTATTTAATCTGCCTCGTTGTTTTAGGATTCCTATATGAGCATTAATGATAAACCTTCGTCGTCGTTTTTGTTTGTTCTTTATGGATCTATTGTTTGAAGTTTCTCTTAAAATATGAAAAAGAAAAACCTAGCATCATGGGGTTGTTTTTTCTGATATGAGTCAAAGTATGAAGAATGAAATGCCAGCAGAATGAACGGGGGATATAAAGAACCGATGACTTATCTTGGATTGGCTTTTAGCACACTATAATACCATATTACTATTTGGTTCTCCGTATAAATATTATAGACAAAAGCTAAATTACTCAGCCCAGATTTTCGATAACTGCGGTCATCCAAATTAAACTAGCCAAACATTGCAAAGCAAAAGAACCGTCACGAAACTAGTATAAGTGAATTTGTAATCTTAGCCAAACATCAAAAACGAGGTAATGATTTTCCAGATCATAATAATTTTGTAATGCTCAATACATATATTCTGCATAGCTCAATCTTTTATCCAAATAGTTGTAAACTAGTAATTTGTAATACAGCAATCGTCTAAAGTCCTCAATCGGTTCCAACGATTTTGCATTTATCATCGCTCTCCCTTTCATTTACGATTCATCCATCAACTTGTCTTTGATTTAATACGTCAAGCTATAACCTCCATTTGATATTCTGCGTTTGTGCCATCATTCAACTTTTTGTCCTCTATTACTCCTGTAATATGATTATAATTTTCTCGCATCTGCTATACAGTTTTTTCATCACAACAAATCTTGAACTTTAGTGGTAGCAATGTTAAGGTTTGGTTTAGTTTGTGTGAGTTGTTACAATCGGCTTCCATTGAACGAGGACCGGTTTGGATAAGGAATGCCGCAGCGCAGTGTCCGGGCGGCTTTTTGCTTTGGCTGCGTGCGCACAGCCCACGCGGACGGCTCGGAGCCTCGGCCCGCCGGCGCCAACGCCGCTTCCCGCCTTTAAGTTTGATGCCTGATAAACGACACGTTGCAAATATTGATGTAATTTTACATTTATCACAGCCAGCCGGTTTGTTGTTCAAAATCCTTGCAACAAATGTTAACTCAAAGCCAAAGGCATTAAAGTTAGTGAAAGATAAACAAAAGAAGTACATGTTAACTTTTTTAAAGCAGTTGTAATCCCTTTTAAGCTTATGAGTCAATTATCAGCAGTCACAGGTACTCTTTAAACCAATTTAGTAAGGATATACATATCATGGGCATGGGCTTTCCTGAATAAGGAAGTCTCTTGAGATACTTCGTCCATTAACCAGTCACAATCTGAAAGAAAGTTTCTGTTTTCTAAGATAATATTATCGTCGCTTTTGTGATTCTTGTGTCTGCAAATTCTGCCAAGAAATATTAAGATGTAAATGATGAAAAAGACAGACCATGGACAGGTTGAAATAGAGTCACGATACTCAGTAGTGACTAAACGATTAAGTAAAAGAAGAAGAAGAAATGATGAAAGTAATGCACGTGCAGGATCCATGGGAATCGGATTAGTATTTCTTTACCTGAATGGTTACCTGGATTTGCAGTCTGTAGCATGCTTTTCGCTGTACACGCTTTAGTTCCTGTAAGTTAAGAAACCAATATTTCGTAGTTTATCAAATTAGTACAATAATGTCTGTCAGAACATCCAGCATCTTCACAATTTTTTGTTGAGCTAAATTAGCAAGCATTAACATTCAGATAATCTGCAATACACCTTTATTTATCTCTCACTTATCCGTCTACATCTCTGTATATCATTGAAACTTGACAATAACTATGAAAGGAATGGTACGCCTGGCGGAATGCGCGCACAGAATTGTTGGCTGTCGCTGCGGCTCGATGGCACTGCAAATAATGCTAGATCATCTGCTACCATTAGCTGATTGTTACTTATTATACAGTATAATACAGACAATAAAAGTATATTTTTGTTATGACACTTGAAGCTTAACCATAAGTTGTCTGTGATATTTTTTTTCTGCATTTTGATTGTAGAGGCTTTGTAAGTTTATGGAGGATTTGGGAAAAAAATCTTCAGCCTATAAAATGTATTTTTGGTTAATGTTCTTATCATTTCGATTGGTTGTTTTTCTAAACGCACTGTACAACGGGTTTGTATTGTATATCTACTTTTTCTTCAGAAAAATCGTTTCTTCCTCAAAATGCTTTCCCGCGATTCCAAAACAGAACACGGTGAAATCAGTTTTCAAGCGGAGTCCAAACTTTTAGGACATGCCAGACGAACTCAATGAGGTGTGGATGATCGTAGAACTGGCGGTCGAAGTATCCATAATACACTGGTTTATGACTATGGCATCTATGGCAAGTGAGAGCCAAAGCTATCGCCGTCCGCATTACACGCCTATGGAATTTAATGTTCAATTCTTGTTTGACCATTTCAAACTTTTGACGTATTAGTAATTTGTGGTGCACTCTGATATTTCTTTGGAGGAGGCTTAATTAATATAGTCATTTTATAAAATATTGGACTTAGGTACTGGTCTGAAATCGCCAATCGGCAGTGAGCAAGCGTGGCGATCAATGCTCGTTCCTTCTCTGTGTGATAATTTTTTTTTCCTCTGTAAATCCTCATAGATGCCCTTCGCCCGAGGAAGGCGAAGGGGTATGCCGGACTCTTATCGGCTAAAAACCCACGGTGTTCCTTCTCCTGACCTATGGCTGGGGTCGAGGGATTCGCAGCTGCATGCACCGCAACAAGAGGCCTTTACCCTGCATTGGGACAATGATAGGTTTTTTTTATGTGATACTATTATTATCCTAAATTATTCCATCACATTAGATAAATTCCGCCGGCCTTTGGTCACCTTAGTCAACAACACTGGTCAACACTCAAAATCAAAGCAGTTAAAATTGTATTAATTTAACTTTTGATCGTCGTTGTTAAATCCTGCAATTAGAATAATATTTTAAAGAATCGACAACATATACATAGTTCAGTTGAAAATAAAAAAAATATACATTTAAAAACAAATCCAATGGAAAATGTAAACAACAACCACAGCAAGGAAGCGAGACGCAAGTCAACAATTTTTGACCCGTAGCAGACGGTTCAAGCAGACTACAAATACGACAAGATCAGCCACTACCATTAGTTGATTATCATCCACTGTATATTTTGTTATGAATTATACGCTACTTAAATATAATATATTTAATGTGAGGCTGTATATTATACAGCCTCACATTATGTTGGATCTTCTTCATCCAAGCTTTCTTCCGGTCTGTTAACAAAGTCCGCTGGGCTATTGAAGCCGTCGGACTTCGGACCATTTTTTTTTTGAGTTGTGGGAATCCCATCGAATACATACGACAGATCCCGATCCCCTTAGTACTATGGGAGCTCGCACAATGACAGAGGGATACCTAATAGAGGGATGCTGCAGCTCTACCAGAACTAATTTCTACCAACAGGCCACTTAAAGTATCACTGATGACGGTTTTAAAGCAAGTGTTAAAATTACAAAATTCGATGATTTTTATTTCGATGCAAAATTATTTTTATTTTAGTTTTTTCAAAATTTCTTCATCCCTGCTTTGGTTACGAATTAAAAAAATGGTTCTTCTAATTTGTAACCCCAAATATGACCTAAAATGTAAACACAGCTGGTCATAGCTGAGGATAGATAGATATCAGCGTATTTTTTTTGTAATTTTTGAACAGCTATTTCTCTTAGGGCTGATTTTTCAATCGTCAGATAACTTTTATCTGGGGAATAAGTTTGACGTTTTGATAGCTTCTCTATAGAAAATATGTCAAACCGTCATATTTATTCCTTGGATAAAATTTATCTGACGATTGAACAATCGGCCCTTAAACTACTAACTTTTGGGGAAAGTGGTAGAACAAAAGTTATTCAATTTTATGGGTACTTTAACACCCTTTCAGATTAGTATCCCCTTTCTGACTAACCTTGTATTATACATTTAAGAAAAAACACGCATGAAATGCGACCGCGTTTTAATTATATTTTACAGTTTATAGTCGCGCTGTTTGAAAAGGCCATTTCAAGATAATAATTATGTCAAAGTCGGTCCATTTAAATTTAATATTTCTATTATTACTTTCGATTGCATATTCGGATGTAACTGCCGTGTTATTTGCGTTTTATGTTTTTATGTGTCACAGTGAATAAGGCCTCCGAACATGAACGGAAAACACATTTAAGGTCTCGGTTAGATGAACCTAGGTATACCTAAAGGATATTCCGTGATATTTGATGTCTTGTATAACAGGGAAATTCTCATATTTCTGTCTTTTAAACGTTTTTTCGTTCACTTTTCTACGGCTTCAATCGAGTAGGTTTCCATTACTAACTAAAATATTGATTTATTGCGACGTAATTGAATTTCATAACTTTTCACGCAACAAGAAAGATTCAAGAGAGTTGAAACAAAATCTAAAAACATAGAATCCTTTTAACCTTTTAATTTTAAAGCTAATTACGTTGATATCATTAACAAGCTTAGAGATTCTTAATTTTAACAAAACTCTAAAAAGAAAGTTTTTCTTTTGCAAAATTCACTCCCGCTGTCAGTATCTAAGTAACCGGAGTACTTTAATATTAGCATGCTCTGTGCAAAATAATAGAGACATTCTCGGATCCTTTGAGAAGCATAGTAATAAACATGCAACATAGTTTTCTAATTTCATGCAGTCTCTTCAATATTAATTTAGTAATATGATGGAAACTTGTCATGCATTCTCAAAGAGAGTTTATACTTATGTTTATTTTTTTTGTTTCAGGATGATATTCTCCTCATATACGGCACCATTCAGCTAAGATTTAAAGGTAAGGTTTTAAGCTATTCTTGATTATACAACTAACTCTTTTACTAACAGACAGTGCGAAAAAAGGACGGTGATAGATAAGAACTAAGTTCGAGATGTCAAACTAGTTTACACCTTGAACTTCACCGTGTTTTTAGTCGACACGTTCTGACGTATGTCGTCTTTTGTGTGGAAATTTTAGTTGAACTAAATTTGACAGCTCTTATTTACATCCTTCTTTTTTTTATTTGACTTAGTCGCGCTTTTCCCTCGTCGCACTTAATGGTAAGCGCAGACAGGGTCTAAGATGGAGCACACGAATCCAAGAAACAGAAATATAGAGGGAATCCCCTATACCCCTCTGGCTCTCACATACACACGACGGAACACAGTAAACTGCTTGGCGCTTTAATGTCAGGGTGGTAGCTAGCCAGGCGGACCGAATAGATCCTACCACCAAACAAGCCTAAATTAAGTTTAGTTTGGGCTTAGCAGAATCGGCACCACTGCGATCTTATTGTAAAATTAAAAGCTAAGCAACAATTTGAACAAATTTTAGCATTTTTTTGAAGCTACTACAATCTGTCAAATTTATTTAATAGATTTTCATCTTTACCGCAAAAGCATTAGGTTCAAGGTTGATTGGAAAAATTAGACAGTTTCGGAGCTGGGGCATTTTTTCAGAATGAATAGGGTTAAGGCAACACTGGCCTAGGGCGGGTTGGATATCTGTGGCGGACATACATTGAACAAATGTGCAAGCGTCATAAATTATTGATCCAGTTTGAATACTTGAACAAGACAATAATTGCAACCAAAACTTTTTAAGACAGAAAATGTCGAATTGAAAGTGAATAAAAAGTTATGTATATTAATTAAAATGTTTGATGTTCCATTAAAATAGCCTCCTAGAGTGATCCCGCGCTCCCTGAACGGTCAGCCCCGCTATCAACCTCACTGACTGACTAACCTTTTTACCACGATTTGAGTTATGCTCGTATAGCTTGTGTCGCCACGAGATAAGAAAAAGCCGACTATATTAAAAGAAGCAAAGCATTTGAAATATGCAGAGTGATTAATGAATATGAAATTTTCTTTTAAAACAGAACACGGTCTTTGAGTAACTGGGTCGATAAGGTAGTAGAAAACAAAATACTAAAAGTATTTATTTTGTCAACAACTTCAATTTCCAATAAATTGCAGACAATGGCGATATCGTAACTGGTTAGTTGCAACTATGGCTGTATCGTAACCCACAGTTCCCAATTTATTTCATACGTCCTATAAGTAATCCGTCGCGTCGACAATCTGGTACACTACGGATTTATTTCGTTAACGACATAATAACGAGTTATTTCGCTTTTGTGATGAAAGCACAATCAGGTATTACGTTACATTCAATTTTCAACTTTACGAGTAAGAAAATAAGTACCTCGCGCACGTTTGCAGCGTAAGCGCGTACTGCTGACTCGGTAGTTTCGGTTACAATGGTAAAGCCGCCATTTTTGAAATGAGTTATTACTTTCCCTTATTTTTTACCGGTTCATTTTACTTCTGCGACAACCACTTTGCACGGAAAATCAAAGTTTGCTTTTTAAATATGCAAAAAGCAGATTTTTTCACTTCACTTAAGTTTAAGAGGGCACTTTCGAACAATTATAAAATATCAAGCAAAAAAATATATGAATACGCAATTAAATTAAGACTTCGATTGAACTGAAGCACCTCTTGATCTGAAATCCCATCAACCATTGAAACTAGCGAGCCACCGAGCACTTGTGAACCCAATATTTTTACATACAATAATTTAATTACCTTTTCGACTCCAAAACTACCGATCCCGTAATCCCATTACTTCTACGCGTTTACTCTCAAAAGAGGCAACAGTTTAACGTTAAATCTCGCTTCGAGGCAGTAAAATAGCGAATTTTTATATTAAACCGGCTCTCGTAGGCTGCATTCACGTGAGGAGGCCCTAGACGGCAAATTAAGTGACATTAGAGGCATAATGCCCGTGGAAGGGAGACGTGAAAGCGGAGTGCTGTTGTGCAACGGTACGCTAGTCCGTGGAGTGCGCCAACAGACGTTCACCACCTGGATGCCGATTAAGCGCTGGAAAATATTGCAGCCGTTTTAAGTGCTGCATTACAGCCCGGTTCAGCGACGCTTTGTTGGCGATTGTGCTTTTCAATACTTAAGAAATGTCTATGAGTTTTCTTAAATAAATTATGAATAGTGTAGCCACTTGTTACTGAGTTAACTTTCCTGATGAATGCTGTGCCTCCCTGCGTAATGCTTAGGGGGGCACAAGCCAGCAATACCTGGTACTAATGTTCAACATAAGAAGCTTTTGCTATTAATTAACATTAACATGGAAGTTTCCTTTTTGACTCGACTCAAGATTACTAGAACACTTATTGAATCCAGGAACCGTCTTTTGATCGTCCTCAAAGAAACTTTAGCTGGCTATTCCACTGAAGGAATGTACTAATGCCAAAGTACTGAATTAAACTTTCGTCAATATTTTAAGTTGTCAAAATTTCTACCCCAAACAAAACTCCGACGGAGGAGTAAAAACGATGTTTTTATGGATATTTTCAACCTTTAACGAAATAATGTTTCGTGAGAGAACAATATCTAGGAGTCTTAAAATTTGCGCTTGAGTTGTCATGCGAAATGTCTACCATTGTTGTAAAATTGCATGTAATTCTGCCTTACACAGTATGAAAAAAAAAGTAATGTAAGGAAATATCGAAAGATAAATTGATAAGTAGACCTGGACAATTGAAAAAAATAATTCGCAATGTATTGCAATTTCGGCACATACATTATGCATTCTAACCCCGTTAACCAGCAAATAAATGAACCAAGAAATTGTTGCAAAATTGTGACAATTTTTTATCCAATTCAGACACAATTGAAATCGACGCGTCGGTAATAGAATTACTTTTTTTTTCATCTACAATTCTAACCGATCGCTCGGCAGCTGGGACGGCGACTTATTTCAACCGTTTTATGAATTGGTCCTCATTTAATTTTGTCCTCATTTCTTTTCATTTTCTCTAATACCTCTTCAGTAAGACTTGGCGATGGCACATTCATAAATTGTTAGTTACGAGACGTTTGACGAGTGGCTCCTCGTTTTGTTTGATTAGTTCTCCATAAAATAGAAGGAAGACGTATATTTAAAAAAAATATTCTGTTATGAAATAAAAAATGACTGATTTAGAGAACTTTTTGTAGATCATTTTATTTATTGAATTTAGCAGAATTGTTGTGTGAACAGAAACTGTTGTCACACTTGGAAGAAGAGCTTGCAATTTGTCACTTCATAGTGCGATTTCATCAACGTTTAATTCTTTATATCATTGCCAAATTTGGGTTCCATTAGTACTAAGGATGAACTGGAACCAATTAACTAGAAGGAGACCAAATATTTTTTATTTTGCTTCTTTGTTTCTTCAGTTCCTTTAAAACATTATATTATTATTCTAGGAACTTTTAAAATCGTCTGTGTCAAAGTCAACAGACATTTAAAATGTAAAGCTCCACATTTCTCCTCGACCTGCATTCATTTTTAACTAGTTGTTCCCAACCTGTAAAACGATGCAAAACAAACGGCCTTAACCAAAGATCTCCAATGATGGCTAATATATTAATCAGGTTAAAATACCAATTTGTCTGTAAGTTAAGTGCTTGACTTATTTAGCACACTTCATTAGCAACAAGAGTAATGTGGGTAACTAGTGATATATTTTAGTCCAGACTGAAATTTTTGTCTGTCTGAAAACTGACGTGCGGTGGAAGAGAGTTACCAAGTTAATGCATAAGATTCTGGGATATGTTTTGAAATATTTCTATCACAGGTCTTGGGTTCTGGATGAATATTTTTTTAAGGTGTCTCACTCCTTAATCCTTAGGTATCGAAAGAGTTTTAAAGCCTAGTAATTAGCAAGTACAGAAGATCCTCCGTTTTGCTCATACCAATTATTTTTTAGGAAATATTTAATTTGATATCTTTAGGTAATCATATAAAAGCTGTGTTCCTGTTTTATCTTGTATTCTCTCTACATGTGGTGTCCATTTACTTATTGTTCCTACAAATAGCATTGTATTTAGTGCTGGCGCCGGCGACGCATTAATTACGCTATAAATAAATGCTTCAGATAAAAAACGTATCGAGTGAGGCGGTAATAGATTTCTCTGAGCGACGCGACTTTTATTGTTATTGAATGGGGCGGTAATGTGTTGCGGGCAGTCTGTCTGTCGCGCTCGGTTTTATCCGGGATTTATTCAATGGAATGCATTTGTAATGACTTTTTTATTAAAGGTAGGAATTTCCGCGTTCATCTGGATTGAAGTCTCGTACAGTAGTAGGTAGACATTGGACCACAAGCTGTCTCTGTGTGTGTACTTAATTATATTTTTAGCTCATTATATGTATTCAATTTGTACACGATATAGTCTATGAATAAAATACGAATACCTCACCTGGTTTTAATTAAAACCTGCTTTTTGTTGTCGAATGCAATATGTTTCTCATATAAAAGTTATTCACATTCCTTTTCAGGGTGTGAATGATTACATTTTAATATTTTGATACATGTGCCATTTTATTTTTGATTAAAATCTGACGAATTCATATGAAATAATATAAAAAACAGCAAAGTTCAAGCATTATTTTATATGAGTTACATATAATAATGTACTTTTTACATAGGTACTAGAGTTTAACAAAGGGAGTCCTTACAAATGATTAAAAATAGCGAATTCAGCGAATCATTAATTAAGAATCGAAATTTTTCAACAACTTAACTATTACATAAGCGACCAGTACAATATCTTAAAGACATAGCATAAACAAACTGAATTAAAGAAATATTTGCTTCTAAATACTAGGTAGGTATATGAAATTCCACTTTTTATTTACTCACATTACCTGGAGAAATGAAGTCTTCCAAATCAAATTCGCGACAGCGAAAACTACACATGGAGAGCTCTACGGTGGAAAAGCAATCACGCCCCATAATCAGATTGAGTCGATATGGAAAGCTGAGATGCACTTCTTATTCTTACGTGTACGTTATTAGGGAAACCACTATAAAACAAATGTACAGCGAAAGTGGAAATACGCTTCTTCTAAATTGGGTAGGAATGATTTTTCTAGAAACGCGAGAGGGAAATAAGTTTACGCTATATACGGAGGGAAGGAAAGTGGAGTATTGAAGGGTCTAATCAAACATAAATAAATACAGAATGTTTAAGAACATATAGAAAGAAGAAAGGGGAAAATGACTGGTCACTTACTGCGACACGACAGCTTTATAACCAACATCATAGAAAGCCAATTAGAGGCAAAGAGAAAACGAGGTAGACAGACCAAAAAGAAATGACACAGACCAATTGAAGGAAAAGACGGAAATGATAATAAACAGAGAAATGAAGGAATTGGCTCTGGGTACAGAAAGATGGAGTTTGCTACAGCGACAAGTGCCTAGCACTTAAATTTTGGATGGACGAGTAAGAACACATTGCAGTCATAAACTAATTTACGGGTGTTGCAGATACTTCTCAACGCGATGTTTTTGTCTCCAAATTATTTGCTAATTGCAAGACTAGCTTGGCTATTTAACAATTGTAATAAGCCTTTAAAAAACAGGGTCTATTTTTATTACTAAACTGTCTTATAATAACAGAAATCTGTCCTTTCATATCTGTCTAAATTACTACGAGTACAATATGGAAAGAGATTACTACGGTACTTATTGTAAACGGAGATAAAATACCGTTATAGTACATTGAATTTGCAATGGTTAACTTAGTATTAACAGTAAACTTACAAGGGTATGTTGCTTGTATTTTAATTTTAGTTCGACATTAAGAAAATGCGGGCATATTGTTTTAAATGGTCATTACATTATGGATGCTACTGTATCAAATATGACGATGTAATGGGGTATAAGATTATGTAATGAGATAACAAATAACTAAGAGTCGTATTACTAAATAGTGTTTCATTGGGATTTGGCAAAAACCTTTGACGTGATCAAAAATTACGCAAATGTGCTTGAAAATAATAAGTAATGCTATCGGTATTAAATTCTTATTGTTAAGCTCATAGTCCTTAAACTGATATTGTTACGGGCTATAACGTCTATTCTATGTCTTACTAATACTGTTAAAAAAATTAGAAGAAGAAAAATTACAGAACGAGTAGTAGTGAGTATTCAATAAATTCTCAACGAAATCTCGTCTAATTTATCGTCCAGTCTCAACGAGACCAATCATATCAATTTAATAGGATAACATAATAGCAATTTCCTGTATAAAAGAGTTGCGTCCATTCGCAGCGAGGTAACAATAGCGTAATCTGGCACGTCGTCTCCCGGACTAGAGGCACTATTGTTGAAGAATATTTTGTGCAGCTCCTTGAGAAAATGTGAAATGAGACTGTCCGGAAATGAGGTAATGATAAAATTACCTTTACGGATTATTTTGCGTTTGTATTTTCTGTTGGAGTCTTTTGTGAGACTTGGACTACTTAGATGATTTAGTTTCACTAAGCTTGCTTGAAAATTGCTTTAATTGCTGCACAGTTGACCAATACATGTAGGAATTCTAAACTTTCGTTTCACGGAAACATGCGCTATATTAATTTCATCTACGCAGCAGTAATTTTAATAAAGTTACTTAAACACCTGTATCTGCTGCAGGTATAAACTTACAAACGCAGTAGTATCAATAGACTGGATGTGTTTGACAATGAGAGTCCCTCGGTGAATGTCATTAATGTCATCTGCAGATCTGTCGGCCCGCGCGGCGGGTGGCCTGTTGAACGATCTACGTTTACTATGTATATCATTAAAAGTGCCTACCATTAAATTACGGGGTATTTTATTGAGTTCAGCTTGTTTATTTGTTTGTGCGGATTGGGGAGTGAAGACAAAAGGGTGCAGGTTCCTAATTGTCGTGCATGTCGCAGTATTAGTATATAATTAAAGGGATGTAGTGTGTGTAGACTATTGATGTTGGTTATAATATAAAATTTTGTCAGGTGTAATTCTGACATCGAGTTTATTTTTAGTATGAGAAGAGGATTTACCCTTTATTCATCTTGCTCGTGCCTTGTTGAAAAGATTTGTCAGTCAGCGAGGTTGGTCGCAAGGCTAACTGCCCAGGATGCACCGGCCGTAATAAAGTATCGTTAATCGTGTAGCCTCTTTTCATGCATCCCCAAATTAATTAATTATTTATTTAAATACAAATTATATTTTTAAATGTAAGTATATCTTATAAGATAATTCAATACACCTACTTTTAAAAACTTATAAAAATTTTAGCCCAGCATCGGGAACTGTAGACACTAGTGTCATTCTGTAAGAAACCCACCTCAATATCGACGGTTAACTCGATATCCATAATGTCACATTATGGATAATAGAAGCAAATAACACACAGATAGATAATCGACAGTATAATCAATAACGCGTAGTTTTGTTATCCATGCTGTGTCACGACAAGTGTCTAATTGACAGTCGCGATCGAGGTGAGATTCTTACAGAATTGCACTGCTGGTTCCAAGCCACTGGTGGACAGGGCCCCAGAGAAAGGACAACGTATGTTCATGTAATAAGCCCTGTCCAGCTGTCTAACGAGAGCCTGTCCGGATGTTGAGGCTCTTCGCTATATAACTGGTCAGAACAACTATAGGCAGGCATAAATCGGCAACCTCGTGAGCTAAGTCAAAATATTTTATTTCTTTAATCTTCTCGGCTTTCGGAAGGTAGACGATGTTTTTTTTTGATAGTTGGTCGCTTTCTCCCTACCCGAACCTGATGGTAAGCGTAGACGGGGTCTAAGATGGAGCACAAGAATCCAAATAATAGAGATATAGAGGGATTCCCCTATACCTTTCTGGCTCTCGCATAAAAACGACGGAACACGGTAAACTGCTTGGCGCCTGACTTTAATGAGAGGGTAGCTAGACAGGCGGACCGTATATATTCTACCACCAAGCGTGCTGGTATTTGGGAGTCATCACATTTTCAGAAATAAAACGTTCATCGTTAAAGACACAACATTTTTACCCAATAAAAGGAATGTAATATACGAAATGGAACTTTTGCATTACACGACATTGCCGATAAAAGCTAGAAAGTTTACAGAATATGTTACGGAGCACATTTGTTACTAAAACGCTTTGAAACATCGTTAGCCTGTTGTATAAAATCAGTTACGATAGTTAACGAACGCTATGAAACCCAAAGTCCAGGATATTCACAAATGGAGTAACTTCAGTACGGACAATACCGCTCACTCACTATGAAAGTTAAACTTTTTGGAAATTGTAAATGGTCAGTAAAACAAAAAAAAGTTAGTTTAAAACTATATGTATAATTCGTGATGCATTAAAATTGAGTATGAAACTAAGAGAGGCCAGCATATCGACGGCAGCAAAGAACAAACGGCTATCTACAAAATCACTAGTTTTCAGGAGAGCGTTTTTAACGCGAAAATGTAATAACTTCTACAAAAATAAAGCTAGCCTCTTCAAATTTGCAATAGTTGTATTAAAAGGCATTTTGAACAAAATAATGAAGGTCAATTAACTGTTATACATTTTTTTTTCGAAATACGGCAGATGTCTTTTTCTACTTCGCACAAAATAAATAACTAACTGAGTCAACTGCCATATGTTCGCTTCTACGTAGGACTTTGTAATTCCTGATTCCCAAATAATTTTACTTATAAAAGGAGATATTGCTATTCTCTTTTATAATATACAGCGTGTCCCAGAAAGTAGTGTCAAGAGGAAGTCCAGAGGTAGAACATCCTTTGAGGTATCCAAATCACCCCTATGTATGTTCCGCGATTTTTTGTAGTTTTCGAGTTATGAATGTTTTTCATGTTTTTTAATCAAACTCTGACTATAACGACATTTTTGATCATAGTGACGTGAATAGTTGAGATACATGAGTAATTTTTTTTTCTAAATTAGCTGATTAGTGACCCTATCGAATGCATAAACATTTGTAACCATAGATGTAACGGATGCGTTACAAAAAAATATTGAATTGTCGTAAAGTGAAAATTCTGCATGTTTCCTAAATCTTTGTGGGTGATTTAAAAATAAATCTCCCTAAACTTTTTTTGTCAGATGTATTTTAAAAACTAATCCATTTTATCAGCTATTTACCCTGTAAATTTCATCGAGCTATCTTTACGACATCACAATAAAAATTTCATTCAAAGCATTCAATATCGAAAATTCCAGTTGTAAAAGGGAGAATGAAAAATTGATTAAAACTAACTAATAACGTCTTTTTTAGTAACCCTCGACGCAAAAAGAGGGGTATTATAGGTTTAACGTGTGTGTGTCTGTGTGTATGTCTATGGCATCGTAGCTCCTAAACGGATTTTGATTTAGTTTTTTCTTTTGTTTGAAAGGTGACTTTATCGAGAGTGTTCTTAGCTATGATTCAAGAAAATCTGTTTAGCCGTTTGAAGATCATCAGCTCTTTTCTGGTTGTTGAAGGGATATGAGCAACTTATATTGGTCTGATCAATTCGAAATTTACTATCCTATGACTTCAATGATATTACAATAACACGGTAACCTAGACCTGATACTCAAGCATCGTCTGAAACAGCATGATACCCAACTTAGAGTAGAGGTATTGTGTGCCTATTGATTCTTTAAGTTTATGATAAGTTGTAATGACCTCAAGACATGTGACATGTGACAAGAAGGACCTTGTCACATGTCATCAATATCATTGAAGTCACAGGATAGTAAATTTCGAAACGATCAGATCAGTAGAAGTTGCTCATATCCCTTCGACAACCAGAAAAGAGCTGATGATCTTCAAACGGCTGAACAGATTTTCTCGAATCATAGCTAAGAATACTCTCGATAAAGTCACCTTTCAAACAAAAGAAAAAACTAAATCAAAATCCGTTTAGGAGCTACGACGCCACAGACAGACACACAGACACACACGTTAAACTTATAATACCCCTGTTTTTGCGTCGAGGGTTACTAAAAAAGACGTTATTAGTTAGTTTTAATCAATTTTTAATTCACCCATTTACAACTGGAATTTTCGATATTGTATGCTTTGAATGAAATTTTTATTGAGATGTCGTAGAGATAGCTCGATGAAATTTACAGAGTAAATAGCTGATAAAATGGATAAGTTTTTAAAATACATCTGACAAAAAAAGTTTAGTGAGATTTATTTTTAAATCACCCACAAAGATTTAGGAAACATGCAGGACTTTAACTTTATGACAATTCAATATTTTTTTGTAACGCATTCGTTACGTCTATGGTTACAAATGTTTATGCATTCGATAAGGACACTAATCAGCTAATTTAGAAAAAAAAATTACTCATGTATCTCAACTATTCACGTCACTATGATCAAAAATGTCGTTATAGTCAGAGTTTGATTAAAAAACATGAAAAACATTCATATCTCGAAAACTACAAAAAATCGCGGAACATACATGGGGGTGATTTGGGTACCTCAAAGGATGTTCTACCTCTGGACTTCCGCTTGACACTACTTTCTGGGACACGCTGTATATCTAACTACGGCAATAAATAAGGGGTAACTATGATTGACACCAAAATATTGTAGTTGTCTCAAATTACTTCGTAATTCTAAAGGTTCAGATATTGATATTGCAGATAATATACTATTAATATGATGAGTTTTTGGAGTTCAAGTAAAGAATTAAGTTATTCTTAGTAAGTGATTCTTTTTTAATCATCGTAATCATGTTAAAAAGTAATAAAAATGCAATATTTGCAGAGAAAATAATATTTCTAAGGAGTTACTATCTTCAAAAACAATTAAATAATCAAATCTTATACAAGCTATAATCACACAAAAGCAAAGGAAAGGATCAAAGGAATTGAACCCGGGTTAATTACACGTAAGTAAAGCTTATTTTATCACAATAATCAAACTTACTAAACAAAAAATAATTTCTTCCTAATCATTTCTTCAAGAAATAATTTAATTCCAAACTAAGTTATTGAAGATTTTTATTGTATAAAATGAACAATCGGAAGTCTGTTTTTCTACCGTAGGACGTTGTTGATAGCTTCGGCAAGTGTTATTTATTGATTCTGGCGGTGTTTGGACGTGCTTTATCACACATAAGCTGAAACAAAGCACCCAACTGGGTCCGCAAAGAAATGACAACATCCGAAACAATCATTTCAGCGTAAATCATTGAGATTGCCTCTGATTCAAATTAGTTCGGTTCTTCTATCGATTCAAATATTAGCCCATAACAATATTGTTCCACGTTTTTAGCATCCTGAGGTCCACCAATACCTTATACATCTATTATCTGGTCTCATGTCAAAGCGAGATTCATCAGAAAAGCACACATAACGCCATTTTTCTTCTGCCCAATTTCGGGCACGTGAAGGGGCCCTACGATTGCAGGGCTCAATCAGTGGCACTCGTAGCGGCCTTTGCGAACAGAGATTGACCTCGTGCAAACAATTTCTAATGGTTTGATCGCTTATTAACAACCCTGAAAAGCGATGAAGCCTTTGAATACTCATCTTGCAAAGCATGAGAAAAATAAATTTATATTTAATTGAATAATGTATTTACATGTTTTTATTTTTTATTGTACTGTGCGTTCAGTCCACGAATACGCGCCCCACTCCTTTTTGTTGTCGGAAGCCGCGTGGTGCTTAAGCATACATTTCTTCTTATTATCTTATTTTAGTTTCCTTGCCCCGGAGAGCACGTTAAACCGTCGGTCCGGGTGTTATACGAATACCTGTGATAGTCGTTATGGGTAGTCAGAAGTCCGAAAGTCTGACAACCGGTCTAACCTTAGGATATAGGCATTGCCCAGCAACTGGGTTGCGGAGGTCTGATGACAGTTGCTCCGTGTAAAATACTGGTATTCAGCTCACCGTTTAGACTAAAAGCTGACCCCAACATAGTTGGAAAAAGGCTAGGTGGAACGAAGAGCGATGAAGCCTCGTAATCAACATCATCGCACTCATTTTAGGATTCCATCGAGCAGTGATTTGTATGTGAAGATCTTGTCTGCATGTTGTGATGCAAGTTCGTCCTCCATGACGCTCAGCTATGCTGCCAGTGATACGGTATCGTGTCCAGAAGTGACTTATTATACTCTACGTAGTGCCCGGAGCGATGGCCACAGTACGTTTCCGAGAGCCAGATTCCAACATTCCTACGGCTCTGATCGTTTTTTCCCAACTCAAGTGACGTTTTCTGTCCATAATAGCGTTTGTGTATATTGATCTGACTCAGAAGTGTGGTAGAAATGGTACCGGTTTTGTCTCAAAACCGTTGCAGGATTTTATAGGAAAACGACTTGACAGAAGATTTTCAACTTTTAATCGAAATTCACAAACTTTTATTTTTTATACGAGTATTATGAAGAGGTAGCTAAGAAACTATGAAGAGTCCAAAAAAAACCATTTAAGAACTTGCGGTAATTCGCTAAAATGTGCTTTATCCTTAGACACTTTTGATGTGTGTGTTATGAAATGTAGATTAACAAAATTGAGGTCGTAGAAATAATTAAGTATGCAAGTTAAAAAAAGTCAACTGCCCCGCCGCCCGTGATAAAACGGTCATGTAACTGATATCTTTGTTTATGGCATGCGATGCGCCGAATTGCACGACGCACACACGGACAATTGTAGATGTCCGTGTGTACTTCGTTACTTTTTAAAAAAAGGTGTAGTTGTCTTTAAATACGCGACAAAATACAAGGAAAAATTGAGATTTTTTAGGAAAAAAAAATATCACTAGATAAAATAAAAAAATCTGAATTCAATTATGTAAAAAAGTGAATTTCGCAAAAATGCAGTTGTCTTTTTGTTCTTTGCGGCCGTCGATATTATTAAAGGAAAATGATTTTTTTTTGTAACTCCGATTAGCCCCGCGTTTTAAAATATTGAAACTGTTATTAATTTTCAGACACTATTATATTCTGAACATATTATTATGAAATTGTACATAATTAATTAATATATCTATAATTTTGCTTCCGTCTTATAATAAGTACTCAAAAAATCATTGTAATGTACGGAACCTTATCAAATCCCAGGATTTGTCTGACGATGACTAAATAAAATCTGTTTTAAGCACATTTATTATTTATTTGAGTCGATTACAATTGTTTGCTCGGGTACACCTCACCCCTTTTCGTGCAGTAGACAGCGTAACTGATCCAAATCTGTTTATGATATGAGTGCCAAATATGGAGATTGGTTTAGAAAATATATTTTCTTTATTGCAGTATACCAATATTTTTTTCGGTCACCTTATTTCGTCTGTTAATTCGACAAATGGTGCGGTCCGATACTTTAATTAGCCTAAGAACTTACTACAAATACCTACATGTATTAAGTTACGTTACTTAACGTGGGACAGAAAATGGTCAGTTCTTATTTAGTTTAGTTTTCTTATTTAATCATATTTTGACTACAACTCAATCTATTTCCATTCACTAATCCACGGAAATCCGTCCAGAAATACAATTTTATTAATTAACATGTCTTACGTGGAATCCACATCGTTTCCCACTCAGTCGGAACAATTAAATTGACTACTGCATAATACAGCACGAGGCTATTACACAAATTGACGAATCTTTTATTCATCAATCCAATCATCCATACCGCTGAGGGCTGTTCGCGGGCGTCGGAGACTATCGAAATAAGAAATCTGTATGTATTTTCTCTCTTTTTCTTACGTATACAGATCCTGCTACGCTTGAGTGCGACGGATGATTCGAAATTTTCAATTAGACCACAATTGGCTTAGTTAACCACTGTTCTCATTTCATTTGGTACGTTTTTCAAAGCTGAATAATGATGTTTTGTGCTTTGGCCAAACTGTTGTTGTTCCAAATTGTCTGTTGTATTAATGATGTGCTTGATATTGTAACATTATTGAGATGATTTCGGTAAATTATATAATTTACATTGCAAGCTTATATTTGCGGTAAGGTTCTTCTTTGTTATGATTTGAATTCGTTTATCAAAGATTCTCGAAACCATTTTCTATGGTATGATTGAGATCATGTTGTTCTTTTTAAGTTTGAAGTTTGGTCAAAGCAATGATATAATTACTTATTGATAAGGTTCGAAGCCATTATCAATATCAGTTCAAATATTATCAACATGATTGATGTAACCATTGTTGTTGGTTTCAGTTTCGTGATGGTAGCCGTTTGAATTTGCTCATGCCTACCTGCTTTTGCAATTTTATTCGCTACTACCATATAAATAAATTCATGGAATGTATACGATTTAGGTTTAACAGAATCCAGTAAATCGTTATCTGTCGTTCTGGCTGTCGTGTCTCCAATTTCCAATACATATCGTACCGCAGGGAGACTCGGCTTGACCGCCTGTCCCACGGTGCGGCTCGTCCATCGAACATGTCCATTTCACTGACGTGCCGATAAAAACTGAATCAACTTTGTGGTCGCAAAAAATGTATTGTACAGTGTACTGTCGGATAACCTGTCCTTTGACGGGCCGCGGTTTTATCGTAGTTCGATAGTTTTTGACGAAATTGGAAATTTTAACTGTCTGTTTTGGATGAGAAGGAGAGCCGTTTAGATTAATGTCCATTACCGATTTCAAGTTTTTTGTTTGGAAGCTTAAGATTGCAAAATTGTTTAATTTGGGGTTTGGATTGAGTACATAGTTAATGTAGCAAAAACTATATGATAACAGATTAATGTTACCTTCCAGGGTAAACGACGCATCATCCGATTTCCTCTACACATTTCGCAAATATTCTTCGATATTTGCAAAGGATTGTCTAATTCAAATTTGTAAATGACACTACAATTTAATCGTTCAGGGGTGATTCTATCATTACAGTTTTAGCTAATATCGGTATGTCAGGATTGCGAGCAAGGTAAACACAGTAAATAAAACCAACATAGACTCTCCACCACTGAGAGTACTTGTATTTGGGTTAATATTAGTAACATTAACTAGATCACGGTATATTACTTTACACAATTATTACAAGATCATAAAATAAGGACAAGCTAATCAGATATAAAAGGTCAGACTTCTTCAGCTGTTCAACACGGAATGCTCCCGCTTCGTCGAATGACCACCGCCTTTATAACCTCGGGTGGGCCGATCCATATCGACGACTACCCTCTCTTGTCAACATTGCCGAGTGCTACCCGCTACCGATAACACGGCCCTCCTGCAAAACACACGTCCTCGTGTGTTGGTGGTTGGTGGTTGACGCACCATCAACCCCATCGTCAAGATTGTGCATCAAGGCCCAACTTCAGTGACACCTTCGGACCTTAAACAGAAACAAATAATACAGTACACATCTCGGCCACACCTGATCACTCATCTTTGACCTCGTCATGTTACTCATGTCTTTGACCAAAGTAAAATGAAAAGCATCCAAAGAATGTTTGAATCGATTAGAGCTTGTTATCCCATCGACGGCCAACAAGCTCATCACCCATGACTTAAACTAGTTGATATTCATTCAGTATCAACCTAGTTCTATATTCGTTCATAACTTCTCGTATCAAACTTACTTACTTACAAACATCCACACATTAGATTTCAACATTTTCACAATAAAATACTATCTCAGATGCCTATTAGACAGTTCTACTTTGGTTAAACATCAAATTTTAGTTATTCAATAAATCATAATAGGTACATAAACACACAATCTCCTTATACACAAATTCATAAAATCATTTAAATACATTTACAATATTTTTCAGGGCTAAATATCTCATTATAGTTTTTCACAAATTCATAATACATAAACACTTAAAATATTTCTTGGTTAAATATTTCAACGATTCACAAAGCCATAATACATAAACACTTAAAATATTTCATTCGTAAAAATCTCATACCTAATTATTCACAAAATCACAACATAATATCTCAATAATTTACAAACTCATAGTACATTTAACACTTAAAATATTCCATGATTATAAATCTCAATTATTCACAATTCATTTTACCAACATATAAACACTTCAAACTCATAGTACGTTAAACACTTAAAATATTTCAAGATTAAATATCTCATTATTCATAAACTCATAGTACACCCTTAAAATAATTCACGATTATTATCTCATTATTATTCACTAATCCTACATTCTTAAATATCTCAATTCTTCACGAAATCATAAAACAAACATCCTAAATGTTTCATGGTTAAATCTCTTATAATCATTATTCACAGTATCATAGTACATAATTATAAACACTTAAAATATTATCTCAATTATTCCCAAAATCATAATACTTAAATTAATAACCTTTAAAACTTTTCATGATCAAAATAATATCTCAATTATTCACAAACTCTTATTACAAAACTGACATGATGTTTTAAACATAACATTTCTATATTGCGCTACTAATCCAACCTTTTTACAACAATACAATACATATTAAACACATCTTTAACGAAAATAAGTCAAATATTTTTTTATTTATAATAACTTTGACAAATTAATCTTTAACGGAAGTCATCATAGTAATTATCATCAATAATAAATACAATTTCCTGTTTTCGTCTACAAAAAATACATTTTAAACCATAAGTAATAATAACAAACTACTTTTTAATTTCAATAAACTATTTTGTACCATTCTACAACAAGAATTATAACAAAACCAATCAAAACAAATATCAATATTTTCAAAACTTTTTCAAAACATTAATTCAAAACAGAATCTCATTTTCACTGCATTTTCATTTATCAATTAATAGCATCACCCGCCTTGGATTTAGCCAACTCATTTGGCATCACCCGCCTGGGATCCTGCTTTATCAACATGGCATCACCCGCCTTGGATCTAGCCATATCATGGCATATCCCGCCTTGGTTCCAGCCCTATAACAATTGCTTCGCCACGTTAGAGTTTCAGTTTTCCCCAGGCGAAGCCTTTGGCCAACCCCGGCTGGCCAAACCGGGCGGTGCCAAAGATCAACCCTGGTTGCATCTCACCACAAACTCTAATACGACTTGCAATGTATTTTCCTACACGAATAAATACAGATGCCGTATTTATTTTCCACGAATAAATACAGATACCATCATATTTATTTTATACTAATAAACACAGATATCATCTCATTTATTTTACACGGATAAATACAGATAACATCTCTTTTATTTTACATGAATAAGCAAAGATATCTTTTAATATTTATTTTACACGAATAAATAACCTCTCATATTATATTTCCTTCATCAAAATTCCTTCACACATAATAAAATGGTTGTGACTCACCGGATTTATCACATTTTGTCAGTCCGTCTACAGGGGATTTTTTTAGCAAAATGTTTACATGTGGGTATACAATCATAATGTGGACTGGTTTTTTCTTGTTCCACTTCTGATGTAAATGACACTACAATTTAATCGTTCAGGGGTGATTCTATCATTACAGTTTTAGCTAATATCGGTATGTCAGGATTGCGAGCAAGGTAAACACAGTAAATAAAACCAACATAGACTCTCCACCACTGAGAGTACTTGTATTTGGGTTAATATTAGTAACATTAACTAGATCACGGTATATTACTTTACACAATTATTACAAGATCATAAAATAAGGACAAGCTAATCAGATATAAAAGGTCAGACTTCTTCAGCTGTTCAACACGGAATGCTCCCGCTTCGTCGAATGACCACCGCCTTTATAACCTCGGGTGGGCCGATCCATATCGACGACTACCCTCTCTTGTCAACATTGCCGAGTGCTACCCGCTACCGATAACAAATTCTTCAATTACCTACCGACCATGCTAATCTTTTCCCTTTATTTGTATATATAAATAACCGCAAACCAATACTGACGTAAATTGACGTTGAGATTCAAATTAGAGACGTTCCGTCTGAAAAAGCCCCTTTTGCCGTCGGAGACAGCTGCATTTTCCCGGGCCGTCCGTGTCCCGCCGCGAATAGTCATTGTATGCAAAACGTCGCGGCCAGACGGCACTATTGTTCACACGAGATTAAGGCGGGGGCACGTCCATTATGCAAGAAGCCTGAGGAACGGGACACCCTATTCCACGGGTGATTGCGAACCTGCTAGTGTTGCCAGGTTTGCGTGGGACGTCTCTGAATTTCAGGGGCTTAGAATATTCTGGAGAGGTTATTTGTAGACATTAAAAAACCATTATTTCAAAAGAATGTTGATTTGGATTTGCAAGGCGATGTACCAGGAGCTGTAGTGCAACTTGAAATCAATAGAAGTGTTATGCAGTTTCTTAAATTTGTCTATTTTATGGTGTTCTCTAGAAGATACATAGCATAATCAGCCCATTCCTCAGGATGAGTAGGGTTGAGGCCTTGGTCTACCACGCTGGCCTAGTTCGGGTTGGTGGACTGTGCAGCGGTGAAGTTTGGTGATGGTGGGTGCTGATGAGGTGCTAGTACGTGGGTGACGGGAAGATGAAATAAAACGTCGGAGGAGTCGAATTTTCGTGTGTATTGGACCACTGTCACAGTTGGAAGGGAAGTGTTTCCACAGTTATATTTGGATTTACATTTTAATGTTGGTGTTGCAATTAAATAATTTAATAATCCAACAGACTGCACATACCATCGAGAAGTTTATGAAGCCCTCTCAGGTATGCAGGTTTCCTCACAATACACGATATCTAGAAGATACAATTAGAACAAAACTTGGTAAAATCCACTAACAAAAAAAAAATCTAATCTGTTACAAGCATTAACAAAATTGAACTCTCCCTAATTTACCACAACGTTTTCCGCCTTCCTGTCCCAATACAAAAACACGTGCTCCATCTATTCACCTCTGTCCTCAATTTCCCTACCCCATCTTGGGTACTCTACCGACGCACCTGAGACGTTTCAGACATTTAATCAGGCCTGTAATCGGAAAAACAATGCTATTGAGTGGAGGTATCGCCCCCGGGCGGGCCTGGCTTTTGTCGCGCCGGGACAACGGGACAAACCAATCTGTTTCGCAAATTACCTACGAATCTTGTACCGACGTGCTTTTTGCATGAGTAGTGAATGAGGAATGTTAGCTTGATTGAGTGGGACATTAAAAGAGTGGAGATAAAAGAAATGTCAGGTCTTTTTTGTTTACCGCTTGTTTGTTTGTTGTGATTGCCTTTCGTTGTTTTTTTAATGGTTTTTTAGGCAATGGCTTTGTAAACTACCTTTCGGGAAATGTGACGTTGTCGTTTTGTACACTCTAATCAACTCTTGAATTTCTATACTCGGTATTGGATTGTATTATTAGCAGCAAATCTTTTAGTATACCGTCCTGATTCAATAGGGTCTTCTGTTTCATACTAAACCTTTTCAATACGTTTTACAACTGAATTGCTTCGTAAGATAACACGTTTTATACAATTCACACCCACGTTCCCGTTCCTGCTAGAACTTTATTCAATTCCCTCGCGACAATTTATCCTTCATTTCATAAGACATTTCGCACGAATAGTTCTCTATCGAATTTGGCTGTACCTACGGCGTGACACGTGACTTTCCCCATCATTTGTGTACAGCCACCAATTGAATTAGCACCTTCAGTCGTTGCAGATAAAGCCCAGAATCCTTCTGACAAAAACAAACTTGTACTTGCGAGGATTTATAACGATACTGGTCAATTTCCTGGGTGTAGGTAAATTGGTGGCGTTGAACAGCGACGGCAGTTGGCGACACTTGAATACCTTCGATTGGACGCTCTCATTTGTAAAACTGCTGGAACAGGTCAATTATTACTCCAAGATGAATCTACTGTATTCTTACCAACTGTATTACCTATACTTTATAGAACCTGATGTTGACATCTCAGTGGCATCAATTGGAATCTATATTATCGTTTTTTTTTTCTTTACTGGACGTGTTGTTTCTCAGTTCAACACCTAATGAAAAACATGACAAAACAAATCTATCGAGTAGCAATAATTTAAACACTTGTTGTTCTCAAATTAACACCTAATGAGCCAATTTAAGATCAAAGGAAATTTTATTGTCTCGAAGATAAAATACCCTCGCGAACACGATTTATCACTTCACTAATTTACAGTTGTTTTGTCTAAAAGTCGAAAAAATAATACATTTAAAATTCGAACCGCAAACCGAATATCCAGAATGCCAAGATACTGCCAAATATTCGGTTCCTCGAAAAATGCCGAATATTTACGAAAATAGAATTTATTATATCGATACCGGGGTACCGCTGGCCGGTGGCCGAAGATGCGTGCGGCAAAACTTTCGGTTGGGCGACCGCGACATATCCGCTGCAGACGGTAGCGGCCCGCTGCGGTCGACTGCGCTCTCCGCAACACGGAATTTGCGTCATACTGCCCGTCAGCTGTATGCATGAATGTGCTCGCATACGGCTCTCGTGAAGTAACTGCATTTTTGCGGATAGTGGAATTTAGACCGATTTGAACGGAAATATTGCTAACTGTCCGTGAATGGGATGATCTCCAAAATCAGCATATTTGGTTGACTTTTCTGGTGAATTTTATATATTAATGTTAATTGTGTTTTGTATTTTTTTTTCGAAACAATGTGCTTATTTTTATTTTGGCTTCGATTTTAACCATGCAGTTTTGGGAATATTTAGGTTCGAACACTTCGAACTCTTAGAGACCAGAGCGGTCAGTTTTAATTTTGGAGATTGAGCCGTATACGTCATACAACTTTATGGATTCATAGGTGATTGAGGCTTGAAATGTTGGATTTAAACTTCGAGTAGCTACCTGACCAAAATTCCTACAGTCCGTGAAATCGTCACACCGTGTCGTAATGTGAAGTTGTTCCTAGATAGCTTAAAGTACCTAACTGTTTCTGTCTGGAATTTTCAGTACACTAATTGTCCTGTAACATCATTATCTACATGTTCTTTGTATCATAGAGAAGGAAGACTTCATTACGGCCTAGCTATAATTGACTAAAGAAATTACCTTACGTATGCAGGTCTCGTGTACAAAATACTATTCTCATTATATGGTACCTATCGGTAATGGTGTTACGTCTCCGGGTTGATTCACTTTACGTGACACGCATCTATTTATAATTGATACAACAGGGAATTCGCTAAACTACTTTGCAGGTAATAGTTTTTAATAGACTTCAAAAAAGGAGGTTCGTATATTTTTTTAGATCAAGACCTCTATCTATTTATCATCATCAGTAGATTTGGTAGATTGTTTTGGAAAACTAGTGTTATTTTGTTCTTCCTAACGCATTTTATTGTTGAAGTTGACTTTGCCAGTTTTTCAGTACATATCAATGATGGAGAAACTCATGGACCTCGGGTCAGCGTTCAAAAATGTCCGAACCGAATGTAGACTAAAACGTGAAAATGAAGACTAATTTACGTCAATAGGTGTCGTCGAATCTTCGTATGATTGTATTGTATTGTAAGCTGAATTAGGCATTGTGATGACGACATACGATTTAAATTAGTTTGTTGGTATTTCTAAGTTTATAAGGCGGAATGCCTTGGCGCGCTCTCTGGTAGTGTACGTAAACTACCATTAGGTACATATAAATCCTTTTGCTCTGTATTTACATTGAGAGCAGTTGAATGATTGATTGTTGCAGAGTAGCACAAAAAAATACAGCAATCTCGATGCAAAAACAAGATACAGTCCTAGAAGAGTCTACAGATTACAGGTGTCCACGGTCTTGCAGGTCTGTTAATCTCCCTACAGATTGAGAAGACTTTGTGTGATTTGGAGCTGCTACTTCGCAAGCTAAATCAATTTACGATGTGCAAGTTCCATCTGCGGATACGATGGTCAATGTTGTGTAATCAAAACTGTAAAGTGTGATAGGAACGATTGCACTGTTACCACCTGTCTGTTCGGTACAGACGCCAGCACATCAACCTACTACATCTGTCAAATTTCTTTAATAGATTTTCATCTTTATCGCGAAAGCATTAGGTTCAAAGTTGATTGGGAAAATTTGACAGTTTTGGGTAGCTTGACCTGCTGGCATCTGGATCTGGATGGATTGTACATCTGGATTTGTTGCTACTGCCCAGGTTTTTTTATAATATGGGTAAAAAAATGGTCACGTTCATATCGTCGTAGGATAGGGTTGATGAGAGGGGATCATACGATTTGCAAGGTTAAGCTGCGCTTGCCGCTGTCAGTCCGTGGATGGGTGACCGTTCGTTACACATGATGACCCCTCTGTGGTTCGGAGAGCAAGTTAAGCCGTCGGTCCCGGGTTTTATAAGAATACCTGTGACTGTCGGTACGGGTAGTCCGAAGCCCGAAAGTCAGACAACGGGGTCGAAACTTTTTTTTTCGTGGGAAAATCCTCATTGTTGCCCTTCGCCCGGGGAAGGCGGGGTATGCCGGACTCTTACCGGCTAAAAACCCACCCACGGTGTTCCTTCTCTTGACCCTTTGCCGGGGTCGCGGGATTCGCCGCAGCGGCATGCACCGCGACCCCGGCAGACTTCTCCTGCTGCGAGGAGCGCACGGAACACTGCTCGCCACCTTCTCGGGCCTGTTATAGGTCGGGCGACGGGTAACGGGGTCTAACCCTACGATATCGGCATTGCCTATAACCTAACTGGATTGCGGAGGTCTGATGGCAGTCGCTCCGTGTAAAATACTGGTATTCAGCTGCATCTAATTAGACTGGAAGCTGACCCTACATATTTGGGAAAAGGCTAGCCAGATAAATAGTTCGTATCGGCCGCGTTTTCTTCTTCTTATCTGAAAGTACTAGAACTACTAGTAGACTTTGTCGGAACCTCACAACATAGCAAGACGATATTTAGATCATAATCATTTAACACCTTTTCTTCGTCTTTACCCGACAAGTCCTTAAACACACGACAACACCTTAAAGGTTCGTTATCTGATGTCGAGTTTAAACATAATGCCTCACGTCCGGTCATTAACCTGTCATCAACGAATACCGCAGTAATCTTCAAGTTTCCAAAGATGAGCTAACAACATACCTTTTAACGAAGAAAAAATTTTAATGGTCCAAAAATCAAAAGATTCTTTGCATTGTAGAATAGCAATGCTTTTTAGCATCCTTTGTCTTAAGTTCGACGTGTTGATACCATTCGTTGTTTTCCTCATCTTCCAGGATGAAAACTGACGGCTTAAGTTCTTTCTGTCTAGCCTTTTCCTAACTATGTCTGTGTCAGCTTCCCGTCTTATCAGATGCGACTGAATACCAGTATTTTACACGGAGCGACAGCCATCAGACCCACACAACACACAACCCAGTTATTGGACAATGCCGATATCATAAATTTATACCAGTTGTCAGACTTTCGGGCTTCTGACTACCAGTAACGACTGTCATAGGTATTCGTATGTCACCCGCGACTAGGGTTACCATTCGTCCGGATTTGTCCGGACATATCCGGACTTCTAGACTTTTGTCCGGACTTTGTCCCGGCTCTTTAATATGTCCGGATTTTTTGGCTTAGTTGGAAAACGGGTAATAAAACTGATTCCCGCACCGCACCACGCAACCTCCCTTCGCGAGCGTCTACTATCAAGCCTACCATACCACTGTAACTAAGTGGGTATGTTTGCATTTTGTGACAAAAATGTCCGGACTTTTATTGAAATATTAGGCTTTTTGTCAGGACTTTTCAAATTTCTAAATGGTAACCCTACCCGCGACCGACAGTTTAACGTGCTTTTCGAGGCACGGAGAGAACTGACGCCTAAAGTACGAGCATCAATTCATAAATGTGCTAATGTCAAACATCAATTCACTACTGTTAAACAGTAATGGTAGGATCTGTCAATTCACTCCAGTGAATTAATATTCCTACTTTACTTTTCTTATGTGCAACAGTCTAGTTTAGACGGAAAACAACCTGAAATGAGATTCTCTTGAAATCTGACACAGTTACATTTTAATTATTCCAAACACACAGCTTTGAGTTCATCGATATCGTAAGGCGATTTTTAAATCTTTCAAAAATCGAATGCTAATTTAGACGTTTGAGTCACAAAGCCCGCGGCCGCCACGGCCGCGGCAGAGGACGGACATAGGTAATGTTAGTGGGGGCTAATTCGTCAAAGGGCGCTCGCGTCGCTTTGTCCCGGCTTATGGTAATCAACGTAGGCGTTGTGGCCGCCGTTGCGCCGTTCTCTGCATTTAATGATCGGATTTATTAACTAGGTACGTTAGGTGATCTGTTTTACGTAAAGATTTTGGTTAATTAAAGGTTTTGTGTTCGTGCGCAGAGTTTTGAAAAAGAAGCAAGATTTTCAAGAAACCTTTATCCAACGGTGGACAATAAGAGTAAATTGATTAATTCAACATGATTAGGTAAATTCAAGTGTGATCTTTTCCTTTTCTTTACGAATTGTAATTTAAAGATCGATTCCATTAAGTAATTTCTTTGTAATGGTAGATTTTTTTATTACCTATTAACAGTATCCAAAAACATAACCCTGTCTTTGCTGTCGCGCAGTCGGGTCAAAAGACCAATTCGAACGATGTGCCTGTTATCAGGTCTTCTATCGTGTCGGCACGAGCTATACAAGAATAGCTCATGCTGTAGTGAAAAGATTAGCCAGTCAGCAAGGATGGTAGCGAGGCTGACTGCCCAGGGTGCGCCGGATGTACTGAAGTATCGTCACTCGTGGAGGCTTTTTTCATGCACCCCAATCATCAGATAAAATCGTGCAAATCTTGTTCTTACTTCACTTTCTAGTTAGTATCATAAAATATCTTCTAGACTCTAGCTAGACAATATCTGCACAGATTCGTCTCAGGGCACAAATGCGAACACTTAGACACACTGTCTAGAACCACCATAGACTGCTACAAACATATACCTGACATGAATCACGTGTGACAGTGACACTAGTACTGCTCTCACGACGTTTATCTACGTCCCCCTTGCGATATGCATCGCCAATCAAATGATTGTTCCCGTTCTAGCCGCTAGATACGTGGAAAAGGCGAATTCTCGATCGTTTTGTGGTTATAGTATGACTGGTTGCCATGACAACGTAATATGGATTGATAATCTGACCAGCTCCTCGCTGTCTTTGCAAGGAGTGACCAAAAGGATTAGTTCAGAAGAAATTCAGGTTCCTGTCTGTTGCTGGCACTGCAATTACTGATTGAACAGTATCGGTTCTGATTTAGATAATTGAAACGTATTTAAATAACTGTGACGTTGTCTTCACCTTGCAACTCTAATATTTGAACTGAACAAATGAACCATTGTTCATTGCGTCCTTGGTGCGCAGGGTGCGGACCAGCTCCAGTGCTGTCCTCTCAATGATTGTTCGGAGGTTTGACTGTAACTATTTAAGCCATTGCTCTAGAAGACAAGTTGCCTGCAGTACTCTTAAATTTTAAATTATTTACCTAACCCGAAATAAACATTTTCTTTATTTATTTTTTATTGTGATGAATGAAGAAGTTACTGTTGCAGATACTGGTCATGCACAGAATCAAAACAATTTACATTGGATGTTCCCTATTAATGAACTAAAAATCGCTTTAACTTCGTTAATTTCCTTTCGACGAACGAGCAATCAATACTCTAATTAATATAACATTAGACAAATAAGACTCTTTTAGCAAGGACATAAGCAACATGTTTGTTTTCCGCAGGGATTCAATGCAGTATCATGAACCTTGACGGTCAATCAAGATGAGCTAGACTCTACTTGAAGAAATGGTTCAAGAGGTATTCTTGACTTGGTGGGCCGATTTTGTCTATAATCGCTACATAGTATAAAACAAAGTCACTTCCCGCTGACTGTCCCTGTATGCTTAGATCTTTAAAACTAAGCAACGGATTTTGATGAGTTTTTTTTTAATAGATAGAGTGATTCAAGAGGAAGGTCTAAATGTATAATACATTGCACCCGTGCGAAGCCGGGGCGGGTCGCCAGTTTAATAAGAAATGGAGTATACGTACTTCGAATCATCTTAATTCTCCCGCTAAACGTCACGTTTTATTTCTGAACCATATTGACTTAGACCTGGGGCCTGATTTTCATAACTAAAGAAGTTCAGTTGCACTGTAGTTGCAGTTAAGTCTCGATCAAAACAACACTCAGATATGCTCGCGTGAACTTAACTGTAACAGGACTGCAACTTGATCGGTGCGTCATGAAATTACGTGAATTAGTCTACTGAGTGCTGAACCACGTGAATGTATGATAACGTCAATATGAATGCTAAAATCATGCGCCGAATTCTATACCGCGTAGTTAATGATCAAGTTTATAATTAAAGCCACTTTCCTCGCAGGATAAAAACATATTGTTAAAGAAGTTATGAGCCTGAAATTAATGACACCTGATCCATAAAGGCAATCTACACTGTTGTGGCCTAAATCTAACATAACATCGCGCCTGTATTCCCCGAAGGGATGGGCAGTGGTGTATAGTACAGCCTCATTTCGCTGTTATGTTTAAGTCCTATGTAATAGGGGCGAACCTACTGCCATCCGGGCTACTGCTGAGAAATTCCACACTGAAAAACCCAATAACACTACCCGACCTGGGGATCGAACCTAGGGCTGAGGTGCGCTCAGCAGTCGCGCTCGCACCCACTAGACCAACGGGGCAGACAAAATCTATCTAGTTCCCGGAAAATCGCAAATCTATAGAAAGTCTAAACAATTCTCTAGTTATTTGTTACGCATTCTGTATAGAGCTCCTTAACACCCCGACCGGTACTCAACCCGACACTCAACGTCGGAGGTGCGACAAATCGCAACTCTCCACATTGTCGTATCCAAAGAGTTGCAGGTTTAGGTGGTGCGCGGTATCATCGGCGAGTCAAAGGGCGCCGACAAAGCGTCGCCGCGGCGCGGTGCGGGCGGCATTAGCGGCCCGTTTGATACCCCCACCCTCGCGCAGGGTTGACAACGAGCCGCGACCTACGACAAACCGGTCGCACGATACCGACCATCAAGTTTAATTGTTTTTTAAATGATGTGATGGATTAATTTTGTTGACGGATTTTCCTTGTCGTTGAACGTTGTCTTTGAGGAGTTATTGACTTGAGTGATAAAGTAAGTCGCCGGTTTTTAGCGCTGCGAAATTAGCAGGTTTCCCTTATACAGCATAATTTGGATATGAAGTTAAAATCGGTCACACTATCTTAGTTTTGATAGATCAACCTGCAGATCACAGAAACAATTAACCTAAGAAAAACAGTTTTTTTTTACTTTCTATTAATTTATTCCCAGATCTAAAATAATGTTCACTATTTATTGGTGCAGCATTGCTTTTTCCTAGAACAGCACAGGCCAGCCCTATCGCTTCCCCCACAGCCCGAGCTCAAAGTGAGTGTGTTACTCTTTAACCTGCGCGATTCGCGACCGGCTAAACTTACCACTCCGCTAAATAAAGTTAAAAGGCTCCTCAAGCTTTGTCTCGGCCCGCCTTTGATGTACGGCGAGAACATCCCCCCGCCGGGCCTCCACACCTCCCAACCTCACTCGCAAACAGTTTACCGCAAGCTGGAACTATTGCCCTTAATGCCTTTTCCGATTGGGTATACGGTGTACCCCTCCCGATTGATTAGTGTGTTGTTTAGTGCCAAAGGAATTTCTCAGGAAGCAGCCCGATCAAAGTGGCCGAGCCCCTTTGATGAGTGAACGCTAATACGATGAATCAGTACCCTTATCATTTTGATCTCTTGTTACCGGTGGTTACTATTATTGATGTATCGGGAGTTTGGGACGGGTTTGGAAGGTTTTTACTTAAGGTTTTAAGTGATATGGAGTTTGGTGGGGTAACGAAGTGAGGATAAAGGAAATAAGTAAATTGATTGAGTCTTGTAAGAAATCGTACTTGAGAGTACCTACTTATAATACCAGTACCGAAAGTTCTTTGGTTGTTGCTTTAAAACATTTTCTTTTTGGATGTCATGCTCGTATGCTTCTAAACAAAGTATGAACCGTATCATCTTCTCTAAATAGTAATTGAAGTCACTTTTCGCGTCTGTCTGTTTGTCCGCAATTTCTTCTAAACTACTCAATGGATTTTGATGTGGTTTTAATCTTAATTTAGGTAATTTCTTTAGGAAGGTTTAAGCTGTAAAACGTACCCGAACGACGCAGGCAAACATAAATGTTGCGTCTGTACTCCGGTTAGCCATAAGCAAATACCAAAGACAAAATCTAAGAATCATGAAAAAGAGCTGATGGTCATAGAAACAAATATTTATAGAAAAATACTTACACAATATTTAGTACGAATACAAAAAATAGACTTGAAAGAACTTTCAAAGGAAAGTAATTTGTTTGTGCGTAAGTAATTTTATACAAGTTGTATTAATACGTAAGCCACGCGCCAAAAAAGCAAAACCTCTTCAAAGGATTTATTTAGGCTTTAGTCTATAATCAGTGATTCTTTTATCTGTGACTGTTTCACTTAAATACCTATAATTAACTTTTTACATTTTCTTTCTCTCTTTTTTTTAATGTAATCCGCGAATGGCGGCCCGAAATGAAAGGACTACTGGGCCTTTGATCTTGCTGACTTGTAAAACCAATCATACAGTCGTATTTTCCCTTTTAACTTCACTTCATAGAGAATTTGCCTTTACTCATTGATACAGTAGTCAAATTAGGTTATCAAGCGGCGTCCTCAGTCTTATAAACTGTGTTAATTAGATATTAAAACTAGAGAATATTGTAAAGAAAAAATCCAACGTTTTGTATCTATTTATGATTAGTTACGGTTTACTCACGTGCTTTTTTCAGGATTGCCCGACTAGTATCGGACCCAAACGGACCCCTTAATCATGACCTGAAAACACGGCGAGGTCGCGACTAGAACTCCTTCTTGAGTCGGTTTTGTACCTATACAATATTTAAGGAGGCAAGAAACATAATGTAAATAATCTTACCATGTCCCTTTTTACTGAAATACGAAACTAGGTAACGAAAAATTCAAAACTTACCACAAGAAGTGTTTTAAGTATTTATTTTTGTTAGAAATTAATGTTTGGAAATATTTTACAGACAATATTTTTATTAAGAGTAGTCAAATGTTGTTTACATTTTGTCTCTTCGTTCCTTGAATAGGGTATGGGTTATTTAGCTTGCTGCGATAACTCCGCTAATTTATTTTAAATAAGTTTCTCCGCTTCCTTTTATGTCTAAATTTAATGCATTAGCCAAATTAAATACAAAGGCAAAATGGTTATAATAAGCATAAATTATCGAGATTCAAATGAATTAAAAGCCCCGGGAACACAGGCAGGTACAAACAGAATGTTACTAAATCCGTTCCAGTAATACGGCTCGGACTTTGCGAAAATTCAATTAGTGTAATAACAACGCACAGTTCCATTATGCCAATCAAAGGGAAACGAAAAGTTTGCGCACATCAAAGAGTCGCTTAGTGCGTGCTCTCGGCTAACGCTTTGGGGGGCGGGCCTTTATAGATATCGATAGTCGATTAATCGCTTCAGCTAATGAAGTTATAGGGATGTTCGGCGGTGTTGATACAAGATCAGTCGCGTACAAAGCTTTATTACTATGAGAATAAAACTGGTATCTAAACAATTTAAATATACACGCTAATAAGTTGTTTCGACATGTACATTTTTTGGTTTATGGATATGTCAATTGTTACGTGAAAACTTGTTTTATTATTATTGTATTAACTTAATTGAGGTACACTGACGGAAGCTCTTCAGATTCGTTCACGTAAATTATTTTGTGTCCCTATCAACCTTTTTTTTTATCGTGGCAAAATCCTCATCTGTTCCTACCGCCAGGGGAAGATGGAGGTTTAGACTCTTACCGGCTAAAAACCCACGGTGTGCCTGACGTATGGCCAGAGTCGCGGGATTCGCAGCTGTATGCACCGCAACTCCGACAAGCCTCGGTCCGCCAGCTACTGACGCGACGGGACATATCTACCTAGCCAAATGTCTTGTGTTGTGTATAATGGAAGAAAATTTATCTCTACTTTCTCCGTCAAGTCCCCGGAAGAAAATTTACCATCCCATCTCATCATGTTGCTGACGGAAAATGTGACTAGGCACTAGGTAATTTATGTCAGCAGGAAGGGCGTCCTGTACGAGCTACAAAGATGATATAACAACTAAATGGTGCCAATAATTTGAGCCCCCAGCGACAGTGAAATTACAATACCATACAAGATTTTGACAAATCAATTTTGCCGTCTGTCTGATCTTAGCGAAATCAAATATCAGAGCTATACTCAGAGAAACGTCTTTGATATCTATCTATTCATTTCATCTGTAAATCGAGTTGGAATCCTCAAATTAATTCGTCTTCAAAAGGTGAATATCTTGACGCCGCCCGATATACCTACGTATGTAGGTGCCTACACAACTACCTACTCGTAAGCATGCCAATGGATTTGTATAATCTAAGTAATTGAAAATGTAATGTATGAGGGCCACGGGAATTTCGAATTCCCATATAATATCTAAAAATTATATTACTGAATGTCTCGCTTTGTAAGTTATACATAAATTAATTTAAATGTAGGTAGGTACATAATAACAATCATTTTCCATTGAATCGTTTGTATAGGTACTAGATACGCGTTATTTTTTTTAGAAAGCCGCCTCTTTCCATTTTGAAATTAATATTGCAAATTCGTTCGGGAAGTCGGAAATCGCTTATTCGATCTATTTGATTATACACAAGTAAGATAGCATTTTCTAACATTTCCCACTTCTTTTATATCACGTCTAGTTTATAGTTAATTATCATTATTTTAACTTAATCCTACTTTTTAAGCTTCAGCCCCTGCCCCCCAACTATTGACCTCTCTCGGTCTGTGTTAGATGTCAAAATTAACTTTATTATGGTAGGAAAGGAACGATCATTTTTTATATATTATGTATCATATTATTGTAAGTTAAATTGATTTGATTTTTCTAAGCATTCCTTTTTATTGTTACAGATAATACGAACCAAGTAGACAAGACACAAGGCACAGAAATGCAGCGGCATTAAGCTGCTACACAGGTATCTACTAGAAACTTCCACATTTTTATTATTCAAACATCCCGACTCCGTAAAAATATAAAGTTAGATTATCTTAGTTTTTTTGTTTATTTTTGCCGCGCTCATTGCGAACTCTCGAAACAACTACCGTCATCTAGCGGTACTTTTTGGCGTAACATGCAAATGAGTGCTTCGCGCGCAATTACATGGTTCAAAGCGTCGTCGAAAGATGGCGTTGGACTACAGCTGTCTGTCATGGCTGGTTGTCAAACAAACGTCAAACTCGCTGTTGTATACAAAACCCGATTCAAGCTAATTTATTATTTATTTCGAAGAAAGTTTTCAATTAACGTCTTCAGTTATCTTTTGGAGCGGCCTTCAATACTGACGTGATAAGTAAGAATATTCGTTTTCATGTAAGTTTTCACTCATTAACGTTCTATAAATACGGCCCTTCCGGGTTTCGGCATGGTTTTTCGGCATAAATAGCATTTATTGCCGTCAATACTGTCTGTGATGATCCGCTATTAGATAAAACTGAAGGTCTCCTGTTGTTTCTAATAGTTTATTGATAATTTTACACATTGTGATTGTTACCGCGACGTTACTTTTACGAGCTGTGCCTTTGTTTACAACTTGTTTCCTGTGTTTATGCTCGTCATGTTCAATGAAAATTTGTTGAATTTGGTACAATGTGACGCTTCGTAACACGCTTGCATCATGACCTGCTCAAAACAGTTTTGTTTCTGTTGCAGCTTTTAAGTATACTTTGTAAATTGATAACATTCCACCACACAATATTATGCCTACCCCATACTATTTAACAAAAGTTCCTATCATTTATCTTACAAAACAATTAAGGCAAGTAGGACTATGCAATAATTAGTTAGAAACATTTATCATTCAAAAACCTCTGTGCACCCAATCTTCAATAAACCTTTTTTTGTCAGTTATTGATTTCATATTAATAATAAACCCTATCACAAGTACAACACAAAACACGAGGGCATAAAATTACTCCGTACCCCATTGTGTTGAACATTCAGCCTCTGTCTATGGATCTTTCACTCGGACCATTGCGGTAGCGTAGTGCAGCCGTGCTGTTTGTAAAAAAGTACTTTTTCACAATAAAGATTATTAATACCTAGTTATAATATTCAGAAATAATTGTGTAAACTGGTGTAGCACAGAAGTGTATTGTTTGTTTAAGCACAATGAACATGGTAAGGCCTTTTATGATTTTTTGTGACCCTATTATGTTTTTTTTCTTCATAACTTGCTTATTGAACTATGAAGTTATGATTTAATTTGTTTTGACATGTTCTTATTATGATCTGTCCCTTTTTTACAGACATTTAGAAATGGTTGTATAGAAATTAAGAATTAAAATTTTCTGTTCCCTATTCTGTGGCAATATTATTTTTTTTATAAAGAGAGTTATGAAATATGATATGTTATTCCTCATATTAAGTGGATTAGTCTGTACTGGTATAGCTTTCACAGTTGGTTTCTATAGCATGTTACGCTCAGATGTGATGTTTCCTTCCCAACACCGATCGATGACGGAGACTCTTGACTTTGGCACGCTGTCTCATTTTTTGTTGACTGTCCCTTTCCAACTTATACAAATCAAATACACTGGATATGATCCTTATTGTTTGCGATATTGATTTTTTATATGGCTTGGTGCGCAGTTCTTGTTGCATAACCAACATTTTTATGCCCGAACGGGACGCTTGGGTATATTCATAAAGTTTTTTGTCAATTATTGATGCTATTATAAGCTTATCCGTCTTAATTACAGTATAAACGGTGGTTATATAAGTAATAATAATTGGGGTTAAACTTTTTGTGATCTTTGTTATAAAAAATGGGTATAAAACGGCTTGGTAATGCATATTTCTTGGGCAAATATGGACCAGAGGTAAATTTGAATGGTGAAACAGTTCTAAATGCAGAAAAACTACACCAAATTAAAAACTATATCGACTATTATTTAAAAAAAAATAATATTGCTTTTGCTTAGATTGCATAATCAATTTTAAAAAACAAAGGATAAAATTATTAATAGAAATTCTCATTTTGTAGCATTTAAATCTGTTAAGCAGGTGTTTGAAGTTAGATATTGATGTGTTATGTATGTTTGTGTGCAGGTGGTGTCTCGCCATGCAGCGCGCGGGTGGGAGAAGGGCCTGTGCGCCATGAGCCACACTCCTATAGGCGGCCACCCGCAAGGTAACGCTTATTAAAACTTGTACTTATTAAAAGTGGTGGTAGTTTATTAAATAATTGTTTTTGGGAGAGTGTTATGTTCTTTGTCAGGGTTAAATAGTCGTGCACGGAAAGGATTTCTGCAATTTTCATTTAGTTAAATACACCATATGATTCACATTTTTATAATGCTGGCTCTTGGCACCCAAAATGACCTTATTTGCATCTTAGGACCTTTTTTTTTGCATTGGTCACCCTCCATATCGTCAGCTAAAAGTGATAAACTGATAACTCCATTTAAACAATTTTACAGGTAATGAATAAAATTTAATAATTTCTAGGTAGTTAGTTAATTATTTATTTTGCAAAGGAAGAGCTTTCTGAGTAATATTAGAGTACTAAGGGAGGGCTTTTTGGGGGATGTCTATATTGTAAAATCGACGTTCAAAAAGAACTAAGTCATTCTAGTCTATTTTGAATAAATGAGTTTTTGAGTTTGAGTTGAGCTTGAACTATCAATAGGTAAACGTGATTTTTGTTTTAATTCAATATAATTAATTGAAAAAAGCAGTTTCATGAATTGTCTGTGAAATCATATTCAAATGGAGTTATCAGTTTTTCACTTTTAGCCGACGATATGCTGACTTGTTATTTTTGGTGTCCAGGTTGGGAGCACAAGCTTGCCGACAGGTCGTCGCTGCCGCCGGCTTCTGGGGAGGAGAAGAGCAAATCTCAGTCCAAATATGTGTTCGCACAACCACATCTGTCCAAGTGAGTCCCCCCCCCCCCCCCCCCATACATACAAGTTTATTACTTACTGTCATATTTTCTTTAAAATTTTCTGTTGATGAATTCCTTAAGGATCGATGATTCAGAATATTACAAGGAAAATTTATTCAAGACGGGAAATATGCAGAAGCAACGAGAGGCCTAGCTCTGGAAGGACAAGACTAGACATTTAGCCTAAAATAAAACATGAAGTTTAAATGGCAATTGGCCCTGTGGATGGTACTTTACGGCGGGTGTTTACCATTTATTTGTTGTCCAGGGTCAGCATGGCGTGGCGCGAGCAGACGGAAGGCTCGTCTGGCAGCTCGGCGCGCTCGCCCGCCTCGCCGCCCTACATGCGCTGGGCACGCAGCCTGCACGAGCTGCTCGAGGTAACTTGTTACGGATTTGTTTAAAAAATTACGTTCAGAAATTTTGGTGCTTGAAAATTATTAGAATGTTTGTCTTGGCATACTTTTCAGAAACACAGTTGTCGAACGGTTCGATTTATTAGGTAGGTATCTCATCTCTTCTCTCGTTACAAGAATCGTAGACGAAGTGAGATAACAAACCGAATCGTTCTTCAACTGCTTATCGAAAAGTTTCTAAATGGGGAGGCTAGTTCGAGAAGCTGGTGAACCTTACAGTTAGAAACAAATAATCCCTAAACATTTTGAACACCCGGTTTATACGCAATACAGGTGTTAGACCTGAAGCACAGCTCGACCGGCGAACGGTTGCGTCTCAAGCGCTGTTCGCACGATGCGTGCAGTTGGCGGTGTCTGTACGGCTCTCTGTATAGCTCGATAACAAAATGCATGCCGTTGACACGAAACCATCGCCAGTAAAGCTGTGCTTTGGGCCTTAATTTTTTATTTAACATCAGCTTCTAATATAATGATTATATCCACCACGAACTAGTGGGGGAGGACCATATTCAAAAATGGACATTTAAATGTGAACTGTTCTGCCCCGATTCAGAACCTTTTCGATAAGCAGATGTCGATCGGTTCAGTTTGTTATATCGTTTTATCTACGATTCTCGTAACGAGAAAAAAGAGATAGCAAACCGAATCGTTCGGCAAATGACTTATCGAATCGCTCTGAATCAGGCGCTATTTTGTTTTTATTAATTCCAACTTAGTATAAATTGAACTAGACAATGGTGCAGATTCTCTTGTTCACCAACTAAACTAAAATTAGAGAATTGCTATCTTTTACTAATAGACGGCGCGAGAAAAGGACGGTGATAGATAAGAACTAAGTTAGAGATGTCAAATTAGTTTACGCCTTGAACTTCACCGTGTTTTTAGTCGACACGTTTTGACGTGTTGTCTAAATTTGTATGGAGATTTTAGTTCAACTAAATTTGACAGCTCTTATTTACGTCCGTCTCTTTCTTATTTGATGAGAGTGAAAAAGATTGCAATAGCCTAAATTGAGTTTAGTTTGTGCACAAGAGAATCGGCACCATTGCCAGTGTTTCGGTTATCAACGCCCAATCTCACTTATGGAGCCGTTCTGAATCAAGTGGATGATCAATTTGCTTGTTAACTTTAGGACGCGGAAGGAGTGCGCCTGTTCCGCAAGTACGTCAGCGGCGCAGGCGGGCTGCACGTGGACCGACTCAACTTCTACTTCGCCGTGCAGGGTTTACGACAGGAGTGCGACCCATCCAAGATACGGCAGGTCGTCTCCGCTATTTACAAGTGAGTTACATACCCCTTGATCACTATTCAGGCAGTTTTTCCGCAGAATTATTCTAATAAATTAGATGAAATGGTGGTTATTGTTTTATTTCCAAAGTTGTGTGTCTGTGGGATATCTACATTATCCTACTAGGTATTGAAAAGCTGGTCTTCATAAGTCTAGTTTTTCATCTCTGTTTTCTATCCAACCGAAATCTGTTTTTTTTTTTTCTAAATTTTACCTTGCATTTCGCACTTACACATAGGGCACACAAAGAGGGATTAAAATCTATGATTTCTGACGATTGTGTGTGTACGCTTATCGCGATTTAATTCGTCACATAATAACGTACAATACGCGCCAAATTTATTGACCGCTCTGAAGTTAGGCTAACAGTTGCATCGTATCAAATTTACCTATCTGCTCAACCACTCGCCAAACTTTTTGGAGAACAGTTACAAAATAGTTTGTTTTGTTTAGATTCCTGCGCAAGTCTCAGCTAGCGATGCCGGAGGATCTGAAGCAGCAGGTCAAGCAGAGCCTCAAGGATGGCTCCAACATCGAGAAAACTATATTCGACAATATGGAGCAAGAGGTATGTTACAGTAGCATGACTTATTAGCACTTTTTGATTAAGTAAAATGTTTACCGATTATAGTGTTTGGAGTAATAATTTAGATTCAAGAAATATCCTGGACCGAAATCAGAACCCCCAAAAGTTTTAACATACCTATAGCAAATAATTGTGACAAAAAAAAAACAATGGAAAAGTTTGTTAGATCATTGTAAAAACCTTGCCCTGAACTTGTAGTCAAAATAGTAGGTATCTGCAAGAAATATCTATCTATCAGAGACGAAGGGTGAATTTTCTTAAAAGGGAAGCCGGACCAATTATTTGTTTAAATGATAATCGAAAATAATAGATACTAGTATTTGCCATATTTCGAAAGGGAAGCCGATAGGAATCGAGTTGTATGGAGCCTTCGCCACTGCTATCTATACTCGTTTGTAAGAAATAATTCTAACTAAAAGAAAACTATTCCTTCTCCGACTTTTTAATAGCAACTATGATATCTCAGGTGACGCGTGCGATAACCGAGACGACGTACCAATCGTTCCTGCGGTCGGACGCGTACGTGTCGTATGTTAGCGCCGCCACGCAACCGCTGTCATCGCCAGACGCCTCGCCGCCCCATCCACCGAGAGAGGTTCGTACTATTATTTAGTTGTAGAAAGAAAACTGAAATTGTATTAGAGAATTTTGTTGATTATTAGGTTTAGATTATTACAATAGGGCGTTATTTGTCAAAGAGCACACAGTAAAGAGTCTAGGAGATTTGAAGTCATAAACAGTCGCGGACTTGAAATGTTTACCACCCCTACAATTGTTTGCACATAACTTTTCATAAGGTAGCTCGGTCGCTCGGTAACAATTGACAGGGCAAAGATATTTTTTTCTTAATTGACATAAAAAGGTTAATTTAAGTAGGCTATATACTAGGTAGCATAGAAAAAGAATCAACCTATTTAGTAAATTCAATCAAGTTCGCTCTATACAACTTTTGACTAGACACAAATACCTAAATAGAAGTTCATAGCATCAAAAAGTGGTTAATAGCCTTTTTGCTAGATTCGACGCTTCACAATTTTAAAAACTAATACTTATGTAGTTGATATGACATCTTGAACCTTATTCCGCCCAGTGTGAGAAGGAATCAAATTTGAAATCTGATAAACATTTCGAGTCCGCGCCGCGGCTGTACATATTTAACAAATGCAGTATGCAATCTTATACCTACCTACTATTATTATACTAATGCTAAAAGAAAAGAAAGCTGGAAGCAGACTGAAGTTTTATTGACAACTCATACCTACAGGAGAATCATGAAATCATAAATAATAACTATTAATTATAACATTCCTTCCACATGCTTGACAAATAAAAAACTTAAGGTGAAAGATACGGGCTGTTCCCAGCACTTTTCCCGCTAGATGGCGCTGAAATCATTATTTTGAGTTTATTTCGTTTTATGTGAAATCTGAGCATTACAAAGTTGTAGAAGTAGTGTTCGCGACACCTGGTCATTACCTTTTAATGAACTTGATCATAACAATGCCTCAAAATCCACCCAATTTGACACAGAATCCCATAATAACATCTGTCAATGAATTTACACACTTTTACACACACATAGACGTATTCCCTACGTTTACAAAGTTTACCACTAGATGGCGTGCATTTAAAAAAGGGCTAAAATATTTTGTAGAAATACTCTCAATAGGGGTAGGCAGAACGACACCTACGATAAATTAAAACTAGTACTATTTTAGGAAAATAAAAGTTATATTTTAAGGCGTAAAACATTTAATTGATTAATAAAAAAAGGAAATAAATAATGTCAAATATACACAGTAAAATATAGTTTTATTTTATTACCTAAGTTTTTAGTAAAACAAAAATCTAAATCTTTATTGAGTTCAATAAGGTATTATTTCACCTTTTATAGTAAATACAAATTAAAAGCTTTATACAATGATTATGTAGATTCTAAACAAACTACTACAAAAAATTTTCAATTGAACAAAAATTATTTCTTCTTGTCTTGAAACCACTGCTTCACAGGTGCTACAAAGAAAAATAACTTTACTTAGTATATTTGTAAAAAATAACTTTACTTAGTATATTAGTACCAGCGTCACCATCATTGATTTTTAACCGACTTCAAAAAGGAGGAGGTTCTCAATTCGTCTGAATGTTTTTGTTTTTTTTTTTTTTTTGAAGTTAGATTTCGTTGAGGTTGGCGGTGTTCGATTTAGCGGCATATTGGGCGTTCAAATGCACCAAAAGCAAAATAAAGCAACAATGAATGCGGATTTTTCTTTAATTAAGCAATGTTGCAGGCAGCAATTTGTGCAAGTATTAATTATAATATTTCAGAAATTTCTCCAATTTTTTCGTAAAAAAATCTCAGATTTTTCTGGTATTTTAGCAGCATAATAAAAAACATTCCAAAAAGTAATGTGTTTTGCGGAGGTTTGAACTTGATACTCACACGATCACGTTCACTTACAGTCCGGCCCATGTGTCATCGGACCAAGTCGTCGTTACTAAGAGAGTTGAAAATAGCGTTCTATTTAATAAAAATAGGTACTGTAGCTGCAGGTGTAAAGCTTGTCCTTGCATTCACTTTCAAGGACACTTGGCCCGGCGCACGCTAACACGATTTTTTATAACAACTTGTCTTGATTTGCTGTTGATAATTTTGATAATATTGTTAATTGTGTGTTGTAATTGTTTCAATATTTTATCACTGAGATGGTAATCACTAATTAATTGATCGTTTCACTGATAGTTTACACAATATTTTGCAATTTAAACAATTTTTTTTTAATTTAAAACACGGAACGTTCAAAAATACGTCTGCTCGCGACGGCGTCTCGGCGGGGGGCTATATGCATACAAAGTATTCTTTACCTGGTAAAAACATACCCCAAGATTGCTTTTTCACGAAATTTAATGTTGTGGTTACTTTGGTGACTTACTGAATAATTTAATTCATGGTTGACCATAAAATATACATAATGACAACATCGACACGTAGGTACGTAGGTAATTAGTATTGTAACGAGATTGCAGCGTCTAAAACCCAACTCACGGGCCAACTTGCTGTTTCTAATACTTACCGTCGAAATATACCTAGGTAATTTTATTTTACAATAAAATTGCGTATTTTGAATAATTAATAAAATTATTTACCTACCAATAATAAATTGCAATAATTATATTCAATTGAAATCAATTACATAAGTACCTACTAGACATATTGCAATTTGAATAAATTAAAATAGCATACAAAATATAACACGCAACAAATTCCGCGCGCAAATCCTAGTGCATCAACATTACGTTCAACAAATTGAAAATGTACATGCATTCGAATCATAGTCAAATTAGCTGGCAACGCAGCCGCCGTCAAGGTTACAGAAGACCGGCAACGCTGCATATTTTAATATCTATTTACAATATCGCCTGCACGCCATCTATCGCTTACAATTTTAAACTATAACAAACATGGCGCTTAGTTTGCTTGTCAAAACAAACCCACACATGTAAAGAAGTGTCAAATTTTGTCTGAATTTCATGATTGTTTTTCTCAGTAATTAGTGTAAGTTATTTCCTAAAGAGTGAATTCGCGAGCACATTTGATTGTAGAAAAGTGATAAAATGATTCGTTTTAAACAAAGAGTGTCTATTTTTAGCGTATAATCCCTACAAACATTGTATGGACGGTCCATCGGTACATGCACCTTAACTTAAAAACTTTAGTTGAAAGGCTTGTAATCGACCGTAGGCACATCAACTGTTTGCCTTTCTAACTGTGAGGAATGACCTAGCTCCACTTCATCATGAGTCGCGTCTGGTGCCTAAGTGTCTACCGAAGATACGCGACCGAAGTTCGGCATGATTATGCCTGCAATGCTTTTTAAATTACCCGCTACACACCAGGCTGAAATTACGTCGCGTTTTACCTATATAAAAAACATAGACGCCGAAGTTCGGTCGCGTAATTTCGGCATGGTGTGGCGCCACACTTAGATTGATTGTTGCCATCTAAAAATGTCTTTGTAGGATCTTCATAACTGCTCATCTCCAGGTAGAAATTATATTAATCTCCTGCATGACGGTTTGAAGCACCCTATTGATCAACAGATGGCAGTAGGCGGTCTGGCGACCCTCCACGAAGGCCAAGAACTAGGCACGGCTGCGGCTGCGCCTGCGCCTGCTGCGCGACTGACGCACGACGCGTTACTCGCCACGCAGTCGCGGCGGCTGCACTCCGATGTCGCACCGTGAGTAGCCCGTTTTATTCACCTCACTTACACATTGTATAGACGTTGTGAATAGAATTAGATATGTCAGATATTGTGTATAGATGAAATTAACAGAAACTTGCATTTAATTTGTTGACTTTTATGTTCATATTTTCTTTTTTCAAAATTAAATGCAAGTTTTTGTTGTTTTGTACTCTTATTTAATTTGTAAGTAAAAGTAGTGTTGTTGTTCTTGTAATCAATGTTTAGTTTAGAAATTTTATATTTTATCATTAAGTAGTTATGAGTACAAAGTTATAATTAGCTGCATAGACCTTGGCCTAGTTTAGACCCAGTTTTGATCTTAACAGATATGGAAAACAAAATTCAAAATTTCTTCAATAAAGATCAAGTTCGTATAACAAAGATTTTAATTATACGAGCCGTATAAAATACTGACGTATCAAAACATACTCATAGTTGATATAGGGTGGGTTGCTCCAAAGCTTTAAACTACGTTAAACTGTTGCCTACATTTTGGCGCTAAGACCAACCACGAGGAGGCCAATTCTACCAACAAAATTGTTAAAAATCGCAATTAAGCCGCAGCTCAACCACGACTATTTGACTGTTTTCTTACGCACATTGTAAGAACTTGCCGTCAGAAAATCTCTTACGCGTGCACAAAGGCTATCTGCGCATACATTTTGTACTAGACCCCGCAGACTGCCGGATAAAATCAAACAATGTGCGGTGTCTAGTACACAGGGCTACATCTCAGCTAAACATTTCCGATATGAGCTGACCTCTCATTGTACGGAAAGCCTGTACAATGCGAGATTAGCTCATACTGGAAATGTAGCTTGACATGTAGCCGTGCATACAGTCCGCATAAAATTTATCGGGACGAACAGACTGTTCATAATTACGTAAACAACTAAAGAAATTAAACTTTATCTCAATGAGATAGAATTCTTGTCAGAATAAAGACCTCTACACACCAAAGCCGGCGCCGGCGGCTTTACCCGGCCCGCGGGTTACGCTGCCCGGGCTTGTTTTGCGCCATGTTCGCTCGCTTAGTTTGCGTTAGTTGGCCGCAATAACCCGCCGGCAATAACCCACCGGCGAAGCCGCCGGCTTTGGTGTGTAGAGGCCTTAACAGTTGTCTTGTACTGTGCTCATTCTGAAACACCCCTTGTATCATTGAGATATAGTTTAGTTTTCATAGATGTTTAGATTATTTTGAACAGTCTGTTCTTCCGAATATATTTGATGTTGACTGTACATAAAGTATGCGCAGAGTGCCTTCCGGCGCGTCAGAAAGTTTCTTACAGAAACATTCTTGCAATGTGCGGTCGGACTGAAACGAAAACGATCAAACGGCCGCTGTTAAGCTGCGATTCGATTGCAATTTTTAAACAATTTTGTTAGTAGAACTAGCTCCAGAACGTGGTCTTTAGTTAACGTGTCTGTAAGTAACACAACCCGCCTCTATTCGTTCGAGTTCATGACGTGTGTCCCCAGCATTGCATGAGCGATCCAGCACTGCGCCTTATTTTAATTTCCCTCCCGTCAGCTTGACTGATGTACCCGTGTATTGTTTGCCCCCATGTTTTGTTCCGCGCTGCATGCTCGCTGCCCTCGCCGCATTACACGCTAAACGCTCTGTCTTGCCACCTCACATATTTTATACATTCCTACTCATCCTTACAAATTTTCCTCAATGAAAATACCTGAATAATGCTTCCTAACTGTTGACGATATTTTCGACACTAAATTAAATAATTGTTGATTTTTATAATTTTAACTTATAATGAAAAATTCTATCGATACAAATGTCGATTATTCGACATCAAAATTTCAAATTCCATCTTTTTATTGGATATACCTCAATCGTCAACTAAAATCTTAAATTCAAATCCTCGTTCCCTTCACCCCTCGCGGCATCCCCGGTCCCGTATGTTCCCTGTATGCGGTGGCACGGCAGGCACCGCAAGCGGTCAGTGTACAGTGCGCACGTGTCGTACGCCGGCTACTGCCCCGCCTCGCGGCAGGACTCGGAGCGCGCCAGCCTCAGCTCCGGACGCACCGACAGTGATGCTGTGTCGCTCTCCGGCAGCAGTGTGTAAGTATACCTAGTGTTTTGTTAACAACATTGGAACTTTGTGTGTAGTTGGAGAGTAGAGTAGATTGGTGGGGTAGACTTAAAGGCTGTTGGATCAAAAGTGAGAAGCAGCTCCCCGATTCAGAAAACCTTTTCGATAAGCAGCTGTCGACCCACTTGGTTTTTTATTTTGTTCTGTCTACGGTTCTCGTAACGACAGATACCTCCGGTCTCTGATTTAAGAATTCTAGGATAAGCAATACTTAAGTAATATTTGTGTACGTTGTAGTCAAAAAAATGCTTTTATACCTCCGGTTTCTGATTTGAGAATTCGGTAAAAGCATTTGCTTAAGTAATATTTGAGTACAAAGTTGTCAAAAAAATGCTTTACAATCCGTCATTTTTTTGACAACTTCATACTCAAATGCTACTTAAGTATTTGCTTATCCCGAATTCTCAAACCAGAAACCGGAGGTAAATCTACAATTTTTTTGACAGCTCTGTACTCAAACGTTACTTAAGTACTGTTTATCCTAGAATTTTTAATTCAGAAACCGGAGGATAGCTTACCGAATCGTTCGACAACTGACCAATCTAATGGTTCTGAAGCAGTGGGCAGATCGGTTGCTCTAGCGGGAAATTTAGATCTAGAAATTATACATTTAGCTTTAAAAAGCCAATCATTTACTTTTACTCAGAAAGTATACATTTTATAACAATAGTTGTTCAAAAGAACGTGTAGCATTAAAAAACCTAAAATAAAATTCCACAAGCTATGCATAAAGTTCCAATGTTCTAGATATAATTTATAGGAAAGTAAGAAGAAACAGATACTTCGACCAAGTAAGTGTATTATAGTAAATAGCTTCTCTTTTTGATTTTTATTTACCTTTGAGCTTTAGAACTGCTTAATATTATAGCAACTAATTTATCATTTTGACTCCATCCGTGTGATACACATTAACTTGCATCAGAACGATGATCCCAATAACAAACTTAACTGAGAATTGAATGTAAGTATCGACAGTTAATTTGAGGATGATATCATTTAAAATAAACAGAATTATGTGATGATTCCGATTGAAAAATCTGATAAATGAAAACAAATAAAGACAACTTGCAACATACCTGGGTAACAATTCTACTAACATAAACGTTAATCAGTCGCAACTGGATCGAAGCTGAACCGTTCATTAACCGGTTGCGTCCCGCGTGTCGTCTCAGGACGACACCGCCATTGTTTATCTATTGTGTCTATAATTACGGTGATTGAGAGGTCACGAAAGTTTTCGTTTACAAAAACTGTCAAATTGGTTAATAACAAAAACAAAACCAAACATTTTGACAGTTCCGGTAAACAAAAAACTGACTCACGGATGTGCTTCATTTGCGGTTTGGCCACAATTGTGTTACTAGAATTGGGCCCCTGATTACTCTATCCACTTCTCTCACAAATAATTAAAATTAATATTTCAATACCAAAAGTAAAAAAAATGTATTTGAGTACACTTACAATTCAATCCAGCACTATCGATATCGCCATCTCAATCGCACACGTGTCTGACACATATCTTCCTTCCCTCTTTAGCGATGGCATATCGGTGCGGAACGTTCGCGAATCCCGCGAGTCCCGGCACCGGCCGCGCCTGCACGGGCTCGACCGCCACGCTGTCATCAACAAGGAACAGGATACTGCCATGGTAAGTGGGACTGGCTACAAATGCATTGGCTTTGCGAATTGAACATTCCAAGACTTTACAAAATAAGCTCACATATAAGTTGTGTGTTATGCAGATGGTCACTGTTTATGTTAAGATAGATGTATGTGCCTTCACAGGGGCAGCAACTAAACTAGTCAACTCATTTAAATTTTGTATATAAGCTAAACAAACCTTTGATTGTGAAACATGAATTTAAATACAACGTGTTACATAATTCCCCATAAAAAAAAAATGTTTATCAAGTAGTCTTTTATGGTTGTTGTCATTTTACCTACCTCTCGGAGGAAATTAGGTAAGAATGTAAATAACTTTCCGCGTAGTCTACTCTTTACTTTTATGTTTTCAGGGTTGCGTTTCAGTGATGATTTTATTTTAAGATTTGTCCAAATTTTTTTTTAAATATTGCCGGTAGGCTCTTTACAAGGGACCTTTTAATCCCCTTTCGGCTTTAGGGGTTTTTTTGTTACACGTTGTATACATATTTATACGTTAGAAGAATAAGATTTTTCTAAAAAAGTTGTAATATTTTTCAAAAAAGAACAATGGGTAATTTTGTTTGGAACCCGTACCCACCTCGTAGCATTTTAGACTAGGTGTCATTTAGAAGAGGCATAAATGAACAACTCAAAAAGGAATGAACGAATGAATGAATGAATGGGAGATTGAAGTTATGATCACTTCTATTTTGCATTTTCAATCATTTAAGTAGTGTTATAATAATTGTTATATAGGCCCAATGCATAACCAGTCGTTCTGTTTCATAGAGAGAGACTGACCCAGCTTCCTAAGGTTACTTTTTGCTATGGAAAATATTAATTAAAACGCCATCAATTCAATTAAGTACATTTTTTTATTTATTAAAGTACACAAAATAAACATCATCACTAAATGGTATTGTTGCTCTCAATGATTATTTCATCCCAAGCATTTGCCGGACCGACGAAGTTTATTTTTTCGAATTTTATTAAAAACTAAGTAAAAAGTGATATTTTTTTTTTTTTTTAATTAATTTTCATTGAAGCACCGCCTAGTTATTAAAATAATCTTTATTTAGTTATTCATAGAATACCTTAGATGTTTTTTTTTAAGTTTTGCAATAATATCAATATTTCTATTTAAAATGGCTCCTACATTCGGCGTATGCACATGTTTGTTCTCTTCCGCTTTGTGTGTTTAATGTGGATTTTCAGATGTGTTAAGGTTCGCACATATTATGTCGGGTCACAGCGGGGCGGGGCGGGCCGCAGCGCACCGCAAATGCTTACTTAGCACATTAGTGACGGGCCGGGTCGCAGCGAATTGACGGATTTTGAGTAGTAACAGTGTACTGCCCTGCCAGACTTGCAAATCATATAGCTCTTTGTATCCATGAGCAAAATTAATCAAAAGCTCTTCATCTATTCTTGTGAACACCACAGGAGCACGCAAATACCAAAAAAACGCAAATATCGTAAAATAACACGTGCGCGCGTGCACTCCAATCCGCTTGCTATAGCATACTGTGTCGGGGCGCAGTGGAGTGGGGCGGGCCGCATCGCACGCAACCAAAATCCGCGGTGGAATATGCGGCCCGCTTCGCCCCGGCATAGTGTGCGATAGTTCATATAAAATACATACGAGCAATTTGAGCGGATTTTTGCGCTGCGACCCGACCTGCTGCGGCCCGTCATAATATGCGCGAACCTTTAAACTTCAGAAAGTGCGGTAGAGTTGAGCGTATTCCTCCTCCCGTCTTCCTGTTTAGTTTTCCATCCGGGAACTTCATTCATGCATGCATTCCCAATTCCCATTCGAAAACCTACTCTATAGTAAAATATATACGTATAGATGTTCAGGTGCATACGAGGGTTTATAGATACACCTACGTATATGTAGGTAACTATAGCAAAATATTGGGCTAGTTCAAGGGCTATAATTGAACGGCGCGAAGGGGTGAATTCACAAACGGTTTTGAGCATATTTCAACGTCGAATAACTTTTTTCTCCCATTAGATACAGAGTTGTCGCCATACAAAATATTTATGCAGTTTTAAAGACCTTTCTAATGATACTAGTCTCAATTTGCTACAAGGTGGGTACGTTTTGTTCCATGTCCTTTAATAAAATGTATTATTCTCTTAAATCGAAATGATTTTTCACAATCAATGACTGTTTACCTTTTATATGCAATTTAAATGGCCAGACTATACAGTAAATGGTGTGTCCTCTCATCTTTTTGTGTTCAAGCGGGACCATCTAGGCCCCGCTCCCGCATCTAAGTAAGCTTAGATAGTCCCGTTCCGAAGCAGTAAGCAGTGCGTACCGCATAACTTTTAATTAATTAATTCGTTGATGTTTGAGTCTCGCTCGACACATATTACCCAAAAAATAAAAGTAACGCCGACCAAAATTACTATTTTAATGAATTCCGAAATTAAACAGTTATCAATCTATTCATTCCCTGCAGTTAAATATCTAATAATCTATCAACACAAGTTGTGATAAGGCACGAACAGCTCTTATTGTTGACTTTCATTATCAATAAGCGCGTTGATTGTCGGCTACTGGAACTAAGATTAATACAATTTTTCTAACCGTGATCAGTCAAGTGGAGAACGCCGTTTGTATTGTGTAGTTGCAGATAAGTAGAGTTCTCTGTAACAGAAAGTCGAAGAGAAAGAAAACGAATGAAAACAAACATCTAATAATTCTAACTGCAGTGATAACCTAGCTGTTGAAGGCCTGGCTTCCATGCAGGAGTGTGAGAGTTCTATTTCATGTACGGATCAGAATGTAACTATCACTTGCTTTAATGGTGAAGGAAAACGTCGCCGTCGTGAGAAAACCTGCATAACTGAGAGTGCGCTAAAAAGTTCTCGATGGTGTGTAGTTTGCCAACCCGCACTAGCCCAGCGTGGCGGATGAAGGCCTAAACCTTCCTCAGACCCTGACGCCCCGGGCGACAGGCGGGGTCGTCCAGCCCTTAAGCCCGGCCCCACATTATCTGTCAAAAAATTTCTGAAGCGTGCGCAAAGGCCCTCGCGCTTACATTTTTTACTAAAGCCAGTAGGTTGCCGGTTCCGCCAAATAGGCATGTTGACAGCATCAATAAATTGCAAATCTAATTAGTCCGCCAGTTAAAGTTTTGAAAAATAATGGACACGTATTTTTTCTTTTGTTAAATCTGTGAATATTTGGAAAGATAAAACGCATCAAAACTCGAGAGTGGGGGCTTGTGACGTCAGAAGCAAGTAAAAATTGTACTTGCTTGTGACGTATTGCCAATTTTAAAAGTGTCGTACCTTCGTCAATTTTGGTTTACGTAACAAAAGAAAAAATACGGGTCAAATATTTTCTGATAATCTAACTGACGGACTAATTAGATTTTTTCAGTCAAATACCCTATTCCGACAGTGTGCGGTGTCTAGTACAGAATGTATGAGCTGAGTCACGCGTCAAATTTTCTGATAATGTACGACCGGGTTAAGCTGGCTTTGCCTTTCATGTATTTTATTCAAGGCTCATGAGCTGTCCACGTGTAACATGAAAAGTTTCCACTTTACCTGCATTTGCTAACGTGTCGGAGTCAATCCTCCCATTCAAGCTAGCCTTGAAATACCGATAAAGTAACCTGTCTTGCAATTCTTGTTTATTGTGCAGATGATCCCGCGAACGCAGCGTGTGCAGTCGGAGCAGCTCCGCGTGTTACCGCCGGCGGAGTTCGCTCCGCTACTCATAGAGAAGTTGGAGCGAGTACGGCGCGACCAGGAGGCCAAGGAGCGACTCGAGAGGCGCCTCGCCGAGGTAAGTTAACCATCATAACAACATCATAACAAGACGTATGTCGTTTTAAGATGTTGTGGCTGTAGTATGGTCAGATTCGATTGGAATTTGATAAACAAAACTATCTGGTTATGTCAACTAGTACCATATGGTGCTGGTATATTTTTGGGCTTTTGATTATCTTTGACAACTTTTCGTCTTACAAAATTTCGTATACCAGCCAGGCTGAAGGTTTTACGTCGATTCTAAACTTCTAAAAAATATTGCGGCAGTTTAGTTTTAATTTTTTGTGTCTTTGTGCAGGGTGACGGCGAGGAGGCTTCGAGTCAAGTGTTACCTCCGCAACTGGTGGCGGCGGCTATCCGAGAGAAGTTGCAGCTTGATGACGACAACGATCAAGATATTCTCGGTCAGTATACCTGGAGCAGATAGTCTTCTTGATAAATGTAGTCAATAATGAAATGGCAAGACTTGGTATCCTTGATTATCAAAACAATATTTTGGCTTGATATTTTGCTGTGTTAAAATTTATCGGGCGAACCGTGGAATAAACATTTCAGGTTAGGTTTAGTGACTTAAGTGGATCTAGCTGATTGTATATTTGTGTTGCAGACCAGCACGTGTCTCGCGTGTGGTCGGAGCGCACGCCGGGCGCGTCCCCGCCGGGCGGGCGGCGCGCGCGCACGCGCCACGCGCACGCGCCGCACCCCGCGCACGCACACGCGCACGCGGCGCGCCGCGCTCCCTCCGCGCTGTCGGCTGACTCCGGACACTACGACGCGCCGCCAGACTCCTTACATCACCCACACTCACTAACGCGCAGGTATGTACACTTCTTATCAAGTTTTATAGTCACCAAGTTTAGTAACTGCAACACTTAACCTTTTAGACCAGTGCTGTGGTGCAATTCACTTTTGAGATTTAGCATAATTTTTTTTACATTACTTTGCGTTAATCAGCGAAGGTTGGAAAGCAATATAACATGGGAAGTTAAAAGTTAGAGATACCAAATTTTCGAATACTAAAAATATTTTTTGTTTAGATCGTTCTCCAAGAAGACTGTAACGGAGCTGACAGACAGCGGCGTGTCCGTGGTGAGCGAGACAGGCGGCGTGGAGCCGCGCATCCTACTATGGATGGCGGAGGGCGAGCGGCTGGAGCGGCGCGCGCACCGCGAGCTGTCCTCGCGCGCCTCCTCCGCCGACAGGGACGACCACCGCCGCAAGGACAAGCAGAACCCGCGCACACGGTATACATTATTTAGAATTTACATACACTTCTCATCAAAAAAATCGAAACACCTCCGAAATTATCTTTGTGGCGACAATTAAACAAAAAACAATCATTAATTCATTATAGAAAAAACATAATTTAATAGCTGGAAGTTTGGCCTTTACAATGGTGTACGAAACTTCCAAAAATTTGTTTTTTTTTTTTTCAATTTTTATCCTATAAATGAATGGAACATTGTTTTGAGATAAACGTGTGTTTAGAGTTGGAGTACATTTGTCGTGCAAAAAACGCAAAATAACGCATTACTTTAAAATTTTCTGTTTGTAATTTGTTGATTAGGCTCTGTGACGTCTGTTAAAAAGTTTTTTTTCTAACACACATGCATACTTCACCCGCAGCAGCCGCCCAAGAAGTGGCATTGCTGGATTCTGGGACTACTCAGCGTGTTGTGGCTGCAATCTTGCATCTAAGCCTCTTGTCTGTTCATAGAGTGTACCAACGCTATCGGGAGACTGGTTCATTTACGCGCCATCCAGGATCTGGTAGGAATCGGGTCACTTCTGCGTGAGACGGCCGGTTTATTGCAACCGTTTGTTTGCGAAATCGACGCCTTCGCGCTTTTCAACTGCAGCAGCAGTTCCGAGTAGTTCGAAGGGTGACTGTAAGTGGCTCTACGATTTGAAGAAGATTGAAGGAACGTAGACTGGCACCACACAAGCCAGCTAATGGGCCGAAATTAACAACAGACCATCGAAGAGCGCGCCTTAACTTTGCACTTGTGCACTTAAATTATTCAAACCTACAAATGAGCAAGGTTCTCTTTTCTGACGAGAGTAAAATTATGGAACATCAACATAAGGAATTCTAAACCTTATGCTACCTACTATTAAATGGCATTTAGTATTTATTTAAAAAAAAAACATGTTTTTCTAATAATCCATTCAAAACAAAAACTTGCGAGGTGTTTCGATTTTTTTTGGTGAGCTCTTCGATGGTCTGTTGTTAATTTCGGCCCATTAGCTGGCTTGTGTGGTACCAGTCTACGTTCCTTCAATCTTCTTCAAATCGTAGAGCCACTTACAGTCACCCTTCGAACAACAAGGAGCTGCTGTTGCAGTTGAAAAGCGCGAAGGCGTCGATTTTGCAAACAAACGGTTGCATTAAATCGGCCGTCTCACTCAAAAGTGACCCGATTCCTACCAGATCCTGGATGGCGCGTAAATAAACCAGTCTCTCGATAGCGTTGGTACACTCTATGAACGGACAAGAGGCTTAGATGCAAGATTGCAGCCACAACACGCTGAGTAGTCCCAGAATCCAGCAATGCCACTTCTTGGGCGGCTGCTGCGGGTGAAGTATGCATGTGTGTTAGAAAAAAAACTTTTTGAACAGACGTCACAGAGCCTAATCAACAAATTACAAACAGAAAATTTTAAAGTAATGCGTTATTTTGCGTTTTTTGCACGACAAATGTACTCCAACTCTAAGCACACGTTTATCTCAAAACAATGTTCCATTCATTTATAGGATAAAAATTGAAAAAAAAAAACAGATTTTTGGAAGTTTCGTACACCATTGTAAAGGCCAAACTTCCAGCTACTAAATTATGTTTTTTCTATAGTAAATTAATGCTTGGTTTTTGTTTAATTGTCGCCACAAAGATAATTTCGGAAGTGTTTCGATTTTTTTGATGAGAAGTGTACTTTGGGGTAACAAACCGTAACTCCGACACATGATTCAATTTCCATTGCACCTAAAGTTACCATCTCTAATGTTGAAGCCATGTCGAGCTCTCTAAAATATGGTAAAACTGTAATTTGACTTTGCACCTTACTGCGTTTCAGAAACTTTTTGATAAATATTTATTGACACCATTAAACACAGTGTATCTATATCGTATTTTTTCCCTACAGTGGCAGTGGCAGTAAGTCAAGCAGCGCAAGCGGCGGCGGCACCACGGAGGCTCACACGGTGGTGGTGGTGACGTTCTTGGACGAGAACGTGCCCTACAGGTTCAAGGTGCCAGCCTCACCGCTCACGCTCAAGACCTTCAAGGAGTACCTGCCAAGGAAGGGCAACTATAGGTATGTAGCGATACCATGATCATGTTTCTGGACTGGACACCTGTTAATTGCGAATTATTTTTATGCATGGGAAGATTTTGGTCTTCATTAATTTCGTTGCGTCTCTCTTTCGTCTGAGGAACAGGTTTTTTTTTTCGTTGGTTCTTCTTATACATGTTCCTTGCCGACCTACGTAACTGGGTAGTTATTGGAGAGACCTGAAGGGTCTCCAGCTAATCTGCTAACGGCCGTTTTCAATAACCTATCTATCGGCGGTTTCGCCTACTAGAGATAGAAATTTGACATAAGCTCCATAGAAGTAATGTCAAAATTCTATCTGTAGTAAGGCAAACCGCCGAAAGATAGGATATTGAAAATGGCGGTAAGTCTGGCTGATAGCAATATTAGGATTATTACAATTTAATTAAATTGTATAAAGTTACTCACTATTTAATCTTTTTGAACCAACCACTAATTGAACAAATTCCAATCACTCGATTACCATCCTAAGAACCGTTCCATTTAATTCATCGTATCTGTAGTTCTGTTATAACCCAACACTTAATTCCAGATATTTCTTCAAGACGAACTGCGCGGATCTAGACACGGTGATCCAGGAGGAGGTGAGCAGCGACTCTGACACGCTGCCCATGTTCGAAGGGAAAGTGATGGCGCGCGTCAAGAGTATCGACTAGGGGACACGTCACCGTTCTGTTAGCTGTTGACACTGCGCGGTGAGAGCATCACTACATATCTGACGTTAGCTTTATACTGAAAGACTATACCCGAACTGTTTTGTTGAAGTGAAGAACATCGACTAGGTGTCACATCACTAGCATGCTAAACATCGGCCGCTGTTAGACACTACTCCCCTTATTACAAAACATGGTTTAAATCAAGACTAAGGTAAAATATACCCATCACTTTCTTATGTCATATAACAAAAAGAGACGGGGCTATTTTAAAACGTAGGTTTTTCTTAGACCATCTTTTGTAATAAGGGGGTAAGCGTTGATACCATTGACTAACGGCTGTTTTCAATACCCTATCTGTCTGCGGTTTGGCGTACTAAAGATAGAATTTTGACATTACTTCTATTGAGCTTATGTCACATTTCTATCTCTAGTCTGGTAATCCGCCGGTAGATAGGTTATTGAAAACAGCTCTCAGTGCCAAATAACTAGTACTGTAGTACGTTAAAGGCCCGTATGAGTGACTAGGACAATCCGCGTTGAAAACGACTGCACTTCTGACGTCAGCTGTAATCTAAAAGCCATCACGTGTACTGTTTTGCGTGGTTTAATATTTAAACTAAGGTGTAATATCAGAAAAGTAAAACGAAATTGTCACAATTTTTTGTTTTCAACTCATCTGGTCAAATGAAGTTTGATTGTGTTCTTTGTAAATGAAAGGTGATATGTTTCCTTACTTTTGTGGTGTTACAACCCGATGCAAAGAATGGAAAGAAGAACGTTAGAAAAAAAATGCAGTGTTGCGAGACATTAAAAAAAAAAATATCAATGGGATCTACCGGGAAACAATGCCACGTTATGAAAACAATTGATATACAGGGTGTCCCTGGAAGTATGGATCAAATCGAATAGGGGCGTGGGCAAGGTCATTTCAAAACTTGTAGTAGTAAAAACGTGAACTTGAACCAAAAAAGCCTTTGCAGTAAATGTTTTTTCTTATTGAACACATGATTTCTAGCTGCGTAAAAGTATTACCACAAGAAAGGCCTACTGTTCGCCAAAGTCCTGAAAAAAATGATAGCTCTGATAGTTTTTTGATGTTTTTAAACTACGCGAAGTGATTAAAAAACAACTTTTGAACCTTAAAAAAAAGCACCGACATTCTCAGGATTAAAAAGTTTGGAAATGACATCGCGCACCCCCCTATTCGATTTGATCCATACTTCCAGGGTCACCCTGTATAGCGAATGGAACTTAATTGTACTACCTTTTACTCCAATGTATGACAGTTTTGTGATTATTAACAACGCTCTCGGTCCGTCAGTGTGAACGCGTGCTAGTTCTCGCGCCAGTGAGTAAGCCCTTAAACGTCGCCCTGTCTCACCACGGTCCAGTGAGGGCTTAATATTTTTATATGTAGGCCAGAGACATTTTTACTATGATGACGATAAGGTTAAATTATCAAAAACAGATCATAAACTTTCTAAAATATTGTACAGCGACGACAGGGCGGCTATAGATTAAATAAATTATTTATTTTAAAAACGTTACGATAAGTGTAATCGTAATAGGTATAACTGCGCGACATTGTATAAATTCTGTTCCTCATTGACTCTTTAAGCTTTTTTTTTAATTAATTTTAATTATTTTTTTACTACGAGCTAGTTGAGTACGCTTACTATTGTACGATATTTTTTTAAATCGCAAGATGACGGTAGGTACGCAAACATTTTTTTATATTCCTAGTGTTACATGAATGACTGCTTAGTTTGTATATTTTTTAAATTAATATTTTATATGTAAAATGACGTGTTCTGTTTAAATATAAAATATAGTTTCGTTGAAATTGGGGGATTCGTAATTTGTGACGGGAGAATGAAATTTTACCAAACCAGTGCAAAGCATGCTTGTGATCGGCTTACTCGTATTTATTATTTACTACAAAGTACAATTAGTTTTAAAACTACATGTAAAACGAAAATTACAGGTTAGTCGATTATAATATCGATTAATCGAATGGAGAATTTTGTTGATTATCGTTACTTATTATAGGAAAATTTACATGTATAAACCTCCAATCACCAGCATGTTTTTTACCAGTTTGCCGTTCAATTCAAAATTATTGACAAAAAAATCGTACGCACGACGGGATCTCAATCAAATATCAATGTAATGAATTAAACTGCACAATAAGTGGAGACATGTTTTATATAAATAATTTCCGTTCCGCAGCTGTGAATAGAACTAATTAGCGAAATAGTTTGTAAGAATAAATTTATGTTTATTCTGTATTGCGACCGGTCTTAGCCGTGCTCAGTTATCTGCATAGTTGTACTATTTTGTACATACTTTTTTCTTTTGTTAGTCTCTACATATACTACATAACTTCATAATAAATCTGGTATCTAAAGATTGGCTTCATTTAAGCCGAGAAACTTTCTTTTCTACTGGAAAGTTCCAGTATCTCAATAAGGCTGCTATTAGTATTTTTATTCTTCCCTATAACTACTAGTACAACTGTGTAGGCGACTGACCCAAAGTACTTTGCTATAATATCATTGCCAGACTGAGTTTCCCTAAGTCAACTTTCAATTATATTAACTAGTCTACGTTTGCGTTGCATGAAATTTGTCTTCTGAATAAATGCTACGGAATTATCTGCTCTTTATCTACTTATTTAGCGTTGTCTATAAAAATGTTTGAATAAATTGTATGTTCGGAACGAGTGTCGTGCAACGCGAATGGTTCGATACCAGTACTTATTTCGCATATTGTATAATATTGGTAAGTTAGCATGTCACGTCCGGTCCATTATGTACCAACATTTCAGCTTGTATTGTTTGACAAAACTTATTGCAAAACACACAGATATGTATTTGTCACAAATATTTACGAATTATAACCACAATTATCCCACATTGGAATAATACATTAAAATTCTTTACCCATTCTTGTTTTTTTACAAAGTTTCGACAGGCGATATAACTTGAAGTGTTGCCATGTAAAATAAAGTACAGAGGAATGTTGCCAGCGGAGAGTGCACCTAATGTTTGCACATATATGACGAGAATCGGGTGCGGAATCATGTGCCTTCAATGTTGATAAAAAAAATTCATAGTTGATGCTTCTAATTAGTTGTAAGTTAACACATTGTAAATATAGAAGTAACGCTACGATCGTTTCGAACTCTTTATTTTTTATTAATTTAATTAAACAAATCATTTTTTTTATTTATTGCCTAAGGTTGCGTTGTGACGCGATTCATCAAACACAAAATGTCACGATTTTGTGACTCATGAGTATAACAAAAATTAGATACTTTTAGGGAGTGCATTTTTATTAAATATTAATATTACTCAAAATGCCAATTTTATCGGATGTTAGACGTCGCTCAAATTTATAATTTTGTGTTTTTAACACAACATTGTTTTATCACTGCCAGTGTGTTTTCCATTTATTTGTAAGTTCAAAAGCTTGCCAATTCTAGAGCTCTAGCTTCGTGTATATTGCCGCTCAGTGTAACTCACATCTGTACAGTTTTGTAAGATAATCGTTATATTTTGTGTTTGATACGCAGTACATTTTTATAATGCCCAGTAATATAAACAGTGACCGCGCGTGGTCCGGCCACTTGACAATATGACTGTATAAATAGATGAATTACTATATCGTTTTTAAATTATATTATACAAGGCACTTGCTTGTGAAAGTACCTTTGTACTACCAAAAAGGTCCAACAGAGGCATGTCTGTGCGTATCGACTGCGATAAATGCATCCATTAATTCATACGAATACAAAATTAATCGATGCAATGTATCAAGTTGATACCTGCAAAACTTAGGCCAAGGGCTCAAAACTATGTCGGTTAAAATGCTTGTTAAAATTGTAAAAAAAAATATAATGTTTTCCAATTTAGAGTGTACGAATGTGAAGATAAACGATTTGTAATAAAACCTAAGTATTAATTTCAGCAACGATACGACACACGGCCGCTTGCTCGTCAACGGCCGATGGTTAATAGTAAAAAGAATTTCACTAATCGGACTGTATTATTTTTTTATCTAGCACATGTAACATTTAAAAAATAAACTGGAACTGTGCCATATGCTTTTGATTTTTATTTTATTGTATATTTGAGAAGCCTGCTACTGAGAGCTAACTGTAGCATGCTTATGAGAAATATATGGTAGTGGTAGAAATGATGGTAGAAACAAGTAGCCAAACAAAAAGTATTACTTTCAGACGAAATTTTCTTTATTTAATTTAAAGAGCACTTTCTTTTTTTTATACATTTTCACATTAGATAAAACACCTTTCCTAATAAAATAGGAAGAATTAAGAAATTTTGTTCCTCGTAAGCGTTATTCATTTAGAAGTTACTAATAGTTAAAAAATCACATTCCACGCTCCCCAGTTCCGTGGATTTCATCTATTTACATGGTGGAACGCCTGTGGACACTTAACGTTTCCACCCTGTATACAGAGTCACTTCAAATTAACTAGCGAAACCCATAGAAGTAATAAGTACTACGTACAACTGGAATGAGTACTTGTCGATTTCTGCGAATCACGTGAGATAGGTATAAGTGTACGCCTTGTCAGTTTCTAACACAAGGGTAACCATATGGCAGACTTATGGTGTAATAAGTCCTGCCTAGTATTACTAAATATTGTATGTCCTTTAAAGCATTACAATATCTTTATACCGCAAGTTAACTAAACCAATCGGAAAAAGATATAACCATAATTAGCAATATCTTCTAACATTTACACAATTATTGTACATACTAGGGATGTTACGGAGCTTCGACTCCGACTCCGATAAGTCGGAACTTCCGATTGATATTACATCTCCGGTTCCGACTTCGGCTCCGATACTTTTAAATCGTAGGTTTGAATAGGAGGTCGAAGCATTTTTTTTATCGCCTGCGCCTTTACTAAGTAGGTATGTAGGTTTATTATTTTTAATTGAAATTAAAGAGGCTGACTGAAATTATGTAAATACTATTTTATTTTATTAGGCCTGTCCTTAACACATCTCTCTTCTGCTAACACCTCCGAATCCGCCTCGGACTCCGATTCCGGTTCCGAATCCGACAAACCAAATTTAAAACTCCGACTCCGACTTCGGTTCCGATAAAACCACCTCCGTAACATCCCTGGTACATACTACTCCTTTTTTGTTTAGGTACATTTTGTAATTATATTCAGATGTTAGGCTGGGACTATAGGTCGCCGCGCCGCCGCTCCTATTTGGGTCAGGGGGCTTACTATGACCTCTTAAAGCAGGGCAGAAGTTGCCTGGAAGTTGAACTGCCCTGCGTTTTTGTACTATGACATCGTTAAAGCAGGCCTGTAGCAGGCCTGCTAAGTTGACGTTTACGAAATCCGTTCACCTTTTCTTTTGTATAGTTTTCATACCATGATGTGTTATTTGATAGCAGCAGAGTGTATATTGAGCGGCTGTAATGTCAAAATAAGCGATCTTGAAAAAGTTAATATTTACGAGCTTATTCAACATTGTTTTTGTTATTAGAGGTAAACTGTTGTGAGGACCCACTTAAAATTTGGTCGATAAGACTTTCTAAACTCGATACTTTGTATAAAAATTACAAGTGTTTATTAGATCACACTTTTTACTGTTTTTGTAAATGTGTGACGAGTACGAGATATTTGAATATTTAGAGAGTAAATATCGTATGGAGAAAAAGCGACAGCGTCGCATTAGGGAAATAAATAACCCATTCCAAATTGATGAAAGGAAATTTATAAACCAATATAGGTACCTATTGCAATATTATATGCAATTAATTTAAAGTTATTTAAAAATTCCCACAGGTGAAGCAGTTTGGTCATACTAACACGACGGCGACGTCTTGTTTGTGTTTCACTAAAAATAAAAGCATCACATTTTATATACATTTTAATAAAAAAAACTGAGACTATGTGCCTAGATTTAATTCGATATTTTGATAAAGGTAAGTAAACGAAAGTACGACATTGTTGAAACAGGATTCACAATAAAGTATGAAATCACAACGAAATGCTGGTTTACAATTTCATTGACAACTTCGATCGACTGACTGTGATACAGATATCTGAATGATGACAGAATATCACGCTGCGGAAACAAATTTACCTAAAAAAACACTTAAAACTGCATTAACTAAAGTATTTAATAACTACATCGATGTAGTGGGGAACAAAACAACTCGAGATGTTTTTTAAATTTACGCGCTAAAAAAAGTTGACAAAACTAATCCACGTTGGTACGTTCATAACCACGTTGTTTCTTTTATTTAGAGTCACAAAGGTCTTTTGAACGTGAAACTTTTGCTTTTTAGAGCTATTATATAATGTATCAATGCCTTGATTTAAATTTGAAAATGAGTATCATTGCGGTCTTAGAGTTACAATAATAAAAATCTTTGAAAAATAATCCCCTAGTAGACATTTAGATTTTGTATGTACTGCTACTAGAAGTATCATGGTCACCCTAACGGTAAGAAAATTCAAGTAATGAAAAACCCTTTTTGTGAAAAGATATTCCACAGTCCGGGTAATATTCGCTTTTGCAAGCATTTACAACGCAAATTCCAAATTAATTGTGTAATAAATCCAATTATTAATTTTTTTTAATTCAAATTATCGGTTTACGTCAATGCAAATGGGGTTATCAGCATTTGTATTTTTTTTACTACCATTGAGAAGAAGCTAAATAGAAAAGCCCAAACCGAGTTCTCTTATCTTCATTACGAGTCAGATAGAGAGAATACCTAGTTTTTTTTTGGTAAATTAGTAATAAAATATTTAATATAGGTACCAATCAAATCGTTTAATTTATAATATTTAGGGCTGATTTTTCAATCGTCAGATAACTTTTATGTAAGGAATGAGTTTGACGTTTTGACAGCTTTTCTATGGACAATGTGTCGAAATGCCAATTTTTTTTTTTTTGATGCAAAAGCGTAACCATGTAGTTTACTGCCCGTTTTAATCCATAGGAATCTACACTTTGGAACGCCGCAGTAACTTCTTTTTTTTCCTATTATAAATACCTAATAAATCAAAAGTGTCTTTATATGGTCTAATTGAAATAAATGCGTTGACTTAATATCAAGCTGTCAAAAAACTATAGATAAAAGCACATTATATGAAAATCGCCTCCTGGCCTTACGTTGACGAAAAAAAGTCCTCTTACAACGAATCGTTGACGAACAAAAGTTCCAATAGTTGTATCGCGTCTCTTGGGATAAATTAAGATGAAAATAGTTGGTTTATGAATTTGTACATTTAGTTCAAAAATTCTACTAATTTAGGAATATGCATTTTCTATTTACGTGACAACACACAGTGTGTATTAGACAGGGACACAAGGTACAATTATTGCTATCTCAAGTGTACCGTAATGTTTGCCAAGCCATATTATGTCTTATGTTTTGCATATAAAGTCTATTTTAGATAATATAAATTGCCAAGATCTCGGTCCAGTTCTATATAAAGTCCTTGGCGAAACCAGAGAAACGGAAGTCACAGATTCTTAAAAAAAATCACTGGAATCGAACCAACACAGATGCTTAAAAATTCCATCCTGTAATTTTATGCCACTGACCGATATGTGTAAGGCTCAATCTACACCGCCGCGGAACGGAATGGAAGCGACGAAATTGTACATAGCATAATAGAATATTTTGAATTAGAACAAAATTATTATTATGTGTTGAAAGAAAAACACACAGCGTCGATATGAAGATGATTTTGTGAACGTACTTATTAATCCCTGCTCTATGGTAATATACCTGTTTGTCACTGGCGAGGGAGCCAATATTTTTTCATATTTTTATGAGGTATGTATGGCAACCCTTTTGAACTGTCATAGTCTCTTCACCAGGAAGATATTCCTGCGACGCTGTGTGTTTTTCTTTCAACACATAATAATAATTTTGTTCTAATTCAAAATATTCTATTATGTGTTTACTTAAAAACACACAGCGTCGATATGAAGATTTGTTTGATATCTGCTGGTGACAAACACAAAACGCTATGTGATAGAATAATAAATGTTTAAAGAAGCACAAGAGAATTACTTATATTAAAGTAATCTCACTGTTGATGTTCAATCAGTCTTAGAGAGAATAAATCTCTACAATTTCTTAACAGAAATGTCTTGTAATAATTATATATCATAAATCAAAAACAATTTAACTTCTTCATAATAAAATCAACACATGACATTACATCAATTTATCCTTAATAATATGAGAAAGCTGAAGATTCTCAAAGAGCAATAAGGTTCCTTTGTAGTCATTCCTATTTCTTTACAATAGGATTTCCTGAAAATATGTTAACTTCCAGTTTCTCCTACACATAAGACATATAGACAGCATATTATGCATAGGACGGGTCTCTAGACCTGAATGATCCTAAGGTAGCTGCTACTCCTATATCACTCAAAACAGGTCTTTACCAATCCCTCGCAACAGTTTAAGAGGTAGAGACTAATTCGCCAATTATTGTAATATATAAGTCATACTGTAATCTGTCTTCTTGGCTTTTCATTTCTCCTGATAGGAAAATTAGATGTTTGATACATTTAACTGGGTAAACCTGTTGTATTGGGTGTTAGCAATAGCCATCCTGATTGGCTATGCCAAACCAAGCTAGTCCTAGAAGCTAACACTAGCCTTAGGATTATATTATTTGCTGAAAGAAATATACACTTCTTATGTTTTTCAAGTAAGGTGAGACCATACACTTGTCTTTTAAATACTAAAACAAGAAAAGCTACATTGAAGACAACTTGAGGATGCCACACTGGTGGCTTCAGGTTCAGTAGTTGTGCTGTGACTATAGCCTTATTATTATATAGCACTACTTGCTTCAGAAGTGTATGATCTTCTGCTTGTTCTTGTTTCATCTGACAAAATGTAAAAAATTGTCGATTTATGTGATGCCAACTGAATTATACATGTGTAGCTAACATTGTGCTGTAGGCAAGATCTGTACATGCAAATAGGCAAGAAATCTAGCTATCTGTTGTATCTGTGACTCTTTGAGTATTGACTTCATCATCAACACATCAAATCACCAACTTCTAATGGCTGGATAGTAGGTGTCAATTATCCATGCCTCCATCTGGTATTTAACAGCTGTTTTTCTATCTCTGACCAACAGTGGTTTTATTCTCCCCACCTCCAACTAATAAAGCCTGAGGGGTCAGTTGGTGTACATAAGCTATGAGCTGGAGCTAAGCCTGATGCTGGGTCTACTGGACTCTCCGCAAGTCTTTCTATAGTCACTGGCGGCTCTAGGGCTAGGCTTTCGTGACTTCATATCCGCTACGCTAACCAATAGGTTTATTCCCACAGTGGTGTTATAGTGGTAATTATATTGGTCTTTGGCATTGTTTAGTTGCGCTATAACTCGAGGAGTGAAATTGGGGGGAGGAAATATCCCCCCTAGGCGAAATTTCCAATTATGAATGACGGAATTCGCGAATTCAAAATTCATGTTAAGTGATGTCTGCAATCTAGCAAGACGTGTCTGTTGAACACGGTTGTTTCTGCAGACGAGAAGAGATCTGCGTCTGAAGTGCCCCAACGATGTAATAATCGGTTTGTTGCAGTGGACAACAGACTCCACTTAAATAGCCGTTGTCTTGAGAGGCAATCGGCTGTGCAGTTGTGCCCCTCCGAGAGGTAATGAGCTGATAGAAATCTGATTTCCTTGTCAACTTCAACAACTTGCGATTTATATTTAGAAAACTCAGGGATCGTATTCCACCTTCGATTCACACTGTCTGAATATCAGACTGGACTAAAAAGTTATAACAATCGAACAAAAATAAACATTACAGACCATGCGATCGATTCCGAATCGACACATACACTGCTAACAGCTCCTTCCAATTAAAAAGGCTATTTAACCTGTTCTCCCATTCAGATGCCTGACATCTGAGTATCGATCAACTGGGCGTCCCAAACCCGCGTCCGCTGCGACGTTTGTCAAGAAGAGAAGGCATGGCCGTTGGTATAAAACCGTCGTGGTCTTGGCGGCCTAAAATTGTTTAACACCTTTGGTGGCAACACTCGACTCATTCTATGGTTGCGGAATAAGCATCTCGCTTGAAGCATTCCAGGAAAATTTTAAGGTACTGACAGTGTAGTCAGCCCCTTGAGGACCAAAAACGGCGAAATTCAATTGAATTAGTAAATTTTTATTTACTTTCGCATAAATTCTCTTCAGAGTATCGCCTAATAAGCCCTATCTTTCCATATTTTTTCTTCGGGCAATGCTATTTGGTTTATTCTGGTATTCCATTTGATGTACTAGTTTCAGTATCAATTTTGGGTACTTTAGTTGCCTTCCCATCCCAAGAGTCTGAAGACTTCCACAGTCTGACAGATCAACTTGCACTGGTTCATTCCAAGAGTCTGAAGACTTCCACAGTCTGACAGATCAACTTGCACTGGTCCATTCCAAGAGTCTGAAGACTTCCGCAGTCTGACAGATCAATTTGGACTAGTCCTGGTGGACCAAGGAGAAATCTTTAGATAGACTAAAGATTAATGGCAAATTGGCATGAATTTTCTTATGAGCAATACGTACCAATTCATCGCCCAAAAGGGAGAAATGAAATTTGTAGTAACTCACCCTGGTAAAATAATACTATGTGATAACAAGGGGATTTTGCTCTTGGCATGTAAATAATATGCATTGGAAATATCCAATTCCACTATGCAAACTTATGCCTGCCAAACCTCTGATATTACGGCATGAAAAATTAGTCAGAAATTCTTGGTACGAATGAACATACATGTTCAGTACACGGAGGTCGAAAACAGGGCGGAGGCCACCGCTGCTCTATGGTACTAAAACATTTTCAACAGGAAGCGTAGGCTTGCCAGTTTTTTATTTTCTGATGCCTGTCCGTCTATGTGGGTGTGCACCTATTGCTCCTTCAAGTATTTTATTATCTGTGTCATTTCCGGTGTGACTTTGGTATTGTATCACCTTATTATACTTGTGGAAGGATATATTATTATCAGAGGGCTCATTAAAGAGTTGAATGTAAGAACCAGGGAAAAATAATAATTATAAAGCAGTCCGTTCCTAGAACTATACATGCTGTTTTTCTTCCCCTTAATATCTAAATACTGACAGTAATTTCTTATTGGAAGGAAAGGACTATTATTCTTATTATTAAGTCTGGTTTCCTTTAGGAATCTCCTATGGAGTCTTGTTTTATCAGTCTATAGGTTATCCTATCTGAGTTGCATTGATGTAGGCTTGTTCTCCGGTAAAGACTTTATATTGTTTACTTTCTTTCAGTAAGTAGTCATATTGAGTTAGGTACTTGTACCCCCAAGGATTGTATAACTGATGTTAATGTACAAAATGTGCCAAATCACAATGCAATCAAAGAGATGTTCTATAGTTAGAACTCTTCTCATACCTTAGAAGTTACCTATGTATTAGGTACATTCACAAACTACCTAATTGTAAAAGCTGATCAAAGCCAAACAAACTTATTATTTATTTATTTTTAAAATAAATTTCTTTACATTAATTTGCCAAGTGAGTTGTTGGCTCAAATTACCATTTTTAAGATTCCAATTAAATAGTCCTTTCCCCAAATGAGAAGACAAAACTCATTGTTTAACTTCAGGTCTATGAAATCTGTCTATTAAGTCCACACTTTTGAAAATTTTAGTTCCATCCAATCTTATGTATTTAAAGTTTTAAAATTAAGATTTCAACTCTAGACCGCTGGTCCACTGACCGTTAACTAGAGAACTCAGAACTCTGCTACACTGACTTTTTGTGTAAAAAGTTTCTGAACAATGCTTGGAGTTACACTTTTGATTATCTTTGCAGTATTGGTCACCGTCTCGTGGTCTCCTTAGTCCAGTTGCCCAGAGCTAGGATTGACTAAAAACTCCGCCGTGGAGCATGACGGTACCGCCTTATAAGGAACGGTCAGAGTGGATGTCCACTCAGATATTAAGTGAGATTTAGTTTGCATAATTTTATGGGACAGAACATTGCAAATAATTTGAAATTTGACTTACTTGGTGGTTTGACTTACTATTCGTGAGTCAAAAATGTCCTATAGTGGTTTTTTCTTGTCCTCTAGCTGGGCGGGAGCGGCTTACTTACCACCTGAGGTCCTGACTGTAAAGTCTGCCTCTCCATTGACCTGAGCCCCTAGCACGAGTTTTTGCTAAATCGTGTAGTTAACGTTATCGTTTCGTTTGCGACAAATTTTGTATGCCAATTTTACTAGCGCCACGTGTGCGTATTTGGAACTAAACACTCCATAGCACAAGTTTTTGACAACCGCTATCGTATCGAGTTCGAATAGTTACGGTTACGTAAATTGACGTAAATGCGCTAAATGTATGAGAATCGGTAGCACGAGTTTTCATTTTGACATTACGTTTCGAGTTTCGGTCGACACGAATACGGAAACCGTCTCACTGACTTTTTCTTAGTGAGAAAGCTAACCTACAAAAGTATTTACCAGTGTTATTGTCTTAAAATGATAAATAATGGCACAAAGAGGAAGACACGACGGCTATTACTATGTTGCCTTCCGTTTAATTAGGCTAGGACAAGAAAAGAAGACGTGAATTGAGGTTGGTACAACTTATTTTATGTTTACAAACACAAGCAATAATTTCTTTTTGTAAACCATTTTTGTAACATATTGTATGTAACTCTTTCTTTTCTTCTTATTACAGCTTGATTGAACAACGGATTCGTGTTGGTAATATGACGGATCCATTAGACATTAATGAGAGGGAGTTTAAAAACAGATACAGGCTAAGCAAACAAGCTTTTAAATTCTTTTGCAACGAACTACGTTGCAAAAGTGGTCTCAAGTCGTCCCAAAGGATAACTTTGGAGCATAAGGTACTACCAAATTATATTTTATTAAAACTGCGATAGAATTATTGCAATATACTAATATATGTTTACAACTTTCAGGTGTTAAATGTGCTTTATTATTTTATGCCATGGGTTCATACCAACGCATAGTTGGTATGGGCAAGAACTTGGGGCAAACTACCGTCAGTAAAGATGTTTCTGAAGTTACTGAAGCCCACCACCCAGCAGTGGCTAACACTTTATTAAGTTTCCTACTTCAAGGGCAGATAGAGACTTAATAAAGCAAAGTGTGCACGACAGCATAATAAATGAATCAGGTACAAGCAGTAACACTAATAACTTAGCAGCCTACACTCAACCTCATTGTAAATAGAATAATGTTACTATCCAGTTTTTAGCTGATAAGAATGGGTCCTTTCGTTTAGGTTACCTAGGTTATAAGTATTTTTTATGTGTAATTTATATGGAAATAGTAGTTATTTAGGTGTTAATTACTTGATTCATAGTTAGATTACTTGTTAATTAGACTCCTTGACATGTATATAACAAGGCACAATGTAAATCACGATACATACCATGATAAGCAACAAAATATGTAGATAACAAAGTAAATATAAATTTAAATGTTAAGTTTCCTCCTCGCACTTTGGAGGTGATAACTTCGGCTCTGGGAAGGTTAAGATTGATATCATGGTATGCATCAGTTAAACTACGAACCATACTAACCCCCTGTGAAGACGGGATGAATGTAACCATAATAGTTTACAAGGTTACAGGGATTAAAAAAGGTAAACAAACCATGATAAAAATAGGAAATAATATTTTATTATTGTAAATGTGTTTTGGGGCATATACCTAATTAGCATAGTAGACCTTAGGCTAAGTGTAGATAAGCAATCTGAAGACAAAGGTATTGTCATTGCCACAATATTTAAATTATTTAATTTCAATATAGTAGTTATGCTGCACTTGTAGTACATAATATGTAAATTGATTGAATTTTTCAGATTTTTTATAAACTTTGGAATTCCAGGGTCTGTGGCTGCATAGATGGATCCCTTAACCACATATTCAGGCCAAAAAAGGAAGTGGAACATCTTTTTTATTGTCAAAAGCATTTTCATTCCCTTAATGTGCAAGTTGTAAGTTTATAAACTTTCAAATATTGTTGTTGACTGTACTATCCACAATAATTAAGATTTAAAATATATGTATATTTTCCAACAGGTTTGTGATAGTGATTGCAAAATCCTAAATGTCAATCCCAAAATATGGTGGAGCAACGCACAACACTTTTATTTGGGAAAATAGCCAGGTCAACACATACATGCAGCAATTGCAATAATATATAATAATAACAATGAGCAAGTGTGGTTATTAGGTGTGTAATATTTAATATTGTGTACATTTACTGAAATATTGTAATTTCACTGGAAACTAGATTAAATAAGGCTTATTTGTTACAGGTGATTCTGGGTACCTACAAAGACCTTGGATGATGACACCTATCCTGAATGCAATTGAAGGAAGCCCTGAAGCCAATTATACTTCTCTTGTTGTATGTTACACAACCTAGATCTTCAATTTGCAGTTCCTGACCCAGATGGATATGACCCAAATGATTTAGTGATGGAAACACCCAAAGCCTCTTCTTCTACACAGCAAGATGCCACCAGCATCTGATGACCTAATAAGATGTTGAGTGCTAAGGGCCTTACTTATTAGTAGGATAAGGATTTGATTTTTTTCTGTTGAATACAGATGTAAATCTATAAATAACAGAAAAAAATCAAATCCTCCAAAATCTCCTTGATAAGATAGTACTTAATATTGTTTTTTGAAAAATGTTTAATGTACTGACAATGTAAATTATTGTTACTATATTTTTTACATTACACTAACCTACATTGTTTTTACATAGTTTTAAGCACTACATTGTAACAATACTCGATTATACATGAAATTATTTTAAAAGACTATTCATGGAGTTTCTTGTCAGCTCTTCTCCATAGGACCTACTTTTTGGAACCATGCAACTAAATTGTCGAAACGTTTTCCAAGTGCAAGTACTGCCTATTCGAAATAAAAAACTTTTATTTGAATTATGTTGTAAATAAGATAGTACAAAATAAAAAAACTGTTTTGATTAAAAAAATATTTTTATTTAACACACAACACCTGTATTCCCCGAAGGGCCAAGCAGAGGTGACTAATCTTAATTATTATGAATCTTCTCTCTCCATTTTAGGCCTATCACACTCTCTATTGTTTTCCCTGACATTATTCTCCATTCTTACAAAAATCTCTTCTACACTCTTCATTTGCTTCTTTCTTTTTTGCTGCTGCATTCGTTGTGAACGATTGACCTGGCTGGTGGTTGGCCTAGGCGACGTATGACTGAGTGTACCATGTCTAGGTGGTGCTGTTGTTCTGTAAAACTAGTACGGGGAACGTTCCACTCTTCATCACCTGTTGGCAAAAGAAGTTGTATATTACCTAAGTCCAATTTAAAAGATTGTAAAATTAAATGTAACAAAGATTATGCCTGATTTGAGCAATGCAGTAGAGAAGAGTAGACATTGATCTTAATGAATCTAGTTTTTTTTTAAAATATTATTCTGGATAGGTGCATACCAATTATATGAGCGTCTGTGATTGCCGCCACGGCCATGTCACCATAAGCAGATGCTGCAGCTCCTGTCGCAACCTGTCACATAGAAATTAATATTGTTACATAATAATAAAAACTAATAATGTGGTGCATAGGGCAGATTTAATCATTTACTTATTTACTGTTTTCTGTGACTTCATTCACATACAACCTACCAACCCCCATTTCATCCTCTTAGGGGTGGGTTTTTATTGAATGCTTTCTTATTGGATGCCTACACCCTATAAGGAACCTAACTGCCAAATTTAAGGACTAAGTAGTTTAAGTGGTGTAAGGGAGGGGCTCGTGGCTAATTAACAACCGTGTGGATCATATGATTTGCAAGATTAAGCTGCGCTTGCCACAGTCAGTCTGTGGTTGCGTGACCATTGATTACACATTGAGACCCTTCCGTGCATCGGAGAGCATGTTAAGCTATCGGTCCCGGGTGCTATCAGAATAATATTGTTGTCATCACGTAGGTACTCACTTTCCTTCACTTATCTTCCGATGCTGTCTTGCCCTCTCCTTCACTGTTTAATATGGTAGTGAGCTCCTTCCAACATTCACTGCACCATTGGCGTCCTCGGGGCCCGAAGAGAGTATTGAAAAGTCTCCATTTCTAAAAAAAAAACACCTATTGTAGTGACTATGTAAGCCTGGTTTTGAATTAACATTTATTTTCTATATTCCTATTACTAGTAATGATTAATTGTGTTTGTTGTTTCCTTATTTTCTTCCTATCAATGTAGGTACAATAAAGTATTTCTATATATTATTATTGAATAGGTAATAATACTTGAAATGATAAAATTGATACTTGAAAATAATTCTTGACTTCATTTGACGCACTACCTATGTTGAGGTAAATGAATTCTAGCATGAATCTATATTGAGGAACTTACTTTTCAATTAATAGGCTCGTCTCTCTGATAAATGTGGGATTTATAAATAGTATGGGTTTATGTGAAATATGGGTGAATAACGTGATGTACTTACTTTTCCATACATTCCACCATTAGGAGGAATTGGGTGTAACTCGTGCTTGTCGAGGTTTTTGTAATTAAACGAACACAATAAACACAACTAAAGATTTGATCGAATTAATATTGTTTATTTACATTTTTCTACAACCAAGGTCAAACATAAACGTCACTGACGGGACCGTTCGAAAGATCGAAATCAAACGAATAAAATTGTCAAAATCCGACAAAATATTAATAACATAACTTCACGCCTTATTCCCCGAAGGGTTGGCAGAGGTGTATAGTATACACCCACGTTTCGCCGTTATGTTTAGGTCCCATGTAATACAAAATATTAATATTTTAACATTTTACTAAACTTTACTTTTTCTTTATTTGGGTTCGGAACGCACCATTCACTCCAAACCATTCCATTCGCTAGTGGATTCTCGGCCTATATTAACTATAGTAGAACTATCGAGTAGTAATAGTAACGAGCTAACGTAAGACGTTTATATGAACTCATGCTGCCGAAATACTTTACTATAGTATCGACTTCGTTTGCGTCTGGTAAAAACGTTACGATAACTACTCGATTTTGCTAAAAACTCATGCTAGGGGCTCTGATCTAATGTATCGGGACTTTACTTCTCTCTGTGAGAATACGAATCGAAGTCACGAATCGTCGCATTTTCACTTATTTTACTAACATATCCGTAACTTTGCACTTCCGCACACCAAAATTACGTCGATACGTACGGGAAAACTTAAGAAAATTCACTTTTGCCGAAGCGAAAAAAGTTTTCGACCGTTGAGCGGGAATTTCACAAAACGCTATGACAGTTCAAAAGGGTTGCCATACATACCTCATAAAAATATGAAAAAATATTGGCTCCCTCGCCAGTGACAAACAGGTATATTACCATAGAGCAGGGATTAATAAGTACGTTCACAAAATCATCTTCATATCGACGCTGTGTGTTTTTAAGTAAACACATAATGAACTTTATGTCAATTGTATAAAGTAGCGTCTTCCGGGGAATCTTCGCGACCTTTTTTTGGCTCTTATTTAGTTTATACTTTGTACAATTGACATAAAGTTCATCATGCTATGTACAATTTCGTCGCTTCCATTCCATTCCGCGGAGGAGTAAATTGGGCCTAAGACTCAAATCTCTAATAAACATTTTGATCTTAAAGGAAGTCTATAAAATAAAATACTTGCTAAAAAAAAAGTATTTTTTAAAACAAGCCCTATTGAGGATCGCTACGGGGTATTGAATTTGTGTCTATCGACTTGAAACTTGGTAAAATACTTACTCTTCAAACCTCTTTGAAGTCAACCAAAGTTTATAACCGAAATCCACGCGGACTAACCTCCGGTTTCTAAATTGAGAATTCAGGATAAGCAATACATAAGTAGTATTTGAGTACGTAGTTGTCAAAAAAATGCTTTAAAATCCGTCATTTTTTTGACAACTCCGTACTCAAATGTTACTTAAGTACTGCTTATCCTAGAATTCTCAATACAGAAACCGGAGGTAAGTCGCGGCCAATGGCCAGTAAAGCACAAAATGGCATATACAACCATCCAGACTTCGGAAAAACTACTGTTGGCTAAATGACTGGCCCAAACCAAGAATGGAAATCAATTAATAAACTTACATATCCTGTAGGATCTTCCTATAAATAATACTGAATAGCCAAAACATACAATATTTCAATTTAAAATACTCAATAAATTACCCTTAGATCGATTAAATCATAAGAAATATTAAAAGGCTGATTTCAGAGTTGCTATTTTAGTCTCGCGGATAGTCGATAAAGAGAATAAAATTATTTGACAGTGAATCTAATGGATGGTGGATTATAGTTCTCATCAAACTTATTGGCCTCTGAAGTCAGGCGAAAGGCTGCGCATTAGCAAATTTACTTATATATTTTACTACTGCGCAACCACTCGCCGAACGTTGTGTGTTACAGTGTGTTCAATGCACTAGGACGTAACTATTGTGTGGCGATAGAGCTAATACAATAGCAATTTATAATGCAAACTTTTGCACTATACCGATTTAGACAAAGAGTGTCTTGCGTCTTCAGTAGCTAGAACACTTTACACCATAGTAACCATGTAGGTTACTATCACAGGCATCACTCTGAAATCAGCCTAATAAATTAACATACGTTTTATTGTCATATCAATCACATTCTTTAATAAAAAAAAAAAAACAATTTTAAAATAGAAGAAACAAAAATGTGGTATGTATTGCTCTGTTGGAATTCACGACATGAACATGACAAAAGTAACGTTAGGCAGTGCTCGAGTACCCAAAAACACAACGGAATTACACAGTCCGCGTCACGTAAATAGAGCGATAACGGTCAACCTGCGTGGTGAGTTACCAGTTTTTTTTATTTCAGACAGTATCTATTGAATTATGTTTTTCGTACAATAAACATTACTATTACTTATAATAAATATATAAAACAACTAGGTAGCTGTTCTCCAGCGGTTGTGTCCGCGTAAATAACTACAGCGCCACATAGCGGGTCCTAGCATAGCTATGAAACATCGTCTCGCTCAATCGGAAGTCGTTCAGAAGTTACACGATCACTAACACGCGCACCAAAGATTATGTATTATTTATAAAGATAGACAAATATTACTTTCGTGGGATGATGATGATGATGTGTACCCATGCACAGACACATTCCTACCCTGTCGTTAAGCGCTCTTTTTACGTGACGCGATCTGAACTATCGATATATCTATTTACTCAGCTCATCGTCCATAGTAAGAACAATAAGAACAATCAACAGAGCTTCTAATGTAAATAATGAAAATCACATCGTATCACTTTCGAGTTTAAAAACATTGCTACATCACAATCTTAAAATCGTTTACTTATTGAAAGTCTCGCTACTTTAATAATAGTTACTCAAGAATTTAAGAACCTCACTTGTACAGTCAGCGTCAAATATATCTGGACGAAAAGACTGTTCATATTTATCTAAACAACTGAAGTAATTACACTTTGTCTCTATCGGATAAAATTCTTGTCAGAATGATAGTTTTCGCACTCGTTACCCGTGGTCCCGGTGGGTCGACCCATTAACGGGTCCACGGGTAAATTTATTTACCCGTGGACCCATGACACTAGAGATTACATTCGAAGAAATGTAAATATCGATCGATTCGAAGAAATGTAAATATGGGTTGACCCACCGGGACCACGGGTAACGAGTGAGTTTTCGTGTACTGTGTTCATTTCGGAACACCCCTTATAGTAGGGTTTCCCTTTTTTCGGGTTTTATTTTTTTGCTAGCCAGTAGTGCGGCTTTACGCACGCGCCGTTTGTTTATGGGCGTTTTCATACAAAAAGTAAAAAAACACATAACATTGCGCAAAACGTACCGTGTGTGTTTTCCTGCAGTGAACGTGTTAACCTTTTTGTAGCCGTGGACCACTTTCAACATTTCAAGAATCCCACCAGCCATTTTCGAATAGAATTGTAGAAAAAGAAAACAAGGAAATCTAAAAATTGTTTTTATTCGGTATGGCTGAACTGTGGAAGATGTTAATAATGATGTTAGGTAGGCTAGCTATGGACCCCTGGTTAAGAAACCCTGTCTTACAGCATTGAAATATATACTTGGGAGCAAATAAATCGAACCACTTCTATTTTTCACGTATAACTGTTATTATTTTTGGTATTATGGAACAGATCAATTCTAAATTATAAAGGTTATTTGATAACCTTTACAATGAGGGTAGTTTTTTGTTAACTTAGAATTATATAATTCATTAAACCAAAACTAATAACCAGGACACGTGAAAAAAGGAGTGGCTCGATTTATTTGCTCCCAAGTGTAGTCTAATATATTAGTTGTTCAGATCATTTTGAAGTGTGCTCGTCCCAATATATGTGATGCTGACTGTACACAAGAATAAAACACTGAACACATAGAATGTAATGAACAAGGTTATTGCTACAATCAAACTCTTCGTGACATTTAACAGTCCGCTTGTATGCATCTCTCCAATTTCTCACTGAACTCGAAACAATCAGACTATATACATAGTAACAGAATTGAAACCTTATAGTATTGAAGGCGGTTCCTATCTGAATACGTCTCTTATTCCTTGTGTTAGTTGTTTGACGAGCGGGTCAGCGTCGTCGTAGCCCGCTGAGCGCATGTGGTGCGATGCACTTGATATGCACTGTGGAAAAAAACACATTTTCGTTTAATACTGGTAATCTGTTCATATGTGGACATTGGTGCTGATTCTCTTGTTCACCAACTAAATTAAAATTAGAAAATTGCTATCTTTAACCAACAAGCAGCGCGAGAAAAGGTCGGTGATAGATAATAACTAAGTTAGAGATGTCAAACTACGGTATGTAGTTTACGCCTTGAACTTCACCGTGTTTTTAGTCGACACGTTTTGAGATGTCGTGTTTCGAATGAAAATTTTAGTTCAGCTAAATGTGACAGCTCTTATTTACGTATGTCTCTTTCTTATTTTATTAGAGTGAAAAAGATGGCAATAGCCTAAATTAAGTGTAGTTTGTGCATAACAGAATCGGCACCAATATCACATTAAACGATGGGTTGATTTTCTAAGACAATTTGTCAATACAAGATGAAAATACGTGATATTGAGGAGCTCGTGGCTAATTAATAACGGCGCGGATCATACGATTTGCAAGGTAAGGTTAAGCTGCGCTTGCCGCGGTCAGTCCGTGGATGGGTGACCGTTGGTTCACATGGAGACCCATCCGTGCTTCGGAGAGCACGCCAAGCCGTCGGTCCCGGGTGTCAAATACCTAAGACAGTCGTTACGTATGTTAGTCGTCTAACCATAGGATATCGGCATTGCCCAGTAATTGGGTTACGGAGGTCTGATGGCAGTCGCTTCGTGTAAAATACTGGTATTCATCCGCATCTGGTTAGACTGGAAGCTGACCCCAGCATAGTTGGGAAAAGTCTAGGCTGAACATTAAAAATAAATGATAAAACGATTATTACTTAGCAATTACGATTAATGCTAGTAGTTTTAGCCCCCGAAATGTCGAAATGAAGTTGTGTTCGAATACACGTTTATGAAACTAGTAACATAACTAAATTTACATAAAAAATATGAATACAGCATTATTGTTAAATAATCGGTTGCGAGATTATTGCGATTTATCGCTAACTTATGTTGATAATCGATTCGACACAAAAAAATAATACTTTCATACACTTACTTTTTCTAAATAATTGATCCTAGCTTGAGGACAGACATCCTTCACCAAGTCGACACTGTACTCGTTCCTACTGATATTATCCATCATCAAGGCACGCAACTCTTGGAGGAAGCTCGGCAGGTTGTCAGGCGTGAGGTCGGGAACTAACTTCACGCTGAACTGGAAGCCGGTGGGAAGTTCTGCATCTTCGTCATCTTCTACGCGAATGCAACTGGGGAAATAGATTGTAAATGGTGGTTCCAATTAAATTAGGATTTGGCACTCAAATGTTAAAAACTACAAAGCAGTCAAAATCTAGATTGAACTCCAAGCAGTGGTTCATCGTAACCACAGACCAAAAATATTATAGAAGAAGTGAGTGAGTGATACAGTTAGACTGACTACACACGGATCCCTAAGTTGCTCGAGACGAGATGATCTCTATTTGTTTGTAGCTGAAGTTACAGATAGTTTTTATGTTGACGATAGGGACGTGTGGCACTAGTTCTTTTCTGCACATGTGGCTTCCCTGGAAACCATTAGTTTTTTATGTGTTTGTTTATATAAGTATCTATATTATTTAGATACGATTTTGATTTATCTCAATTCATACAGAATTGATTTAGATACCTACTTATGTACTATTTTAATTTTTACTTTTCCTTTATGTGCATAATTTTATTATTGTAAAAATATTATGATTTTCTTTGTATAGAGTCAATTAATTTATTCACTTGACAGACATATCTGCGTTGCTGGGGAGTTTGTTGCGCCGTTTCTTCTTCACAGCATAAACACTAGGAAGCGCTGAAGGGAGGGCTTTTTGGGGGATGTCTATATTGTAAAACTGACGTTCAAAAAGAACTAAGTAATTCTAGTCTATTTTGAATAAATGAGTTTTGAGTTTGAGTCCACGAAGACGCACCCCACTCTTTGTCTACATCGCTACAGTACAGAAGTGTGCACTATAAATAGCTATTCTGGTAGTTGTATCTCCACACAATAGTTAGATGTGTGCATACGCACCAAATATAACATAATAATAACAGATGTGTGCATACGCATCACCCGGCTACTGACCACAAAAAGGTGTGGGGCGCGTCTTCGTGGTTTGAACGTCTTGTACCGTTTGATGTATGGCTTGCAGCTAAAATAAATGATCATCAACTGATTATATTCACGGGCACATTTGCGATCAACCATAGGACCATGTTTTACGGGTAATCTCATAGTTTTAACACAGTAACTCACCGGTATTGGGACGCTGTTCTCCCTGTAGGCCAGTGCTGCGACGTGATGAACCCGAGGAAGGGCACGTGTGTCCACTCGAGAGCCTGCTGTAACCCGCGCTGTGACAACAGATCCTGTGCGGACGGCGCCGCTGGGAACTGTGGGTGAGAATGGTGCCAGCCGCACACGAGGGTGCCGATACAGCGGAGAGACTCCGCGGCGCGGGATTGTGATACTGCGTGGAGTATTGTGAGTTAGAGCAAATTGAAAGAAAAGTTTAGGTTTTAACTTACATAGGTATACTAGAATTTAATATTGCAAATGATATGGCGTAAAAGTGGTTTCATATTGTTTGTACAAGCTCATTACACCTTCGGGAATAAATAACAATCTTTCATGAATAAAATAACATACCTACGAACCACTTAAAAAAAACTTATTTATGACAAAACACAAATTTCTTCGTAAATAATCTAGAAAGACTTCTTTAAATTTTTCGAATTAAGTGTGTAACTCGTTATTTGCCAAAACCCACGTTAAAAGAGTTTCACTATGATCACATGTAGCTAAGGGCCAAAATGCACTTAGCGTATCATGCGCAGTAATGCTCGCGCACGAAACCTATAAGTCCTATTACGCTCGGCGTAACGACGTAAAATAAGCGTAGAGGAGCCGCGCAAGAGAATTTGTATGTAGCGCTATGTATACAACTGCAATATGTATACAAATATATCTAAATATATCTCTGCAGCTCAATGTGTATCTCACCAGGATCCATATCACAGTGCGTGCTCCCAGCGGCGGCGTCAGCAGGTCGGTATGCGGTGAGGGTGACCCGTCCGTGTCCCGCGTCGTCTACAGTTCCGCCCAGCAGCCCCATGACCTCGCCGCGTGACGTGTGCGCGTGACCGTCCATCAGCAGCAGCGTCGACACGTGCACGCGGACTTCGAATGGCGCCTCAATATAACACAACAAATTACAAACTATTATTTTTCAGTAATTGTAATTTATATTCATGATTACTTACGGTTTACTTAGGTAGGTAGTTCCGATTGAGATCGACTCGCGCCCTCGCCGTGTTCAGCTCATGATTAAGGGTTTGCGACCGAAACTAGTCGGGCAATCTCGAAAAATGCACGTGAGTAAACCGTAACTAATCATAAATATGAATGTGTCTCACAAAAGTTATAGTACAAAAATTGAAATTTAGGTGCTCTTGATATTATCCAGACCCCTCCATGGTTGAGAGCTGTTAACAGCACCTATTCAAAGTTTGACTGATGCAGCACTAATTTTAAACCACCTCGCTAGTAATCATCTCTAAATACATAGTATAAATTGAAGTCTGTTTGTCCGCTTACTAGTAAACTAGTCAATGGATTTTGATGCGGTTTTCATCTTAATTTAGGTAATATCTTCCCGAAGATTTTAAAATTATAAAAAGTACCCAACCGTCGCCCGCGCCGGGGTGATTCGCTAGTATTATAATAAAAAAAAGTCCTGCGCCGCGTCTGTCTGTTCAAAATGGGTTCCCTACGCCACTGCGAAAACCGTTACTTCGATTTTCATTAGATCGAACACTTTATGACGAATCAACGATACTTCTAAACTACATTACTTCTAAGTCTTATTAGTGCGATGTAACGTTAGTGCGAAACCCATTGTATCGAAGAATTTTACACCTATTGCTTATCAGGCCGAATGCTTCTTTCCTCCATAGTACAATATATCGCGCATTTTTTTTTTACTTTTACTTAATTATATGTTAAAAAATGACAGAAATTGCTTAAAAACATACAATTAGATATGATGTCTTATTTAAAAGTAGAAGTTAATAGGTAAAAGCCCACCAAAAAAGGCAAGAGTCGCCAATGCAATCGCAAGAGTTGTCGAAAATCGCGACAAAATAGAAATTTTACCGTTTTTAAGAGCCAATCAATTGAATTGTAATCATATGTTTCTTTATGCCATTTCTGTCATTTTTTTTAAGCTATAATGAAGTAAAAGTAAAAAAAAAATTGCGCGTGTACTATCGAGGAAAGAAGCATTCGGCCTAATAAGCTATAGGTGTAAAATTCTTCGATACAATGTGTTTCGCACTAACGTTACATCGCACAAATAAGTTAGAAGTCAAAGTCAAAGTTTTTTTTTTCTATTTCAAATAGACCAGATTACAGGCACTTTTAAAACGTCAAAACTAGGTGCACGGTTCCAAAAGGTAGGTTCTATGGAGAAGAGCCGGCAAGAAACTCCATTCGATAGAAGTATCGTTGATTCGTCATAAAGTGTTAGATCTAATGAAAATCGAAGTAACGGTTTTCGCAGTGGCGTAGGGAACCCGTTCAAAATGTTTTTCGTAACTACTGAACAGATTTTGTTTCGGTTTTTACGATAATTGTCAAGAAAGTCAACAAAATGTAATAATGTGGTACCCGTACTAAGTCGGGTCGCTAGTTATATTAGATAATCAAAGTACACCACTGACCGGTTTCTCAGTGTTATACACTCGGCAATGCAGCAGCTGCACGGGTTGCTTGCGCGGTGCTCGCTCCCTCCTCGGCTCGGCCCCCACCGCGTAAAGGTCACCCGCCTCCGTGTGCATTATAGTATAGCCGCCACCGCCGTCCTGTACCAATGGTTCATTAATAAATTACCCTCATTCAAACATCATTATCTCCCTACCCTTATACCCTTCTAGGTGGGGTCTGCAGAACATGTATTCCTCCTCCATTCTCCTCTATCAGCCGTCATCTCAGTACTCACTTCTTTCTTACCCATATCATCTTTCACACAATCCATCCATGTTTTCCTTGGCCTACCTCTACTTGTATATCCATCGACATTCATATTTAACACTCTTCTGGTAACATGACTTTCTTCCCTTCGCATAACATGTCCATACCACGCTAAAGTATTACTCCTCAACTTTTCAGTTTCCTCATAAATACATAGCACTGTGAAAGTATTGAAATGACATAATAGACAGAACTGGAATAAAAAAAAAATAACGTCCTTCCCATATAGCTCTAAATGGTTTTTCAACTTTACGTTACAATAGTCAATAATAGAGGAACTATTTATTTGGCTTTACAATACACACGGGAAGAGTATACCTTGCAGCTTCTTGTCGCTACCTCAACCAGGCATGCGACTCTAATTCATATCGGGAACTGGGTGATGGTTGGACGAACCATAGTACTATGTTTTATTGTAGAAGTTTAAAAAGTGCAAATTTATTTTAGTCTACCTTGAATAACAAAAAAATTTATAAGGCAGTAGCAATATGTTCGCTTCCAACTTTTTTGGAAGTATCGTGTAAGCCTCCTAGTTACATTTTATTTTTAAACCTTGCAGTATTTCAATATTTACCTATTATCTTTAACAAAAATTAAAAATGACATTGTTTGTTTATTTACTTTTCCTAAAATCTTCTGCCTTACAAAGGGCATTGAATACATTAAAATGTAGTAAGGTTGTAATATTCTAACCAGGTTGATTTTCTTGTGTCTCTTCGGCATGGGCTCAAACCGGCTGAGCGGCACGGCCACGGGGGCCTCCTCGCTAGCTTTATTGTGCTCCTTCTTAGGCGTGGTCTTGTGTGAACTCCCACTGTCGCTGTCTACGTCGATCTCGATGTCGCTTTCTGGTTCGGAGTCTTTCTTCTTCTCGATTTTAATCTGGGTAGAAACATTTGCTTTCGCGTAATATTGTGCATCTTTTTAGAGAAAAAACGCGATTAAAAACAAGTGCTACACAGCTATCTTCACAACATAGTATAAAACAAAGTCGCTTCCCGCTGTCTGTCCCTATGTATGCTTAGATCTTTAAAACTACGCAACGGCTTTTGAGGTGGTTTTTTTAAATAGATAGAGTGATCAAGAGGAAGGTTTATATGTATAAATTGCACCCTTGCAAAGCGGGGCGGGTCGCTAGTTAAAAATTAAATTCTGTTGGTAAGGACATCACTTGAGAACGGCTGGAACGATTTGGCTTTTTTTTAATGTTCGTTGTTTTCCGAATTAGGTTTTTATGGAAAAAAAATTTTGAAAACATGCCCGGACAATTGGCAAATTCGGGAATAACTGAAAGTTCTTTTTGTATGAGAGAACAACGTCTGTCGGGTCAGCTACTTACTTATGAAGAAACTTCTGTTTTGTATGTAATATTAGTATGTGCACAGAACATCATAATCCTAATTCTAACTATCCTAACTAATATCCTAATCCTAACTGATATCCTAACTTCCTAACTAATATTATAAATGCGAAAGTAAGTTTGTTTGTTTGTTACCTTTTCACTCCTAAACCACTGAATCAATTATCCTGAAATTTTGCATATCCGTTGTCAGGTGCACAGAAACGGACATAGGGTACCTTTCATCCCGAAAAAAAGTACTGTTCCCAAGGAAAACAACAATAACGTTCATAGATGGCGCCACGTGTCTTTCGAATCACGATTGAATTATATTATTATAGAAACTTTAGTGGGTTAAGAGTTCAAAGCTAGTATAACATAAACAAGTAATATTGATTGATTAATTAAAAGTGTACAAGAATAACATTTTATTTTAAAGGAGTTCTAATAGAATTTAGTTATTAAAAATGTGTAGAACCAAAGGTTTACAACACTTACCACTTGCTCCCCTTCAGAAACTGGTAAAGCTTGTCCAGAACCCAACACTATCTGCATCTTTGGGCTCTTCACACTATCCTCAGACAAACTGGAGTCCTTCCTCTGTCTTGCTGGAGGTGACTTTAGTAACTCCTTACTTTTATTCCTAGGTGCACCTTTATCATAGTTTCTTGAATTTTTTCTCCTGTGATTACCAATTTTCTTCTCAGCCTTTACTTTCGCCTGATACTTAACTATATTCTTAGACACAATATCAGTCAAATCTAGGTCAGACCCAATAGATTCTGTCGACCCTATAACGAGGTCATCTTCATATAATAATTCGGCTGGGTTTATTGCTATTAATTCAGCCTTTTTATCTAACAAGACATCAGGTTTCAGTAAACTTTTAGAGTTTGTATTTTTTTTTCTGAAAGGTTTATTCGGTACATTTATTGTGGGTGCCCCAGTGGTCACCATAGTAATAACATTATTAATACTGCTCATATCATCGGTAACTATTTCTTCCTGAACAACTGCTGGTACATCTTCCTGGTCCTCAGATTTGTCGAGGCCAAATGATGGAGTCTCTAAGTTGACACCATATTCAGCTTCAATTAGAGCCTGTATCTCTGCTTCAGTCTTTGTTTTCAATGTTTGTGATATTTTGCGTACATTCCTTCCATATTTTGCCTGTCAGATAAATATGTATAAAAATTAACAAAAATATTACATAATGTAAGTTTAAGATGATTTATTTTAATGATCTATACTAATATTATAAACTAGCTGTACCCGCATGCGTTGCAATGCACTTTTTCCTACTTACTACCTACCTACTACCTACCTACTACCTACCTACTACCTACCTACTACCTACCTACTACCTACCTACTACCTACCTACTACCTACCTACTACCTACCTACTACCTACCTACTACCTACCTACTACCTACCTACTACCTACCTACTACCTACCTACTACCTACCTACTACCTACCTACTACCTACCTACTACCTACCTACTACCTACCTACTACCTACCTACTACCTACCTACTACCTACCTACCTACTACCTACCTACCTACTACCTACCTACTACCTACCTACCTACTACCTACCTACTACCTACCTACTACCTACCTACTACCTACCTACTACCTACCTACTACCTACCTACTACCTACCTACTACCTACCTACTACCTACCTACTACCTACCTACTACCTACCTACTACCTACCTACTACCTACCTACTACCTACCTACTACCTACCTACTACCTACCTACTACCTACCTACTACCTACCTACTACCTACCTACTACCTACCTACTACCTACCTACTACCTACCTACTACCTACCTACTACCTACCTACTACCTACCTACTACCTACCTACTACCTACCTACTACCTACCTACTACCTACCTACTACCTACCTACTACCTACCTACCTACTACCTACCTACTACCTACCTACTACCTACCTACTACCTACCTACTACCTACCTACTACCTACCTACTACCTACCTACTACCTACCTACTACCTACCTACTACCTACCTACGTTAGGAACACACCTACATTGCTTAGACAACAGTGAGTGCTTGTAATTTAATATGAACTTTATACCATAGCAATAAAGCTCAAATTGACGTGTGCGTTCGCGCAGCGGAATGTTGTTGAATTTAAAGATTTTAATTATGCAGATATTTAGTGTATGACGTCGTATAATTGTGTATGGTAAAAAAAATTTGTGCACGCAGCCATTGTGGAGAAATTCACCAAAAACTGATTCCGCTGGGCGAACGTTGTCCTGGCGGAACTTTTTTTAATCCATAGACTTTAGAAGAAAGGAAATGTGTCCAAAAATTAGTGTGTATTTGTGTGTAATTGTGTATGTATGAATAAAATTAGTGCATGCATAAACTTCGGAGAAATTCAAGTTTCCGCCACGCGAACGTTTGGCCATTAGCTAGTTTTCATATAAAGCGCTTACACAGAGAGCTGTAGATTTTTACATACGTTGTTTTGAATTTGTTTATATTTGTTTAAAAAACAGATTTAGAAAAAATCGTAGGGCTTAAAAGATAAAAATATAAACGTAAAATACGCTTATTAGGTCTTAGTTCTTAAAGTATGCACTTTGGGGTCTAGATTTTCACGTTTATACAAACCTTGTAAGTGTCTGCAACATGTTGCCAAGTATCAATGATGTTCCGTTAGTAATTAAAGAGATAAAGGACAATTTACCATGAATAGATCACTGTTTACAAAGCAGTCAAATATCACGACGTTCTAAAGGAATTGCATGGTAAAATGTATGCCAATAATTAGTGTATTCATTCAACTATTCACATGCAAAATTTCATGTCATTAAATTCAGTAATTAAAGAAAAACAATGATAATACTGACGAAGCATCGAAAACCTACATAACCCGACCAAGTTCGGATGGCTACAAAAAAGCGGCCGTGCCATATATCTGAGTAACGTTCTTAACCTTCCAATATAATATTTATTAATATGGTACAGTTGCGTACACAAGCGTTAGGAAAAAATAAAACAATTGTATTTCTTGAATAAAAATTTTTTTTTAATAATAACGCCACTATCTACGATAAAAATAAATCTTCAATTAACAAGTACTTCTCTATTTAAATATCCGTGTACAAAAATATTTTTAATTACATATAATACTTAATTATGTAATTATAATAACGTTAACAAACGCTTGCATCGACAGCAATAGACATAAATGTGTTTTTCTTTCAACTACGCAGTAATGTTATCATTAATCGCTACAAAACCGATCACAAAATACGTATTTTCTGCTTAGAAGCAAAACAGTGCAGAAATATTGTATGAAATCTCATTACTGCACTGCAAACAGTGCAGAAATGTTGTATGAAATTTCATTACTGCACTGTTTTTCATTAATGCAGTTTTTTTTTTATTTAGATATAAATTTACCACAGAGGTTTAATGTCTCCCGTTAAGTTTAATATTAAATGTATGCATTCTTACGCATTAGATCAAAAAGATACTGGCTGAAAATAAAAATCGGCTGAATAAAACCGAATTGGTGAAAAAAAAAAAAACAAATGGCGCGCATTTTGTACCATTGTAAAACTTAGATACTTCTTATTTAGCAAGAAAAGTTTTAAAAAATGGAAATAGATAGCGATATGAATTCAAGTCCAGAAAGTATAAAAATAGCTGCAAATGAAATTGTTAATAACCTTTTGCCGCAAAAGTCGCAGGATAACCTTGTTTTCATTAACTTGAGTTTTTATTTTGAGTAGGTATATTTTATCTCGGTAGGTAAATTGGTAGTTGAAAGAAAAGTAGATTACGCACCTTGCTGAAGTGAGTGATTAATGCACTCGTGCTAATTTAGTGCCCTCGCTTGCGCTCGGGCACCAACATAACACTCGTGCATTAATGACTCACTTTGCGCTCGGTGCAACAATCTACTATTAACTAAAATATTTATAATTATTTACGGTTTACTCACGTGCATTTTTCGGGATTGCCCGACTAGTTTCGGACCCAAACGGAGCCCTTAATCATGAGCTGAACACGCGGCGAGGTCGCGAGACGAACTGTTAAATAATCATAAATATGAATGTGTCTCACGAAAGTTAACTAAAATAAGTTTAATAAACGGTAAATTTAAAAACTTGTGGTAATTATTTAATTTCCCTAAGGGGTCTATAGTTAGAATCCTGATCCGTGAAATCTTCAATAGAAATTAGCTGTATGAATTTTATTTCTCTTAAATAATATATCTAGATTATATCTCAAGTCTCAAGCGCATACTTAAATAAAGTACCTACGTAAATAGTACCTACTTTCTGTCATAGTCAAATACATTTAAAAAAGTAGGTGTACAAAAATAAATGACCTATAAATTATATCGAAACAACAATTGTGTTATCACCTATACCAATTCCATACCGGTATTATACTGTAAATTTTGGGATGTTCCCTAAATATATTGCACGGCCGCTTTTTTGTAGCTATTCGAACTTGGTCGGGTTATGTAGGTTTTCAATGCTTCGTCAGTATTATCATTGTTTTTCTTTAATTACTGAATTTAATGACATGAAATTTTGCATGTGAACAGTTGAATGAATACACTAATAATTGGCATACATTTTACCATGCAATTCCTTTAGAACGTCGTGATATATGACTGCTTTGTAAACAGTGATCTATTCATGGTAAATTGTCCTATAACTCTTTAATTACTAACGGAACATCATTGATACTTGGCAACATGTTGCAGACACTTACAAGGTTTGTATAAACGTGAAAATCTAGACCCCAAAGTGCATACTTTAAGAACTAAGACCTAATAAGCGTATTTTACGTTTATATTTTTATCTTTTAAGCCCTACGATTTTTTCTAAATCTGTTTTTTAAACAAATATAAACAAATTCAAAACAACGTATGTAAAAATCTACAGCTCTCTGTGTAAGCGCTTTAAATGAAAACTAGCTAATGGCCAAACGTTCGCGTGGCGGAAACTTGAATTTCTCCGAAGTTTATGCATGCACTAATTTTATTCATACATACACAATTACACACAAATACACACTAATTTTTGGACACATTTCCTTTCTTCTAAAGTCTATGGATTAAAAAAAGTTCCGCCAGGACAACGTTCGCCCAGCGGAATCAGTTTTTGGTGAATTTCTCCAGAATGGCTGCGTGCACAAATTTTTTTTTACCATACACAATTATACGACGTCATACACTAAATATCTGCATAATTAAAATCTTTAAATTCAACAACATTCCGCTGCGCGAACGCACACCAAATTGACTACGTTTTAGTTAGAAATCATTTGTATGGGAAAAAGAAAAGGGCTATTTTTAGGGTTTTTCCAGCAATAATTCTAATTTTTCTCGCCGTAAAAACCATCCTTGAACTTCAACGAACATTTTAAAAAAAGATTTGGCCAAATTGGTCCAGGCGTTGTTGAGTTATGCGCTTACCAACACATTTTGCGATTCATTTTTATATTATAGATAAGTAGAATTTGTTTGTTTGTTTGTATGTAAGAGGTAATCTCCGAAACTACTCATCCGATTTCAAAAAATCTTTCACCAATAGGAAGCTACGTTATCCCTGAGTGCTATAGGCTATATTTTATAATCAATAAATTAGGGATCAATAACCGACATTCACGCGGACGAAGTCGCGGGCAAAGGCTAGTAATTAATAAAACTAAAAAGGCCTTCCTACAAAAGTTGAAAAACCTGTTAAAACGGTGTCTAACATCAAATTCCATACATAAAATGGTCCCTAAAGGGCCCTATTTTTAGTCTAAACAACTGTTAAACACTATTTTGTAGGTCAGGAACAAATATTTGATTCATCACTATAAGTTATACAAACTTCCACCCATCATGCAGCATATGAAATAAATAAACAATTACAAGAATGGACCCAGTATTGAACCCTGTTGTACCCCGATTTTCACTTAGGGCTAGTTGATTTAATAGCTAAATGAAAATGGAAGTAATTTAGTGTTATGGGACTAATTTAGTGTTATGGGTCTAATTTAGTGTTATGGGTCTAAAATTTCATCCCCATAATGCTCTAGTTTTAGCAGCAACATCTCATTAGCACCCAAATGATTCTGAGAGACCATAAAAGATGGCAATCAAAATGTCATAACTTGTAATTAATGTCACCACCAGTAATTCAACCTTGAATATCTTTATGACTGAAATCGAATAGTATCTATATGATACCAACTGAGTCAATTAAATGATTTGCATTGCAATCTGAAGAATGGACAAATTTACATAATTTGCCATTGTGTATATGTCATTTTGTCACATATACACAATGGTTATGCTACACATGCAAGACTGTTCAAGCCAGATACATAAGGGTCAATATAAATTATGACATGGATTGGCGGGCCATAGAATTAGTCTGTAATTAAAGGAAAAACAGCAAAATACTTTAAATTGATTCCTAATCTACAACACCAAAGATTAAAAATTGCTTTGCAGGCCACACATTTGCATGTGGTCCATGGGCCGTAGTTTGGACAGCCCTGATGCAAACCATTATTTTTCAAACAAACTTATAAAGCACAGTAATCAATGTTGTATCTAGGAGCTGGCCATAGGGGCACCGGGCCTTGGGGGTGCAAATTAGGCCACTCAATACATAACTGAAAAAATCACATTATAATATGATGTCGATTTAAGTGAATCATGTCTGGAGATTGCGAGCTACAAATACCAGATAAAATCGTTACTGCCTTCATTTACAAAATTCTTAATAGAGAATATGCATGTAATTCAAAACTCTTTCATTATTTAGATATACATTGTATAGGAGTCAAGACACAAATTTCATTTTTTTTACATTTTTTAACTCATTACTTATTTTACAATTCATTGTTTTATGTTACGTTTTTTTCGTGGAACGGAACGCAATCTCGAAACGCGTCGTCTTCGAAAATGCCGGAAGTGACATCAAAATCCAGACGAATAAATCTTTAATAATCTTTTCTTAGCAAACTGTTTGATTTCTCACTGAGGTTAAGTTAGTAAGTGCGATTTCTGCTTGAATAAAGCAGAAGAAATCATTTAATTTATATGATTTGTGGCTAAAAAGAGATGTAAACAAAGCAGTATCTTGGATTATGACGTCACATTATGACCGCGACAATAAAGGATGTTTGAACTGTAGAAGAAAATTGTTGAAGTTTAATAATTGTTTTGAGCAAGAAATAATAGTAACATTTGACTTTTAATACTTTTCTTGGGTCTATATTAATGTGCTTTATTGATTAAGAGAGAAAAAAAGTAACATGCATATTCCCTATTACATGCTTTTTAGGGTTCCATACCCAAAGGGTAAAACGGGAGCCTATTACTAAGGCTCCGCCATTCGTCCGTCTCCGGTTTCCGGTTTAATAAAATGTATGACGTTTTAGGTAAAATTCATTCTACGGCTACTTAAAGGTCGTCTAGAATGCGACACTCACAAGGAGAGTCTGTCTGTCACCAGGCTGTATCTCATGAACCGTGATAGTTAGACAGTTGAAATTTTCACAGATGATGTATTTTTGTTGCTGCTATAACAACAAATACTAAAAAACAGAATAAAATCAATATTTAAGGGGGCTCCCATACAAAAAACGTGATTTTTTTGCTGTTTTTATAGATAATCGTCTGTCCGTCTGTCACCAGGCTGTATCTCTAGAACCGTGAAAGTTAGACCGTTGAAATTTTCACAGATGACATATTTCTGTTGCCGCTTTAACAACAAATACTAAAAAAACAGAATAAAATAAATATTCAAGGGGCTCCCATACAATGTGATTTTTTTGCAGTTTTTATAGATAATGGTACAGAACCCTTCGTGCGCGAGTCCCACTCGCACTTGGCCGATTTTTTTATTTTGCATGATTTTATGGGGGGCGCAAAATTTGATCCTTGTCGTAGTTAGGGACATTAGCGAATGTCCCTAACTACGACACTGACATTAATTTGTCTCACCATTTCTCGTGTAAGCACTTCCCTCTCTGCCAGGCTCCATGCTGTGTGTATGTCATTGTAGTGCTTGTCTGATGAATTGTTCCCATAAAGCTTTCTTGGTGAGCCTTCTTTAAACCTTCAAAATAAAGTTTTACATGTTATTATGCCCTGTTGTTTGAAGAGACAAGTTAACCAACAAAAAAGATGGTTGCCTTGCCTCATGCTTAGAACTTAGTTCATAATTAACATTAAATGGAACAACAATATAATTCAAGCATATTTAGTAGTATAAACTTTTTATTTCAATTAGATCTCAGCCATGAAAATGATGAAACAGATCTATTTTGTTAACAATGCAGTGAAACTGCTTTGATAGTATTTTATTGAAATGGTTATGATTGATAATATTAGATAATACTAGAGCTGCCATCACCTATACTATAGCCAACACCAGATAAAGATTTCATGAACCCTGGACATTTGGTTGAAATTGGGATTTTCCCCTGGATGCCACAGAAAATAAAAAAAATGAATTTTTCTTTTTTGTATTTATTAAGCCAAAATATTAATTCTAACTTATTATAACCTGGGGAACCAAATACTGGAATAGAAAACGAACGAGACTTCACAGGTGATAAGAGTCCAGGTTTCACCAAGACACTCTTGTTGAGCACTCCCCCAGACTCCCTCCCAAACTAAGACAAATCCAGAAACGCGGACGGATGGCAGCCCTAGTTAATGTTGATCATAGATTAGGAAAAATTGAGTAAGTATCTGTAAAATCTTTCCAAATTGATTTCTTGTATTAAATTCCAAGTAGAACTTACCTATTACTTTGTTTATCGTACCAGTTCGTCTCCGTGGAGTCGAGGAGCCACTGTGGATGCACCGTATCTTCTCGGTTAGAGCACGAAGGACTAAAGAAAACGAATTAGCAATTATTTATAAATAACAACAATTTAATTGTAAATTAAAAACAATCGCTTCCAAATTGAAAATCTGTTATATGTTTAGAGTTATCTTATTCAAATAGGTTAACGTACTCTTAGAATCAATTTTGTTTTGTTATGAGAGGCGTAAATAACGGAGAAAAGTCTTTTTGAACAGAGAAATAATGGTGTCAACAAAACATTGTAAACATAACCGTATTATTGTTGCGTAACCAGAACATATGACTCCATCGATAACATTTACCTCGGGAATTAATTCTAATGTTATATTTACTTACATTCCTTGGTTATTTTGAGCAAAACAAGAATTAAAAGAGAAATCTCCTAAAACGTCAATTTCGTCATCGTCCGCCATTTTTTGTTTTGTCTTGGCAACTTGACAATGACATTATTGACAACTGAGAATGAATGACAATAGACAAGTGGTTAGGAGCGGTTCATCCACAAAATGTTATAGAACTAGAGTGCGCGCAAGTTAAGTCTGCGCGCGGCCGAAATCGGAACTAATCATGGTCCACCAAAGTGTGTGCCGTTTTATAATGATGGTAGAACTACCTGACTGTATGAATGTTTAGCGGGAAAAATATGTTTAGCGATACAAAAGTAAAGCTTAAAAAGCGGTAATTTGAACTTTTGCGATCATGGCAACGTTTAGCACGCCCTCAGTCGCGGGCAGAGTTATCTTGCGAGCACTCTAGTTCTATTTGAACTCTAACTTGAGCACAGATTAGAGTGCGCGCAAGATAAGTCTGCGCGCGGCCGAAATCGGAACGGAACTAATCATGGTCCACCAAAGTGTGTGCCGTTTTATCAATTTTGATAATAGAGTTACCTGGGGGCTTACCATGACGTCTTATGAAAACGTTCAAATGCCAGCCAGTCAATATCCGTTCAAAAGCAGGCCTGCTTCTGAATTGCTAAAAATCGTACCATGACAGTACAAAAGGTGAACGACTATTCAACCAAGTTGAACGGATAAGCTTGTTCATGGTACGAAAAGTCTATACAAAAAAAACAGGTGAACGGATTTCGTAAACGTCAACGTAGCAGGCCTGCCGCAGGCCTGCTTTAACGATGACATAGTGCAAAAAAGCAGGGCAGTTCAAGTTCCAGGCAACTTCTGCCCTGCTTTAAGAGGTCATGGTAAGCCCCCTGGTTGAAACTATACACTAGCAAGGCAACAAGACGCATGAACGCATCGCGTTTGTTATCACAAATTGCAATATTACAAAATTTATATTATATTCAGCCGTTATCGTCCCACTGTTGAGCAAAGGCCTCCTCCTTAGTCTTCTACCCTTCTCTTTTGCTGCTGGCCGCTTGTCGCCATCATTTATCTAAGGCGTCCAGTTCATCTCTGGCCACCTTCTACGAAGTTTACCGAGGTGCCTTTTCCCAGTGGTCGGGGTCCATTCTACCACTATTTTGGCCCATAGATTAGCATACGACAGACATGGCCCGCCTACTTTCAATTAAGTATCACATCGTATCGTATCACAAAATAATGATCATTTGGAGTTTGATTTGTGATGAATCCTGATGAAACCCTTGGCGAGTCGCCGACATATACGTCCGCCTTGGTTGAGAACCATAAAACAGGGTTTTTTGGTTCTCCGACATCATGTTATCACTCATCATGTGTCTAACTTTGTACTTTTACAACTTTAACCTTGTGAAACAATTTTGTGCCAGTAGAATAAGTTAATAATTTGTCGCTTATTTGTATTACTTAAATATAATGGACAAAGAAAAAGAAATTTAGGGCTTAATAAAAAAAATATGGAAGGGCTAACGTAATTTAATCGATCTTATCATTTAGTAGCTCACCATCTCGCCACTATTCGTAACACAAAGTATCACAATTCGTATCCTACTGCTATCTGTAAATAATATTTTATTTAACCTATCTTATGACCTACCCTATTCTACCCGTCAAGTAATAAAAAATAAAAAAGTTTAACTGTCAATCAACAAACGTCACAACAGTGCGTTACGTCATTTTCTACTCGTCGAATCATATGGTAACTGTCAAGGTCATAATTCTTCAAATATATCAACAAATTAAATTATCGCGACTGCACAAAGCACAGTCATAGCCGCCGTGGTTACTTAACAACGGTCATCGACGGAATCATTATTAATGTTCTAACGGCAGAGCCAGGCGCTTGTTGTACGGTTTGCGGTTTTTGCGGAAATATGAATATCATACGACAACTTACCGCGGTCACTTCTTCGGGCCTATGCAGAAGTTTCTCTGTGTCCACCACAAATAATGCCACATATTCGTGAGTACCAGTGCTAATTTATTTACTTATTGTGCCGTATGATGCAGATATTGCCATTTTTTCAATAGTATTTTCCAATCTAATCACAAAAGTTGTTTATCAATCTTGCACACTACGATTATGTGAATTCAAATTTAATAGTCTATTGTGTGAAACTGAAAGATATAACCAGTTTTTATTTTATCTAATGTATGTCTGGAATGTAACCTAGATTTTTTAAACTTTAATTGGAACGTCTAAAATTAGATAATTTGAGGATATAAATAATTTTATACTTTCACTGATTAGTTTAATGTTAGTCTATCAATAAGTATTGAGTAATTTTGTGCTGTGACCATCATTCATGAGTCTTGATAAACCTAGTGTGAATGATGATAGTACCAGATAAGAGATTGTTACTTTTACTTACATATAATAAAGTGTAACAATCATTATTTATTCTGAAACTTGTTAACTTACTGTACCTACTACAGATTTCAATTTCTGTTTGGTATTCCTTAATGTAATTTTAATACAGGTAATAAATACAGGCTTAAGACTATGGGATCAATTCGCACTTTTGGTATTATAAAGACCTATTTCGAAACTTTTAGATTTCAAGTTTTACTACTTATAGACTGACCCATCTTCATCGACTCTTATTAAAACAGGGCCTATTGTGGCGTACAATTGGAAAGTAAAAGCAGTTACAAAAAAAAAACTTTTTTTTTTACTTCTTTCTCTTTATTTCTAAATGTGCAAATTATGGACCCTCTTGGGCACAGCATAGTTTAGTAGAAGAGAGGAAGAGCACTTATTTGTTGATTTATTATCCATCCAAAATTTAAGTGCTGGGCACTTGTCAGTGTAACAATCTCCATCTTTCTCTATCCAGAGCCAATTCCTTCATTTCTCTGTGTGTTATCACTTCTGTCTTTTCCTTCAATTGGTCTGTTCCTTTAAACCAGGCAGACCAAAAAGAAAGTACACAGACCAATTGATTTATCATATTACACTAAAATAAATTGTAAGTTTTATTGGGTACCTACATAGGTAAATTATATAAAACTTAGTTTTCAGCTAACCTAACCTTTTTTATGTTTATTATGAGAAAGAAAATAAAAACTTTCACAATAATATTAGCATCATATTAGATCTTGTAGAAGCAATACCTACATACAGAATCAGACATTGTTTATATTTTAAAACCAGTTGCCCTTGAACTTGGCCAAGCATAAGGAAAAAACGATTGCACTATAATATTAGAGTTAAAGATAATGTACTAAAAATATATTACCTCATGTATATTATTGGGAATTTGAGCGTTATGTGCTCAAATTGATGATATCAGTTCTATTTTTTTTTTAGCTAGTTCTATTTATTTCTGAGGCGAGAAAGGATGATAAAATTTGTATGAAAAAGCATGCAAGCGTAGCTGCAGGCAAAAGCTAGTTAACTATTATTCACATTTCATTCATACACATCAAATACTTTATCTGTTGTCTTAAATAAAAACTGTTCAACCAAAAATTATAGGTTATAGGTATTGTAAAGCTACAATATATTTTTAAATTATAAAACATAATTGTCTCGCCCAAGTGTTCCGAAAACGGTACGGCCGCCATTGTTTATCTATTGTGTCTTGTACGTAGTACTTATTACTTCTATGCTATAATTACAGTACTACACAGGTTAAAAAACTTCTAAATATTTAACCATATAAAATATGGATCCACATTTAGGTAGATTGAAAGCTATCCCAAACATTTGGAATGAGGTCATGATGTTAACTGTGATTATATTTTTTGGGTATTTTGATTCATTTCCGTGCCTCGGAAAGCACGTAAAGCCGTTGGTCCCGGCTGTCATTTGTAGATCTTTGACAGTTGTTACTGTTGGTCAGAAGCCAGAAAGTCTGACAACCAGTCTTACCAAGAGTATCGTACTACCCAGTTACTGGATTGTGGAGGTCTGATAAGCAGTCGCTCCATGTAAAATACTGATATTCAGCTGCATCCGGTTCGACTGGAAGCCGATCCCAACATAGTTGGGAAAAGGCTAGGCAGATGATGGGTATTTTCATTCTAGTTTTTTGTTCCAGATGTAAATTGCTGGTGGTGGGCGGGGGTTCGGGAGGATGTACTATGGCTGCTAAGTTTGCGAGGAGACTGCCAAAAGATTCTGTGATAGTTCTTGAACCAAATAAGGTACCTATTGAAGTTTAAGAAAACCAGGGGCCATATTAAGCTATCATTGATCCATTGCGAGAGAGAAATGGAGCTATACCTTACTGGGTATTGGATGAATATCGCCATTTCTGTCTTGCAACGGAACCATAATAGCTCTAACACTTTATAGTTTGCTGTTTGTGCTACTATAATTACCTATTAAAGCGTTCGGCATACGAAAAGCGGAGTGTAAGCAGGTCATGTCGTCGGCGGGCCGGGTTCATTTGTAATTCAACGGATTACTATAAAGCATATCACACTTAGTGCGAGCGCTGACCTCCCGTCGTCATGACTCACATGCGCCGCTTTTGTTGGAGCGAACCCTTAAAAATTGTTGGTTACTACACTAACAGCCATTATCTATATCTTTCTTTGTTTGTCTCGTATGCATTCCTACACCATTCATCGGATTGCGACTTTGCGAGATGCTGTGTGATGTTTCTGAAATAGTAAAAAAAAACCTTTATACTCGGTGCAGCGGGTGCACAGCCAATACATGATAAAAAAGCTTTATACATAAAACATATTATCTGAGTTTGCTTTATCGTGTTTACTTTATTTTAAAAGACATATAGATTCAAATATTTCATTCATTCAACGAGGGTACAAGTTTTCCTCCTTAGTTTGGATAGGTCATGGTTAAAATGATATTAGTAGGTATATAGTTAAGTTTAGTTTACGATAATAGCGATCGATAGCTGCAATAAGTTAGGCAAATAATAATATGAAAGTCATCATATCCTCACGGGCAGTTCTTGACGGAGGCGCATTAAAAGAACCTCCACGAGTGACGATGCTTTACGTCTGGCGCATCCAGGACAGTCAGTCCCGCTACCAACCTTGCTGATTAGCTAATCTTTTGTAGCTCGTGCCGATACAAGAGAAGACAGGCTGATCTAAAATCTGACAACTGTTCTTTCCTGATCCAAACCTTTAATATCACTAGATTGAGTTGCCCAGATCAGGCTACGGTTATCATCATCCAGAAATTCATAGACTGAGTGTCCCTCTGAAGTAAAGGCCTCTCTGCTTATGCCATGTTCCATGTTCCACAATTCGGTTCTACATTAAGTTCTGTGATTTTTATTTATTTACATCGTCGACATATCGCGATGCTTGGAGTCCAACTCTTTGTTCTTCATTTAACGGTTACCTCTGTCGAGGTTCTGCCCAACCTATAATCACCTCGTATCTTAAAAATCCTGTTCATTAGCATTGAAACTGCTCTCATCTTCCAAGTCGAAGACACGGTCTTGATGTAGACTTCGGTCATAGTTCTCCCCATGGCTCAGCGTTTATCTGTTTTTGCGTAGCCTCCTCAGTGATTTCTCAGAGAGATCAAACAGAGAAACGGTGTTTCAAAATCAAAAGTGATTGAGAACACATTAGTCAAAGAGCCGACTTTTAGACCACGCTTTTATCCTCATCCCTGTTTGAGTTCATCGTTTTTCAAATCAATTTAAACCTATGCGAGTTTCTGGAACCTATCTTAAACTTCTCATCAAACTTTTAACAGCCTCCATAATGTTTAGATTAGTCTGCTCTTGTGTCCGCATGAGCTATTCTCATAAAGCACGGCACAAACTAGGTTTACGAGAATAGCTCATGCCGTGTAGAAAGATTTAACCAATCATCCAGGTTGGTCGTAAGACTGTCTGCCCAGGATGCGCCGGACGTACTTAAGTATCGTTATTCGTGAAGGCTTTTTTTAAGCACCTCAAATATGGCACGGTTTCGTAGATGATTTGCACAATTATTTTAATATCTATCTGTTTCTAAAAATAATGCCAAGTCATCTGCAAAACTGAGGTAGGGCAAGAACAAACCATTGATATTCACTTAGATGTTTTTTATCAGACGCGTCTGGTGATGGTGAGACTGAGACAAGAAAACGTTATGAGACAGATAGGATATTAATATGATTGATATAGGTAATGCATTGCTTTGCTATGCATGTGGCTAGCTAGACTGATAGACGTATGTAGCACATTTCACCTCTCGTGTCAGCACGAGCTTTACGAAAACAGCTCATGCTGTAGTGAAAAGATTAGCCAGTCAGCAAGGTTGATAGCGGGCTGACTGCCCAGGATGCGCCGGACATACTTAAGTATCGTCACTCGTGGAGGCTCTTTTCATTCACCCCAATGAATTTATGTAGTACATAACTTCAGCACACAAAATGGGACCAAGTCTGTTAATTTAAATAAAACGGCATACAATTGCCATCTCAGCGCCACACTATTGAGACTCCATTATGATTTTATGATTGTGACAATCCAGAATAGCAAATGGTTAAATGAAAGTTGAATGACAGCTCAATGAAAAGCCATGGTCTTAAATGACTAGCAGAATAGGTATCTACCAAATGTCTTAAACTATTCTATCGACACTTCATTGAAGAGTTGTAAATTAGCAGACTTAGGACCCAGGTATGGCGGTTGACCGCGCTTGTAGTATTCTTCTTATTCCTTTCCTATGTCCCATTATCTGGGGTCGGCTGTCCTTGTCTGCCTTCTCCATTTATGTTGTAGTCATCATCTGCCTAGCCTTTTCCCAACTATGTTGGGGTCGGCTTCCAGTCGAACCGGATGCAGCTGAATATCAGTATTTTACATGGAGCGAGTGCCTATCAGACCTCCACAACCCAGTAACTGGGTAATACGATACTCTTGGTAAGACTGGTTGTCAGACTTTCTGGCTTCTGACCAACAGTAACGACTGTCAAAGATCTACAAATGACAGCCGGGACCAACGGCTTTACGTGCTTTCCGAGGCACGGAGGAAACTCGCTATGGTAAATGGTCACCCATCCACAGACCAACCTCGGCAAGCGTGGCTTAACCCGGAAGATCGGTCTATGCGGCTGTAATTATTTAGCCACGAGCTCCTCATTTATGTTGTAGTATTAAGTTCAATAAATTACTTCCTAATCCTAACTAATATTATAAATGCGAAAGTAAGTTTGTTTGTTTGTTACCTTTTCACGCCTAAACCACTGAACTGATCATCCTGAAATTTTGCATATACGCTGTCATGTGTACAGAAACGGACATATACCTTTCATCCCAAAAAAAAGTGCTATTCCCGAGGAAAACAACAATAACGTTCATAGATGGCGCCACGTGTCTTTCGAATCACGATTGAATTATATTGTTATAGAAACTTTAGTAGTGTGTTAAGAGTTGATTGTCAAATTCTAAATTAACGCGGGCGAAGTCGCGGGCAAAAGCTAGTTACCTATAAAATCGTGAATCCCCGCGCTTATCAACAAGTGGACATTCATTGTAGTTCTGAGCAAACAATGGGTAGTAAATATTCCTCTAAAACGAATGCTATACACATATAAATCACCACCATGTAGTTTTTGAATGACATATTCCGTGAAGCATTTCTAGGTATTAGGTATTTCGAGTAGTAGTAGTTTTCCATTTTACACATCACAGCTATGTTAATTAATAATAATTATTGTGAAATATATGTATAAGTGATAGTCCAGTCTTTACGATACAGGAAAACCGCAAGTGCGGTCTGTATTATGAGCATATGTTAATAATATCCTTATAAAATTATAGTAGTAAACACCTGTTTTCCTATTACAAAAGAAAGCTACTTCCTGTAGGTATATTTAAAGGTAATTTATGAGGTTATAATAAGAGGAAGGAAGCATCCACCGGTGATGATAATTCTGCGAATTGAGATGGCTTGAGACTATAAGCGTAACGATTGTAGTACAATTTATCCGGTGAGATCAGTTAGTTCAGTCGGTGGGGAAACCCATTTTCGGCCGCGTCTACGAGCTGTTATACAGGGTGTAAACGAAAATTCTTTTTTGTCTTGCGGTACCCCGTATTTGATCGTATCTAAACAACCAAAAAAGGTTTAAATAAAAAAAAAATAGCAAACATAGATTCTGCATTTTTTTTTTGATTCGCCATTTCTTTTCCTCTCATAAATTAATAAAAACATGGCAACACTGATGACGGGCACGACTCGCGCGATATTGCTCCGCGCAGTCAGTTAACTCGAAGAGCTAAAATGACTGAAAAACAATACCTATCATGTTTTCGTTTTGTTTTTTTTTTGTTCAATTTGAAAAAAACTCATGCAATGTCAATCTGTGTCACCAGTAGATCATAAGGTTTGAAGGAATTACAGGAATTCGTTTACACCCTGTATTATGATTTCAAAAGTTAAATTGTTAACATTAATATTGCAAGGACGGTAGTTAAACAAATCCAGTACGCGGAATTTGAGTAGTTCGCAGCTCCGTACTAGATTATTTTATTCCATAAAGACGCGTCAATCATTGCAATATAAACCTTATATCTTTGTAATAAAAGTCACACGACACGTCTTTGTGAGATAAAAAGACTAAGATAATTGGATGACATGATACAAACATCAGCTGTTTCAGTGAACTAGTCAGTGTTATGTATATAAATTCTCATACATACATACGCATATACGTAACACATGTTATAAAACATTATCGACGGGAGTTTCTTGTTTATTCCAACTTTCTCATAACTTATTTTGAGAAAGAAGATGATATTGTTTTAAAACATTTTTTTTTTTGAAAAGGTTTTATTTCTCTAATCAGTTTAAACTCTTTATCCGTCTGTGAGTCTGTAGCACCGTAGCTCCCATACTGATGAACCGATTTTAATGCGTTTATATTATGTATGAATGTACAGTCACGTATATGTCGCAGTAACATGGTTACAGCCGTTATATGATCATATTTCTAGCTATATGGTCATATACCGGAAGATGCTTAGGGGCCGTCTCCACGAGCGAGAGAATCGCGGCGATATTATCGCCGTGGCACTTATTTCTATACATCGCATCGCCGCGATAACATCGCCGTGTGTAGACACGTTCTAAGAGAGTGTATAGAAATACGTGGCACGACGATAATATCGCCGCGATTCTTTCGCTCGTGGAGACGGCCCCTTAGACAGCATTGCATCAAACTTAAGGGGATGATTAGAGAAATGAAAAACTTTTGCAAGGTTGTATAGCCACTTGTAGTTTTTTATAATATTTATCAAACAGAAAATAATTATATCAAAAATCACTCCTCTCCATTGTAAAAACCAAGTCAAAAAATCGAATCAAAATCGAAATTAGAATCTCAAAACCTCATATAAAAAAAGTATAATAAAAATATCATGAAGGTGAATGACGATGAAGAAGGTGACTACAGTCTACAGGGTCTAAAGTAACCTAACACGAAAGGGATTACGGGGCTTCGTTCGCTCGCTACGGTCGCTCACTCTAGCCCCCGTCATCCCCTTCGAACCTAACCTATCCGTGTCGGGGTGCCCCAAATTACCGAGCCCGCTTCGCTCGCTCTTGTAATTAGTCAGTTGGAAGACAAGTTACAGTGTTTGGTTCAAAATCTAACTCTATATTCCTAGGAAGATGCTTATGAAACGCTTTCTTATAAGCATCTTCCGGTATGTGATCATATCACTAGGAATATGATCATATAACGGATATAACTATGTAACTGCGACATAATTACACATAGCGAAATCAAAAAGCTAATTTCTTTAAGAGAATCATTTGTAATTAAGAAATATTCGAAGCCGTAATTCGTATGTATTTGTAGAAACTATGTGTGAAATATTTCATAATACTACTATTATAGATATTTTAAAATGAAATCGCTTTTGAATTTTGCTGTTGTTTTATTGTATTATTGTATTCATGTTTTTGTATTATTACACATGACTGTACTCCTGAATTAATAGCGGAAATGTTCGCAGGACCATTACTACCAGCCTCTATGGACACTAGTCGGCGCAGGCGTCTCAACTCTGGAAGAAACTCGTCGAACAGAATCGAGCGTTCTCCCGAAGAACTCCAAATGGATACAGGACAAGGCGAAATGCGTCCTCCCTGATCAGAATAAGGTGACGACGAACGAGGGACATGTCATCAACTACGAGTACCTCATCGTAGCTGTTGGAATGGTCAATGATTATGCTAAGGTAAGCTATTTTTTATGTCTAGAGGATGGGTAGCGTCCTACTATCTCCTAACAATAAGAAACTGCGATCACCAGTCCAAGGGGCCGTCCATTAATCACGTGATGTTCCCCCCTCCCCCTTGGTGATACGTGGTGATGTTTAGGACTACCCCCCCTCCACCACCCAAAATCACGTGTATTTTTAGTACCTACAAAGAATCTTCAATTTTTTAGAATATTATCTTTAAATACAGGCATAAAGTATAATCTAATTTTATTCTGAAATTAAGGACCGTGATAAAAATGTCTACACAGAAAGGTTGCAGCTTGTTTTTGACTGGCATAAAAATTTTCGCTTTTCAGTTTAGAAATCGCGTGTTTGACGAAAAAATAAATACACGTGATATCTTACTACACCCCCCTCCCCCCTTGTGATATTTCGTGATTTTTGCCAAACCCCCTCCCCCCCCTTTCGAACCTCACGTGATTAATGGACGGCCCCCAAGCATGGTGATAAACTCACGCCTGTATTCCCCGAAGGGTTGGGCAGAGGTGTATTGTACACCCACATTTCGCAATTATGTTCACGTCCCATGTAATAGGGGGGCGAGCCTATTGCCATCGACCGGGTACAAATTCAGACTCCCGGGCTGCTACTGAGAAATTCCACACGGAAAAACATAGTAACACTTTGCCCGACTTGGGGATAGAACCCAGGACCTCACGCCCAGCAGTCGCGCTTGCGACCGCTAGACCACCGAGGTAGTCAAACATGGTGATTATGGTGCTTATTCGCTTTGACCGTGTATTGTAGCGGTCATTGGGAGGCCCGTGTTTAGTGGTGAATGAAGTGAAGAAAAGGAGTTCATTTGAAAAGTATTTTAGAAGATTTAAATGGTAATAGGCTCGCCACCTAAACGATAGGCGAAACTTGGGTGTACAGCAGTGGCGAAGGCTCCATACAACTCGATTCCTATCGGCTTCCCTTTCGAAACGAGTAGTTACTGGAATTCACGCATCACACATGAGCAAAGTAAGCATTCTTTGGTCCGGCTTCCCTTTTAAGAAAATTCACCCTACGCCACTGGTGTACAGAGCACATAGGAGAACTCGTCTGCTTACCCCTTGGAGGTTACAGGCGTGATTATATGTATGTATTTATTGTAGCTTAAAATTAGGCTCCCAATACCTTGTTCAAGTTAAAATCTAATTTGAAATCAATATTACTTCCATTATTTACTTAATAAATCAACAAAAAGTTTTATTAGGTAGCAATTCGTTACTAAATTAACACAATTATTGTTCCCTTTTTTTCTTGTTTTCCGAGGTTCACCCAGGGTCTTGACATTTTTGGCCACTGAATTATTAAGTATTCCTTTTTTTCCTTTTCTCTGCTTCTTCCTTCCTTCTTTCTTTTTGACATTTTTTTTATATAACCACTGCTTTCGATGGCTGTGTATCATAACTCTGTTGGAAAATATTAATATTTAGGACGCTACGAGTATTACGCGATGTCTTTTATCGCCATAATAACTAATAGTATTATTATCTAATCTGTGCCAATATTAAAAATGCTAAAGTGAGTTAGTTTTTTGGCATTCATGTAATTAAATAAATGGTAGCAGCAGCATTGGATTCCACGTCCATCTTGGACTCTTGATGCATGACAAAATGATTATGGACAATCGTGTGGACGCTCAATGATTGTGCGAATGATGGTTGATCATATGTTGGCCCATCATGAGCAATTGTCAAGACGCGCCATCATTTTATGGAATTAATTTTACCTACATACCTATTTAATTATTTTGTTTTGTGGTTCGTAAAATCCAAAGGTTACTCAGTTAGCTATTCACTTTCTTAATTCGGGAATCACATTAATATAATTTCTAAGGAAAGTTTTCTCTATTTCGAGTAAGTTTTCCTGTTTATATTAAAAATATTGGTCAACTTGTAATGATGATTATCTTATTGGGTTTTCCTGTTACAATATTCTCAGTAACAGCCCGAAGTTTGGAATTGTGCCCGATGATAGATGCCGAGATGCGCCCATGTGGTCCCAAACATCGCTGTACCGAAACACTCACCGATTACTCATGTCCGTCTGTAGAGAATGTAGGATCACACCTTTATCACATCATTCACTTCACACATTTCACCTCCTTTTTACCTTTTACAATTAAACCTCTTTCTCTATCACAGACAACTTATTTGGAACACACTCGTTCAAATTTTAAAAATGCGAAAAGTAAAACGCAAGCTGTTTTTGCAAGAGGTCGAAAAGGAACAACGAAAGGGTGCGGACGGTCTGCCGGACGGCGGAATTGCTAGGACTCCGCCGAGTGGACGATTACCGGGCCTCTGCCTCTTCTATGCTGCTTGCTGAACTACCAGCTCCCCGCCGAGTAGGCCATTGTTGGGCCTCCGGCATTGCTGCTTGCTGAACTGCCAGCTTCCCGCCGAGTGGGCCATTGCTGGGCCTCCGGCGCTGAGGCGCTGCTGCGCTACAGGCACTCCGTCTGGTTGACGGGCTACGTATTCACCACCCTTCACCTCATTTTTCGTGCTCGCTTTACCAACTTGTAAACTTGATTGTGTGTTCCAATAGTTACAGTTCATTTACGTGTGACTCCCGGATTTACTGACTGTTCTTTATTATCGTATTATAAAATTGTTGTGTGTTAAGTGTTTCCTTATTTGCCCGACTAGGGATAGATAGGTAGGATTCACTGATAACGTCACATTCCTTACAACTGGTGTGGCAGACGTGCTCTCAGGAGGTCCTAGGGCCGTCTGTTACATTACAGTTTGGCGCCCAACTTTGTCTGAACCCCTCCCTTTCCTCTAAATTCAAGGGGTAATGTAGGATCACACCTTTATCACATCATTCACTTCACACATTTCACCTCCTTTTTACCTTTTACAATTAAACCTCTTTCTCTATCACAGACAACTTATTTGGAACACACTCGTTCAAATTTTAAAAATGCGAAAAGTAAAACGCAAGCTGTTTTTGCAAGAGGTCGAAAAGGAACAACGAAAGGGTGCGGACGGTCTGCCGGACGGCGGAATTGCTAGGACTCCGCCGAGTGGACGATTACCGGGCCTCTGCCTCTTCTATGCTGCTTGCTGAACTACCAGCTCCCCGCCGAGTAGGCCATTGTTGGGCCTCCGGCATTGCTGCTTGCTGAACTGCCAGCTTCCCGCCGAGTGGGCCATTGCTGGGCCTCCGGCGCTGAGGCGCTGCTGCGCTACAGGCACTCCGTCTGGTTGACGGGCTACGTATTCACCACCCTTCACCTCATTTTTCGTGCTCGCTTTACCAACTTGTAAACTTGATTGTGTGTTCCAATAGTTACAGTTCATTTACGTGTGACTCCCGGATTTACTGACTGTTCTTTATTATCGTATTATAAAATTGTTGTGTGTTAAGTGTTTCCTTATTTGCCCGACTAGGGATAGATAGGTAGGATTCACTGATAACGTCACATTCCTTACAACTGGTGTGGCAGACGTGCTCTCAGGAGGTCCTAGGGCCGTCTGTTACATTACAAGATATAAAAGAAAGAAAGAAAGAAACTCAATTTTGTTCAGCTTGCAAATCGACACAGTACATACTACAGGGTGTTAATGAATTCGTGTAATTCCTTAAAACCACATGATCTACTACTGGTGTACACAGGCCCCGCACGGGATTTAGCTTAATTAAAAATAAAAAAATATTTTTTTTTTTTTTTCATGCGGCTTTGTTACCGATTGTACTAAACCACCTAATAAGGAATCAGTAAATTTTTTTTTTTTGCATAAAATTAATTTTATTTTTGTGAACATTTCGGATTAGTCGAAAAATGACAGATTCTAGAAATGTCAGACGAGTTTAAAACGCCATATTCTATGAATGCCAGATTCTACAAATGTCAGATTCTAATAATGCCAGATTCTATAAAGGCCAGATTCTAATAATGCCAGATTCTATAAAGGCCAGATTCTAATAATGCCAGATTCTATAAAGGCCAGATTCTAATAATGCCAGATTCTATTAATATCACATTTTTGTTACAATTGCAATATAATAATTTCCGTGTGTAAAAATTTCGCTAATTTCAAAAGTTGTTGTTTAAACTTTCTCTTCTATCAGAAAAAAAATTGCAAATTTTATGGAAATAAAAAAGACAGTTATTGAGAAATTATTTAATAAAAAAATAAGAATGGAAAAACACAAAATCACAAAGTTATCGTCATTCCCAAACTTTTCTATTAGTTTAGTTAAATAAAACATACTTGATCTACAACAATAATCAAAGCCACCAGATTCGTTCAAAAAAGTCTTCACTTCCATTAACAAATCATCATTGCTCTTAATAAAAAAATTAACATTAATCAAAATCATTGTCAAAATAACTTGTTCTACTATATAGTAATAAACTTTACAGCAGCAGTTGTACTTATATATTTTTTTTTAAAAAGTGTTTGACATTTATTTCTCCACCTTGTAACTGATTTAACAATCTTTTTTGTTGTTTTGAAATTAGCGAAATTTTTACACACGGAAATTATTATATTGCAATTGTAACAAAAATGTGATATTAATAGAATCTGGCATTATTAGAATCTGGCCTTTATAGAATCTGGCATTATTAGAATCTGGCCTTTATAGAATCTGGCATTATTAGAATCTGACATTTGTAGAATCTGGCATTCATAGAATATGGCGTTTTAAACTCGTTTGACATTTCTAGAATCTGTCATTTTTCGACTAATCCAACATTTCGATGCCACGCATAAATTAATGAAAGTACGGCGACACGGCTGGCAGGAACGACTAACGCGATATCGCTCTTTGTAGTCAGATAACTCAAGGTTCTAAAAAGACTCAGAAATTGAAAAGCAAAAATTTTTTTTAGTTGATTTTCAAAAATTCCCATTTACGGTTAATCTGTGTCACCTGTGTGATCACGTGGTTTGAAGGAATTACACGATTTCGTTAACACCCTGTGTAATGCCAAAGGGTGTAACAGTTATAGTACTCTCTCTTATTTAGCTCTTATAGTTGTAAACTTACGATATGTAGGACCCAAGACTGGTTAAGCTAATGAGTGTATTGGAATGGGGTAAGAGGTAAGGTCCTTAGGCGCCCTATGGTCACTGCGACCTGAAAAGATCTATTTTATTAATACACCGCAAGGGTGTGCGTTACCGCAGCAAAATAATGTCGAAAATAGTCATTTAAACCTTATAGATCGTTAGTTGCTCAGCTTCTGTAATTGTTGCGCACATTTTTAAATTTGTTGCACTTATAGTTTTTTAGTTATTTCACAAAAACATTTTTTGCTGGGGTAACGTTACCGCAGCAAAACATTTTTCTTTTTAATGGGAATATTGAAATAAAGACTAGCTATACAGTTAGTTGTCTAGACGACGTAAATGTTGCACCTTATTTTGTATTTGTGATGTCTTCGGCTGCGAAGTTATTCAAGATTTTGCTGGAGTAACGTTTGTGGTTTTGCTGGATCTCTGAAACGGATAAGCGGATTCTGATCATCTTTTGTACACAACTTCTTAGGAATTAGTTTTAATTAGTTGTGCAATAAAACAACCAAAATATTGCACCGTTTAAAGGTTATTCAATTAAATATAAAAACACTTCAATAGGTCCTAACACTCTGAATAAGAGCTCTAAAGACTTGCTTTAAACGTTATTTTGTAGCTTGTAACTGCCTTCAAATGTTTGTGAAATTTCATTAGTATCATGCAAGTCATTAAAAAGTTATGATGATATTCAGTTCTCCATTTTCACAGTCACAATGCGCGCCGAGTTATTTGGCCACTGATAAACCTGTATGTGGATATACAAACTGAATGTTATATCAATTTTCAGTTGCTTAGTTCAGCTTTATACCTGTAAAATTTCAGCGTAGTACATATAATAATTAACGAGATAATAAAATAAAAGTCATTAGGAAGTGCAAGACCGTGGTAACCCGACCAAGTTTAGGTGGTTACAAAAAAGCGACCTCGTAGTACATTATGCTATCTTCTAAAATGTTTAGTATAATACACCTTACAAGTTCGGTACAGACGCGTACAATGTTAAATACACTATCTTTAAAATAAACCTACTATGAAAACGTTATTATTATTATCTTTCGGCTACTTATTAAATAGGTAGGTATCTATTATGTGCACAATTGCACATACTGTGTTTCAACCTTTCAACTTAGAACAGGATGACTTTCGCCATATTGTAAAGATAATAGGGAATATGCATGTAATTCAAAACTCTTTCATTATTTAGATATACATTGTACAGGAGTCAAGAAACAATTTTTTTTTTTACATTTTTAAATTACACTTGTTTATAATTACATGCACATTCCCTGTTAAGTTTAACAAAAAAATACTTTGTGCAAATTAATTATCAAAAATGTTTATTATCGTTAATATCTTGTTAATGTTATTGTCATATGATTATTGTTTATTTACGAGCGTGTAAGTATTAGAAAAGCGTGCATGAAATCACAATTTGGCGCCAAGATATAATTAGGTGAATCGCATAGTAATTTTGTGCAAGAATAAATAAATTTCTTTTTTTTCTATTCTTACTTCTAATAGAATTAAACTAATAAATAAAAGTCAAATCATATAACATTGTCTTGGTTGACTGATGGAGACTGCCTTATGGCATTAAGTCCGCATTATGTACCATAATTGAGCATTGAAGTATAAAATAAATAATAATAATATCAATTCGGATGTTTATATATTTTTTTAACCGACTTCAAAAAGGAGGAGGTTTTCAATTCGGATGTTTATATACAAGGTTAGTCGGAAAGGGGTACTAATCCGCACGCCACTTAAAGTATCACTGATGACGGTAAAATAGAAAAATAAAAGGGGTTGAATTTCGAAAAATCCCTTCTTAGTAGATGCCTACGTTACAAAAGGAACCTACTGTCAAAATGTCAAGTTTCTAGCCCCAGCGGTTTAGGCTCTGCGTTGATAGATCAGTCAGTCACTTAGCTTCTCCTTTTATATACAACGTGTTACATAATTGACCTTAAAAAAGAAAATGTCATAGAATAAAATCAACACTGAAAAGCAATCCTGAAAACATAAAACTAAAGAGTAGATTACCTGGAAAGTTATTTATATTCTTATCTAACCAATATTTTCATTTTTTAAGGGGAATTATGTAACACGTTGTTTATAGATAGATTATCTGATTAATTCGTCATGCAATGGATACCAGAAGATGGACATCGTGGCCAAGGACGGCCTAGAAAAAGCCGGCAGCGTGATGACGCGTTTATGCGGGATTGGCCGGAGAAAGCTGCAGAGGAAAGAGTGGAAGCTTATGGGAAAGATCTTTGCCCAGGACTGGGACAATATAGGTTAAAAAACGAACTGATTATATCTAAAGTACAAAACTACTTTATAGATGTACAGACGATAGCATATCAAGCATAAAGCGAATGCTCCAGGTAGCGCGCAAGACTCAAATTCTCAAGAGTTTTTTGTAATTTGCAGCACAGTATCGGATAGTAGTATCGGATCTACTTTTTGATGGTTTTGATGATTTATGTTGATGGTTTTAAGGAGCATTCACCTTATCCTTGAGATCACCTTTATTCTATCCGGGGCTATCACTATGCAACTGTCACTTGATGTACTTTTGATAGTAAATTGTTAAAAGTAAAACTTTAAGTTAATGCTTCATATTATTATTTTTATCTGTGATTTTTAAATGATACAAATAGGTATTAGTAGGCATAAGTAGGTAGGTATAGTGTGAACTGAAAACATTCATTCTATATCTGTTATTATCTGTGATTGTTATAAATTTTAATTTATATTTTAAACCTCTGCCTCATTGGTCTAGTGGTCGCAAGCGCGACTGCTGAGCGTGAGGTCTTGGGTTCGATCCCCAGATCGAGCAAAGTGTTATTGGGTTTTTACGTGTGGAATTTCTTAGTAGCAGCTCGGAGTCTGGATTTGTGCCCGGTTGATGGCAATAGGCTCGCCCCCTATTATATGGGAATTAAACATAACGGCGATACGTGGGTGTGTTATTATAATACACCTTTGCCCAACCCTTCGGGAAATACAAGGCGTGAAGTTATGTTATGGTTTTATATTTTAAAAGTTAACATTTTTTTTTAAAGTGTAAACTGTGTTATTTATTCATTTAAAAATAATGGAAAATGCCATAAAAGCAAAATTGCTATCTGTTTTTAATTAATTGTTTGTAAGTCCCGGGTGTCGTCCCAGGACGACACCGCCATTGTTTATCTATTGTGACTATAATTACGGTGCTTGAGTAATTAGTCCTTGAGTAATTAGTATTTTAAAAGTTCAATTAAAATAATTATTTTATCTGTAAATAAAAATTCTTTAATAAACATGAAGTTTTTTTAACACTTGTGTACACATCGGTACCAAACTTGTGACACTATCCTACATATTTTAGAAGATAGCATAATGTACTACGAGGTCGCTTTTTGTAACCACCTAAACTTGGTCGGGTTACCACGGTCTTGCACTTCCTAATGACTTTTATTTTATTATCTCGTTAATTATTATATGTACTACGCTGAAATTTTACAGGTATAAAGCTGAACTAAGCAACTGAAAATTGATATAACATTCAGTTTGTATATCCACATACAGGTTTATCAGTGGCCAAATAACTCGGCGCGCATTGTGACTGTGAAAATGGAGAACTGAATATCATCATAACTTTTTAATGACTTGCATGATACTAATGAAATTTCACAAACATTTGAAGGCAGTTACAAGCTACAAAATAACGTTTAAAGCAAGTCTTTAGAGCTCTTATTCAGAGTGTTAGGACCTATTGAAGTGTTTTTATATTTAATTGAATAACCTTTAAACGGTGCAATATTTTGGTTGTTTTATTGCACAACTAATTAAAACTAATTCCTAAGAAGTTGTGTACAAAAGATGATCAGAATCCGCTTATCCGTTTCAGAGATCCAGCAAAACCACAAACGTTACTCCAGCAAAATCTTGAATAACTTCGCAGCCGAAGACATCACAAATACAAAATAAGATGCAACATTTACGTCGTCTAGACAACTAACTGTATAGCTAGTCTTTATTTCAATATTCCCATTAAAAAGAAAAATGTTTTGCTGCGGTAACGTTACCCCAGCAAAAAATGTTTTTGTGAAATAACTAAAAAACTATAAGTGCAACAAATTTAAAAATGTGCGCAACAATTACAAAAGCTGGGCAACTAACGATCTATAAGGTTTAAATGACTATTTTCGACATTATTTTGCTGCGGTAACGCACACCCGCAAGGCTGCTTTTCCACTAGAGATATGTGCGACGAAGTTGTTTCAAACCAGCTAACAGGATCGCTTCATTTTACTAACCTTGACACATGTTTGAAAACCAAGCGATCCTATTGGTGGATATGATACACATCCGTAGCACACATTTCTGTTGGAAAAGCAGCTTAAGAGCGATTACGCACTGCATCCGATACGAATCCGTGAAAATACGTTCCGAAGTAGCCATAGAAATATTTGCATGGTAGTTTACGCACTACATCCGGCATCCGTAATCCGATTTCTATCCGTCATCCGTGAGTCTCCAATTCGGAAGAAATATTGACGGACCTAAGTAGCCGTAGTAATGTTTGTATGAACGCTTTCGCACTACCTCGGATTCAAATCGGGCGCCAAATGGATATGCCAAAGATGGCCCCTGAATTGTTTGAATTTGGATCAGAGATCGGAATAGTGCGTAAGCACAACATCCGAATTCGGTCCGAGATTTTTACTCTAGATCGGTATTTTCACGGATTCGGATCGGATGCAGTGCGTAAAGCAATATCCGAATTCGGTCCGAGTTTTTTATATCCGTATTTTCACGGATTCGGATCGGATGCAGTGTTCTAAGGGTTAAAGTTAAACTGTTCTGTCTCTTCGGAGCTTTAAATATGTTTCCACTAGTTTGGTTGAGATTTCCACAGTTCACAACGAGTTATCATCTGCTCACCGACAACACAACGGATCCTAATGTAACTAAACTATCTAAATTTCATTCAGGTACCTGGACTCTACGAGGCGTTACAAGACAAAGACAGTGGGGTATCATCGATATACGCCCCGGAATACTGCGAGAAAACGTTCAAGGACATCAAGAAGGTCAAAGGGGGTAACGCGATATTCACGTACCCCGACACGCTGCTAAAATGCCCCGGCGCGCCGCAGAAGATCGCCTATCTAGCGGAGTCTTATTTTGCCAGGGTATGTTATGCTCACTTGATAACTGCTTACAGCTTATTTGAGTATGTCTGGCGCATTCTGGCAGACAGCTCAGCTTTCTGTCAGTTTTTTACGTAGGCGTATGTACCAGTTAGGCTAAGTTCACTGTAACTGCACTGCGAGTTCAGTTGCAGTTAGTTTTGATCAAAACAACGCTTTTCGGATTCTTTTCGTACACATATGGCTACACCGTAGGTAAGTTTGGTTGTCGTGCAGTTGACGCGCAGTTCCCGTGTAGCTTACACGCAGTTCAAACATTATAATATTTAGCACAAAAACTTGAACTGTAGCGAATTAGCCTACTGAGCGCAGACGGGGTCTAAAGGTGGCTTCCCAAGGTGCTTGATATCGTGCACCGCGACGCAAGAACTAGCATCGGCGCACCATGGAAAGAGACTCGTCCGTGCTAATGCAGTCGCGTGCGTAGCGGTGCGTCGTATCTTCCGTGAGTTGGTAACTTCAAAGGTGCTGTGCGAGCTTGTACTGAGAGCTGCAGCGATATGTTATCTTTCACTTGACATTTTGGAATGACATAAAAAAACTTAAAAATAAAACGTAAAATAATTATCCTTTAATAAAACTATCAGTTTCAGAAGTCGGTGCATTCAATTTGTTTCAGCGTAGAACACCGACTTCTGAAACTGGTAGTTTTATTAAATGATAATTATTTTACTCCGTTTAGTTTTTTTTGAAGTTGGTTTTTACTTTTTTAAAGTTTTTTTTTATTTTATACTTCTTAGTGCCACAAATTACAATTACAATAGTGTACAAATTCTCAGACCAACACTACAACTAGAACGTCGTCTACATACGATTTGTGTATTATTATGTTTTGTTGATTTTTTCAAAAAGTGCTGATTTTCAATAAAATTTATATGGGACCCCCTCTGAAGTATGGCCTACCAAACAAAAAAAGTATCATCAAAATCCATTCATAATTGGCGGAGATATCGCGTCACAAACAGACAAAAAAAAAACGTTCAGACGAATTGAGAACCTCCTCCTTTTTGAAGTCGGTTAAAAATAGATTCAAATCACGCACCCACACAGACGGACACGCACCGTTGGAAGAGCTTCGGTGCGGTGCGTGGCTGTGCGTGGTATCATCCGTAAAATTACGTACCGTGACAAGCCACCTTTAGATGGAGCACACGAATCCCAGTAGCAAAGATACAGAGGGACTCCCCCTATACCCCTAGCTCTCACATACACACGACGGAACACAGTAAACACTCGTTTTTAAGATATCACTGTTACTATGCAGTTTTGTTACCGGATTTACTTGTTTTTTGTACACAATGGTCACTGTACTGCTCATTTCATACACAAGAGATTGATCAAAACAAATAGCAATCATCAATATAATTATGAGGAATGTTGTAATACACACATTCATTGATGGATTGCCTGTTATCCGGTTATTGTGTCATTTCAACCTTGCTAACAATATGTTAGCGGGTGTGTTTGAATTCATTCATAATTACACCGTATTTTTTACCGATGTTCGCCTTTAGTATTTCGCGTGTATTGTTCTCAATGTCCGAAAACGATCTTTGAGCGAAATAACAGCTCACAACGCGTTATTAAATTCATATTATGGCTCTTATGAAAACATTCACGACGCGTTGTAGCAATCACAGAAACCACATAGCGAAATTCGTGTCGTGGCTATCATGCTATACGACCACAACACGTTGTGGTAATGAAGAAAATCCAAATCGTCGCCCGAGAGTGAAAATCTCGGGAATGCAACAAATAGATGGCCCCCATCAAATAAACGTGCAAGAGCGTTTACACTAATTTGTTTTTGTTTTATTCGATAGGTTTTGGATTTAGGTGTCTATCATAATAAATAAATCGAAATTAATTCCAAACTCTAATTTCAAAAAAACGTTCTTGTAGCTTTAAACGTATTTTTTCCGTACACTCTTGTTTTTTAACCCCGACGTAAAAAGAGGCGTGTACAAGTTTAACGTGTGTATCTATGTATCTGTTTGTCTGTCTGTGGCATCGAAGCTCCTAAGCGGATGAACCGATTTTGTTTTTTATTTTATTTAATTAATTACAATTTTATTTATTTTTGTTTGTAAGGTGACTTAATCGAGAGTGTTCTTAGCTATGATTCAATGAAATCTGTTCAGCCGTTTAAAGATCGTTCCCTGTTTTCACTGTTGGTGCTAGGATTTTTTCTAAAGCACGTTTATTTATTGTTACATGCATAAAAAAGTAGTAACAAATATGTATTTAGCATAAATAAATATTTGTTCTGTGCTAAGATCGAATACTAAGTGCAGAAAGCCATGCGCCGTCGCAAATCGCCCGTAGTCATATAATAATGTGGAGTAACAATTGTTCAATCACTTACAGCATACTGGGAACATTTATCAATTAACAGTATGATGTAATCGTCGCTTGACCAAAAATAGAACATGAACAATATATATAAAAAAAAAAAATGCATGACTTAAAAGAGTTTTCCTCCTGTATTGAATGGAAATAATGTATTTAGAATGAGTTCCATGAATAGGTCTCGGCACTCATTTCATAACACGTCTATTGTTTAAAAAGAGGAAAAAAAAACATATCCTTACTGTACTTGGTTAAATAAACTATACAATATCTGTATTTGTTCGAATATAGTCATTACGGGTAAATGATAAATAAGCTGTCAGCTTCAGACAATATCTTTCCGAATGAATTGTGGTTTTACACCGCAAAGATCGGTGAACCTAAAAGTTTTACGGCCCGAATCGATAACCGATCAATCCGAACTCAACTCTGTTTTTTCCAGAAATTCAATAGTCAAAGTCAAATAGTTTTTATTTCAAGTAGACCAGATATAGAATAGAAGTAACATCAAAAACCTACAATAATATACAGGGTGTTAACGAATTCGTGTAATTCCTTAAAACCACATGATCTACTACTGGTGTAGATAGGCCCCGCACGGGATTTAGCTTGATTAAAAATGAAAAAATAAAATCATTATTTTTTCATGCAGCTTTGTTACCGATCGTATCTAAACCACCTAATAAGGATTCAGTAAAAAACATAAGAATTAATGATTTTGCAAAAAAAAATGTTTTATTTGTGTGAACATTTCGATGCCACGCATAAATTAATGAATGCACGGCGACACGGCTGACAGGCACGACTGACGCGATATCGCTCTTTGCAGTCAGATAACTCAAGGCTCTAAAATTACTCAGAAATTGAAAATCAAGTTTTTCATTTTTGAATTTTTTTTAGTTGATTTTCAAAAATTCCCATTTACGGTTAATCTGTGTCACCTGTGTGATCACGTGGTTTGAAGGAATTACACGAATTCGTTAACACCCTGTATATACATTTTGGATTGAGATGGGTTATTGGTTTCGGCCATTAATAAAATAAGCTGTAAATTTAGCGTTACGGAAATTACTGAATACCCCCAAAACCGTGATCGGCTTGGCCGACTAGTCGGCCGATTAGTCGGCCTTTTTACAACCGACTAATCGGCTAGTCGGCCTAAGTCATAGTCGAAACATCACTCCCTCACTACATGTGCTAATTTAAGTTCAACAAAATCATTAATTTAAAAAATAAATGTTTTTACATAATTTCTACAAGTAGATAGACTAACGCCCTTTCTGCAATCATCGATTCAATTGACCTTTAGTGTTAGGCGGGAGAGTTCCCATTTCTGATTTCTTCTCTTTGGTGTTAACCACTTTCCATCAGTAGGCTAATTCACCTAACTGAAGAAGTTCAGTTGCTGTTAAGTTTCGATCAAAACAACACATTTCGTATTCTCTTAATCGACGATCGCTGTCAGATACGCTCGCATGAACTAAACTGCAGCGTTACTGCAATTTAATCGGTGCGTCATGGAATTACGTGAATTAGCCTACAGCTCCATTAGTTCTTGTGGCGTACAGGTGACAGGGCAGGCGGGGCATGATGTTAAGTGCGCCATAGTTTGCGGAACGGCACCACATTTACACTCCAGGTTTGAGTTATCCGCAAATGTCCACCTGAGCAGGTTTTCCTTGCTTCGACCAACCTGAGTCCGAAGTCTATTTAAAGACTTCCAGGTCAACCAAGACAACTCATGCCCAGGTGGGAGATCCTCGGAAGGGGCAACAAACGGAATGGGTAGAGAAGCCTTATCTCGCCACAACTGGACTCTTGCCTGTGAACGTTCGCCAGTGAGTGGGAGGACACACTGACACACAAGAACTAATGGACGCTACGGATAGTGCTAAACTCATTGCTGAGTTCTAGGCCGACACGGTGTGGATTGTCATCGACACGCTAAGAAGAAGAAGATGGACCGTCAGCTTGTATGCCAACCGATAACATAAAAAAATAAACATGTATAACAATTGAACCTCTTCCCCCGCAGACAGCGGTCCGCTCAAAAACGAACGTCATCTACAACACGTGCTTGCCAGTGATCTTCGGAGTTGAGAAGTATGCCACTGAGCTTCTGAAGGTGGTGAAACGCAAGAACATCTTCGTCAACTACAGTACCATCCTCAAGGAAGTCAGACACGATAAGAAAGAAGCTGTGTTCTACAGCAAACATAATCCCGATAAGGTAAGACGATTTTTAGGATCCGTAGTCAACAACAGTGCCGGCGTAAGGGCCACTGACACCCCGGGCGAAAATATTGTGGCGCCCACTTGAGGGAAGCAATATCAAGTGTTAGTACTCCAACTTCAGACCTTGGCGCCCCCCAGAATTTGTCGCCCTGGGCCATCGCCCTATCACGCCCCCCCTAACGCCGGCACTGGTCAACAAGGAACCCTTATAGTTTCGCAATGTCCGTCCGTCCGTCCGCAGCTTAGCTCAGAGACTCTTAGTACCAGAAAGCTATAATTTGGCACGGATATACATATAAATCACGCCGACAAAGTGGTAAAATAAAATCATGAAAAAATTTTTTTTGAGGGTGCCTCCTGTACATCTAAAGTGGGAATGTTTTTTTTTTCTCGTCTACCCCGTCGTGTGGGGTGTTGTTAGATAGGTCTTCCAAAAATATTATTCCAAAATTTTTGAAATATTAAACTTTATAGTGCTAATTTTTGTTAGGGTCAAGTGTCCCCCCCCCCCCCTGCCAGCTAAACGGCTGGTTTTGGATATGTGAAAAAATTCTCGGTAGTAGTATACACAACGAAGTTAAAAGGAAAACTATCACAGCTAAGTAGACTTTACAAGTTTACGAGTAATAGTCGACCAACCGGAAAAGTAAAAATTTCGTACAAATTCCGTTGAAAAATTACTAAGCCCTCTTCTTAGTCCGCAGTGTGGCCCAACACGCACTTGGCCGGTTTTCTTACAAGCATGACTGATTTATCGGTTTCGCTTCGCTCGCTTGTCGCATGCTAGCCTGATGTTTTATATTTTATTGCAAACACACGTTTTTTTACGTCATAGATGCGGGTAAAATAGGTAAACAATATTTGGTGAGCATTTGCTAAAATTGGTACACAGTTCTTTTTCGACGGAAAGACATCACTAAAATAGTTAGTCAGTCAATAACAAATAATAGTTGTCAGTGCAATATTTGGAACGCAAAGGAGGACGGGCGTTCTAGCTAGGGTTTTCGCGTTCCCGGCCTTTTTGAGTTCCCGGGAATCGGGAAATTTTTCTCATAATTCCCGGGAATTCCCGGGTACCCGGGAATTTTCATGTTTTTTGTATAAATATAGTTCTTCTCGTATATTTCACCATTAAACTTGTGTAAGTACTTTAAACATTTTATATTGATAAATTGTCTAACATACCAATCGACTTTTCTTATTAAAATAAAAAAATCTTACACGTATTTAAAAACAAAATGAAATTCGTTTAATACCTTAAAACCACGTGATCTACTACTGGTGTAGAATGACCGAGCACGGGATATAGCTTGATTAAAAATAAAAAAAAAATCTTGCGGTTGCGATATGTAATCGAAACTTAACCAGCTAATCAGGTGTAAATAAAAAATACATTGCTAAATTAAAATTTTATGCGTTGGAACATTTCGCCGCCACTCATCAATGAATGAAAGCACGGTGATACAGCTGGCTAGCATGACTAGCACGAAATCGCTCTTTGCAGTCGGTTAACTCAGGGCGCAAAAAGGGCTCGAAAATAGAACTTTATTTTTTGAAAATAATCTATTTTGTATTTAATATGAAAACCATTTAGGGTTAATCTGTGAACAGTAGATCACGCTTTTTGAAGGAATTACACGAATTCGTTTACACCCTGTAAGTATATTTTCATTATTAATCTTGAAACGATTACACAATAGTACTGTGTGCGGACATCACGAATCACGATACATTTACCCCATTCTAAGTTCACACCACGCAGTACAATGTCCGTTTCACGCGAGAGAGACAGAAAATGCTCTAAAATCTTCGGAAGCGTGTAGACCTTTCATTTTTCATCGTCATTTCTTCATTTTAAATAATTCCCGGGTACCCGGGGTTCCCGCCAAATGATTCCCGGGTCCTAAAATCTCCAAATTCCCGGGAATTCCCGGTTCCGGGTACCCGGGGCGAAAACCCTAGTTCTAGCCTAGGAACCAATAACAACAAGCGATATATCATTGGAAAGGATTTTTTATGTATTTTAATTATTGTTACGGGCGGCGGCAAGTACCAAATCGCTCTGTGGAAAAAGTTATGACGCAATAAAGCCAGACTTCGTTTATAAAACATAAATATTAATTTTATGTTTATCATCATTTTTTTGAGTTTTATTTGTAAAACTAACATAGTAAAGTACCAAAAAAATAAAATCAGTTACCTAAGTACGAGTTGTACTCGCACACTAAGGGTTCTTTTGTACGTGTATTCCTTTAGCACCTGATGCCTTTATACTTATTGGTTGTCGGTCCAATCTAGCAGCACTAGTAGCATAAGATGAGTGAGAGCGAGTTATGTCAAATCTAAACTTCGAATTCGAACCGGATCTGATGACGATTAAAAAATCTGTTTTTTATCATTTTTTTATTTACAACAGGACATCACTACGTCATACTCCATGTTGCACGTGGCGCCTCCAATGCTCACGCCGGAGTTCCTCCGAACTAACAAGGACCTTGTAGACGAGACCGGCTACTTGAACGTAGACATGTATACGCTGCAGCACAGTAAATACCCCAACATCTACGGCATCGGTGACTGCACCAATACGCCCAACAGTAAAACTGCTGCTGCTATCGGTGAGTCGTTCATTTATTTTTATATTTATTTTTAGGTCGTAGTGGGATGAAGGGTTTTTGTTGCAACAAACAGGTGGTCAAAGAACAGCATATATAATTCATACAGCATAAAAAAATTATTACAGCATAAAACAATTCTTTGGTTTGATATTGAAATGAATATAAAATATGAAAGACCGATGTAAAAAGGATTTTTCATTACTCATACTCAGAAAGTAGGTCTGAAGTTGCCTGAGGAGCGGGTTGAAAGTAATACTTTTCAGCCCTAGGGAGAATCGTTTTCAACTGACAGCTGTCAAATTATAAAAAAAAACTAGTTCTAATTTCACATTTCTCCGCTCAATTACAGCACGATGTAAAATTGTAATAACACCAAGTTAAGTATTAATTAAAGAATACATTTTTTAAATGACTTTATTATAATTTAGTTTCAACTATTTCTATAAAATAACATAGATGTGGGCAAAATATTTACCATTTTTTCAATGATGAAAATGAAAAATAGTGGCTTAATAGCCGGCCGGCCACAGAAAAAAAAAACAAAACAAAATAGGCGGGAAAGCGGCAATCCGATCACTCATTTTTTCTTTACCTAATTCATGTTTTTTTTTACTTTCCTTGTATTCGTAATGAAAAGCTCAGTCTTTACCTCGGGTTAAAGACTTATTTACTTAGTCCCTCGAACTATTGGCGCGGGACTAAATAAGTTACTTTCACCCCTAGGGCAACAATGTACTATTTCATCCCTCATGCTCTGAAAGTGTCTCATTGTTAACCTCAAAAGCGGGCGGCAAGTTTTTTTTTCTTTTGGACTGCTTTATATGGGCATGACTACTAGCAACAATAGCATAAGGGCGACCCTTAGTGAGTCTCGGACCTCGGCTTAGGGCGTTGCTGGCGGGGGATTGGAGGGGAGACAGCTTCATAAGGGCTGAATTATCGGTGTGAATGGGCGGCAACTGCGTCTTTTTTACCTAGGGCAGAAAAGTAGTTTGAAAATCAAACTAAGATTTTCTTTATACTTTGTCTACATATACATGTTTTTTTTAATACTCAGTTTTCCTACTCGATGGCAATGGAACTACTGTGTGCAACTTTATTATTTTATTTTGCGTTACCCTATCTTATATTTTTTCTTCCCGTAGTACTTGATAACTTGGCTCTTTCCTACTTGTAAACTTAGTAATAAAACAGAGACAGACATTTTTCGGCCATACTCAATACTCATATATCTCCACAGCAAAACAATGCTACGTGTTAGAACACAACCTCCTGAGCACGATGAAGAAGGACGACCCTCAGATGAAATACAACGGCTACGGCGCGTGTCCCCTACTGACGTCATACAACACGTGCATACTCGCGGAGTTCGTGTACGGCGGCGTGCCCAGAGAGACGATGCCCTGGGACCAGGTAAATAACGAATTAATCATGGTATAATACTATAACTCCGTCTGGTATTCACTTCCCGCGATGTCCTCGTCGTGTCTACGTCATGATTTGTGATTTAACAACCAATAACAACAAAGTTTGACGACAGAAACCGAAGCTTATTGGTTCATCAGTGGCTATGACGTAGAAGAGTGTAGTCACGTTATCCCTTACCAGAAGCTATCAGAAGCAATTTGACAAGATTTAATGTTTGTAAGGTAGAGTACCTTACAAACACTAAATCTTGTCAAATCTTCTTGTTGTTGTTGGGTGACCTATAATTAAATTTTCTTAAAGAAATGTACTTAGTCTATCTATACAGGGTGTAAGCGAATTCGTGTAATTCCCTCAAACCACAGTATCAATTAATGGTATAGATTAATGGTATAGATTAACCCCGCACGGGATTTAGATTGATTTTTTGTTCCCAATTTTTTTTTTAAGTGATAGAAATTTTCGATGCCTTGCATAAATTAATGAAGGCACGGTGACACAGCTGACGGGCACGACTAGCGTGATATCACTCTGCGCAGTCAGTTAACTTGAGACGCTAAAATTACTGAAATACAGAATACCATGGTTCATTTTTTGAAAACTTTTTTGGTGATTCAGAAAAAACCTATGGAGGGTCAATCAGTGTCACCAGTAAATCACGCGCTTTGAAGGAATTACACGAATTCGTTTACACCATGTATAAATAAAAAATAAATGTTATTCCTTGGTAAGCGTATCACTTGAGAAGGGTTGGACCGATTTGGCAATGTTTTTTTAAATGTTCTTAATAGTCAGGATTAGTTTTTATGGAAAGAAAACTTGGAAAAGTTGCCTGGAAAATTGGAAAATTCGTGAAAAACTGAACGTCATTTTTCTATGGAATTTTTGTATGACAGGTCAATGCCTGTTGGATCAGCTAGTTTGTAATAAAAATCATTTTGTTTCAGTCAAAGGAGAGCAAACTAGCGTTTTACATGAAGAAAGATCTATTCCCTTTCATCTACTGGCACCTCATGCTCAAAGGATACTACCACGGACCCGAAACGATGAGGAAAGTACTGAACCCCTTCAGACAATGATTCTAAACATAACTTTATAATATTGACGCAACGATATCTATGTACCATGTAGTTCTCGCCAAATGTCTTAGCGACCTGAAGCGTATGTCTGCGCAGGAGCCAATGGAGCGCGGGGGGGGGATCACAAGTGTGTGTGTTGGGGGATTATATGAAAGTAGGAGGGATCAGGGGAGTGAGTTTGGCTGGAGACCCTTCAGTTCTCGCCCAGTTACTTAGAAACGGTCTGCAAGGACCGTCCAGAGTAGTCCAAAAAAAAGGCTAGTGAGTGTGTGGGGATAATAGGAGTGTGGGGAGATCACAGGGAGTGTGGGAGCGGGATACCGCCAACGATAATGATGGCCGACGCACATGCATTAGTGTGAGTGCATCGTAAATACGTACACACATACAGACGTCTCGAAGTACAGTTGAGAGTAAAAAAATCTACGAGATTCCCTGCTTCAGTACTTATCGGTACTCAAATTCTAAATATCTATGGAATACCGAATTTGTAACCTCGACCTAGACAATTTGATTTATTTTAGGTTGACAGAAAAGGGTGAATTGATTGCAGTAGGTGTCCAGTACACCTATTGAAGACATCTCGAATGTTGTTGATTATGTTACGGGTAGTCAGAAGCCCGTAAGTCTGTCAACCGATTTAGCCATATGCAGTGTACTCACCTTACCAACAAACGGGATTAGTTTTATACAAAGGTAGGTCAAATTCAACTCATGACGTACGTTCGTTGGCGTTTGCCTTCGTTGGTTAGGTATGTACGCTACATTAGGATATCGGTATAGCCAAGTAATTGAATTGGAAACAGCGCTTCTAGTCACAGCATATAGATATCGTTGTAATTTCTGTTAGTAAGTTAGTAATAATCCTGTAATATTATGTAAAATGTATTAAGAGTACTGCTGTGAGAGCTGTATATATATAAGAGCGAAGAAATAAATAATAATAAAGCTGTATAGTAAATAGAAATATAGTCAACACAAAATGTCCCAATAAATGATGCAAGTCTTGTGAAAACTATTACGATTAGGGTCCAAAACGGGAATTCTGTATAAATACCGGTATTTGAGATTAACCGGTATTTAAGGTTTGTTGTTTTTAGCCTAGCTCTAAAAACAACAATTAATCTTAATAGACAAAAAAGTCACGAATTTTTAAATTTGGATTTTTAGAATTTAATAAATAAATTGTTGCATGTAATCCAGATTATATTAAAGAGAGTTTGTTAAAATAATTGTAAAAGTGAACTGGGTGAAAGTAAACGAGTGGTTAAATTTTGTTTTCAATCTTCTTCTCTCGTGGATGCGCCGGACGTACTTAAGTATCGTCACTCGTGGAGGCTCTTTTCATGCACCCCAAGATGTTTTCAATAAGATGTCATCTTTGGCACTATACAGGCTGTATCCGAATTTGTGTGATTCCTTCAAACCTCGTGGTTTACTGGTGACACAGATTGACCCTGCATGGGTTTCGTTTGGAAGCAACAAAAAAAAATGGTTTTCTTAACGTTATTCATTTTAACGCACCAAGTTATTAATTGACTGCACTTAGTGATACTGCGCTAGTCATGTTTGCCAGCTGTCTTGCTGGAGTTCCATGTATTTATGCGTGGCACTGATATCTTCTATATTATTTAAACCTTATCTGGTGGTTTAGATACGATCACAAAAGAGCAACAAATGAAAAATTAATTTAATTTTTCTTTCGTCAAAATCCCTTGTACTTTTAATTTGTACCAGTAAATAGATCATGGGGTTTTAAGGAATTAAAAGAATTTGTTTACACTCTGTAATCTTAACTCTCCGGCTTCGATGTCTTAACAACACCCTAATTGCAAAATACAATCGCAATCGTAAACTGATAAACGCAACGTCTCGCAAATAGTATTTATTACCATTGCTATGGTATCAGCGCCTGACCACAAGCTATATATTGATACGATATCTATTGCGACGGCGTTACGTAGGGTGAGGTTTACTTAGATAAGTACGAAATTAAACAATTCTAAGCACAAAGTGTTATATGAGTCGTATAGAAATCAAAGATGGCAATCTCTATTTTTGGCACTTTTGAGCTAACGATGCAGAAAATTCAAAAATATTCAATATAAACTGCTTGTTTGACTAATCATGACCAAACATGGCCATATTCATAGCTAAAATAAATAAATATTAGCCTGTAACTGTCCCACTGCTGGGCAAAGGCTCTTCTCATACAGATTTGGAACGAGCATTGATCATCACGCTTGCTCACTGCGGGTTGACGATATCAGAACATTAAGTCCAGGTTTCCTCACGATGTTTTCCTTCACCGTATGTCAGTGGCGTCTCAGATTAACTAAAAAAATACATATGACACTGAAAAAGTCACATTAGTACATGCCTGGGTTTGAACCCGCAACCCCGTGCTTAACGACCGGGTCTGTAACTTCCGGGCCACCACGATTCTTTGCTAAATCGACACAAAATCTCGATTTAGTCTAAAGATAGCAATCTTCCATTAGGGCAGAGTTGTTTAATTTTATTTTTTTTCGTTTGTTCAAAAGTTGCTAAAAGTGAGCCACCTTTGATTTTACATGACTCCATATGTCAGTAAGGGTCAATTCATACTAGCGCAGAGTCGAAGCGCATCGAAGCGTTAATTTAAAACTTAACATAGCAAATTCACCCTTATCTGCACAACGTAATGCACATATTTCTTCTGAGATTAAAAGAAGACGCGCGAATTCGCGCGTCAGAGCACGACCAACGCTGATTGGTGCGCGCGCGTCGTCAGTCGGAATCGGAAACTAATCTGTGTCGGAGTTTGATCACTGGAGCAGTATGTAAAAGAGTGCGAATGTGCACGAATTCACGCGAATAAGCGCGTATTCTTGCAACTTCGCTTTAATTGTAAAGAATTGACGCTTCGATGCGCTTCGACTCTGCGCTAATATGAATTGACCCTAAATAAGTTTTCCCTCAATTTATATATTTTTATGTTGTAAGCATAGCAATGTTAATGAATTGTGAATTCTTTGTTTATATTGTCAATTAGAATTGGTTTATGTAAAATATGCATGTTTATATGTAAATAATGAACTATTATGTACATCTGTTATATTGTTATTTAAATGTTATACAATTTTTTAACTAATATGTTATTGTTTTATTTGATTTTTTGAGAAAAACAAACGCAGAAAGAAGACAAACTTAGGTATTATGCTCTGTTTTTAATACAAGAAGTAATTTTATATTTTTTAAGAAATGTTTAAATGCAAGGTTAGTCAGAAAGGGTATGTGTACAAATAAACATAGGTAAAGGCTCATTCACACGGGTTCCGTCATTGACGATTCGTCATAAAACACGATACGTCATGACGGATGGACGTTTACATTGCATACGGAATCGTGTTTTATCACGATTCGGCAAAATATCCGAATTGATGTTCACATTCGTTTCGTGATTCTTAGTCTTGGATAAACTATCGAACACGATGGACCCGCCACAAAAAAATCACGATTCCTGTTTTTTGACGAACGTGTTTTTTAATAGACGATACTTACTTGTCTGACATTTTTCACGATTCGTGATGCGTGTGAACACGGGCATTTAAAAAGAATAGCCGCCGTAAAAAAAAAAACGAATCGTCTTCGTATGAATGAGCACTAAGTAAAAAAGGAGATTGTTTCATGGACTTGTGGAGAAACTATATGCCTTGTTCCTCCAACCAAAGGGAGGATCCTCCAACCAGGCGGAGTCTTGTGCCTGGCGGGCTACTGCCTAACAGTTGATGTTGGGAGGTTGTAATATACTATCTGCGTGTTAAATCTTGATGTCGCGATGTAGGCTTGAATAGTTCGCATGTGGCGTGGATAGATGCCGCCACAGACTTACATTTCCATTACGAAAAATAACATCTCTTAATAATATGAATTGAAGTCGCTTTTCGCGTCTGTCTGTTTGTCCGCTTACTTTTTCTAGACTACTCAATGGATTTTGATGCGGTTTTCACCTTGATTTAGGTAATTTCTCCCGGAATGCTTTAAGCTATAAAACGTACCCGAGCGACGCAGGGGCGGGTCGCTAGTTACTTATAAAAAAAAAACATAAATGATGCGTCTGTACTCCCGCTAAACATAAACCCCCTTATTACAAAATAGGGTCTAAGAAAAACCCAGGTTTTAAAATAGCCCCGTCTCTTTTTGTTATATGACATAAGAAAGTGATGGGTATATTTTAAACCTGGGTTTGCCTTAGTCTTGGTTTAAACCATCTTTTGTAATAAGGGGGAAAAAGTTTATCATATTGGATACTTAGAATCTAGTCTAAGCCATAAACCTAGTACGGTAAACAAATTCTATATAAAATCATGACAAAATTATATTTGCAAATATTTATGCAAAATATTTAATTTATCATAATAATGGGCTTTCAAGTGCCTATTACAGTAGCCTGTAATGGCCACGGTTACACAGACCAAAACAAAATCTAGTTGGCTACTTAATCAAAATCATAAAGTGAAAATGTCGAAATGATTATTTTTTACAAAAGCTTATATCAAGTGTAACAAATGAGTGTTGTCTGCAAGCGGCTCGCTCCGTACACTAAACATGCGGTCAGATGGCACTGGGCTACGAAGAAAACATACAAGTGAGTACCAGGGTATACCTATGGAATAGATGCATTTCTTCACATAGGTACCTAAAGAGAACAGTCACTTCCATATGAACAAGTGGTGGCGTCAGAACCGAGATTAAGGGTGATCGCAGACGTCAGACTTTTGTAGGCCAGACTCAAGAATGTATTATATTTATAGGGCCGACTTTTTGTAAGACGGGCGCATTGGTAGTATGGGTTTGAAATATTGTATTCTCTCCTGATAAAAAGTCAGCCACTGATTGTTTGACGTGTGTGAACGTTCTAATGAACATACTGACGCAGTTCTCATAATTATTTTACTGGTTCGGTGTCCGGGTTCCGATTTTTTTTAACCTCTCTCGACCTAAATATTTCAGAAAGAATATCCCAGCCAGTGTGTCACTGAATATGTTTGGTTTGTAATCATTTAGGTCATCGATTAGCACTACAAGTTGCAGAAAAGGCCTCGAAATCGCGTTTTTAAAAATGGCGATGTTGTAGGTTTGCAAGAGTGTTCTATACTCTTTCAGTTGGATTAGCGATCACAATGAATATTCCTACTTATGATAAAATCTTTTAAAAATTAATAGTTAAAGCAATGGTGCGTAATTTCAGTCTGAAATTAGCAACCGGATATGACTCTTGGTATTTGAGTTCCTGAGACAATTTGGAAACTTTTTTGTCTAGTTCCTCATAACCTCAAAACCAAAATGGACGGAATTGGAGAAAAAGGGTGAGAGGGTCAAAATGTAAAAAAAAAATGCTTTGAAACCGAATGGAAAGGCGGTAGCGCGGTAGCATTAAAGTATATAGGTACGCGTGAGTACATAATATACATAATAAAGTATATAGTGAGTACTAGTGTCCGACCGAAACAGGATTTTTAGCCGAAACAGAAACCGAAACCGAATCTTCGGCGCCAGTCTCAGTTTCGGCCGAAACCGAAACCGAAACCGAACCTTATTTAGACACGTAAAAAAAATTATTCTATTGTACAAGGTGGGGCAAAAGTCAATCACCCAATGTTGTTTTGCTGTAATTTTTTTTTTAGGAATGAAAATGTTTGGTTCTGTTTGTGGATTATGTTTATTTAATGTATTATATTTTTTTCCATCAAGTCGAGAAAATGATATCGGTCAAATGGCCGCCATCAGAATTGATACCATACGGGCTCGTTTTATGGCAGTTTCTATTACTTGTGTCAGAACTTCCGGCGATAGGTTCTCGCATTCCCGTCGGATATTCTCTTTAAGGACTTCAAGAGTCTTGTTTACATAAACCCGGGAATTCAAGTAACCCCACAAAAAAAAGTCTGGAGCGGTCAAATCGGGTGATCTGGCCGGCCAGTGTAAATCGCCAAAGCGAGAGATTAGACGCCGCGGAAATGCTTCCTTCGGAATATCGGTTGTGGCTTGTGCAGTGTGCGCCGTTGCTTCGTCCTGTTGGAACCACATGTCCTCCAGTCCCAATTCATCCAAATGAGGAAGGAAAAAGTTGTTGATCATGGCTCTGTAGCGCTCGCCGTCCACAGTAATGGTAGGGGCAGCGAAGTTCTCGAAAAAAATAATGGAAAATGCCATAAAACGAGCCCATATCCGGTCAAGCCGGTCATCAATTCTGACGGTGGCCACTTGACCGATATCACTTTCTCGACTTGATGGAAAAAAAATCTTATGAATTAAATAAACACAATCCACAAGAAGAACCAAACATATTCATTCTCAAAAAAAAATACAGCAAAATAACATCGAGTGATTACTTTTGTCCCACCTTGTACAGTGAAATCTAGTATCTTTTTACACATTTACAGACAGTTTTCTCGTGTTAAATGAAATGAAAGACAGTAATGGAAAACTGTAACGAAAATAGTTATTCATTTATGGTATACTATATTAACAATATAAAATCAAAAAAAAGGTTAGTCTTTTTGTCAAAAATCAACACATAAACGTAAAGTACAGACTTCTTAATTGAGTATTTGTAATCAATGTCGTAAAGATTAATTTATTGACATTGAGATCTTGTATTTGATACTTGGTTGTCAAAGAATTATTTACCTAATTATCAGTATCAACAAAAATTACAATAAATTGTACTAAATTCGGTAAACTTTATCAAAAATCAACATACAAAATCACAAACACAACACAACCACGCCGCACGCCGACCGGCGAACTCAGCTGGCAACCACACACGAGTCCCGAACACAGCCGAAGTTAGCCGGAAGACGCGTGACAATTCACGAACACTGAGTTTCGGCGCGGCCGAACTTTCGGCTGATTTTTGGCCGAAACCGAAACTGTGGCCGAAACAATATTTTTTGGCCGAAACTGGCCGAAACCGAAACCGAAACCGAACCTTCGGTCGGACACTAGTGAGTACTATTGTTTAAAAAAATTGTCATCCGATACGTAGGTACAGTCGGTAGTAACTCTGTATGAGCGAACGGATTTTTTTTAAATCGAAAAATATTAATCGTGAAGCAACCGGTTGCGCCTTTGAGGAAAATTCTTATTTTTGTGTAGAGATGCTATAAAAAAATTGTCATCCGGTTCTGCTAAACAGATTTTGAGAAATTAAAGGTGTTGAAAGTGGTGAAAATTTTCGATTTTTCACTCGCTTTTTTCAAAAATCATAAAAAAATTGTTAATTTTTTTTTAAAAAAAATTGTTATTTTTTTTTAAAACGGATGACATTTTTTACATGTTCTCAGAGGGTCCAACTATGATATGTATGTCATCCGTTTTTATAACATTTAACCCCATTTTTCAACCTTTTTGTAGACTCGTAGTCCATAAGTACGTACCTATTCTAAGTCAATGGTACTACAAGTAGAAAACATGGGACCTTAGGGTAGGGTTGCCATCTCTGCAACCCAGCGCAGGGCACGCCGCAATAGCGGCGGTAAGACCCGTAATGGAGGAGTGGCTGGAGAGGCGGCACGGCGCCCTCAGCTTCCGGCTGACGCACCGTGCTCTCGGGACATGGTTGTTTCGGGAAGTACCTGTGTCGCATAGGCCGGGAGCAGACGCGCGGATGTCACCACTGCGTCGACTGCCCCGAGGACACGGCGCTGCACACGCTGCAGGCGTGTCCTGCGCGGGCGACGCAGCGCCGCGAACTAGTCGCGGCAGTCGGTGGTGACCTCTCGCTTCCGGTCGTGGTTCTGTCCATGGTCGGGAGCGAGACTGCGTGGGAAGCCGTCGCCTCCTTTTGCGAGGAGGTGATGGCGACCAAGGAGGGAGCGGAGAGGGAGAGAGAGGCGACTGCCACTCTCCCTTCCCGCGCCAGACGCACCGGGCGCCGCCGGAGGGCGCGAGACGATCTCCGGCCACCCTAGTGTGTGGCCTGCGGGCGGCGGGTTAGGGGACCCGTCGCCCGACCAGTAACAGGCCCGAGAAGGCGGCGCGCCGTGTTCCACGCGCGCCTCTCAGGAGGACGTGGGGCAAAGGGGTAAAGCCCCACAGAAGGAGAGGTCCGCCAGGCGCTGGCGGACCGAGGCCTGCCGGGGTCGCGGTGCATGCAGCTGCGAATCCCGTGACCTTGGCCACAGGTCAGGAGAAGGAACACCGTGGGTTTTTAGCCGGTAAGAGTCCGGCATAACCCTTCGCCTTCCCGGGGCGGAGGGTATCCATGAGGATTTTCCCACGAGAAAAAAAAAAAAAAAAAAAAAAAAAAAAAAAAAAAAAAAAAAAAAAGGGTTGCCATCTCTAAAATTTGTCAACCAGGACAAGACCCGTGAAAACCCCGGATTTTAGAGCCCAGAACCCGGACAAGTCAACAGGTTTTTTAAACATAGTCAGTGTAATAAAATACAGTTGTTTAGAGAGTCGGTTCGTCGGTTGATCGCGGCGTGCGGGCGCAGTGCGATTGTCTAAAAACTTTAAATTTTTAAACCCGGACTACAAATGTAGCCCCGCCCGGACGCTCCCCGGATGCCCTCTAAACTAGGACAAATCCGGGAAAACCCGGACGGATGGCAACCCTACCTTAGGGCTTAGGGTAACTCAATTGCAATACGATGTTATCTCGGAAAACAAATATGTTACAATGTGTACCAGATGTAAGCTGCTAGTAGTTGGGGGCGGTACCGGCGGCTGCAGCGTCGTTGCACGCTTCGCCCGCCGAATGAAGAAGAGCTGCATCATTATGCTGGAACCATCGAAGGTAAAATACTTACAAATAGGTACTCACGCCAGTGGCGTAGCTTGGTCTAGAAATCCCTGTATGTAAATTTGTTGGGGGTCCTTCTACCCGACTGTGGCGAAGCCCAAATAGAGGATAACATCTTTCACAAAAGAAATAAAACGCTTGCATTGAATTATATTTAGTCTATGGTTGTATGATATGAAGTGTCTGGGGTGTGCTGAGTTTAGAGTTTGGGGTACGGCCTAAGGCCTCGTTTACGGAGACGCGGTGCGTCACGCGTCGCGTGCGACATGACGTCTCGCGGCTCGTCGGACGCTCTTTCAGTTTACAGACAGGCGGCGCGTGCAGCGGCCCGCATCATCACACGCGCAAACACAAACATAAAGCAATGTACGATGTTGTTTATGAAGATGCGGGGCGTGCGACGCCGCCGCGGGCCACGTTTTACCGTGAACGGAGAATTGCAGGAATAGCTGGTCGCAACGCTGCGTGAGCCGCCGCGATAAACGTCGCTTGCGACACGGCGATGCCATCCGCGGGCTCCGCCTGAATTTCAAGCAAACGCGCGTAAAATCGCTTCTCCGTAAACGCTCTCATACAATGAATGCCATATGTTTGAATTAAGTGCGGGCCGCGTCGCCCAACGCGACGCGCGACGTCCCGCGTCTCCGTAAACGAGGCCTAAGAGCTTGAGTGACAACATTTTACGAATTTTTGCTTACACACGTCGGTGCCCCTGCAGCCCGGGGCCCCCGTATCATTGATAGGGCGGTAGCTACGCCCCTGACTCACGCCTGTCATCTCCGAAGGGATAGACAGAGGTGTTCTCCTATAAATAACCAGGTGTGTGTACACAATGTTTCGCCGTTCTATTGAGTCCCATATAATAGGTGGCGAGCTTATTGCCATTTTCCGGCGATCGATTTCGATGTTGGGTGTAGTCAACCCGCACCAGGCCACCGCAACGTGGTTGACTAAAGCCTAAGCCTGTGTGCTGCAGTGGGTGGGACAATAATCGGCTGATTATTCTTATGGGAGTGTGTCCTACATTTTTTAGGGGACGGGCTAGACCATCCCATAAAAGTTCCTCACCGCACGCTGCGAATAGAGCCGTGTTGTAATATAAGGCCCGGACTCCACCAAAGCGGAGATGTCACGTAAACAACCAATACGAACACACAACCAAACACAGTACGCTTGGTGGTATAGGCACAGAATAAATAGGTATAGGTATAGGTACGGTCCGTCAGGCTAGCTACGACCCTCACATTAAAGTCCGGTGCCATTAGCAGTTTACTAGGTGTTCTGTCGTGTGTACGTGAGAGAGCCTTATTGTGTGCTCCATCTTAAACCTTGTCTGCGCTTACCATCTAGTGCGGCTAGGGTCAAACACGACGAAAACAAATAATAAATTAAAAAATAAATAAAACAATCAAAAGGCACCCGCTTGAAAGCGAATTAAAAAATAAGAACGTAGGTAGAACGGTAGGTGAATTTTTTTTTGTTTCTCCCTTCTTTTCGTATTTCACTGGCGCCATTTTGATTTTATAAAAACAAAGCCCAGCTCAGATGAATCGATAAACACCTCATTCATTAAAATCCATCCGGCCGTGCGGATGCTTCGAGGGTATAAAGAATTCCACATACATAGATAGGCGTGAAAAATATAACCCTGTCTTTGCTGTCGCGCAGTCGCTCGGGTAAAAAAAGGCAAACACGTCATCAACACGAAAATTAAGTACATCTCGGTGTTAACTTTTCAGATACATTATTACCAGTCCGGCTTCACACTAGTGGGAGCAGGTATAAGAACGCTGAACCAGACACACAGGCCGCTCTGTAACATCCTGCCCCGTGGCATCACGTGGCTCCACGACAGCGCCGAAGACTTCGACCCTTGCGAAAACCTGGTGTACACCAGGAACGGTGACAAAATATTCTACGAATTCATGGTCGTTGCTGTGGGCATGAATAATGATTATGATAAGGTAATTAGGTACATTCGTTTAGTACCTAATGCAGCGTACAGTAGCCAACAAACGCTCAACAAACGTTCGTCAATTGGTAAATTTGATCAAACTTTGTGTTGACCGAACCCGGTTTCGTTCGCTTTTAGCTGTATTGAGCCCCGTTCATTCAACGTAATATGATCCTTTTCGAGAATTGCGTCGGGAACGTACTTGTGTTACCTCCGATTCCACAAGGTTGTATTTCAAAGCAAGTTGCATATGAATCATCCTGTCCACTTGAATAAGTCAGGGCAACGATTCCACGAGAACGATTCCAGGAAAATGATAGGTATACTTAAGTAGTGGGCGGTGCACTACATATTTTAAAATATTAATAAAGTTTATTGAGGAAAATGTATAGTTTTCGTTGTTATTATTATGATAATTTTGATTTATGTGCCCAAAATTATTGCTGTGCTCTCCAAAAAGTACCTACTTACCAACAGCTATGGCCCGCGTCTTTCTTTTCGTTTTCTATCTTCATAGAAACAGTTTTTTGCTTAATAAGCATATTTACTTAGTTATGAAGAAACTGGTCGTGATTTTATTACTCTCTTTACTGTAGGTCTTTCCTACCGCCTTCTAAAAGTGAAGACATTGTCTTTTTCAAAAATATTCCTTTAATCGTAATGACTGAACACAGCAATCACTACCTACCTAACCTCATTATTCCTCGTATGCTCAGATCCCAGGTCTAAAAAAAGCTCTGGATGACCCTCGATGCCCTGTCTCAACCGTCTACTCCCGTGACTACTGCACAAAGACTTGGAGAAACATACAAAAGTTCACTGGAGGAAATGCGCTGTTCACCTTCCCATTTATCGCCGGCAAGTGCCCCGGAGCAGCCATGAAGATCATGTTCCTTGCTCAGGATTATTGGAGAAAGGTAAGTTCGGATAATTTCGAGGCTAGAAATTTGTCTAGGGTGACATAGATACACAGGTAACAAAATAAGCATCTAAGCTGGACCGAAAGAAGCTAACAGATTGCGTTAACCTGGGGTTACCAAGTTGTTTGCCTTTCGAAAGAAATATTACTAACTAGCTTTTGCCTGCGGCTTCGCTCGCGTTAATTTATAATAAAAAAAAACTCTTAACACACTGCTAAAGTGTCTTTAATAACTAATTTTTTGATAATAAAATATAGCCTATAGCACTCAGGGATAACGTAGCTTCCTATTGGTGAAAGAATTTTTGATTTATTCCATTCTAATACCAAAAACTAATACCACTGGTATTTGTTTCAACTCATATTTTTTTTCTATTCCGAACCGATACCATTGTTTAAACTAATACCAAAACAAGTTCAAAGATATAAGGTACAGTCAGTAAAAATGCTTTGTATGTAAATATAAGACCTTTAATTGAAAAAAAAAACAGATAACTCCAAAAAAATCAAATTTTGTTAGCAAACGTCTTGTTCAATGATAAAATATCACTTAAATAATCAACTTTAATATAATTTTAGTTCCTCTCTATACCTGTATAATATTTTTTTTGCAAAAACATCAAACAGGAAGAATTTACTTACAATCTAAAAATTACAAAATATCTCAAAAAATTAACTCTTAATTTATATTGAAATTTATCTGACATAGTTATTATTAGACAGGTAGGTACGTAATTATTCACGTCTACCTATCTCATAACAACTATGTCAGGTAAATTTTTAACAAAAATAAATCACTTTTTATCTAACAATTGTAAAATATCACAGAAAATCAACTTTTTGTATAATCTAATCAGTCATTCATCACCTACATAGCAATGAATCAGCATTTTTTTTTGCAATAATATCTAATATGAAAAATTCACTTTAAATCTAACAATTATAAAATATCACAGAAAATCAACTTTTTGTATAATCAAATCAGTCATTCATCACTTACATAGCAATGAATCAGCAATTTTTTTTGCAATGAATTCTAACCTTAAGGCCTCTACACACCAAAGCCGCCGGCCCGGCGGCTTCACCCGGCAGGTTATTGCCAGCGGGTTATTGCGTCCAACTAAGCGAGCGAACATGACGCAAAACAATTAGTGAGGTCCGCCAGGCTTGTTTTGCATCATGTTCGCTCTCTTAGTTGACCGCAATAACCCGCTGGCAATAACCTGCCGGGTGAAGCCGCCGGGCCGGCGGCTTTGGTGTGTAGAGGCCTTTACCTAACAATTGTAAAATTTCACAGAAAATCAACTTTTTGTTTAATCAAATCAGTCATTCTTCACCTATATAGCAATGAATCAGCAATTTTTTTTTGCAAAAACGTCATATATGAATAATTCACTTATAATCTAAGAATTATAAAATATCACAGAAAATCAACTATTAGTATAATCAGCTAAATGACGTGTAAATAATTTCTTATATTTCAACAATTAGTAGCTAAACCCTTAATTTTTCTAAGCAGTGACCTACGGAGATTTTGTTTTTGAGGAGTTGGTCAGTTACGTCTGTCATCCACGAATTTTTCATAATAATTGTCTGTGCACATCGTTTTGCGGGGGGTGCGTTTGATTTATATTGAGTAACAACCACTGTTTGTAAATCTGCGTCCTCTTTCAGCACGTTCAGAAGCTGATATAAATTAGCATTCTTTGGCACAGCCGAGTTTAATTTCTTATGCCAAGATTCTACGGCATTTGTGGTTCGATGGCGTTCACCATGAACGCACCAAATGTCTACAAAACTCTCGTTCTCTAGCCATTGTGACACCATGTAGTCATTAAATGTTTGAATGGCGTCAGTATCAGGACAGTCTTCCATTATGTAGCACCATCCTTCTGATATGAATTTACGAGGAAGTAAAGGCAGTAAAGCTGAAAGTCTTACATGTCTTTGGGTGATAGCATCTTTTGTCAGATCCAACTGTTTTGCTTTTTTCCATACAGTTTTGGAATAATGAAAGTAGCATCCTTTAATCACAACTGACGGAAAAACAATTGTAATGGCGTTCATTGCGGCTAGTTCAAAATCTGTTAAAAATTTTACGGGTTCCCACCCAGGAATGTTTTGTTTCAAAATTTCAAATAATTTTTTGTATGTTTCTTCTGTTTTTTTGTTAAGTAAAACATAAATAAGAGGAACTATACGAGTGTGATCTTCGTCACTTCCCAGATCTCCGTGGATAGTATATAACTGCACAAAAGGCTCAGGGGTGCAATCGAATGTTCCGTCGCTTTCAAAAAATTTAATGCTCGGAATTTTCTCTAGTTGATTTGGACTGTCCTCCAAGATTATTATTCGGGTATTGGAAGACTCATCTTTATAATCGTAAAACAAAAAATCTCTAAATTGTAATGGAACTTCTACTTCATCAATTGATTTACATTTAATTTTTTTTACACCAGCTGCGTTGTTTCTTGCATAATACAATTTTGATTTGATGTTTGCAAACGATGGGATATTTCTCACCAAATCTGATTCAGTAGCGCAGAATTGTGATTTGAATTTGTTATATATGTTTGGTATTGGGGCGAAATCAGACTTCATCACTTTATCTCTTAAATCATCCAGCTTTTTTGCCATTACATTTTTGAATTCATCGGGCTCGCAGCTATGATTTTTCTCATTGGAAATATTGCCATCCTGTGAGGACAACAAAATAGCTTTAGCAAAATAGTTTTCGGATAAAAATACATATTGAAAGATGGAACACTAACTGTCTTATTCATAATATAACGCTTACCGAAGGTATAAACCTTCATTAGTTAAAACATGTTTTAAGGTGGATGCTCCAGGGTGGCCCGCAAAATTCAAATTATCGTAAGTTTTTTGCAATTTGCAGCTCAGTATGGGATAGTATGGTAAATAGAAACTAAATTCGCGGTACTGGCATGTATGTATTTATATCATTATATTAGTTAAATTGATCAATGTAACCCACTAAGTTAAAATTTATATTAAACGTAAAGTTATTATTAAAATGGCACATTTTCTCTTTTCTCTAAGTTAGACAATTATATTGAAGGTTTTAATAAGTGTAATTGTGTAAATACATACATGCCAGTACCGCGAATTTAGTTTCTATTAATAAAATATCCGATACTCAGCTGCAAATTGCAAAAAACGTACGGAAATTTGAATTTCGCGGGCTACCCTGGAGCATTCACCTTAAGCCTACCGAACGTTCGATAAAAATTCTTATTCATAATCGTTTCTTAGAGCTCCCATAACTAAACGCCACTATCGTACACAATGTTGCCATTTTGTAGAAAAATATGCGATTTTAGTCGATTTTAACGTTGTTTGCCTCTGGTCACAGAAAATTTGTCTATGCATTTTTAAACACTGTCATAAAAAACGTACACCAAGGTAAAGGAGGGAATAGTTTGAACTACCTAGTCTTTTGAACAATTTGTTGAATTTGTTATCATGCAATCTGGGAAAAAGCGGCAAAGGCCGTTGCCGTTAATACTTGTAATTCTGGTGAAGTACCACACCACCGACTAAATTAATTATAAAAGCAGCCGTTTCTTTGGAAAAACTGTACCATTTACGAAATTCTTCGTCATCCAGATAAAATGCATCGAATCTCTGCTAATACAATTTTATACGCGAACAACCACAATGCTATGTAGGGATTTTAAAGTAGGTATTTTAATACTAACTGACTGACATTGTAAACCGAACGTCAAACACGAAACAACTGATCGATGTCGGCCATTTGTTTCCCTTTTTTTTTGTTTATCTAGTGTTTTTTTTTTACTCTTGCTATTCCAATTCACTTTTGACAATGGCAGAATTGTCGACAACGGCATCGGTACTAATTGCCATTTAAAGAAATAGAATAGAATTGATGTCGGCCATTTTATTGTTAACGAACGTTTAAAGAAGGGTCATGGCTTCTTTAAATCAAATTAACTTTAATGGAGAAATAAAGAGTGTTTTTACCTCTAAAATACGATTATGAATACCATTTTTTTAACAAGCTTCCTACAAAGGCCTTATAAAGCTCCACTAATCCATTATAAATAAGCCAGTTAAACTCTATGTAAGAAGTTGGTAACATACCTTTATCTGTAAAGATCCACTGCACTCTTTAACATTCACACATCTCCAATGGGTCCATCCATTTTTATTTTCCCTTTTTTTTGTGTACTGGTAACCAGCTCTCATTAAAACCAAGCCACCATTTCTTGTTATGAAAGTCAAGCTTCCTGTTTTTCCCGAAGATGTTGAGGGCTGATTATCAGCTTCCTCAGACATATCTAAAAAAAAATATATATTGTATGTAACTTTTACATTTGATTGGATTATGATAAAAAAATCAAATAATAGGTATTTTAAATAACACTAATTTTAATAAAGAGAAGTAAATTATACAAAAGAACAAATTAATATACTCACTTAATAAATAAAAATCACTGTCACTCTGATACCAATACGCCACCGCCACCGCACGGAAATGTACTGAGGAATTTATGTAGATAAAATTTCTCTCCGAGTCAAAGCACAACATTCCAGTCACACTTGACTCTGATTGGTTGTTTCGAATTTTGGAACAATAGAGCAAACTCACCCTTTCTCGCAGGTAAAAAAAATAGCAAGATGATTCACTAAAACTACTCTTACCTATGCTAACCTTTGTAAAAATATTGGAGTGAAGTGAATTTGGAAAGTTTTAAGCATTATATTACGATTACATAAAAATATTGAAAAACAAATTTACTTTGATTAGGTTTGACTGCGCTGACTGTACCAAATTCAAGTTGTTGGTATTCGTTCGTACATTAAATTAAATTATTTAAAAAGTGGTATCCGTTCGGAATAGAAAAAAAATAAGAGTTGAATCAAATACCAGTGGTATTAGTTTTTGGTATTAGAATGGAATAAATCGAATTTTTGGAATCGGATGAGTAGTTTCGGAGATTACCTCCTACATACAAACAAACAAACAAATTCTACCTCTTTATAATTTTAGTATAGAAGTATAGATTTACCTCTCGATTCAGAACTTTACAATAAATAAATTGTCTATCGATTCGGTTTATGGACGAGAAGAACGAGAAAACAAACCGAATCGATCGATAACTGAGTTATCGTACGGTTCTGGGGGTCTACTCCCTAAGCACGAAGTCAGTGGTTTCGGCCTTAGTTACGTGCGTTTCCTACTCCCTATCACCTACGGACATACGATTATTTCAGGGCCCGAACTAAGAATGAATGACAACACGATTTGACAGTTGTCCCTACTACCGATGTGTTTTTGCCCTTCCGAAAAGTTGAACTTGACACTTGTTTTGTTCACTTCTACGTTTCGGGCTACTTTCGGACGGGCGACTAACTTCGTTGACGGACTTAGGGAGTAGGCCCCCTGAACGCAAGCATTTGAGCTCATGTATTAAAGCGCATGCTCAATGTACAAGTACCTACGTATACTCTCACGCATATTTTTGGGATGCCTGGCTAGTGTTGGACTCGACCGAAAACAAGCATCTGAAAAACCCCTACGTAGAAATTTCCCAATACTTAGTAAATTTTTAGTCACAAAATTTATATTAGGTATAGTCTGGACTGATGAAACATTATCGTAAGGAAAGCCGCAAAGTCTAAAGGTTGGTTGCATACATTAAGTAAATAAGTGAGTACGTGACTGACAGTATGGGACTCATCATTTCCTATGTTGGGAATGATCTAATGGAAGTTTTACAGTAAATATTTACAACATGCTTTCTATTGCTGGACTTCCCAGAACGGCGGGATAGGTTTAAGTACCTACAAATCAAAATGAGCTGTAATTCAAGGAAAAATGCTAACCTTCTCATGGGTGTGTCTGTTGCAAAGGGTAATAGTGTCCACCTGGATAGGTAATATTAAAGATCACAATCAGTGAACGTTCGTTTCAAGTTTCTATTAGAATGATTGTAGATGGCCCTTTGCGACCTTTTCTGTGGAAACGGGCTGTTATTGGCGAGACCTGGTAGGTCTCCAGCCAATACGGGGGACGTAAAATACTTAACCTAAGCTAACTACTTATACTACACTAACGTCATGACTACTAGCAACAACAGCACTAAGGGCGACCCCTAGTGGGACTCGGACCACGACTTAGGGTGTTGCTAGCGGGAGATTGGGAGGGAGACAGCTTGATGAGGGCTGAATTAGGCTAAGCGTATGCTGAGACGCAGGTGACGCAGCGCAGCATAGTACAGATTTTGCCGCGCAGGGCAGGCTAGGCAGACATAGGCCACGACCGCACGCTGCGACGCAGCTCGAAGACACATTCGAATTTTAACTAGTACAAAGAATAGACGCGTTCGAGTTGACGAACGTTTTTTTTTAATAGTTGTATGATTAGTATCATACAAACGAGGTTCACAACGCACTAATTCAAATAAATGTTCTGTCATTGCAATAAAATTCGAATTAGCGGTAAAAAACAAAAACATGTCGACATGCACGCATCGCGCAGAAATCTGGGGCCCAATTCTCCTAAAATAAATTGTTGCCAAAGCAATCGAACCACAACATTCAGTCAGTTTTTGTTTTCGAAAACTTTCAAAATTATTGATTTTGTTTTTTGTGTCAAACAATTAGATAGCTTTTTAAATTGAGAACTGTCTGAATGAACGGTTCGGCCTTGGTTCGGTTGTGATTTATCAAGATTTATTTTAGGAGAATTAGGCCCCAGGTAAACAAACATCTGATCGTGAAACATTCATTTGGTTTAACATAAAGTACCTACATGTTTTTAGAGAACTTTAAAACTTATTCTCAACTAAGAATTTGCTTTGGGAAACTTCGTTAAACCGATCACTTCCGAACTTAGTCAAGATTCAAGACCACGAATAGTTATTAGTATTCCAGTCCATGTATTGCAGTAAAAAATGATACAACAGTTGCATCGATGTAACTTCTTAGTTGTGTCGTATTGTATCTTTTATACATTTTTTTAATGGCCGGTTGGTATTAGTTAATAATATCTAATAATAGTCTATGAATGTACCTACCTTTACTAAGTACATATTTACTTTTGTTAGATGGGCCTTTGCATATTTTTAGCTTAACCATAACTAAGTGAACTCGTTATTTCAGAAAAAGATACTCAATAAGACAAGTATAACATACAACACTGGCACTGAAACCATATTTGACATTCCGAAGTTCGCGCTAACTCTCACGAAGTTGGCTTTCAACCGTAACATTGTGCCCAACTACTGCGTCGAACTCGTGGAGGTCACGCCTCGATCTGCTGTGTTTATGGGTAGCGGGGGAGAAGCGAGTACTGTAAGTAGCACTGATACCACGTAATTAATTGAAACCAAACGGTTCAGTCGAAAATGAAGGATTTTTCATTGACGTAGAAACAATTGACGACACGTTTGGTGCAGTGGCTGAGCGATTGGCTTCTGCGCTACGGGTCGTGGGTTCGATTCCCACACGGAACAAAAATTTGTATGGCCTACAGATAGTTGTTTCGGGTCTGGGCGTTTGTATATGTGAGATTTGTGTTTGTAAACGCACCCACGATACAGGAGAAATGCGAGAGAGGGGAAAAGTTAAAAAAAAAAAAAAATGGGACTTCGCTCAAAAATTCCCGAACCGAATGTAGACTAAAACGTAAATGTTATTCCCAAATGCCCCCACCGACAACGCCACCACTATTGGTGGACGCAAATGGGATTTTTTATATTAAATATACATCTACATCTTCTGTCAGTATTCTGTCATCTGGGAATGACCCAAAATTAAGGCAAATTTACGTCAATGGGTGCAGTCGAATCTTCGTATGATTGTAAGCTGAATTAGGATTGTGATGACGACATAGGATTTAAATTAAATTATTGGTATTTCCAAGTTTACATGACGTGTGCATAGGCGCGTGCACGGGTGGCCAAAAAATTCGGGTGGAAAAAAGAGTCCTGGGACTCAGGACACTTTTTTCGTGAATTTTGTATTAGACCGTTGGTCCATGTGTTTTTTATGTCAATGGGATTAAATTATTGATAAAAAAAACTGTACTGAAGGTAGAGTTCCTTTCAAAATACTTAATAGGCTATTTTCAAAGCAGCATCATTTTTTTCAGGCAATAAGCTTCCCATACAATATGCTGCACGTGACCCCTCCAATATCGCCACCGTTCTGCCTCATGAAATGTCAGGCCCTAACAAACGAAGCAGGATTTCTGGATGTGGACCCGCACACCCTGCAACACAGACAGTTCCCCAACGTGTATGGGCTAGGCGACTGCACGAGCACACCAAATAGCAAGACTGTAGCGGCTGTGGGTGAGGGTGTACTTTTGATTATTTAATGCAGCAAAAAAACAGATTATCTGAGAGTCGATTAAGGAGACTACCTGTGCACACCTATAAGAGGAGCTCGTGGCTAAATAATTACAGCCGCATAGACCGATCTTCCGGGTTAAGCCACGCTTGCCGAGATTGGTCTGTGGATGGTTGACCATTTACCATAGCGAGTTTCCTCCGTGCCTCGGAAAGCACGTAAAGCCGTTGGTCCCGGCTGTCATTTGTAGATCTTTGACAGTCGTTACTGTTGGTCAGAAGCCAGAAAGTCTGACAACCAGTCTTACCAAGAGTATCGTATTACCCAGTTACTGGGTTGTGGAGGTCTGATAGGCAGTCGCTCCATGTAAAATACTGATATTCAGCTGCATCCGGTTCGACTGGAAGCCGACCCCAACATAGTTGGGAAAAGGCTAGGCAGATGATGACCTGTGCACACTTATTAGCAAGATTGAAGCAGGGGGTCTACTCTCTAAGCACGAAGTCCGTAGTTTTGACCTTAGTTACGAGCGTTTCCTACTCCCTACCTATCACCTACGGACATACGATTATTTCAGAGCCCGAACTAAGAATGAATGACAATTGACAACACGATTTGACAGTTGTCCCTCTACCGATGTGTTTTTGCCCGTCCGAAAAGTTGAACTTGACACTTGTGTGGCTGACGTAGGTGTTTTCTTCAAGTGGACTGTATTGGTTCTCGCCACACACGTAGATTACCTAGGGCTTCAAGAAAGTTCTACTTCTACCTGTTACGGGGAATATAAATAAAACACTTATTTACCTTGTATAGGCCGCAGGGAGGTAGGCAGAGAATGTTCTCGCTTCTAGTTTTCGGTTCGTGTTCTTCCTTTGGAGTCTGATTCCTGATTGGTCCGATCGCGGCGATCGGCCCGCTTAATATATGCATATCCACCGACATCTCTAGAACATTCCTTCACATTCCATGCCTCACCCCCTTAAGCTTATTTTCCTTTATTATTTATTTTACATTCATTTTACATAAATATCCTTATTCCTAGGTCTTAGTCTACCTTATTCTAGACTTATCTGGATAGGTGTGTGCCCCCGACGTCGCTTAGTTTGGGAGTGGCGGCGCGTTTCCCGATTCGCGTATTTTATATTACCGCGTCCCCCGCTTCACCTTAGTATAAAAGTCGCCCTCATTTGTGCGCACGTTGCAGTTTCTTTCTGGACGTCGGTGCGTGCACATACCTAGCTCCAAATGCCTTAACTATGCTTATCCTGAAGGGTATAACACTGATTACACGCCTCAAAACGTTTCTGATAACAATAAATAAATTATTACAATTTTTACGTGGTTTGTTTACCTTTTTTGAACCGTATTATCTTTTAAACTATTATGTTAACATTCATCCCGTTTTCACAGGGGGTTAGTACGGTTCGTAGTCTTGCCGATACATACCATGATATCAATCTTAGCCCTCCCAGAGCCGAGGTTAAAACCATGTAAGCGCACGGGGAAAACTGACCATATAAATTTACGTTATCTACGTTATCTACGCTTTCTTGCTGCTTATCACGGTATGTAGCGTTATTTACAACGTATTACGTTACGTACATGATAGAAGGTTAAGTTTAACAAGTTATTCAAAGTGGTTAACATCTAAATAAGTATGTCTCCTTACATATTTTTACGCAAATATACAAGTATGACCTAGGTACTCTAAATGAAAGGACTTATATCTATTAACTAATGCCTAAACTTGCTATTATTTACATTGAGGCCGAGTATGAGCCGTCTGATTGCTTGTGGTACTGCTTGTACCTGGGTGATTGTCACATTAGGAGTTCAGAATATGAAAATAAGAAAAAGCGATTATTTTTTAACTTTTTTCATTTTGTTCGTAGGTAAGTAACATATTCGTACAAAATTTAGTAACAAATGAGATCGTTTGAAGAAAAATATGAAATTATTTACGAAAAACTGTTTTGTGTGACTACCGAAAAGATGTATTGACCACCAGAAAGACAAAATTCAAATATAACCAATCAAAAAGAAGCTTTAAGAAAGTGTTATAAATTATATTATATTCTAGAAATAAAACATTATCTCCTGTTAGGAACATAAACTACAAATTATTTATTAAGTGCAACAAAATAAATCTGTATGTAAGACCACCAAAAAGACGTTTTTATATATCGTCTTTTCGGTTACCTGAAATAAATTTAGAAACATTTTAAATCAGAGTCTGAAGATGAAGAATTATTATGAACCTCAGTTATAACTCGTGTAATTGATTGCATTTTAGCAGGTCTATTAATGTTACAATGAATTATTTGTAACTGTACCAGCGGAGTATCACCGTCTGAAGAATCAGAATGAATATCGAAGAAATTCCACTACCTGCGACGAAACACACTTGGATAGTCCATAATTATATCACCTACATTCTTTTGGTTTTTATTGTTAGGATAAAACTATGACTTTACATGAATTTGAGCTGTTTCATGTAGATACAAACAGTATTTGTGGAACACTCTATATAGCTTTGTCTTCTCACGTGTATTACTTGTGACTAATTCCTGTGCCACGTAAGCTGATGGACTCGTAAAGTGCCTTTCAATGGTTGAACCTCACCATTCTGTCGTTCTTCAATTTCCTGTATATTTGAGTCATCTATAGTAATCACTGCTATACCATGTACCTTTTCTTTTAAGCAGCTAAGGAAGGCTTTAGCATCAGACACATCACGCACTAAACCATCTTGAGCATTAGCTGTACGTTTCAAGCAAACACCCACACTATTTGAGGCTCTTTTCCCATGACCTTTCTCAGTATAGTACGACTACCGACCACCAAAAAGATGACTACCAAACGGACATTTCACATTTAATTTGAGCTACATTTGCAAAGTTTCAAGGTTAGGGCGGTTAATGCATTATTTTTGCATATAAATCTTTAAAACTTACTAAAACTATGCTACCAATAAAATAATGAATGAATATTTACATTTTTAGCACTGTAACCGGAAGGACCCTATGAGGTTTGACACTAAACCTATTTATTGGTAAACGAAAAAGTCTTTGCTCGTTACTGATAAACTTCAACTAAATATAGCCGTAGGATGCTTTTGCGAATCTCCCAGAATATATATATTTCTAGAATGCGTTCAAAAATACTACATTTTTGCACAGTGTGTGGCGTATTTTTTATACCACCGGAGAGACACGCACACCTTGTAACATGTGAAAGAGTAGGTTAAAGTTGCTACAACACTAATAAAAAAAATTGCTACTTTAAGGACGTAAATACACAGGTATAAGATATCTAAATTAGATATTATTATGAGAGCAAGCACTATGATTTAATTTATGACAGTTCTTAAAGTTGTATGTTCACATTTTGAACAGACCACCGAAGTGGACTTTTGTTAGGATTTTTTTAAGAATATCCAATTTAAATTGAGTTTATTGGTAAAAATCATGTACTATCTTCATAAGGAATAGGTTTTAGTACATTTTGAGTTAGTTCCATGAACCATAGATTAATATTCCATGTTTTATGACACCATAACAGTTTTAACTCGCAATTTGACAATGACCCACTGTGTCTTTGTTTATGTTGTCGTGCACATTTCTCCCGCCGTCGCAGCATGCGAACCACAGAACTTATAATAAGAGAATAGAAATGGTATCAATTGTTTTTCCTTCCGGAACCGATGTCGCCGCTTTTTTCACTCTAACTCATACATAGAAAAAACTAGAACCATACTACGCAATTACGCACACAATTACTTATACATTTACTACTAACAATTATGAACCTTAAGACTAAGAAAGAGCGTTGAATAAACACGTACCGCATATTATACTCACACATATACAATTATTTTACATTTACGCTAGTACTTGACGCAAGATAAAATGTTATCGATTGTTACAATTTACAGATGCAGTCGCTCGGGGATTTCTAATATAAAAGGATTTATTTTATTTGGTGTGGATGGAAATTAGTCCAGTTGATACATGTAATTAGTGACGACTTACATGATAGTCCAATAGTATTAGAATGTGACATGTTTGGCTGTGTCTATGGAATTGCGTGTGTTGAAGAATGATGTAAGATGTGTGTATGTATGTGTCCTTTACGAAAATCAGTATTATAAGTTTCAATTGTACTGTGTATTATCTTGTACTGTGCGTTAATTTATTTTGTGTTCTTTGATGACAGACTTATATTTAAAAAAAACTGGTTTTAGATATATTTTTTAAAATTATTTACATTTGTTTTTTAACCTTTACTTTCCCACTTCTGGGCAAAGGTCTCCCCCATAGCCTTCCACTCATCTCTATAAATTGCTTTCTCTGGCCAATCTCCCGTAAACGACTCTAAATCATCACGCCAGCGTTACCCAGGCCTCCCTCGGCGACCACGCGACGCCCGTCATCCGGCACCCACTGTTTATATTAAAAATAAAGCTATAGAAGTCTTGATTAACAAATCACATAATTATTTATAAAAATTGACAAAATACCTAGAGTTGCTTACTAAAAATAATGCTTTAATATCTATTTGCTGTTTTGGGTTGTTTAAAAATTCTTATTACCCTGTGAAATGAAGGTATTTGTTTAAAAGTTGCCTTTTTGATATTTTTGGCGTTGAGTTTTTCATAAGGTAATGTAGGCGGATATCTATAGAACGTGTTACATAATTCCGCTTAAAAAAGAAAATGTCAATCAAGTAGTCTTTTTTGGTTGTTGTCATTTACCTCTCGGGGTGCATGAAAAGAGCCTCCACACGAGTGACGATACTTAATTAAGTGCGTCCGGCACACCCTGGGCAGTCAGCCTCGCTACCAACTTTGCTGACTGGCTAATCTTTTCACCACAGCATGAGCTATTTTCGTATAGCTCATGCTGACACGAGAGAAGAAGATTTAGGTACCTCTCAGAAGAAATTAGGTAAGAATGTAAATAACTTTCTGGATAGTCTACTCTTTACTTTTATGTTTTCAGGATAGCTTTTCAGTGATGATTTTATTTTAATTTTCGTCCAATTTTTTTTTTTTACTCCTTTCTTTTATTTTAAAATATTGCCTCTTTACAAGGGACTTTTTAATCCCCTTTCGGCTTTAGGGGTATTTTTGTAACATGTTGTATACCTTTTCATTACACATTTTGTTAATAGAATTACATGATTGTCCATGGGCATTTGGTCAAATTGGTGAAAATCAATTTCTATAAAAATGTTGTTACTTACGAAATGATACTAAGCTTTAGCTGACAAATGATTTTTAAATTTTTCAAAATTTCTTCCTATTTGGGCATCATCATTCAGCCGAATGACGTCCATTGCTGGACATAGGCGTCTCCCAAACAATGTGTGTGGGGGGGGAGGGGGTTTGCCATAATCGCCACGCTTGGCAGGCGGGTTGGCGATCGCAATATGGTTGTTAAAGTATTCAAAGAACGCTCTTATTATAAGTTCTGTGATGCGAACCAATTGGTAGCACGACGATCTTCTTGCACGGCCTTCTCATGACGTGTCCGTTGCTCGTAGTGACGTCCACGACTCGTACCTCGTTGTCCTTTCCGGGGTAAACCTTGGATATTATTCCTCGCGGCCAGACGTTCCTCGGCAGATTCGGGTCGCAGATGATCACGAGGTCTCCGACCTTGGGGGGTTCTCCGGTGGCGCGGGGCTCCCGCCGGTGTTGCAGTAGGGGGAGATACTCCTTTACCCAGCGCCTCCAGAACTCGTCCGCCAACAGTTGTGCGCGCCTCCATAGCTTGCGCGCGCACTCATCTTCTTCTCCGAAGTTGCCTGGCGCGGGTACGTGGCTGTTTGGTCCCAGCAGGATGTGATTTGGGGTCAACGCTTCTGGCTCTTCTGGTGTCACGGTCACATGCGTAAGCGGGCGCGAGTTGATTATGTTTTCTACTTCGACGAGAAGCGTGTGCAGGGTCTCGTCGCTAGGGTGCTTCTCGTGCAGCGTGACGCGCAGAGCTTCCTTCACGCTGCGCACTAGACGTTCCCATGTTCCGCCCATGAAAGGTGAGGCCGGGGGTATGTAGCGCCATTGAATGTGTCGAGCGCTCGCTTCTTCGCGGATGGCTTCTCGCGCTTCTTCTTCTGCTTCTTGTAACTCTTTGTCCGCTGCCTTGAAGCACGTCGCGTTGTCGGACCACAGTGTTACAATCGCGGGGATCAGCCAACCAAGAGACTACGTCATATCAGCGGAAGCAATGATGTCACTATTACTTAATTTATAATTATTATGTTTACAGTTGATTAATCGATTATTATTGTTTAATTATACTAAGTATAAATCACTATAACCAGATTTATGTAATGTTTAGATTAATTACAAATAGACCTAACAATGTATCGAGTTGAGCAGTAATATCGAGTAGTATTATTTTTATGTTGGTAACACTGATTTTTAATAACTTATAAAAAATAACATGTAACGGATTGTGGCGGGATTTTGCAAAAACAATCATTAAATAACATCTCTCAACGTTTCGTGTGATTTCATTCGCCGCACATACGCTCAGTTTCATCGAAGACCTCATACCACGCCTCTTCTCACAACCCCTTCGTCATACTTCAGAAGTGGGATAGAAGAATGCCACCATATTATACTGGTTTGGGTAAAAGGAGACTTAGCCAGACTCCTGCTGAGACGACCAGTGAAGAAGAAGAAAATGACCAAAATTTTTCTTCATCATCTCAAGACGAATCGCCGCCGCCACACCGATCCACAAAGAAGAGAAGAGTAACACATCTTGATGCTGAAATCATCCCGAAATTCGACCCCGGACAGAGGACCACTAATGTGAAAGGTTGGTTGCACAAAATCGATCAACTCGGAGATTTATACGAATGGCAGGAACGCGATAAGATTTTTGCCATGCAAATTCGTCTACGTGGAGCAGCGCGGGAATGGTATGACGATCTTGAAGACTACGGTGCTTCTTGGGCTATCTGGAAGGAGAGGTTAACAAAAGCATTCCCTCGCTCAACCGATTTCGTAGACCGCCTCGAAGAAATGTTAGCACGAAAAAAAAAAGAATGAAGAAACCATGACCAAATATTTCCACGAGAAGATTTCATTGCTAAAGAAGTGCAACCTGGAAGGAGAAGCAGCTATCTCGTGCGTGATTCGAGGACTGCCTGTGGAGTTACAAGCAAACGCAAAAGCCTACAGCTGCGATACGGCGGAAGAACTTTACTACGGATTTTTATCATCACTTGAAAATTATAAGAAGGTAGAAGCGAAAACATCGGAGTCCAAATCGACCTGGCAACGGGCGACAGCAGCCAACATCGCTCCGAAGATTTGCTATAACTGCCGCAAGACTGGACACGAAATTCGAGACTGCAGGTCCGTGCGCTGTCAAGTTTGTCAGCGGCTGGGCCACTCTGCTACAGCTTGCTGGTATGCTGCCGGGACATCGCAGACCACTTCCAGAGCAGCGCAGTACACCCCGTCCCAACAACAAGGATTTCAGGCGCCCCAGCGGGCAATACAGGTACGGAATGTATATTTCACTTCTTACGAACTTTTATCTGAATTGTATACGAAATCTGTGTTTATCAATAATTGTTCAGCATTGGCTTATATCGATACAGGCAGTAGAGTAAATATTATAACCTCAAATATTACGAAAGAAATGCAATTAAACATCTTGCCATCAAATATTGTAATGCGAGGCTTTGGTGGTTTACATACACAGTCACTTGGAAAAGTACAATTTAATCTTCATATTGATGACGTATATATTGAGAGTTGTGCAGAAATCACAGATACTAACCTTAATAATATAGATCTTATTATTGGACAACCTGTGCTTAGCCATCCAAATGTTAATCTTGTGGCCACTTCTCAAGCGGTAACTTTGTTTACAACCGATACTACTCAACACTTATTAGGCATCACGTTAAACAGTAGCGATTTTATAACGAAAGTGTCACTATTAACATGTAATGTCGTTGAGCTATCACCAGGCTGTAGTTGCGATATTTATGTTTACACCAAAAACAATACGGACACAAATACTTTGCTAGTTACTAGACCAGTTTTATTTATGTTAGGTAAAAGTTCATATTATATACCACAAACTATTTTAACACAGAAACCATATCAGTTAGGTACGAATTATAAATATTGGCGATTCAATTATACAATGGATGCCGAATAGATTACTCACTCGCGCAGATGTTTATTTTTACGAGGATGTACTGTCAATTTCTGGCGACCCATATTTAGACATACCCTCGCAAGAAACAACAATAAATAATTTTGCTGATATTGATGTTGGTGAAATAGACGAGTGTAATGAGTCGCGTTTACGTGATTTGTTGCATAGATACAGTGATACATTCGCGGAATGTAGTAATGATCTCGGTACTAGTGATCTGATAGAAATGCATATTGAGACTACAACATCAAATCCAGTTTATTGTAGACCATATCGTTTATCGTATAAAGAAAATGAGATCGTTCAAAGTAAAGTCGACGAACTCATTTCCGCAGGTATAGTCCGGGAGTCCGTGTCACAATATGCTAGTCCTGTAATTCTGGTTAGAAAAAAAGGGGGTGACTACAGACTTTGCGTAGATTATCGAGCATTAAATGCGCGGACAGTAAAAGACCGCTACCCCCTGCCGCACATAGATGACCAAATCAACCGGCTTTCAGGAAAGACATTCTTTACAGCCCTAGACTTAACACAAAGTTATTATCAGGTCAGAATTTCTGATGACTCAATTTCGAAGACTGCTTTTGTTACACCCTGTGGCCAGTATGAATTCCTGAAAATGCCGTTTGGTTTGGCTAATGCTCCTGCCGTTTTCTCGCGTTTGATTCGTAGGGCTCTTGGATCGCTAGACAGTAAAATAGCTATTTATCTAGACGATTTAACTATTCCTTCTACTACTATTGAGGAAGGCATAGATCTATTAGAAGAAGTTCTAAATCTTTTGAGAAAAGCCAATTTGAAACTTAACAGACAGAAATGCTCTTTTTTAAAAACAAGCGTGAATTACCTGGGTCACGAAGTCACGGCAGGTAGTATTAGGCCCGGTCAGGCAAAAATAAATGCTGTTTCAGATTTTAAGAGACCACAAAACGTACACCAGATTCGTCAATTTATAGGTTTAGCCTCATATTTTCGTAAATTTGTCAGGGGATTTGCAGAAATAGCTAGACCTCTTACTTATCTTACTAAAAATGACGTAGACTGGGTTTGGGGACAAGATCAAGAACATGCATTTATAACCATAAAAGATATCTTAACAACGCGTCCCGTGTTAGGCATTTATGACCCACACGCTAGGACTGAAGTACACACGGACGCTAGTAAGTTAGGACTAGGTGGTATTCTACTGCAATACCAAACAGATGGTCTTTTAAAACCCGTCGCTTACTTCAGTCGAGTAACCAGCCAAGAGGAACAGTATTATCATAGTTATGAACTAGAAACCTTAGCTGTTGTCGAATCCTTAAAACGATTTCGAATTTACATTACGGGTATTCCAGTTAAGGTAGTTACAGATTGTGCCGCACTAAGAACGACTTTGAGTAAAAAAGATTTAATACCGCGGATTGCCCGATGGTGGCTTACTATACAAGATTTCGATGTAGAAATAGAATATCGTCCTGGTGACCGTATGCGACACGTAGATGCTCTCAGTCGCAATCCAGTAGAGACAATACCAGTTTTGCAAATTGATGAAGCGGATTGGCGCTTAACATTACAAATACAAGATGAAAACGTCCAGGCTATTATTCATCAACTGAAAGAAGGAACAAGTAATCCTGATATTGTTAATAATTATGAAATTATTGAAGATTGCTTATTTCGTAAAACTTTAAATGGTAGTAGGTTTGTCATTCCGAAACTTTCGAAATGGGGTTTACTCCAAAAATATCATGATCAAGTAGGACATGTTGGTTTCGATAAGTGTGAAAAAACAATAAAATCCCAATTTTGGTTTTCTGGAATGACCAGGTTTATACGAAAGTATATAAAAGCTTGTTTAACCTGTGCATATGCGAAGGGTAACTATGGCAAAACTGAGGGAGAACTTCATCCGATCGCTAAAGTAGATATTCCAATGCACACGCTACATGCTGATCACTTGGGCCCTTTTCTAAAAGCAAGGAACGGTAATTGCTATATATTAGTTGTGATAGATGCTTTTACTAAATTTGTGTTCGCGAGGGCAGTTCGAGGAGTTAGTTCAGTTGAAACAATTAAACACCTACACGATATCATTTCTGTTTTCGGTAATCCTCACCGAATAATTACTGACCGTGGGGTTGCCTTTACTAGTAGATATTTTAAAGAATTTGCGTTACAAAAACAATTTAAGCACGTCCTGAATGCAATCGCTTGTCCCCGGTCAAATGGCCAAGTAGAAAGAGTCAATCGCACGATAATCAATGGCCTCAACACCACTGCGGAGAGCGAATGTACTTGGGATGATAAACTAGTAGACGTCATTTGGGAAATAAACAATACTCCACATGCAGTCACAGGTGTAGCTCCATTTAATTTGATGTTCTCACATAAAAATTCTCTCCTCCCCGCATATCCAACAGCATCAAGTAGTGACGCGACCCCTTTAGCACAACTAGAAGAACGTAGAAAGGCTGCAAAATTACATATAGATAAGCATATGACTCTTATGAAAAGTCGATATGACAAACGGCATAAATGTTGTAAAAAGTACCAAATAGGGCAATTAGTTCTTTGGAAGGGGGGCATTTCTAGAGATAATACTACGGGAGTCACAAAAAAATTAGGTAGCCTGTATACGGGACCTTATAAAGTTACTCGTGCTGATCATAGCATAGACCGATACACAATAGATAGTATTAAAGGAGTAAAAGGGTATAGAAAATTCAGTGCAGTTGTGCCCAGTGACTCTCTTCGGCCCTACAAACCCACCGTTTCTGATAGTTCGTCAGAATCAGACCGCGAGGTAGACAGAGATGATCTAATTGATTTATTAGAGAGTTAATGTTTTGATGGCTATGTAATTAAATATTATTAAACTATGAAACTGAAATGTTATATAGAAAAAACAAATTAGTTTATATCCTTAAATAATTACTTGTTTCTCACATAATTGTGTGTATTCAAATCATAGTTTGTAGGCACATAAAGAATCAATAAAAATCAATATATCTGAATAAGCAGGTACTTTCGACTTATTTTCAACTTTAACTTTCATTCTGTGCGACAAAATATAATCAACTTTAAAAAAAAATGTTATGGCATACTGAAATTATTCTAATTTAATATCTAGCCTACTAAGCTGTGTGATACTGTAGCCTAGATCTATGTGAACTTATCTATTCACTTCATATACATAGGTATATACAAATACATAACAGAGTACATAAATATAATATCTAGCCTACTAAGCTATGTGATACTGTAGCCTAGATCTATGTGAACTTATCTATTTACTTCATATACATAGGTATATACAAATAACAGAGCACATAACTATAATATCTAGCCTACTAAGCTATGTGATACTGTAGCCTAGATCTTTGTGAACTTATCTATTCACTTCATATACATAGGTATATACAAATAACAGAGCACATAACTATAATATCTAGCCTACTAAGCTATGTGATACTGTAGCCTAGATCTTTGTGAACTTATCTATTCACTTCATATACATAGGTATATACAAATAACAGAGCACATAACTATAATATCTAGCCTACTAAGCTATGTGATACTGTAGCCTAGATCTATGTGAACTTATCTATTTACTTCATATACATAGGTATATACAAATACATAACAGAGTACACAAATATATCAGTGTCGAGGGTCACCAATGTAGGGGTACGTTGGATGTTGCAGGATTACTCCAATGAAGAACAGTTGAATATAAATATATAACTTTACTGGTACCAGCTTACATAATACAAAATAACAATTACGACCTAACTATACGATTGCGGGGAGACGACTGCCGCGCCGCGCTAAAGGCCTCTACACACCAAAGCCGCCGGCACCGGCGGCTTAACCCGGCGGGTTATGCCGCCGGGCTTGTTTTGCGTTATGTTCGCTCGCTTAGTTCGCGTTAGTTGGCCGCCGGCATCACCCGGCGGGTAAAGCCGCCGGGCCGGCGGCTTTGGTGTGTAGAAGCCTTAACACACTAGGGCGCATTATACAAAATTAATGCGTCAGCAGTGTGTCCCTACAATATCTAGCCTACTAAGCTATGTGATACTGTAGCCTAGATCTATGTGAACTTATCTATTTACTTCATATACATAAGTATATACAAATACATTACAGAGTACATAAATATAATATCTAGCCTACTAAGCTATGTGATACTGTAGCCTAGATCTATGTGAACTTATCTATTTACTTCATATACATAAGTATATACAAATACATTACAGAGTACATAAATATAATATCTAGCCTACTAAGCTATGTGATACTGTAGCCTAGATCTTTGTGAACTTATCTATTTACATTTTGTGAATCTTTATGTAACTATACACAATAAAATTTATTATGAAATGAAACAACTAAGATCAATAGTATAATCAATTTATTAAATCAAACAGCCAATTTCAAATAGGTACATGAATTATAGTTTTTCAAAAAACACTTACTGCGTAAAATATTTTCCTGTTTCAGTTCCAAAAAGCTGGAGACAACCCGATTGATCGCCATGGGTCACGGCAGCTGCAGGACGGCCGAATGTTACAATCGCGGGGATCAGCCAACCAAGAGACTACGTCATATCAGCGGAAGCAATGATGTCACTATTACTTAATTTATAATTATTATGTTTACAGTTGATTAATCGATTATTATTGTTTAATTATACTAAGTATAAATCACTATAACCAGATTTATGTAATGTTTAGATTAATTACAAATAGACCTAACAATGTATCGAGTTGAGCAGTAATATCGAGTAGTATTATTTTTATGTTGGTAACACTGATTTTTAATAACTTATAAAAAATAACATGTAACGGATTGTGGCGGGATTTTGCAAAAACAATCATTAAATAACATCTCTCAACGTTTCGTGTGATTTCATTCGCCGCACATACGCTCAGTTTCATCGAAGACCTCATACCACGCCTCTTCTCACAACCCCTTCGTCATAACAGCTCTGTCGGGGTTCCTCTTCTGGCCACGAATCGTCGTAGCGCGTTTATCGCTGAGTCGGCGCTTAACGATGTTACCACCTCCAGATGTACGGCTCGCATGGTCATACAGGTGAAGAGGGCCACCCATCGTTTTTCCCGGTGGCGTCCGACTGTCACTTCTATCGGACCGAAGTAATCCAGACCCGTGTAAGAGAAGGGTCGCGTGTGATGTCCAAGGCGCGCGAGAGGTAAGTCACCCGTTGACGGGGTCATTGGCCTTGCCTTTCTTATTTTACACTGCGGGCAATTTCTTATTGCGCCTTTTACGGTGGGGCGTATTCGCGTGACCCAGAAGCGTTGCCTTATTTCGTTTACTGTCATTTCTACCCCTCCGTGATGCATTTTTTCGTGTACATGTTGTATGTACATCTTTGTGTATTTATGTTGCCCATCCAGTAGAGCGGGGTTAGCCGTTTCAGCGCCTATCTCTGGAGCGGCGGATATTCTTCCTCGCAGGCGTATTAATCCGTCTTCACCAATGTATACACTTAGAGAAGCGAGGCGATCCTTAGAGGGGGGGGTAGCGTTATTCATAATCCGCGTTTTTTCGTCGGCGTAACTTTCGTCCTGTACGGCTCTTCATTCTGAATCTGCATCTTCTCCGCTCTTCTGATGTAGTGGGCGTCTAAGTGGACGGACCTACTTCTGTCCACCTTTAGGGGATCTAAATTTTTCTTCATTTGTACGATATGGCGGGCGTCTAGGTGGACGAGCCCTCTTCTGTCCGCCTTCTTGAGGTCCACATTTTTCTCCGCACGCCTGACGTGGCGGGTGTCTGGGCGGACGGGCTTTCTTCTGTCCATCTTCACATTTTTCTCCGCACGTACGACGTAACGGGCGTCTGGTCGGACGACCCTTCTTCTGTCCGCCTTCTCGAGGACCATATTCTTCCCCGTTGGCACGATATAGCGGGCGTCCAGGTGGAACCCTCTTTCGTCCATTTTCTCGGGGACCACATTTCCTTTTCTTCTCTTTTGCGTTGTTACGCTGCGCGTGGTCTTCCCGAGCGTTTTTCTTCGTACGCTTGCGCTTCGTCGTCGCTGCCGTATGTTCCTTGGGTCGACGTATGTCGGCTGCAGCGCACGTACTGTAACGCGGAGAAGCGCTTGTCACTTCGCGCCGTTCTTCTTGTTCGGGCAGGTGCTTGCGTGTCGTTCGTCTGTGAGTGACGTGGCACCTCCCTTTTCCCTTTCGGGTCTTCTTGGGCGTTGCTTCGCCTTCTGTCGGCCGCTTTTCTTTGGCGGCAACCCAGCGCGACTTAAGTATCTTCGCTAGCTCTTCTGGACCGTTCTTCTTTTTCCTCGGTCCCATTCCGCGAGCTTTCGAGTTCTTCTTCATTTTCCCTTCGCGGTCGCCTTGGTCTGCTACGACGGACATGTATCCGCAGAAGGCGACCGGTTGCTGGCACGAACCGCGGTATCCATGCACCACCCATCCCAGCCGCGTGTTGGTCGCGACGGGTTGATCACGTCGCCCTGTTCTGACTTCTAGTGCTACGAGTAGTTCCCAGTTATCCTGGCCTATCAATATCTTCGGGCAGGCATCCTTATATACTAGCTGGTCTTCTATCTCCTTGAGGTGAGCGCAATCTTCAAGGTCCCTTTTTTCGATGGTTTGTCGCGTAAACAATAGGCGCTGCACGGTGCGCGCGTTACGCATGGTGTATTCCTTACCGCCATGTCGCCCTCGTATATTGATGCTGACCACCTTGCTATTTTCATGCTTCACTGTTTCGTTTAGGCCCTGTACCCACATGTGGTCGCGTGGGCCGTCCAGGTCCAATATTTCCGCCAGCCGTTCGTCGATCAGCGTGATGGTGCTTCCGTCGTCCATCAGGGCGTAGGTATCAACCCTCGTACCGGTGGGGCCCGTGAGTGTGACAGGTGCAATTTTTAAGAAGGCTTGACGGCTTCTCACGCAGTCGGCGTTCTTCACCACTTCGACGGCCGATGTTACTTCTGCAACTTCTGCGGGTGGCGGGGACGGTCTTCTTGTCGTCTTCTTGTGGTGCAGGAAGTAATGGTGGGCCATCGAGCAGCCGTCCTGTCCGCACTTCTTGGCCTTGCAGCTGCCCCGTCGGTGCGTGCTTCTCAAGCAGCGGAAGCAAACTCGATGCTTCTTGGCTAATTCCCAGCGTTCGCTGACGTCGGCGTCACGGAACCTTTTGCAGTCGGGTAGCTGATGGTCGTGCTTACATAGCGGGCATTGTTCCTTCTTGGTGTCGGTCACGAAGGTGCGCTCGAACCTCTTCTTCTGGAACTTCTCTTGCGGGGCGCTTGCGGTGATATCTTCTGGTTGCGCGTAAGCTCCGCATTTATCCGCTTCTTCGTTCAAGAAGGCAGCCAGTCTCTTGATGTCGGGAACATCTTCCTTGTTCTTTGCGGCGTAGTCGTACCACTTATTCCTTAATATCGGCGTGAGCTTTTCTATCGTTATTTTCACTAACTCGGGATTATACAAGTAGTGAACTTTCTTGAGGGCTTCTATCGTTGCGATAATATTCGCCATCTTGTTCGCGAATATACACAATTCTCGTGGATTATCACTCAATTTTCCTAGCGCCTTTATCTTCTGTGCTTCGTTCATAGCCAGCGCGTCCGGTCGACCAAATCTTCTTTCCAGGGCCTCAACTATGGCCCCCGGGTCCGGTTGGCTAATAAGAAGGCTGCTGACCGCTTCCTGGGCTGTCCCCCTGAGGCTTCTTCTTAATCTTGCTACATTTTCCGTCTTCGAGAAGAGGGCCTCAGTTTCATAGTAGGCGGCGCGGAAGGCTAGCCAGCCATCACACTGTCCGTTGAACACGGGTAATTCTTGCAAATACTTGGGCGCATCTCTTGTCATACGTACCGCTTGGGTGAGCGCCGCTGCCAGTGAGGTGACGTCCACGTTCTGTGGCTGACGCGCAGGCCGGGCTTCTTCTTGTTCCCGGTGCTCACTTTCCTGTTCCTCGTGAGCGCCCTGTCCTCGTCCTTTCAGCTCATCCTCTTCTGGACTTTTCCCTTCTTCATTCTTCTTTTCTTCTGCGGGGGGATTCTTCTGTTGCCCCTCCAACCATTCCTTTACTCGGCTTGCTCGTTCCTCTTCATCTTCTGAGGCAGAAGGCGAGTCTTCATCGTCGGCGGCTGCGGCGCGCCGTCGGGCTAATCGCGCTTGAGCGAGCGCGAGTGACGCACGTACTTCTTCAAGTTTTAATTCGGCCACCTTTTCTTCCGCCTCTAACAATCTCCGGTGGTTAGAGTTAGAGTGCCGCGATCGCGGGCGCTTCGATGGCTTCAACGTCTTATCGTGCTCGTCGACCTTCTGTACGGTCGCGTCGGTCCTCGTGCTCGTAGCGTTGTCCGTGGAGGTCGTGCACTCCGTGGTCGCGCTTGTGCCGGTGCCTTCCGACGTGGTTGCTGACCCTTCTTGACTCGCGATGTTCCTTGCCGAGCTCGTACTTCTTGGTACCACAGCGGTACCCCCTTGGGTGCTGACGGTGCCTCTTGTTCCGCCGAGGTCTCGGTCAGCAGGGCCTGAGCGATCTTCTACAACATCCGCTGCACTTCCCTTATTCGACCGCGTCACAGGCATTTTCTTCTTCTTCGATGTCTTGAACTTCTAGGAAACCCGCGCTGTTCACTCTTCCACTGATCCGGTGGATCCGGCTCGAAGGACCATAAAAATGTGGCTGACGTAGGTGTTTTCTTCAAGTGGACTGTATTGGTTCTCGCCACACACGTAGATTACCTAGGGCTTCAAGAAAGTTCTACTTCTACCTGTTACGGGGAATATAAATAAAACACTTATTTACCTTGTATAGGCCGCAGGGAGGTAGGCAGAGAATGTTCTCGCTTCTAGTTTTCGGTTCGTGTTCTTCCTTTGGAGTCTGATTCCTGATTGGTCCGATCGCGGCGATCGGCCCGCTTAATATATGCATATCCACCGACATCTCTAGAACATTCCTTCACATTCCATGCCTCACCCCCTTAAGCTTATTTTCCTTTATTATTTATTTTACATTCATTTTACATAAATATCCTTATTCCTAGGTCTTAGTCTACCTTATTCTAGACTTATCTGGATAGGTGTGTGCCCCCGACGTCGCTTAGTTTAGGAGTGGCGGCGCGTTTCCCGATTCGCGTATTTTATATTACCGCGTCCCCCGCTTCACCTTAGTATAAAAGTCGCCCTCATTTGTGCGCACGTTGCAGTTTCTTTCTGGACGTCGGTGCGTGCACATACCTAGCTCCAAATGCCTTAACTATGCTTATCCTGAAGGGTATAACACTGATTACACGCCTCAAAACGTTTCTGATAACAATAAATAAATTATTACAATTTTTACGTGGTTTGTTTACCTTTTTTGAACCGTATTATCTTTTAAACTATTATGTTAACATTCATCCCGTTTTCACAGGGGGTTAGTACGGTTCGTAGTCTTGCCGATACATACCATGATATCAATCTTAGCCCTCCCAGAGCCGAGGTTAAAACCATGTAAGCGCACGGGGAAAACTGACCATATAAATTTACGTTATCTACGTTATCTACGCTTTCTTGCTGCTTATCACGGTATGTAGCGTTATTTACAACGTATTACGTTACGTACATGATAGAAGGTTAAGTTTAACAAGTTATTCAAAGTGGTTAACATCTAAATAAGTATGTCTCCTTACATATTTTTACGCAAATATACAAGTGTAGTGACCTACACACATTTGTCTAAGTAAATTATTAAATGAAAAGTAAAATCAAACAACATATAAATTATATATTTCTTATACATATAAAATTAATTATAATTTATATAAACATATTTACAAAGAACTTAAAACTAGATTTATATAAAATTAACATTTAAATTAAACTATTTACAATATTATACTAAATTAATGTTCAATGAACAAACGGACAAGTACAAACATTTTCTTAGTAGTTAATTACGTATCAGTCGGCCGGCGCAACTGTGACGCGTCTATTGTTCTAGCGACAACCCATCGCTCGCAATACGTCACGCGGGCCAGGTACATGAGCGGGATAGCATCATCGTGCATTGCACTCATGCATCCTCGCCGCACGGTCGACGCACGTGCAACATGACTTGCAATTGCAAGCCAGTATACTCACTGTACGCGTAGATATAGCTGCAAAATCTAGCGATCCAAATTTCTACCGCGCTAACTCTTGTGTTTATGTTTTTAATGTAATACGACTGTCCTATTCTATCTACTCCTTCATATCTAAGTGTTACTCTTGTGTGTGAACTGATTCCTGTGTCTGTGTAACAATAAACTTTCTTGTGTACTTTGGACTTCTTTCTTCTACCACCTACCACACACAATCGCCTACACTATATTGGTGACCCCGTTCAAGAACACGAAAATGACTGAGGACAGAGCGTGCACGAGCCAAGGAGTGTCAGCAGCGGAAACATTTCGCGTGGGTGTGCGCATACCGCCGTTCTATCCAGAGAAGCCAAGTCTCTGGTTTAACCAGATGGAGGCGCAGTTCATCCTGTCGAACATAAAGTCGGACGACACTAAGTTTTATTATGTCACCGGCAACCTCGATCCCCAGTACGCTGCCGAAGTCGAGGATATTATCGGCAACCCTCCATCCACCGGAAAATACGAGCGACTAAAAGGTGAGCTTATTAAACGGCTGTCGGCATCGCGTGAGAAAAAGGTGAAGCAGCTTCTCATGCATGAGGAGCTGGGTGACCGGAAGCCGTCACAATTTTATCGCCACCTTCTCAACCTCGCTGGCCCAGGTGTACCAGAAGAGTTCCTGCGAAGTATATGGACGACCCGCCTACCCGCAAACACACAAGCCATCGTAGCCTCGCAGTCGAGGATGGACTTGGCTGAACTTGCAGAGCTGGCGGACCGGATCCACGACGTCGTCGGTACTCAATCGGCATCAACAACTGCCATATCAACTGCTGCATCGGTGAGTACCGCGAGTACCAGCGTATGCTCGGAAGTCGCCGCTCTGACCAAGCAGATGGAGAAGCTGGCGGATAAGGTGGACCGACTGTCTCGTTCCAGAGGACGATCCCCTAGTCGCACACGCTATCGATCAGGCTCATCCCGATCAGAGTCCAGCTACAAGAAGTTCCCGCAGTGCTGGTACCACCAGAAATTCGGAGACCGAGCCAAAAAGTGCGTGAAGCCGTGCGACTACCCTACATCGGGAAATGTGAGGGGCAATCAATAATGGCGGCCGATGATTGTCCGAGTGCTGGTCGCTTATTCGTCACCGATCAAAGGTCAAAGATGCAGTTTTTGGTCGACACCGGCAGCGACCTCTGTGTCTACCCCCGATCGGCATTATCAAGTCGACGAGAGAAGACCAACTACCAATTGTGCGCGGCTAACGGAACACCGATAAATACATACGGGTTCATAAGTGTTAATCTTAACCTACGATTGCGCCGTGACTTTGCTTGGCGATTTATCGTTGCCGATGTAACAAGGGCGATAATAGGCGTGGATTTTTTATCTTTTTATAATTTGGTTGTTGATTGCAGGAATCAACGCCTTATTGATAACCATACAACGCTCTCCACCCCGGCGTCGCCTGTCCGTCGTTCTGACGATGTTTCCTCGGTGAGGGTAAGTTTGGGTGATTCCGCGTTTACACACATACTACGGGAATTTCCCGACATCACTCGTCCACATGGTATACACCGCACTCCGAAACACAATACAGTACACCACATCCGTACTACACCAGGACCACCAGTATCCTGTACACCTCGCAGATTGGCCCCGGACAAACTGCAAATTGCTAAGGCCGAATTCGAGGCCATGTTGCAATGTGGAACCTGTCGCCAGTCCGAGTCACCGTGGTCGTCGCCTCTCCACCTAGCGCCGAAGAAAGATGACGGATGGCGCCCTTGCGGCGACTACAGGATGTTGAACGCACGTACCATCCCGGACCAGTACCCCATCCGACACATCCAAGACTTTGCTCATAGTCTGTCTGGCTGTACCGTCTTCTCTCAGATTGACCTGGTGAAAGCATATAACCAGATTCCATTGAACCCTGATGACATCCCGAAGACTGCAATCACAACGCCGTTCGGTCTTTTCGAATTTCCGTTCATGACGTTCGGTCTTCGAAATGCCGGACAGACGTTTCAGCGCTTCGTGGATGAAATGCTCAGGGGTCTGGACTTTACGTACGCCTATCTCGATGACTTTTTGGTCTACTCGAAAGACCAGAAGACCCACGAGCACCACCTGCGTCAACTTTTCACCAGACTCAGAGATTACGGTATGGTCATCAACAGTTCCAAGTGCGTCTTCGGTGTGTCGGAGGTAAACTTCTTGGGCTACCACATCTCAGCCAAGGGCACAAGGCCATTACCATCAAAGGTCGAGGCCATACAAAATTTTCCCGCTCCCAAAACCGTAAGAGAGCTACGGAGATTTCTTGGGATGCTCAATTTTTACCGCAGGTTCATCCCAGGCGCAGCAAGCTTCCAAGCACCCTTGAACGCTCTGCTTACCGGCTCTGTGAAGGGTTCACACCCGGTCAATTTTTCACCCGAGGAGCATCAGGCATTCCAAACCTGCAAGGACAGCCTTTGTCAAGCAGCACTGTTGGTGCATCCAGATTGCAGCGCTAAGTTGGCGTTGGTCACGGATGCTTCCGACAAGGCTATTGGCGCAGTGTTGCAACAGCTGAATGCAGGTGCATGGGAGCCGCTTGCTTTCTTTTCGCGCAAGTTGAGTCCAGCACAGGTTAAGTACTCTCCATACGATCGCGAATTGCTCGCCATTTACGAGAGTATCAAATACTTCCGGCACATGCTGGAGGCTCGTGACTTTGTGATTTACACAGACCACAAGCCTCTAACATTCGCCTTCCACTCTCGTAAGGAGAATTGTTCGCCACGACAGTTCCGTCACCTGGATCTAATAGCCCAGTTCACAACGGACATCCGTCATATTTCTGGGAAGAACAATGTCGTGGCAGACACCCTTTCGCGCATCGAGGAGATTACTCAACCAGTGCCCGTGGAAAAGATCGCTGCAGCTCAACTTGACGACCTCGAGCTAAAACAACTGCTAGATGGAGTAACCGCATTACGCCTGCAACAGGTCAGCGTACCAGGCTCACGAGAGCAACTATATTGCGACGTTAGCACCCCTACGCCAAGACCATTTGTGCCCAAGGAATTGCGCAGGCCGATTTTCACAAGTCTGCACTCCTTGAGTCACCCAGGTACCAAGGCATCTGCAAGGTTGGTCGCTAATAGATATGTTTGGCCTGGCGTTAGGAAAGACTGCCGTGAGTGGGTACGTTCCTGCCTAGCTTGCCAGCGTTCAAAAACCACACGGCACGTCTTTGCTCCAGTAGGTTCCTTCAAATTACCGCAATCCAGATTTGCATTCATCCACATTGACCTCGTGGGACCTTTGCCACCGTGTGAAGGGTTCCGTTATTGTCTCACTGCCGTCGATCGTTTTACACGATGGCCTGAGGCAATACCGCTCACGAACATAACTGCAGAAACAGTGGCAAAGGCCTTACTGAGTGGATGGATTGCTCGTTTCGGCTGCCCATCCGATATTGTAACCGATAGAGGCGCGCAATTCGAATCGGCGCTCTTCAAGTGCCTTTCTGCAATCGCTGGGTTCCAACGTCGTAGAACAACGGCATATCATCCTGCCTGCAACGGATTGGTGGAGAGATTCCACCGTCAACTTAAAGCAGCTATCACTTGTCACGCTAATGACAGTTGGGTGGAATCTCTTCCACTAGTCCTGTTAGGCGTACGCAGCGCTTATAAAGAAGACGCCCAGGCCTCTGCTGCCGAACTTGTTTACGGCCAACCATTACGTCTGCCTGGTGAGTTCTTCGAGCCGCAGGCTGATGAAACGTTTGACATGACCGACTACTTGTCAAGGCTCCGGAGTATTGTCAGGAATCTGCAACCGTCACCAGCAGCCAGACACAACAGCAATTTCAAAACGTTTATTTTCAAGGAATTAGCTTCCTCTACCCACGTTTTCCTTAGAGACTGCACTGTTGGTGGTGGCCTGAAACCAGCATATTCTGGTCCTCATCAGGTCATTCAACGAGGTGACAAGGTGTTCAAAATAATGGTAAGTGGCAAACAGGTTACCGTATCGATTGACCGCATTAAGCCGGCCTTCATACTGCGTGATCCTCATACATCATCCTCACCACCAACCACTAACATTCATCACAACACACCACAGTCACCACTCAACACTAACACTCATCACTACACACCCAAAGCGGATAACCGGAACTTACCTTCCGCTGACGATAGCGTCGTCAAAACGACGCGGTCAGGACGCCGCGTTAAATTTCCCGACTATTATCGCCCTTGACGGTCTCTGGAAGGGGGTGATGTAGTGACCTACACACATTTGTCTAAGTAAATTATTAAATGAAAAGTAAAATCAAACAACATATAAATTATATATTTCTTATACATATAAAATTAATTATAATTTATATAAACATATTTACAAAGAACTTAAAACTAGATTTATATAAAATTAACATTTAAATTAAACTATTTACAATATTATACTAAATTAATGTTCAATGAACAAACGGACAAGTACAAACATTTTCTTAGTAGTTAATTACGTATCAGTCGGCCGGCGCAACTGTGACGCGTCTATTGTTCTAGCGACAACCCATCGCTCGCAATACGTCACGCGGGCCAGGTACATGAGCGGGATAGCATCATCGTGCATTGCACTCATGCATCCTCGCCGCACGGTCGACGCACGTGCAACATGACTTGCAATTGCAAGCCAGTATACTCACTGTACGCGTAGATATAGCTGCAAAATCTAGCGATCCAAATTTCTACCGCGCTAACTCTTGTGTTTATGTTTTTAATGTAATACGACTGTCCTATTCTATCTACTCCTTCATATCTAAGTGTTACTCTTGTGTGTGAACTGATTCCTGTGTCTGTGTAACAATAAACTTTCTTGTGTACTTTGGACTTCTTTCTTCTACCACCTACCACACACAATCGCCTACACTATACAAGTATGACCTAGGTACTCTAAATGAAAGGACTTATATCTATTAACTAATGCCTAAACTTGCTATTATTTACATTGAGGCCGAGTATGAGCCGTCTGATTGCTTGTGGTACTGCTTGTACCTGTGTCTTTGTTTATGTTGTCGTGCACAACTTGTTTTGTTCACTTCTACGTTTCGGGCTACTTTCGGACGGGTGATTAACTTCGTCGACGGACTTAGGGAGTAGGCCCCCTGGTATGGGTGACTGCGGACCATATAGGTACAAGGTTAGTCAGAAAGGGGTTACTAATCCGAAAGGGTTTAAAAGTACCCATAATAATTAATAACTTTTGTTCTACAACTTTTCCCAAACGTCAATAGTTTAAGAGAAATAGTCATTCAAATATTTCATTAAAATTACGCTAAAATCTATCTGTCCTCAGCTATGATCAGCTGTGTTTACTTACCGCCATTTTCAATATCCTATCTATCGGCGGTTTACCTTACTTACTACAGATAGAAATTTGACATTACTTCTATGGAGCTTATGTCAAATTTCTATCTCTAGTAGGCGAAACCGCCGATAGATAGGTTATTGAAAACGGCCGTTAGATCATACATTACAAGCTTCAGCCGCCTCAAAAGAAAACACTTTTACGTAATAATAATTTAAAAAGATTTCGTTTAAATTTTCACACTCAATCACTCAGCTGAAAAAATCAATTAATTCCCGACCCATCCACTCAATTCTACAGGGTGTAAATGAATTTCTGTAATTCCTTCAAACCGCGTGATCTACTGGTGACAATGATTGACCCTGCATAGGTTTTTAACAGAACAACAAAGTTTTAAAAAAATGAACCATGGTATTCTGTTTCTGAGTAATTTTAGCGTCCCAAGTTAACTGACTGCGTGGAGCGATATCGCGCTAGTCATGCCCATCAGCTGTGTCGCCGTGCCTTCATTCGATTTATGCATAGCATCGAAATTAGGGCATGCAATATCGGAGCGTTATCAGTTCCGGAACTGGATCCGATACTGAAGAGCTAATTCCGGAATTGGTATTTTTTTTATTTTTTTATTTATAATTGTCTCATCGTCTCTGTTTGATCCAGCAAAATACAAAAAAAAATGTTTTAAATGAAACAAAGCTTATAAGAAATCAGTCTTAATGATTTTGAGTCAAAAATTACGCATTCTCACTATAATAAAACCGACAAGGTATATAAAACAAAATAAAATTATTATATTGTTTTCACGGTAAGTTGATTAATTTGGCAGATGTCAGTTCATGACATGAAAATAAATTGTAATGGTGATTGTTTATGACAATTTAATTCAATATGTATTAAATCAATTTAAACGATTAGTAAAGCGTTACCCAGAAGGTTGTTTTAAAATCAGAAACATAGAAACAATATAGTTTTATGTGTTTAACGCCATAATTATATATTACATAAATTATTTTGAAAAAACCCCGACGCGTTTTCAAACTTGCGTCAGATGGTACCAGTTGCCAGAGACGTGCGTATCGATAAAATAATTTCGATAAATTTATATTTAACTGAATGAATATTTTGACTATCGTAATAATTATAGACGATAGGCGCAGTTGATTGAATAATTAGAATAAGGGTCATTATGGCCCAGTCGCCTTGCAAAAGGTCGGAAAGTCCTGAATTTTGGATATGTGATAAGGATAGGTGTTCTTATGAATATTACAAATTTTGTACCTTGAGTGACCTCGGCGCACTTTGCCATCTTGGATTAAAGACCCCAAAAATTAGTTTTTATTAAATAACTCCCTAAGGGTTTTATGCTAAAAATTTATCACACCAATTTTGTAGCAAATTTAATTCCCTACAATTCTTGTCTTAAGTATTTTTTATGGCTAAAAGTTTACGACATATTGCGCTTTGAAGTAAAAAAATCTATCTAAAATCACAATTTTTTTTTCTTATTTTTCATTCCCTACTCAAAAAAAGAGGTATTGTCCCATGTCTGTCTTTCTGTTTGGCTGTCTGTTTCTCTGTCTGTCAGCTTTTCATAAAAACACCTAAACACATCCAAAATTCAGGACTGACGGACCTTTCGCAAGGTAAACCCCTTTTTTGTGACCCGGCTACTGGGTTATATTTGGTTATTGGTAGTAAATAAACATTTATCACTCATCCCATATCTGCTGGATTCATTATCACATCAGCACGTAATCGTCTATAATTGAAGATGTGCATGCTAATTGACTTAATCCTAATTACTTAAATCACAAGGTATTTGGAATCTACATACAATCACATTGCAATAATTTAGTCAAATTCTCGCTGAAATTTTACAAATTTTATCGATAGTTGAATCGACTGTAGCCACATGTCTAGCATCTCTTATTGACATGTGTCATTTTAATCAACTTATGGTGAAAACAATATAAACAGTAATAAAAACAAAAAATAGTCTCGAAACAGTCTCCTTCCTTTATAAAATTATTGTAAATCACTCTTTTTAAAGCGGAGCGGCGAGGCGAGACGCGCGCTTGCGGCATATAATGGGCCACCCATTCAACTATATTGTTTTCACGATAAGTTGATTAAATGACACATGTCAATAGGAGCTGCTAGACATGTGACTGTAGTCGATTCAACTATCGATAAGATTTGTAAAATTTCTGCGAGAATTTGACAAATTATTGTAATGTGATTTTATGTAGATTTCAAATACTTGTGATTTAAGTAATTAGGATTAAGTCAATTAGCATGCATATCTTCAACAATAGACGATTAGGTACGTACTGATGTGATAATGAATCCAGCAGGTATGGGATGAGTGAAAAAAAATGTTTATTTATCACCAATAATAGCCCAGTAGCCGGGTCGCGAAAAAGAGGTTTACCTTGCGAAAGGTTCGTCAGTCCTGAATTTTGGATGTGATAAGTTAGGTGTTTTTATGAAAAGCCCACAAACATACACACAGACAGAGAGAGAAATAGACAGCCAAACAGAAAGACAGACATGGGATTCAAACCTATAAAATACCTCTGATTTTGAGTCGAGAATGAAAAATAAAAATTTAATTTTCTACAAAATTGATGTGAATAATTTTTGGCATAAAACCCATAAGGAGTTATTTAATAAAAACTCATTTTTGGGTTCTTTAACCCAAGATGGCAGAGCGCGCCGAGGTCACTCAAGGTACAAAATTTGTAATTTTTATAAGAACACATTTCCATAACACATATCCAAAATTTAGGACTGGCCGACCTTTTGCAAGGCAACTGGGCTATAATGAGCCTTATTTTAATTATTCAATCAACTGAGCCTATCGTCTATAATTATTACGATGGTCAAAATATTCATTCTGTTAATATAAATTTAGGTATCGAAATTATTTTATCGATACGCACGTCTCTGGCAACTGGTACCATCTGACGCAAGTTTGAAAACGCGTCGGGGTTTTTTCAAAATCATTTATGTAATATATAATTATGGCGTTAAACACATAAAACTATATTGTTTCTATGTTTCTGATTTTGAAACAACCTTTTGGGTAACGCTTTACTAATATTTTAAATTGATTTAATACTTTTTGAATTAAATTGTCATACACAAGCGCCATTACAATTTATTTTCATGTCATGAACTGACATCTGCCAAATTAATCAAGTTACCGTGAAAGCAATATAGTAGTTTGTGGAATATTCCACAGACGTTACATTGCGTGCGTTCAGAAAAATATAATAAAATCAAAATATTAGAAAAGAAGACATGAATATCGGAATTCCGGAATTATTTCAGTCAATTCCGGAACTGAAAAATTAGTCAAATTGATCCGGAATTCCGGAATTACGGAATTCCGGAATTCCGGAGTTGCATGCCTTAATCGAAATAACGTAACACATAAAAAAAATAGGAAAAAAAGGTTATTCTTATTTTTAATCAATCTAAATCACGTGCGTGGTTAATCTATACCACAGTGGCGTAGGGTGAATTTTCTTAAAAGGGAAGCCGGACCAAAAAATGCTTACCTTGCTCAAGTGTGATGCGTGAATTCCAGTAACTACTCGTTTCGAAAGGGAAGCCGATAGGAATCGAGTTGTATGGAGCCTTTGCCACTGCTATACCATTAATAGATCATGTGGTTTGAAGGAATTACACGAATTCGTTTACACCCTGTATACCATTGCCAGCTCCACAAAGCTACGTGTTGGAGCGCAACCTGGGCGACGCCATGGCCGGCAAGAAGCCTTCAGCTAAGTACGACGGGTACAGCGCCTGCCCCCTCGTCACCTCCTACAAGAAGGGAATACTCGCAGAGTTCTTGTATGACAAGAAAGTTTGGGAGACCTTCCCTTTTGATCAAGTTGGTTTTCATTTATTTACTATCTATCTTTGTTGAATAAATCAATGCCTCACAGCCAAAAAGGGCTAAGCGCCATTTGTTGCCAAACTCCGGACTGCTACTGAGAAATTCCACTCGGAAAAACCCAATAACACTGCCTGACCTGGGGATCGAACCCAGGACCTCACATTCAGCAGTCGCGCATGCGACAACTAAGTACACTGTATGTTATACAGGGTGTAAAAAGACCCATTACATAGCCGAAATCTACGCACTCTGTACATCAAACTAAATAACATTGACCAAAAATAATTGCTGGGAAACGACTTTTATTTTTAGTCATAAAAAATCTGTTTTTTTGTAGCGCGTAATGTAATGCACGTAACAGAATGTGCTTGTGTGGGTCGTGCAGCGGCTACACAGCTGAGCCAAGGCGGTTGTGTGCGTTTGATATTCATTGCATTTTTGTAACTTCAAATGCGTAATTTGTTAGGAAGAATTGAAAATTTGGATAATGTTTGTTTGGAAGAAAGTTTAGTATTATCATTTAGAATACGTTTCTGCAAAAAACTAAAAAAGTTGATTTTGACCTTCAATATCTCCAGAATCAATGATTTTCCAGGTATGGTCTGGTAGAAAAAAATGATCCTAATGATGGGTAGAATATGTGGTTTTCGTTATCGTTAAGGGTCTTTTTACACCCGATATACTTACCTAATTAATTTTATAAATGATGGAATCAGGCGTTACGTTGCGGAAATCCATGACATACAAATTTATATGCAAATACGTGTTTCGCCCCTCTACGGGCATCCTCAAAAGATGTTGACTCGTCGACCGCTTGGACGCGAACCAACTTCGCTTCTTTGTTTCGCGTCTAAGCGGTCGACGTTCACTCCTGAATCAGCATATATTTGTGGGCGGGGAGGGTTGTGCTGCATACTAAATCCAAACTAGCGATCTGGTTTGGCGGAATTAAAACTAAATATTGTATTTTCATATTTGTAATTAATTTTATGTTAATTGTCCTCAGTCAAAGGAACGTCAGCTGATCTTTCAAATAAACAAGCACGTATTCCCACGTTTGTACTGGCGGTTGTTGAACGGCAAGTGGAACGGACCGGCAACAATACGACGCATTATTAACCCGTTCGGATAATGAAACTACTGTATTTAATATAAATATTTTAATAAAACTTTTTATACAACTTATTTTACTAATACTTTACAAGTAGTATTATTATAATAATAATATTATTAAGCTATACATACACTCGGTTTCCGTAAACCCAGAAACAGATTGTATGTGAAAAGAGCCTTATTTTGCCTTCTCTGTTCAACGAAAAATGAGTCCTGACATAGCGGTCATTTCGTAAATTGTAGCCGTAAAGAAACTGTTATCGAAAAAACGTAAACGACATCATCAAAAACCGTAAAATAGCTATATTATCCATGTTTTTTTTAATATTTAATATTTTTTGTATGGTAACGTTTTGTCAAGAAACGTTAGGACTCATCTTAGGGCGTATAATAATGGAAGCAGGTAACCAGCGCCGACCTACCAGCGCTTATCGGTACTGGGCCGTGCAGGTAACCGCTACATAAAGGAAGCGAGTAGAAGTAGGGGCTGGCATTTTTAGCAAAAATACGCCTTGTTCCCTTGCAAATACAGCAACAAATGACGGCCTACCAGCGCTGATCGGCGCAATTCGAAGCTTGTCGGCGCTGGTTCGCCACACAGTATAGAAACTACCTGCGCCGACTAACTGCGCGGACCAGGACCGACAAGCGCCGGCAGATCGGCGCCGGCAACCCTCGCCCAACGTGTATACGCACTTACGTTGATAAGGGTATAGTTATTTTTATTTCATACACAATACTGATTTATATGGCCAAACAACTGTACTTAATTAACAAGCAGAACTCTAGAATGATAGATTTATGACTAAATGAGTACCTATGCTATACAAATCTATTTAAAAAGTTCAATATTTACAATAGTAAGTATTTCGAACAGCACATGATTTCATACAAAATAAACATCGACTTAAATATTCAAATGTCAACTATGATAACATATGGCACGCCCCTCCATTGCAAGTAAAAAGTGCCACAGTACAACACTGCAAATAAAAATGTGTGAGAAAGAATATTAACAACGCATCACTCGTTCAACGCAACTGAACAAGGGCCTAATTCTTCTAAAATAAATCTTGATAAATCACTACCGAACCAAGGCCGAACCGTTCATTCAGACAGTTCTCAATTTCAAAAGCTATCAACACAAAAAACAAAATCAATCATTTTGAAAGTATTCGAAAACAAAAACTGACTGACGGTTGTGGTTCGATTGCGTTTGGCAACAATTTATTTTAGGAGAATTGGGCCCCTGGTGTGCTGCAACTGTAGGCCAAACTTACACAAAAACACGGATCAGTCGCTCGACAGATTTGACGTCGCTAATTAAAGTATGGTACCGTTTGAAGGTTTGTATGAATGACACACGTGCGCCTTGTCGAGCGGTCACTTTAATTATGCACTGGTCGAGCAACAAATCTAAACATCAATCACAAATATGGTAACTCGACACTCACATTGAAGACAGATGTTGGGGGGGGGGGGGGGGGGTGCCATGTTATCGTAGTTGATCTATACCTACTTACAACATTATTTAACGTTGCGCGTATTACGTTATTCTAGTTTTGGTTCAATGATTTGGTTAATTATACTAAATTAATTACAAGTACAAAAATGACTTGCCCCGGAAAATGGGATAGATGGCTTAATAATTGTAATAAATATGGTCCACTCTCCTGACTAAAGGGGGCTTTGAAAAAAGCTTGCATGACTGTCGAAGTCGACAAATTAGATGATAAAAATCATTATAAATATGGATGAATTTTAATGGCAGCAAACATAGTATGGTAAAAGGGGAATTTTTGGGGTCATAATTATGCGTTCTCGTATGACCCCAAAAACAGCTCTCAACCTATATAATATTTGAATACCTTGGAAGCAAACTGATCCAAGTAATATTTTTGGTGAAACGTACCTAAATAAAAAATTACTAATTTTGGGACTCGAATTTCAAAACTAAAAATAAATTCGAATAAAAAATATTTAGGAGCACCTGGCTTCTAAGGTATCTATTTCTTATTTTTTTTAGATTAATTCAGAGAAGTTTTATATATTGTTATAACAAAAATCTCCTGTCGGCAGTATTTTCGTTTTCTCTACTCGTATACCAAATAAAAGTTACCTACCAGATAATTTCACAAAAAGCCTCCTAGATTATAAAAAATCGCTACAACATACTTAATATCTCACTAATACATTAGCACCAAATCCACTATACTCTGTTCAACTAAAGATGAGTTCTGACATAGCGGTCATTTCTTAAATTGTAGCCGTAAGGACACTGCTATCGAAAAACCTAAACAACATCATCAAAAACCGTAAAACAGCTATATACCTACATGTTTTATAAAAATACAGATTCGGGTCTAAACGCGTAGAAACTTTAAAAGGCACAAAATAGCTTTTGGCTGGTTCACGGGTTCTTGGTTGTGGTCACGTGTAGACAGTACCTACTCCTGACCACGGCCGGTGTAATTCGGCCGAAACGTCGGGATAAAAAAAGGTATTATCTGAATTTTTATAATGTGTAGGTACAAATCGCGAAAGATTAAAATCATTTATGCACGTGTTGTTTTTCAAAAATATTTGTTATTTTTTGGATGGTAACGTTTTGTAGAGAAAAGTTAGGACTCACCTTACGTTGAAAATGGTATACCTACCAAGTAACGGCCGTTTTCAGTAACCTATTTTATCTGCGGTTGGCCCTACTAGAGATCGAAATTTGACATTACTTCTATGGAGCTTATGTCAAATTTCTATCTCTAGTAGGGCAAACCGCAGATGGATAGAATATTGAAAATGGTCGTAAAACTGCAAAAACTCGTGCAATTTAACTAGCAGTGGATTAGGCGCTGTTCAAACTGATGCACTCCAATGACACAATACGTTTAATGACTTAATGTTTCCAATGACTCAAACCTTACTAGTATTTAAAGTAGTGAACTGTTCCTTATTCCCGTTGGTAATGTCGGTGGTACTCTGTCGCTTCCTCTTCATGGCAGCGCGACGGATGCGGTACTTCTTCCTGGTCTTAATGAGGTACACTGAGAGGGCTATAGATATTAGTAGAGTGACGATGATGCAGGCTCCTAGGATTAGAGTGAGGGAACTGAATTTTGCGGAGCCGTCTTCCGTTGATGGTTCCAGCTGAAATGAGTATTGGAGTATTGAGTTTGGTTGCGAAATTTAGTAGTAGACCAACAAGCAGTAGTAGTCGAAAACCCTACGTGTTTGTTCACGTTAACTCGCGAGCACGTTGGCGGGCGCGGTCACGACATATCAAATATATGGCTTATTATACAAGTGTTCACGTACGAAACGCAGGTGCGAGGTAAGTAAGTCCACCGCGCCCGCGCCCAAGAGTTGTACGTGAACAAGTACTAAGACTCACTTATTTCGTTGGTCCATACTATTATTACGATTAAACGATTATTAGTACAATAAACATAATTAGATCCAATAGTTGAAGATTATTCTCTAAGGCTTCATCGTAGCTGGGCAGCACGTTACGTTTCGTTGCGTCGTAATACCATCTTTAAAGTATTTGATAAGTAAGGTTAAATTAAAATTTCTGCAGTATTAAAACCGCAAAAAACAAACTATACACGCCGTTCTGTTTGATGCACTGCTCACGCAGGCCACTAGTATAGAAGGCATATCGTTTGTTATTTTTCCGATGCAATGATTGATGCAATGCAGCACATTACGCTCTCCAGACTAGACGAAGGGTTAAACAAAAAAAAAGCGGTCGTGTCGTCGGCCTATAGTATTATTACAAAGCAAAACAATGCAACAGATAAGGTTTTTTTTATCTAAATTGGAATGTAAGAGGCACATCTGAACATCCGTCGTCGTCGACACAAGATGAAAACGAAATGAGGTGCAAGAAGCGCTCAACATCCAGCTTCCCATGTAGCATATATTACGTGGGCCCCTTGACCGATGACCATCAAAAACCAATAGGTGGCAGGATAACCATTTAAGAACAATCTTGTATGTACAAATAGATACGTACGCTTTCAACCTTTTGCATTAAACTGAGGTTCATGTGTGCACAAGTGTAGCTAATGCTTCCGGAAGCTGACGCATACGTAACAATGCGCAAGCAAGCTTACGCAGCTGATCGGAATCGAACAAATTGCTTACACGTTACTGGGAGGCTAATGCGTTTTGTGAAACATATTTTTTTTCATATTCGAAATCATATGCAAGTTGGCTCTGGCTGATTTATGTGACTAAGCCCTGAATTTCTTAGCCCATTTCAGGGGGGGTATCTGCATTATCGGTTACCATCTACCCTCAATTTTAGGTACGTAAAGGTAAATGCTAGGTAAGAGTACTGTGTGCTCATTTGGTACTGACCATATAGTTACTTCGGGACAACGCATCACTGCACATAGCTCGCTCCGTCCAGTTGTACCAGTGCACCAGCCGGAGACCCTCGAACGCTCGAGGAGAACCGCATCTGGAGTATAACGTTACATTACGATTAGATATCTACTTTGTACGTACAAATATGTATACCTAGGCTTAGGCTCTTTTGTGGTTGTGGAAAGCCTGTGTTACTCTGGTTTAGGTATGAAAACATGCCTACGCGCCGCTGCAACTCTGGAGTGAAACAAAAAAAGAAAACCGAACCGAATGTTAGCGAGTAACCGAACTGAAATGTAATAAGAGCGCGAACGCACGGCGGAATAGGAACTCTCTCCCCTTACACTAAAGATCAATTTTACATACGCGGAGTAAATATACCTAGATATTTGATGAAACTGGGAGTGAGTTTACTGTATGTAGTCTCTAAGTCAATGTATGTAGTACTATTTATTATGCTACGTTGGAAGTTCCTCAGATATTTATCGGTTTCACAAAGAATTTTATGAATATCTTTAGGTTAGTCAACATTTTCAAATTCTCCAGGCCGTTGACGGGCAACAGCGTTACTGCGCCTCGCTCCTTGTTCACAGTTACTAGGCAACAACGGAATTTACCTCCGTAGATCACTTAGAAACAGTATTTACCCCATCCTAAGTATAGTTCATACCTTCCCCCCGATTTAAAACCTCTTCGATAAGCAATTGTCGATCGATTCAGCTTGTTATCTCGTTCCGTCTAGGATCTCGTAACTAGAGAAAAAGAGATACCTTACCCAATAGTTCGATAACTGACTTATCGAATCATTCTGAATCGGGCTGACACGCTAGCTCATACCTGAGTTCGGCCAGCAGTCTGGAGTGTTTGGTAGCATACATCTGAGGCAGCAGCTCGTCCACGATCCACTGCATGTCACAGTTGCAGTTCCAGGGATTGTACTGCAAGTTTACACCTTCGCTCACTGCTGACCAGTCGACCAGGCGCTTCGGTAAGTATTTTAAGTTGTTCTTGCTTATGTCCAGCTGAAATGTAGACGATAAGATTTAAGAGCTTTGATATAGGCATTAATAAACCTCTCTCAAAATGCCGGCTTATGAGCAGCATCGCAAAATTAAAATCCGCAAATACATGAACTCGAAAAGATAGAATTGCGGACCTGGATCGAACACAGGCTCTCCTGCATAGATGGCAAGCGTTCCACCGCTAAGCTTTCTATCTTCAGTGCCATCGTCTTATAACCTGTACTTGGAAAAGAATAGGACACATTTTGTTTTAATAGTAATAGGTATACTTTAAAACTTACCATACACAACGACGTGCCATCAAAAGCTCCCGCCTTAATCACACTCAAGAACGGACAATTAGAGAGATATAGAGAGAAGCAGTTAACATCAGTATCCGTCTCATTAGCAGCTCTCCCCACCACATTACTGAAAGCTTTCTCCTCCACCACCGTCAACGCCTTCATCTCGTTCATATACAAACTTTTTACAGCGATTATGTTTTTAAAATAAACCGACTCTATGGGGTTGCCATCTAAATGAAGTTCTTCTAAATTGGGAAAATATTGCGTGCTGATTGTCTTTGGTATTTCGGTTATCAAGTTATATGATAGATCTAAGATGTAGAGGCTGGACAGTTTTTTTTCTATGTTTATTTCTTTTATTTGATTTCCTCCAATATTTAGTACCTGTAATATAATTAATTAACAAGTTCAATTAGTTTCTCAGTATTATTTGTGTTTTTGTCAGGACTGTCACATCTAAAAAGTGTTATAGCTAGCGTGAGACGAATCCATATTTATGATTAGTTACAGTTCAACTCGCGACCTCGCCGCGTGTTCAGCTCATAATTAAGGGCTCCGTTTGGGTCCGAAACTAGTCGGGCAATCCCGAAAAATGCACGTGAGTGCACTGTAACAAATCATACATATAAAAAGTGAAAAAAGAGTCGTGTTGTGGATCTCGGTAAAGGCAATCACAATTTGTGGTTGACTTTACCGTGTTTGCCGTTGTACGTAGGTACGTACGAGATCCACCAAAGAAATAAAAATGCATTGATGAACGTAAACAATTATAAGTCGCGCGGAGAAGGTTTACCGATAGCCTCATGACGTCACGCGTCGATGGTCGGTACGATTAGTAAGTAGGCCAGACGAGCGCGGGTAGCGGTCGGTGAAGTGGGAGGGGCAGTCATCGGCAAGCGCGCGACTAGTAAAAACAAATGTTGTTCTGCCTAGCCTTTTCCCAACTATGTTGGGGTCAGCATCCAGTGTAACCAGATGCGGCTGAACACCAGTATTGTACACGGAGCGACTGCCATCAGACCTCCGCAACCCAGTTACTGGGCAATGCCGATATCTTATGGTTAGACCGACTGTTGTGGGTATTCGTATGACACCCGGGACCGACAATTTAACGTCCTAGGCACGAAGGGGTCTGTATGTGTAACGAATGGTCACCAACCCACGGTCTGACCAGGCATACGCGGCTTAACCTTGCAAATCGTATGATACGCGCGGTTGTTAATTAGCCACGAGCCTCTCTAAAAACAAATGTATTAAAGCGTATACAAGGTTAATCAGAAAGGGGGTACTAGTCCGCAAGGGTCTTAAAGTACATATAATAATGAGTAACTTTTGTTCTACCACTTTCCCCAAAAGTTAATAGTTAAAGAAAAATAGCTGTTCAAAAATTACATTAAAATATGCTAAAATTTATCTATGATCAGCTGTGTTTACATTTTAGGTCATATTTGGGGTCGCGAATTAGAAGCTCCATTTTCTGAATTCGTAACTAAAGAAGGGACGAAGAATTTTTGAAAAAACTAAAATAAGAATTATTTTACATGGAATTAAAAATTATCTAATTTTCAAATTTTAAAACCGTCATCGTTGATACTTTAAGTGCCCTGCGGATTAGTACTTAGCTCCTTTCCGACTGAACTTGTATTAAAACTTACCTCTAAACTATCAAAATTAACTGTATTTTCATCATACAAATCAGACAATCTATTGTACGATAAATCAATGTACTTAATACCACTAGGAAACTTGGGCCAGTGGTACAAAGTGTTGATCTTCAATATGGCAATCTGCAGCGTCGGCGGCAGTGCAAAAACAAACGTTATGTTGTTCTGAGCAAGGTTCAATTCTCTTAAATTCGTGCACGTGAGAAAGGCCTCTTCTTCTACTATTTCTATTATGTTGTTTGATAGATCCAATAGTTCGCTGGAAAGAGAAGTACATTCATGTTAACAATATTTTTAAATCTCGCTTCTTTATTCTGCGAAGAGGTAGGTAGAGGTAACATTATTCAAACACATTTATTTTTTCTTGTGATAATGAGTTTTTTTTACATTTTAATTTGATACATGTATGCACAAATTATTATTTACTTTACTCGTCACTCGTTCACCCAGTCATACTGTATTACTTTTAAACATCATCAGCCCATTACCTCTTCTCAGAATGAGAAGAATTTAGGCCGTTAACACGTTGTATTAGTTAACAATAATACAAAAAGAAGTACAACTTGTGAAGCGTAAGCTGAGCTTTGCATTTGTGTAAGTGCACATAGAATTGATTGCCAAAAAGCAGTATAAACCGGTTTAAAGCAAGCAAAGGACGCGTCTGCATTCGTTCTCACACAAATGCAAAGCTCAGTTTAGGCCTCGCGGACGGTACTTAGGTATGTTATTGACGCGCCAAAATTGACGATTCAAAAATATGCTTATTAGTGCAGATCTTGCAAATATCTTGGTCCTTTGGCACTTACATATACTAATTTGTTTTTATTCCTTTTCATTTATGTACCATTGCAATGTGTTGTTTGTGACAATAAATTCATCTTTCTTTCTCGATTACCTATAACACGTTAAATTCTGAGCTACTGTAGCTTTTGCTAACATCAACATACACATCTGTATTTATTTTGATCTAGATTATCAGACAAGCTAACAGTGTATACTTAAGTCTGATAAGCCACAGAATTAGAAAAAACTACTGTAAAAGACACAACAACATAATCGTTCAGGGGTGATTCTATCATTACAGTTATAGCTAATATCGGTATGTCAGGATTGCGAGCAAGGTAAACACAGTAAATAAAACCAACATAGACTCTCCACCACTGAGAGTACTTGTATTTGGGTTAATATTAGTAACATTAACTAGATCACAGTATATTACTTTACACAATTATTACAAGATCATAAAATAAGGACAAGCTAATCAGATATAAAAGGTCAGACTTCTTCAGCTGTTCAACACGGAATGCTCCACGTCGTCGAATGACCGCCGCCTTTATAACCTCGGGTGGGCCGATCCATATCGACGACTACCTTCTCTTGTCAACATTGCCCAGTGTTACCCACTAGCGATAACACTACCTAACTACCTACCCATGTTTATTTAAATCGTTACTTTGTTATCTATTGGTATTGATAACGGCAATGCAAGCTCTTGACAATGTTCTATTGATGTCATATTTGTTTAAAACACAGACATGTCCTATATTAACAATATTTATAGTATTCCATAAAAATGATAGCACACGTTGTTCTTTTTTTCATTCATATAATTTTATTTTCCAAGTCATTATGACTACTAATTCTAGTTATTATGAAGTGTTGTAGAACAATGATAAACCGACATAAAGTAGTAGTAAAGTAATAGTTATTTATACATAGTTCTATGGGAGTGGGATTCACAAATCGCATTTAGATTATACTTTGCTAAATAAAGTAAGCGTTTTATATGAATATGAACATTATTTGTATTGGCATAAGGTTCATGTTCGTATGAAACGCTTACTATAGTTAGTAAAGTCTAAGTGCGGTCTGTGAATCTCGCGCTAAGAACTGTATTACAGCTCGACATACGATTTAAAATAACTTCTCTAGTAGAAATATACTTTAGTTCCGTATATCATACATAACATCACGACTGTATTCTCCGAAGGGTTGGGCAGAGGTGTATAGGGCACCCTCATTTCGCTGTTATGTTTAAGTCCTATGTAATAGGGGGTGCGCCTATTGCCATCAACCAGGAACAAATCCAGATTCCGGGTTGCTACTGGGAAATTCTACATGGAAAAACCCAATAAGACTTTGCCCGACCTAGGGATCGAACCCAGGACCTCACGCTCAGCAGTCGCGCTTGCGACCACTAGACCAATGAGGCAGTCAGTTCCGTATAAGTAACAGTTTTTTTTAGGGTTCCGTACCCAAAGGGTAAAACGGGACCCTATTACTAAGGCTCCGCTGTCCGTCTGTCACCAGGCTGTATCTCATGAACCGTGATAGTTAGACAGTTGAAATTTTCACAGATGATGTATTTCTGTTGCCGCTATAACAACAAATACTAAAAAACAGAATAAAGGCTCCCATACAACAAACGTGATTTTTTTACCGTTTTCATAGATACCTAATGGTACGGAACCCTTCGTGTGCCGACTCGCACTCGGCCGGTTTTTTTTTATATTTGTCAGTGTTATGACAGTCAGTGTTTTATCTGGCGATAAATGTGTATCAGGCGCTCAAATTGATTTAAAATGAATAAATCTATCCAAAGTTCTACTAGAGATGGTATTTCAAAAGATCGCGTCCTAGCGGTCGAGGAGTCAACATATCCTGAGGATGCCCCGTGGAGGGGCGAAACACATGTCGTGTATTGGTTCGGTTCGGTTGCATGTTGCATTATTTTTTCACTCTTTCTGCATGTGCTTAAAGTTGTGGGCAGGATGGTGGTGCTGCATACCTACTGCATCCAAACTAGCGATCTTGTTCAGCAGAATTAAAGCTAGATATTGTATTTGTATGTCATCGATTCCCTCAAAGTAACGCTTGATTCCATCATTTAATTGAAAAGATTTAATTTCATTTTTTACTAGCTATTACCTGCGGTTTCACTTGCATCCTAGAGTAACTACTTCATGTACCCGGATAAAAAGTATCCTATGTCCTAATACAAGTCATAGCCCACCTCTATGCCAAATTTCATTCAAATCCGTTCAGCCGTTTAGGCGTGAATAATTAACAAACTTCCAAACTCACAAACATCCAAACTTTCACATTTATAATTTTAGTAGGATATAAGGATAGGATGAGTAGTAGCGCCCCCATTTACCGCAATCTTTTGTGCAGAGCTACCTACGTATTGCAATGTAGGTATTATATTGTTGCCTATAAGTAGGTACTGGCTGTGATAAAAACGATTTGTCTTCATAAACTCTTGTTGCCTCTGAACTGAGGGTCAATAAAAGGTACAAATAGTATAATCTACCTTACAGTGGTTCAACTATTCTGACATTGACAGTTATTAAAGGCAACTCGGGACATTACCCCCGCGCACCTAAGTGCACTGTAGTCATGAGATCACTGGTACCCACCAGTATAAGCTGTCCTCTCGTTGTACGGAAAGCCTATACAATGCGAGATCAGGTCATACTGGTTTACGTGATTTGATAGCTGTGCGTACAACCCCCGCGTTGTATGACTGCAATGGTTAGATTGCTATTAGTTAGTACAGATGATAAAGTATACTCACAGGCTATTATTAGGAGGGAATGAATCCTTCATAATAGATCTGATTCTATTGTCGTTTAAATTCAACCGCTTCAATCGAGCCAAATTCTCAACATCATTCCTTTGAAGTAACAAGTCGAATATTCTATTCTTGCTCAAATCTAAGTCTTCTAATGCAGACATTGGCTGAAGCGCATCTAGAGGTATCTTCTTCAAATGATTGCTTTGTAAATTTAACTTTTTTACGTGACGTAGATGTCTGAAATCTAAAGGATTGAAATCCGATAGTTTATTGTAGGACAAGTCTAGATCTTCTAAAGCATTGATCTTCGTAAACAGGTCGGGTGTGATTTCGGTCAGCTCATTGTGCGAGAATGACAGGACTTTCAGATTTGAAACATCACTGAACGGGTCTGGCCAGTATGTTTTTATGGCGTTGTTTGTGAATCTCAGCGTCTCCACTTGCGAGTTTGGCGGCAATCTGAAAAATATAGACCACAATATTAGTAACAAAATAGAGAAGACTCTAACGCGGCATCCTACGTGAGCGATCTAGAAGCGACGCGAAGCGACGCGGCGCGACGCGAAAACAACAAACAGTCGATACCTATGGCCTACGTGACCAAACGCACGTGGACTGGGGTGCGGCGCGGCGCGTAGCGAAGCGAACGCGATCAGTTGGCTTGATATTTTCGCGCGAACTGGATGCGGTGCTGTACAGTGCTACTGAATGATGGCGGCGCGCGGCGGGCGGTTCGCTAGCACGTAGAACAAAGCCACCGCATTGCATTGAATTCGCTTGTCACCGCATCGGATCGCTTCGCAATTCGCGTCGCTTTGAACCGTCTACGTTAGACGTCGCGTAACGCCTATTGTTCACACACCGCAAATTATTTTTCGCCGTAAAACCTACGGTTAATTAGCCGTGTGTAGGCACGGTCATCAGTGTTGTATGGACTACTATAGAAGTTTGTTGACGGATACGGCGGCCTAACGGCACGCCTGCGCCGCCGCGCCGTATATGCACCGTGGCTACTACTCGTATTCTTTTGCGCACGGTTTGATTTACATTAGTGTTGTATGAGTCTATGAGAGTTTGTTAACGGCACCGGACATTTTCGTGACTGGCAATTTGCATGATAACTTTCCAACGCTGATTTTGTGTTGCAAAATGGATTTAAATCAGTTTCGGCTGGTGGTTTACCGTGTCGTGTACAAGCTCACACGATTTTTCTACGGCGCGGCTAATACGCCGTACGGTTAAGAAACCGTGCCGTGAACAAGAGGCCTAGGCATCGTCCTAGCTGAGCAGTTCGTTGCATCGGAGAATGCGGCGCGTGTTAAAGCAGCACGTTAAAACGCAGTCGACGAGTTTTTTTTTCTATTATGCTTTTGTATAATTGTGGTCCTTGTGGATCGTTTCTACGTAACCGGGCAGTTATTGGCGAGACCTGAAGGGTCTCCAGCCAATGGTGGGGAAGTAAAATACTTAACCTAAGCTAACTACTTATACTACACTTACACCATGACTACTAGCAACAACAGCACTAAGGGCGACCCCTAGTGGGACTCGGACCTCGGCATAGGGCGTTGCTGGGGGTTGGGATGGAGACAGCGAGATGTGGGCTGAATTATGAGTGTGATCGTGACGAATCCCAACAGTTGCGTTGTAATACGGTCTTTATAGTATTTGATATAATAAGTAAGACTAAATTCAAACTTCTGCCACAGTCAAACTGCTAAAATAAACTACACGCCTCGCTGTTAGATGCACTGCTCACATAGGCCACTAGTACAGAAGTATGCCTTCTGTACTAGTGGCCTAAGGCAATTTTATAAGAAAACAATTTTGAGGCGCCACAATTTCGCCGCCAGTGACTAGTGTCGCAGTACGCCGCAGGACGGTGGTTTACACGGTGCTAATTTCAGCGCCAGTCTTCCGTGCAGTTGTAAATTTTTTCTTGTCATGACCCCACGTTGGAATCACTGGCGCCAAAAAATAGACGCGTGCTCTATTCGGTGCGTAAGATAGCGTGCCGCAAAAAATTGGCGCGTATAGTGTTTATACCTTTATACGATGTTATTTTCTTGATAGCGTTGGCCGCGATATTCTGGCACCGCAAAATTTTCTCCGTATACACTTACTTTAACGCTTCTTACTGTCGCCATGCAATGCAATGCAATGCGCTACCCAACTAGGACGAAGGGTTACACGAATTAGAGGATGAGGAGAGGATATATGGGCATAGTTACTGGAGTTATGTTATTTATTTAGTTTGTTTGTAGCGTATTAACTCTGCATGAGATGTAAACAACTAAAACAATGCACACGTCTTTTATGTCTCTACATCAGAAAACCCTGAACTCTAGTATTGACGATGACGTGGTTCCCTGCACTGTAGGTACTACTTCGTATACATCCGGACATCTTAAACACTTTAGTTTATGAGAAAGACTTTACTATCAATTTCAATCTTGGCAACTAACGAACAGCTACGACTGATTCGCCTGCAAGGTTTCTACTAGGTCATACTGTCATCACTTAAAAACCAGTAAAAATTATGTTAATCGGTCATAACGTTGAGAAGAAAAAGGTTCAGTGTTTTAAACAAGGTTCGTCGGAAAAGGGGAACTAATCCGCGGATGACTGTTTCAAACCAAGTGTTAAAATTTCAAGATTCGTTTTTTTTTTAGGTAGGTATATCCTTTCTAAATGATTTTCAGTTTAGTTTTTTTTTATTCTTCTTCCCTGTTTTAGTTACGAATTCGGAAAGTGAAATCTTATCCGTGGCCACAAACATGACCTAAAATTTAAACAGCTGATCATAGCTCCGGATAGATGTATTTTTTATATAATCTTTGAACAGCTATTTCTCTTAAATTATTGACTTTTGGGGAAAGTTGTAGAACAAAAGTTATTTATTAGAATGGGTATTTAAACACCCTTTCAGATGAGTACCCCTTTCCGACTAACCGTGTATACTTAGTACAAGTTTTTAACGCAATTTAGATCCGAATGTTTGCGTACAACGTGTTATAAAAATGTTTATCTGCGGTTTCATTTAAAAAGTAGCCTTACTGTTAAATTGACCTTAAAAGAAGTCGTTTTTTTTTGGGAAGTGGCTCATCTAAGTTGTCCTTTTGGGAAGTAGACGTTTTAGGAAGTGGATCTTTTAGTCCTCAAGGGTAGAACATTGGAACCTTATTCGAAAAACACCGCAAGATTAATTGATTCGTAATTTTAACACTTTCGTTGGTTTTACTAGTTATCATGCGTAAGTATTGCGTATAGTTACACAATGACTTACATAATTCGTATTTTTATCTCACGCCTGTTTGGACGGGAGTTAGAAGCAAAGAACCGCAAATATGAAAAATAAACAATTGTATATTAGTTTTGTCAAAAGCAATCGGAATATACCACAATTAATTAAACATTTTGTAGACTTATCTTTATAAGTACCTACCTAATTTCGATTTTCCTATTGCTTACAAAACGAAAGAAATGACCAAGCAGTCTTTATTGCTACATGGTATATTTTCCCATCATGTGTTTCCTGCCCACGTTGTAGCTAGCTACTAATCGTAATATAAGAGGAACCGCATTTAAAACAATCTCTATCGGTCTCCCTTTTCTAAAATCTTTAACTAGTCCACGATTGACCTTCTTCGCACCTGATCGTAAGCGCATACATGGTCTTAGATGGAGCACACAAATCCAAGTAGCAAAGATATAGAGGGACTCCCCTGTACAGTCTGCCAGGCCAAAGCTGAGCTTTGCATTATTTTGTGTGAGTGCACAGAATCGATTGCCAAAAAGCATTAAAACCGGTTTAACGTGGCTCGCCCAAGTGTACCGAAAACGGTACGGCCGCCATTGTTTATCTATTGTATCTATAATTACAGTACTACACAGGTTAAACCAAGCAAAGGACAAGTCTGCATTAATTCTCACACAAATGCAAAGCTCAGCTTAGGCCTCGCGGACTGTAGGTACCCATCTGGATCTCACATACAATTCAATTCAATTCAATTCAATGTTCTTTATTTGCGTAATATGGGTAGGTACACATGGTGTTACAATAAACAAATTATAATGATCGCCACATTCAGGCTTACGCCATGCAAAAATTTTAAAAAATACATACATTTAAACAGATTAACAAATAGATGTCAAATTAACAGACAGAAAAAAAACACGAAATAGTATCAACACAACAATTATCAGTCACTCCAATACCTACTTAAATCCTATCTTCAAGAAACTCTGCCACCGAGTAATATGCTTTTTCTAAAAGCAATTTCTTTAGTTTATTTTTAAATACATTATAGTTACAAATTTCAAGCAAAGAATTGGGCAAATGATTATACAATCTAGGAATCATGCAAAATACACTATTGTTAAAAAGACCTGTTCGGTTTGTCATAAAACTTATTTTTAACATATGCCTCTTGGACTTTAGATTGGCAAATAAATTCATGTTATTTCTAATAAACAATATTACTTCCAATATATAAATACATGGTAATGTCAACAATTTAAACTTTAGAAATATGGGTCTACAACTCTCAGTTTGTTTCATTCTAAGTATAGCCCTAACACATCTTTTCTGCGCTCTAAAAACGATTTCCTTTTCTGTAGAGTTGCCCCAGAACATAATACCATACATTAATAGAGGAGTAACGTGACCATGGTATGCTGTTAGAACTGCCGATGTATTGACAGCTCTAGACAACATATAGATCGCATATGAATATTGATTGAGTTTCGAACACAATATTTCGACATGTGACTTCCAGTTTAAATTACAATCAATGTTTAGTCCCAGGAATCTTGTTGTATCTACTTGTCCGATTTTTGTTTGCATATAACGAATGTTTATATCTGCTAATTTGTGTACTCTGTTCCGAAACGCCATTAATTTAGTTTTTTCCAAATTTATTTTTAAATTATTTAAAGTCAGCCATTTAATAATTATATCTAAGGTATTATTTATATCAAATTCTAATTGTGTTTTTTCTTGTCCAGTAAAAATAATTGTGCTATCATCAGCAAATAAAATAGTATCATTATTTGTCACTCTAGGAAGATCATTAATATATATAATAAATAATAATGGACCCAATACACTGCCCTGTGGCACACCAAAATTGTTTCTTCTGTATTCTGATTCATAATTAGTTATTTTTTTAGTGATAGGGCATAATCTTGCTATGTGAGTTGATTGCCTTCTGTTTCCAAGATAGCTTTTTATAAGATTATGTACATTCCCCCTAACTCCATAGGCATATAACTTATCCAACATTATATTGTGATCCACATAGTCGAAGGCTTTAGTTAGGTCCATATAAAGCGCACAGGCATGACTTTTATTATCCATGTTTACCATAATATTCTTTAAAAAAGTGAAAACTGCCATATTTATAGTTTTATTTTTTCTGAAACCTAATTGCTTCTCAGAAAGTAAATTGTTTGTTTCAAAATAATGATATAAGCTTTCATGAATTACCTTTTCAAAAACTTTAGATAAAATAGGTACTAATGCTATCGGTCTATAGCAACTCATATCATTTTTGTTGTTTTTCTTAAAAATAGGCTTAATTATGGTCAATTTTAATTTTTCAGGGAAGACGCCATTGTAGATGCTCAAATTGATAATATGACTAAGTACATGTGACAATTTAATTGAAACATGCTTTAATGCCTTCGTAGAAATATCATCATAACCTGTACTATTTGTAGATTTTAAATTTAAAATTATTTTGTATATATCTTCCGGTGTTGTGGGTAGCATAAATAAAGATTTTGGTTCACTTGAAATGGTAATGGGTGTTCTATGTGGCACTAATTTGGTAATTTGGTTAACAAAATATTCATTAAAATTCTCTGCTATTTTTACGGGATCCTTTATTGTTGCTCCATTGACAATAATTTGTTGTATTTCCTGTTTTGGCATATTCGTTTTTTTATTATTTATTATAAATATTACAAACTGTTTCTGTCTCTTTTTGTTTGAGAAATCGGACGAACTCCTATAATGAATAGGGGTGGCCGAAATAGGAACTATGCGCCTGAAAAATTTGGTCGTGCTTTTAACATTAGTCAAACATAACAAAAGTATATTACTATAATTTTTTGAAGGACAAGAGACGTGGTCCTTTACAATTCTCAAAACATGTAGCAAACAGACTACTTTATTTTTGAAACGCGTAATTATCAAGCAAACTAACTAGGTAGTCTGAAGTAGGTGGGCGCCTAAACTCGCGATATGACAAGTCGGCCATTTCCCGACGCTGATGATTCGCAAAACAAACTGAGGTGAAGGTGACACGGTTTTTACGCTTGATTGATGTGACAGCCGGTGAATCTTTGAGACAACGCACGGAATAATGACCTTACATCGTAAGTAAGAGGATTTAAAGATAATGTTAATTAATCTCAGATTTGGAAAGGCTTAGAGACTTCAATAATCAGGACCACACCACGCTCACATCAAGGGCAAAGACCGCACCGGCCACCGTGGTGTATGGCCTGCGGGCGGCGGGTTAAGTGACCTCCCGCCCGACTGTAACAGGCGCGAGAAGGCGGCGCGCTTCTCAGGAGGACGTGGGGCAAGGACGAGGCCTGCCGGGGTCGCGGTGCATGCAGCTGCGGATCCTGTGACTCCGGCCAAATGTCAGTAGAAGGAACACCGTGGGTTTTTAGCCGGTAAGAGTCAGATAAAACCTCGCCTTCCCCGGGCGAAGGGAATGATGAGGATAATAAAAAGACAAAAATAAAATGGTCACTGCAAAGCTTGCTGTCTCAATGCGAAATACGAAACAGCACGCTTGCGCGCATCGACACAACAAGCATAGCCTAAAGCCTCGTATTCATGGTAAACATTTGTTTAGCAACACGGTTGCATAAACATGTTGCCGAGTTGCTGTCAACATATTGCGGGCAACACTTGTGTTGCGGAGTTGATCACGCCATGTTGCAGAGTTGACGCCCGGCGAGCGAAAACATCAGTTTATCAACAAATGTTGACGTATGTGGACGTGTTTGCAACTGTTTATAAACATGGCGGCAGTGTGGAACAACGATAAAATTATGCAATAAATCAATAGAATTATTTCAATAGTGTCGAGCAATGATAATATGTATAATGAAGTTGATAGAATTATTTCAATCTAAAAATGTTTTGTGGGATTCTTCGAGCACTACTTCCTCGGGCAACATTTTGACGCAAACTGGCGTGTGGACGGGAAGTATGGCTGTAAACATTGTTGCCAGAAACTTTGGTGTTGAGAAACTTTGGTGTGGAGCAACTGTTGTCCAACAAATGTTTACAATGAATACGGGGCTTAAGGGCGCTTTTTCACTAGAGATGTGCTATGCAACGTTGCTATGGATGCGTTTGATATCCACCAATCATATTCATTCGTCCACATAGCATAGCACTGGTGGAAACTGATTCAACTAAGCTACGTTTTTTATATGGAAGGATGTATGATGTGGATGCGAGCTATGGATGCGTGCAATGGATGGTCGCGAGTGGTGTAGCTATGCCCGCCGCTCGCCGTGCCTTCCCTATTGTCGATACGTCGCATAGCTCGAGATGCGCATCTTCCTCGCACAGCTACATAGCTTAGCATCAGTTGAAACGATCACATAGTTTCGTAAGTAGTTTAGCTTTTACATTCTCGCAGCATAGCTACATAGCACATCTCTGGTGGAAAGGCACCCTAAGTAGTCTAATCGACAGTCAACAGACTTCGTATTCATAATTTCGTATGCAGTATTAGGCCAATAAAGGTTGGTAAACAGATTCAAAATGAGAGGCATTCCATTTAGCGCACTAATTCCAATCAAAACAATAGTAGGTAGGTATTCCTATTCGTATTACTATTGGTGCGATTTGAATTGGTGCGCTTACAGGAGTGCCTCCAAAATGGTACAGAACTAGGTACCCAAGAGAGTCTATTTTAAGCTTTTGCTGATATAATTGTATCGTATCTGATAACGCCGTGATGCTACGTAGCTTACGTAAGCACTAACATTGTCAACATGAAGTTCATATTTTTATCACATGTTCAAAGATCCCTTAACTAACCGTGCAGGGGACCTTTTCTAAAAATCGAATTACGAAGTTTCGGCTCACACGTTTTCCAATCACGAAAGTGTATCGATTCGATTTTCGCGATATTATCATTGACACTTAATCTTTCGTTCACCCTACTCCCAAATGTTAATTGACATTTAGTAGTTCGTTGTTTGACAATACTTTGATCGTATATTTATAAGTTCGATGTGAGTCGTTGTTTCGTTTCGATCCGAACCTTCGACGTTCGTTTTTCGGAGTAGCCTACTGGGGGTAGGCTAATCCACGTAGTGTCATGACGCGCCAATCAAGTTACAGTGACACTGCAGTTAATTCAATTCAATTTTGTTTATTTCAGACTGATGTGTCCATATAGTGTTAGTAAATACATAAAAAGAACTTAATAATAAATGTTAGTACTTTAAACATGAGGAAACTATTTAACATGGATGCGTATCCATTGCCTCGATAGAGGACTTTCTATTTTACAAGCAATTACTCTCAGGTAGCTGTTGGAACTGTCCCTCACCCTGCGCATCAGCGATGCCGCTCTCTTACGAATTATGGCATGGAAGCCATCCACTTGAGCGTCAGCGAACATCGCTGAGGCGCTGCAATAGCGAGGCAGTCCCATCAGCAACCTGAAAGCATTGTTGTATTGGACCCGCAGGGCGCTGACGACCCGCTGTGTGTTACTGACCCACAGGCTACAGGTGTAGTAGGATTGGCAGTAGGCCCTAAATAACGTCTTTTTTACCTCCTTACTACACCTTGCAAACCTGCGGGCCAGCATGTTACACCGGACCGCCGCGCCAGCCCCCTGCGTTCCCTTTCCACATCCGGATCATCAGCCAGGTCCTCGTTTAATTAAGCTCACGCGAGCGTATCTGACAGCGATACGAAAAGCGTTTGTTTTGATCGAAATTTAACTGCAATTGAACTTCTTTAGTTAGGTGAATCAGGCTCAGGGCTCGGTTCGGATAGGTTAGGTTACACCCTTGAACTTCTTTGTTTTCGTTAATCTACCTTCTTTTAACCTTTCCCTGTAAGTACCTGTTCACAGGTTGGAGGTTTATTTAAATACTTTGGTAACGCTGCGGTCACCGCCTGCTATTGTGAGGCTTCGTGTCTGTCTACGCTATGACCCGCTAAGTGCAATCAGTCCAAATAAATGACAATAGTAATTAACGTGAACGATCTCAAACGACCTTGCTAATGAGCTCGTTTTGTAAAGCTGCATCTTTACCCAGGAAACTGGGGATAAAGATGAGCTGTAAATCTGAGAACTAAACCGTATGTCAGAAATGTGCGATGCACTATCAAAGACCATAAAAACACTGCAGAAGACTTAAAAAGTACTGACAAGACATTGTTAAAGTACCTATAGGTTAGTCAGAAAGGGGGTACTAATCCGAAAGGGTGTTAAAGTACACAACTTTTGTTCTACAACTGTTCCCAAAAGTCAATAGTTTAAGAGAAACAGATGTTCAAAAAACTCAAAAAAAATCTCTAAAATCTACCTATCACCAGTTATGATTAGCTGTGTTTACATTTTAGGTCATATTTGGGGTCATGAATTAGCACCATTTTCTGAATTTGTAACTAAAGCAGGTATGAAGATTTTTTGAAAAAACTAAAATAAAAATCATTTTATTTCGAAAAAAAAAAACGAATTTTGAAATTTTAACACTTGCTTTCAAACAATCATCAGCGATACTATAAGTGGGCTTCAGATTAGTACCCCCTTTCCGACTAACCTTGTATATGAGAGCGTATGAAGTTTGTTGTTGTTTTGGCCTTTAGGGATGCAAACGATCCAGTGAAAGGGCTTACGCGGCCCCTAGGAATAAAACGCGGACCTCAGCAATTGGATAGAAAAGGTAGTATAATGAAGAACTGTTTCATACAATCAAGAATTTAAAACGGATTGATCTGTCCTTTAAATAATTAATCATAACACTTTCACAACAAAAGATACCAAGGCACTTATGGATAAGTGACAATCGTATTGCACATAAAATATCGATAAAACACCATTGGTAGTTAATTTTGAAATAATATATTTATCAAAATTTTCTGTAGACGGTTTAGATAATAAGAACGGCAGCGGCAGTGGCACAATTTTTATTTAATTTTCTGTTGTGCTGTGCTGTTTGTAAAGGCGTCTCCCTTTCGTGTCTAATCTAATCTATTGAATGGATGATATCAGATTTTATGTTTATTGTTTGTGGTAGTTTACGAAGAAAATAATTACGTGTATATTTAGCTTACGCCTAGAAGTACCTACCTAAAGACTAACGTAAAAATATTTCTGGTCCTAAGTTCCGCGCAAATCGTACATGGAAGTGCAGATTTACTACCTTCATAACCACTTTGTAACTTGTCTTGGAGAACGTCATGCCTAATAGTGGTGAATTATTTTATACAGATCGATATCAAAATGTACGCATCTATTTGCGAGCCTGTATATCAGGCTATGGTTTTCATTTTAACAATGACATTACTTTTCATCTACTTGCAAGTACCTTGATACGGTTTTCCCTAAAAGAGCTCAAGCAAACAGAGATTAAGATACTACGCGTGTAAACAAAATTTCAATGCCCTTTAAAATATTGTACCTAGCGTAGTTTTATTATAGTTGTACTGTATGATAAGCAGTCTATAGAAAAATAATGCTTAGTCAAGGTCAGGATTGTCTATCTCTAGAGTCTAGAAATGTTGGTAGTTAGTTTGTTACAAGTGATTAAATCAAAAGTATAACTAAAAGAACTGGGACTTTTTTTTTGATATGTTCAAGAAATCTATTTGTATATAATTATTTTTGCACTTTTCCGACTGTGAAGTTTTCGATTGAGGGCTTCTGTCCGCATAAGGATTCCCCGAAACATGGGTGTCATAACGGGTAGACAAATATGTCCACCAGATTTTTGTCTCGATGTAGGATTTGAACTTGTGATTTTGGTTTCACTTAATGCCATTGCGCCATTTCGGTCGTTGACCTAACGTTATAGAACGATTACACCCACGTTAATTATAGCTAGTAGTTCCAATTTAACTGAATTTGGGAGAAGATAACTGGATTTTGATTAACGATTCAATTCTAGCTTGCTAGACCATATTAAACAAATATAACGGTTACTTACTTGCCGAGTGTAGATAATCCCAGTCCGTCGAAAGTGGCCGATATCTTCAATCCGTTAGGATTCAAAGGCCATGCAATCTTGTCCAAGTCAGCAACATTTTGTATCCTATCAAACTCTGAACACTGAACGTACAACACTATATGAGTCCCATCGATATCGGGAATTTCACTGCACGTGCAAACATCACATAACTTAATTAGTTTTAACACCTCTTCGTTAGCAACATCTTCGTAAACGTCTTGACCACTTCCATTTTTGAATATAAAAAATATAAATGTCAAATAAAAAAGGGCGCGCATTTTTACTTTTTAAAAACGATGACACAAGCCCATCTGCGTTCGACTCGTAATCGCGGTGGAATGATAAGTTTCCCTATCGTTGTCTTATCGGCATCGCCGTTGTGTGTGTACATTGCTGAAAATGACGCACACTAAGATAAAAGAAGATTAATACGAAATCTATGTGATTCATGGTCCTATATAATGAAAGCTACTGGTCCTTTGAGGAAATGTATTTCTAACTCTTTAGAACTTCAAACAATGTTGTCTGATAACTTATGACGCGCACAGACTTCTTCAGCTACCTGAGAAATCTGACGGATAGATACCATGTTTATTTATATTCATCACTGAAGGAATTAGGGACGACAAGGTCTGAGTTAAGAAGTACGAAGATTCAATATCAAGCCTCGAATAACCTGGAGTGTTTGAGAACATTCAAATATTAACTTAATCCTCTTACTTTAAGACTTATTTTGAAACTTGCATAATGCTTTAACGTGACTTGGCAGAGAAGTTCAGCTTAGTGCCTATCGTAGACAGAGTTGTTTGGTAGTCAATTCTGAATTAAGTCACCCGCACTGACTGCACTTCACTCATTTAATCGTTGTTATATCAAATTAATGCCTAACAAACAGTATACATTAAGGAGCACGTAACGAACGACCGGGTGTAGCGCGGTAACCAGTTGATAGCTAGTAACTAACCGTAGGTAAGTGTATTATGATAGAATAATGTGAGACGTCGTAGGCAGCGGTAATGCGAGATACATTGACCACAATGAGTTGCGTCGAACGAAAGATTGCGATATAATGTGACACCATTAGCGCCGAGCAGGTTTGTATGAACTTGATCAGTATAAGACAAGACTAATATGACTAAGGAATTAATAGGAAGGGTAGAAGGTTAGAACAGTATTAGCTTCTAGCCCACAGTAAATCTTTCTTTCAGAAACCAATATCTGATTTCGGTATTTTTTGGTAGATTCTAAGGAGTTTTTACGGAAGTAATCCAATTCCAAGCATTTAAATGAACATTACAAACGGAAATGTTAGGTCACAGAATAGTAAGTTAGGTGTTCAAAACAGTATTTGGACCGATAGACTGATCTACTGTGTTTTGCGATCGTTTTCAATAACCTATCTATCTGTTAGCGATTTCTTCTACTAGAGATGTAAATTTGACATAAGCTTCTTGGCAGTAATATCAATTTTTTATCACTAGTGGGGCAGACCGCCGATAGATTATTGAAAATGGCCATTAATAAGTAACAGACACCACCTTAGGGAGTCAAAAATATTGCTCTTATTTTATTTAGTACCTACAACTTTTTACCTTCTAGTCTAAAAATGCCGCGAACCAATATTATAATAAGTAGGCTCACCGGGATTGTACCGTGTGGGTTTTAGAAGAAACATTAATTTGGCAAAAGTAGGTCATGTAGGAAAATGTTGCCCAACTGATATTTTGCCGTTGTATAAATGGGTTAACGGCGATTAAATGATGCATTTTTATGTGCAAATTCGAGCGGCTCGATAAATTTACGAGACTGTGGGAGGTATAATAAAGTGGTGCCGAATATATTATAAGTTAGAAAAAGAGGGGTTCTTTAAGTGCCACAGAGCCTTGCCGATAAAAAACGCAGTAAAGCACGATGGCCGTTTATTTTCTTCCGATATTAAAAATGACTTGCCTTTCTAAGCGCATTGCGTCAAATTAAACACCACCCGCATTTATGAAAGTCAATATCACATCTTTATAACGTAAAACCCAATTAGGTTCGAAGGACCAACAATTTTGAGTATATTTTGGTCCTACGCAAAATAGTTTGGTCCTTTCAATCATTGAGTACTTACCTATTATTTAATTCAAGTATAATTAAGTTGTTGGTGTTTTTATGACTCTAAATTCAATGGAGAATCTGTTAGGTCGAAGAAGGAAGAACCAACTGTGAATGATTTAAATATAATGGTTTACCCTATTGCTAATATTTTTTATAATATATAAAAAGATAATAAGTACATACTACATATTATAATGTATTAATAAGTATTAAGCTACAATTGGTGACTGCATTATTTATTTTTTTATTTAATGATTTTTAATTATTTGATTTTTGTAATTATTTATGTAATCTTTTGATAATATGTGTAAATTTTCTGATATGGGTTACCTGAAATAAATGAATTTGAATTATACATTTAACATTATTGAATTAAGGAATTTGAAGTTTACCAATGTTTGCTAATTATATTTTCTATGAAACAGTTGTTGAAAAAATTTAAATGATATGTTAATAACACAAAGAAACGTGTTTCTATAACAAAATAGAGCAGTTTTTTGATTACTTTATGGTTTACTAGCTTCTGCCCGCAGCTTCGCTTGCGTGAAATTTTGAAGCTTGATTTAGCCCCTTTTTAGTGAAATTCAAAAATCCATCTTTTATTATTTACTTTGAAGAGTGTTTGCACCAAATTTCAAGTCAATAACCCCATAGAATAAGGATTTTAACGTAAACGTTAACAACCAATTTCACCCGTTTAGAGTTGGAATTTCCAAAAACCCTTCCTTAATGGATGCGTGCGTTATTATAGGTACCTACTGTCAAAATTCCAATCTTTCAACCCCAGCGGTTTAGGCTGTGCGTTGATAGATCGGTCGCCCAGTCAGTCAATTTCTCCCCATACTTCTAACTTCAAAAATACCAAATTTTTCATACAAACTTTCAACCCTATTATTTCATCCCCGTAGGGGTTGAATTTACAAAAACTTTCAAACACGTGTACAATTATTTCTAACTCGAAACCCTATTATTTGACCTAGTGATTTTAACTTCAAGAAAATTTTCATCCCCTATTTCACACCTTAGAGGTAGAATTTCCAAAAAACCCTTAAACCCGTGTATTATTTCTCACCAAAGGCCTAATTTTTTAACTCCATGCTCCTTACTTCAACAGTACCAGATTACTCATACAAACTTTCAACACTTATTACCCCTTAGGGGTTGAATTTCCAAAAACGCTCAAACACACGTACATTTATTTCTAACCAGAAACCTTAATATTTAATTTCATGCTTCTTACTTCAAAAATGATGAATGATACAAACTTAAATTAAGTATTTCACCCCTTAGGGGTTGAATTTTGAGAAATCCCTTCTTAGTGGATGCTTACGTTACAAAAGGAATCGACTGTCCAAATATCATGTGTCATTATAAAAATATTGAATCGGGTCTTCTCGCGTAACAAACTTTAAGAGGCACAAAATACCTTTTATCCCGACGTTTCGGCCGAATTTCACCGGCCGTGGTCACGGGTAGACTGAAGTGGCGGAGCAGTTGTCATCTTCGTGAAGCAAGGGCATTTTCATCTACCCTCACTTGATCTTGATTTTTTATAAAGTTATCGTCGGTACTTCGACACACCACACTAACGACGTCTTTACACTCGCCTAAACCGTCCCGTTGACGATAACACTTGCTGATGACCGGATTCCATGATGTTGATAGTTTGTATCCATCTTCCCGATTAAAAATTCTTGTATTTCTTAATTTCAATCGCTTCACGTACAATTCTGGGATAATAGTGACGATCGGTAGAGATAAAGATGTGTTCACGGATGATGAGTACGAACGGTTACATAGACCAAAAATCGTACAGCCGCCTAAACTATATGGCTTGCCTAAGGTTCACAAAGATAGCGTTCCACTACGGCCGATCGTAAGTCAAATTGACTCTCCCACTTACGAGTTAGCGAAACACGTAGCTACTGTACTGCAGCCATTAGTAGGTAAAACCTCATCGTTCGTGAAAGACTCACGCCATTTTGTAGACATCATCAAGAGCATGAAGTTGGAACCAGATGAGATCATGGTGAGTTTTGACGTGGCATCTTTATTCACCAACGTTCCAATCTTAGAAAGTCTTGATGTTATCGAACGAAAGCTAAGAGAAAACGACCTGCCTCTACAGTATATTGTTCTGTTGAAGAAATGCTTAGAGGGTAACTTCTTCCTCTACCGTGGACAGCACTACCTCCAGATCGACGGAGTGGCTATGGGCAGCCCAGTGGCGCCGGTGATAGCCAATATCTGGATGGAACATTTCGAGACACTCTTCGACTTAGAGGCAGCAGGAGTGAAGCTGTGGAAAAGGTATGTCGACGATGTCTTTTGTATCATGAAGGGTAGTTGTCAGGAAGCAGAACAATTAGCTAGCCGCTTGAATTCCATACATCCGAACATCGATTTTACTTTTGAAATGGAAACAGGCAGGTCGTTAGCTTTTCTCGATGTACAGGTAAAGGTGAGACATGATGGTACCCTAGGACACACTGTATACCGAAAACCGACACACACAGATAGGTACCTTAATGCCCATTCGCACCACCATCCGCGTCACCTTCAATCAGTTGTTACCTCACTGACGAACAGAGCATACGATCCGTGCGACGCTGAACATTTAGATAGGGAGCTCGCTCATGTTCAGGAGGTATTGAAGACAAACGGATACAGTGGGTACCTACGACGTCCGAAGAGGAAAGATAAAAAACCGGGGGTAAACAGAGTGCCAGCGTTCATGCCGTATTTAAAAGGAGTGACGGATAAAATTGGTACAGTACTACAGAAATACGCCATTAAGACTGTATATAGTCCTCTCTCCAAGGTATCAAGGCAACTGCGTACTCCAAAGGATGTTATTCCTCTTCAGACACCTGGCGTCTACAAGATTGACTGCAGTTGCGGTAGTTCTTATATCGGGCAGACCAAAAGAACGATCGCAGAACGGGTTAAGGAACATATCGCCGCAGTCAAAAACCGCCAGATAAATAAGTCCGCAATAGCCGAGCATCTTCTGGAGTCCGGTTCCAATCACTGGATAGAATTACATAGTCCAAAAATCCTCTCCACCGATCGTCACTATTATCCCAGAATTGTACGTGAAGCGATTGAAATTAAGAAATACAAGAATTTCAATCGGGAAGATGGATACAAACTATCAACATCATGGAATCCGGTCATCAGCAAGTGTTATCGTCAACGGGACGGTTTAGGCGAGTGTAAAGACGTCGTTAGTGTGGTGTGTCGAAGTACCGACGATAACTTTATAAAAAATCAAGATCAAGTGAGGGTAGATGAAAATGCCCTTGCTTCACGAAGATGACAACTGCTCCGCCACTTCAGTCTACCCGTGACCACGGCCGGTGAAATTCGGCCGAAACGTCGGGATAAAAGGTATTTTGTGCCTCTTAAAGTTTGTTACTCGAGAAGACCCGATTCAATATTTTTATAATGTGTACAAATCGCGAAAGTTTAAAAACATTTATCATGTGTCAGTCAGTACCTTTCTCTTTATATTAGAAGAAGACAAACAATTATCCAATACGACTTGCGCGCCACCTATTGTACGTTGAAGGTACTATTTCAGAAACTTTCGCGTGAGTAACAACAACTATACAAAGTTTCAACTCAATCGGATGAACGATGCGTATTTTTATTTACAATTATCCGATACGACTCGCGCGCAACCTCTTGTACGTTAATAGTACTATATCACAAACTCTGGCGCTAGTGCCAACATCAACTGAACGAAGTTTCAACTCAGTCGGATGAACGATGTGAATTTTTATTTAAAACCATCCGATACGACTCGCGCACCACCTCATATTACGGTGAAGGTACATACTATGCCAGAAAGTCTCGCACAAGTGTAAACAATAAAAAAAAACTTTCATCTTCTATTTCACCTTCTAGGGACAGATTTTTCAAAAACCCTGAAACATTTTTGTGTTTTATGCTTCTTACTTTAAGAGTACCAGACTTCTTATACAAACTTTTATTCGCTATTATAAGGGGGTAACACCTTGGGGATTTAATTTACAAAAACCCTCATACTTGTACATTTATTGATTTCATGGTTTTATCTTACATAAAACTTTCACTTTCTATTTCACCCCCTAGGGGTAGATTTACAAAAACGTTAAAAAAACGTGTATTTATACCTAGCCAGAAAGCCTATTATTTGATTTCATGCTTTTAACTTCGTAGAAACTTTTATCCTCTATTTCACCCCTTTAGGGGTAGAATTTCCAAAAACCCTGAAACATGTGTATGTTTATTTCTGATCAGTGACCTAAATATTGAATTCCATGCTTCTTACTTCAAAAGTACCAGATTTCTCATACAAACTTACAACACTTATTTCACCCCCTTAGGGGTTGAATTTCCAAAAACCCTGAAACACGTGTACGTTTATTTCTGACCAGTAACCTATATATTGAATTCCATGCTTCTTACTTCAAAAGTACCAGATTTTTCATACAAACTTACAACACTTATTTCACCCCCTTAGGGGTTGAATTTACAAAAACGTTTAAACAGGTGTACATTTACTCCTAACCATAAACCTTAATACTTAATTTCATGCTTCTTACTTCAAAAATGACGGACTTGCATACAAACGTTAATCACCATTTTCACCCCCTTAGGGGTTGAATTTCGAGAAATCCCTTCTTAGTGGATGTTTTCGTCATGTAAGGAACCTAATGTCCAAATTTCATATTTCCAGCTTTAGTGGTTTAGGCTGTGCGTTGATGACTAAGTCAGTCAGTCAGGACTTTGAATTTTATATATATTATAATAATATAGATATAGATGTAGGTTAGGCAGGCTTATGTTGTGTGAATAACTTATATCTAAAATCTAAATAAATAAATACAAACGTTTACAAAAATATATTTTTATTAAAATACAACAGGATTAATACAATATAATAATATTGAAAAAACATTACACACTTATTAAAGACTGCTGTGTTTTGACATTTATAACTTAGTTTCGTACGCCATTGAGCTTTTTAATATCAAAGTTGCGCCTTATAACAATAAAATTACTATGTGCCCAATATAGTTTAGAACTTGAACTTGATTATTTTACTTAGTTGTATATTTGCATTTATGCTAAATCAGTCACGTCTTGCTTTTGCCTTCAAAATATAGACTTTCCCAAAAGACCAAAGACGTCTTTAACAACTTAATACCCTTACTTGATTGCAAAAATGTATCTCATAAAAATAAGTACAAACCTAGTAATTTTGTTGCCTAAAAACAAATAAAATGAACTTAAAAGTTCATTAAAATACCAAAATTAGCACCCTGTTTTTTCAAATAGATTTTAAAACCAATATTCGTGCAAATGATTAAATCATTCAAAAATGGAATGTCCCATTTAAAAATAAGTACATACAAATATTGTCTAAGGTTACGTTATAAATGCGATGCCCTTAAAACTATTATTATATGCGGAGATAACAACTGTAAGGGGTATACAGAAATCAGATTACGAAAAAAAAAAACTTTTGATCAATTTAAATTAAAACTTGCCTCTACAAAGTAGTTTTTTTATATGGAAATGTGTTTCTAACTCTTGAAATTAATTATAGACCCAATTTTATCCCGGTTCCCAGTTCTATTATTGAAGGGTTCTACCAAAAAAACTTATTAACAAGAGGGCACGACTTATTCATTCATTCAATACATTTATGTATCTTTTGAAACACCTGTAATGTTAGAAAACTTTTTACAATAACAAGACGTCCATTTACCCTTACAGTTGTCTCCTAAATAAATAAATAATATCTTGTAATATCTGTAAATATCTATACTCTGGCCATTTTAATTTTGTTTAAAAGGTAAACAAACCTTTGATCGTGTTATATTCTTCAGTGTTTTTTCAAGAATCCATTAAACAAACATAAAATAATTAAAGAGAAAGCAGTTTGTAAATGTTTACTTTTAATGTATTCTTAAAGAAAACTAAATGTTTCACACGATTACTTTGTTTACCTTTTATACAACATTTGAATGGCTGGACTATACGTAAAGATTGTTAACTTTATTACTGATGGACCATACAATTAAGAAAAAACGAGGAAACAGGATTTCAACACAATTATAAATTGTCGCTCGTAGCCATTTCAGTGAAACAATTTCTACTATTACTGAAATATAATAATTATGCAAAGGCATTATAATAAAAGCGTTGCTGTCAAGTCTATTAGAATCTTGTTGAAAATAACGCTTCTCATTTCTTTGTGTACCTTATTATGAAACAACTTTCCGGACACAAACATGAACTTCTATTTCGATAAAAAAATATACAGGGTGGAATCGTTAACTGTCAACAGACGATTTTTTCGTCGATTTAAGAGATATTTAAAAAGTTAAGGCTATTATCAAAACTAGGCAACATGGAGAGTAAAGTAATATAAATAACTTCAGAAAAAAGAAAAGCCAAGTATTGAAATTTTTGTCTTTCGCTCCTTCCATACATTTAGTATGAGAATTTCTTTCAACTGATCATAGCAATCATACCTACGTAATCTCTCTCTTCCTTACTGTTAATATGGCGGCGGAGTTAGCCTTACTCAACTTCGGTCTATCTTAGTCATGTCTGTAATAAAACTTCTTATCAACAGATTCCTAAGCACTAAGTACCTAAATCTAACACAGGATTTCGAACAGAAAACGAGACAGATTTTGTAGTTGCAGATTGCCTACGTAATGCGATTTTCATGTCTAATAAATAATAATAATATTGCAACCAGTTTGTTTAACTAATAAAAATACTAATAGTTCAATGACAATGTTCCTTATTTGGTACATGACGTTAAATACCGTCATGACGAACTTGTGGCTGTATAACAGAACTCCTCTGCCTACTCTTTAAGGGAATAGGCATAGGTGTATTTTTTTAAATTTAATAAAAAAATCGTATGAATAACATTTATTTTGAATTTGGAATTCAAAGCTTACTCCGTAGTTTTTTTTAGTAACTTGTTATTTTTCGTTTTCGGCCAGTTCAATTGATTAAAAGTTTAAATAAAAAATCTTGCTGACTTTGTCAATAGGTACCGGAAACAAATATTATCTAGTTTTTATTGAGTTATTATTAAGAGCGTGTACGCCGTTCGGCATTTCATACAAATTTTCAAGTCCTTATTTTTCGATATGACTGAACCGATTTTAATGAAACTTCATACCCATCAGCAGGATACATAAGACTAAAAAGTTAGTAGAAAACATTTTCGAAAAATAGTGTTACAGTTAAATTAGACCGGTTTTAAATTTTCCATACAAACAGAAATTTCCAATTATCTTTTTTTAAGTAAGACATTTCGAAAACATTTTCTACTAACTTTTTAGACCTAACTATATGGCTTATGTGTGTGAAGTTTCATCAAAATCGGTTCAGTCATTACGAAAAACAAAGACTTGAAAATTTGTATGAAACGCCGTACGGCATACACGCTCTTAATCCTGTCATTCACTAATCAATTTAGCTCAAAAATAAAATGCAAAAAAAATACAAGCTTCTTGAATATCTCATGAACAAAAATGTCATACTAAATGCACGGAAGTAGGTAAAATCAAAATTCTCGATATATGGAGCTTATTTTTCCAAAAAATATTTATGTTATTTTAGTTATTAGGCGGTCTAGTTTTGATTTTAGCCATAAATTCTGAGATATTTCCTAAACTGACAGAATAATCGCTTGTTGACACTTAACGATTCCACCCTGTATAACAAAAAGATTGTCGGCTAACAGCGATTACGCACTGCATCCGATCCGGATCCGTGAAAATAAGAATATAAAAACTCGGACCGAATTCAGATATTGCTTTGCGCACTGCATCCGATCCGAATACGTGAAAATACGAATCTAGAGTCTAAAAAACTCGGACCGAATTCGGATATCGCTTACGCACTTATCCGATCTCTGATCCAAATTCAAACAATTCAGGGGCCATCTTTGGCTTATCCATTTGGCGTCCGATTTGAATCCGAGGTAATGCGAAAGCGTTCATACAAACTACTGTTACTGCTACTTCGGTCCGTCAATATTTCTTCCGATTTGGAAACTCACGGATCACGGAGAGAAATCGGATACGTCGGATCTAGTGCGTAAACTACCATACAAATAGTTCTATGACTACTTCGGAACGCATTTTCTCGGATTCGGATCGGATGCAGTGCGTAACCGCTCTAACGGGACTTGATGATTTAAATTACAAACCCGTGAGAAAACCCTTCAGTCCATGCTTGTGTCTCCAAAATGGGTGTGATTTTCGAACCCAATTCCAATACTCAAGTTATTTCGATAAGGTTCAATACTCGCAGTACTGAACATGGAAGACTAGACTAGAACAAGTTTACCGGCAGTACATCAGAGGGCGTCGTGTTCCTTCAGCAAGTAGTGGCCGATAAGTCTTTTCTGAATGTCCGTCACGCCGCCGTAGATCTGCGTGCCTCTTGCGTCCCTGTTAAGAATAACGAAAAAAGAAATTAGTAAAATACGCTTCCGTATTTATTTTAATTTAAATTCTAATGGTTTTCAACGAAAATAAACATAAATGATGATAAATGATTTTCATATCTGTAATCTGTTACAGACACTTTTACAAATCAATTTTAATGTTGTTTTTAAGACTAGATGCGCGCCGGCATTTTCTATCTGACTGTCGCTGGGAAGTAATGCCAAAACAAACTCAGAGGACAAATGTTGATGAGTGATGTTAATTTAAACTTTTAAAATCACTGGAAAGACCTTCCTTGCTTTTTTAAGAACGGCATATGGCCTCCCAAAAGACAGTTATCAAAGTCACTATACTGGGGACTTGGGTTGGTGGTCAGTCCTTTTGAATCCATGCTGTTGTCACTTAACCCTATGTTTTGCGCTTTTCTTAGCTGCTGTGAATATGAGACAGATGCTCTGAACATGAGACAGACGCTCCGAATTGCAGATGTTTTGAGTGTGAGTGATTTCGTACAATCTCCCTTTGACTTTCTGTGCAGCGCGTCATAATTTCGTCGTCACATTATCTCATCTCGGCACGATATGCGACAGAAAAATTATGTCGCCTTCGCATATTAGGCTTGCTGTGCAAACTCTGACTAGTTACTAAGTTCAGACTGCCAAAGAAGTTCGCAACAGTCAGTAATGATTGAAAAAAATTAAAACACAATAAAATTATAAGATTACCTATAATGTCTTTCAGCATCGTAATTAACTGAAAGCCCCCTTCCTCCGAGGATCTGCACACAATGGTCGGCGACGGCGGTAGCGTTTCTTCCCGCGATATACTTGGCCATTGCGCTGTTCTTCGTGGTGACGTCAGTGGCCGCACGGTACGTCGCGAGCCGGGCCATCTCCACTAACATGCACATTTCCGTGAGACGATCCTGAAGAACAATGAGTATGTAATTATTTTAGGTAATCGACTAATTACTGTGGAAGGCAGAGGCTGTACCGCAGGTTGGGTGAGGCATATGTCCAGCAGTGGACTGCGGTAGACTGATTTGGTAATGCATTGAACCATTGACTTATTTGGCTAGCGATGGTTTTATAGAAAATGTGTGAGCATATTCACCTCATTGTCGAAAACGTAGCGTTAGAATGAAAAAAGTGGGAATAAGGACCACAAAGGACCAACAACGCTAATGAAACAGTAAGGCGTTAAAAAAACGATCTTAAGTATGGTTTTGACAACCTTTGAGATGCTGATGCCTTCTGCTTTGGGGAATTTTAACTTGAAATGCAGTACTGTTTATTTTGAATCTCAATGTTTTTCTAATAGGACCAATAAAGAGTAAACATTAAACCGTGCCGTTGAAGATCACATCACCACCAACCATCAGGTCCAGTGATCAAACTCCTGCCAATAGAAGGTAACGTTATAATTATCTAAGTAACAATAATACCTTTACTGAAGATAATCTAGTCAGCGGTTTCCCAAAAGCTATTCTTTCCTTAGCATAGCCTATTGCTGTATCGAGGGCTGCTTGGGCAATACCTGTAAACGGAACATAAATATTTGGATTACACATTTAATTTATCAATTTTAAACTATCAATAATTAATTCCATTAGAACAAGTTTTTAGTTAGATCGGTTTTTGGTAGACTTGCCAATTCAGAACGTTTCAATCTGTTTGAGAGGTAAAAAGAAATAACAAAACTAACTAATCAAAATTTCTGAATCTGGTCATGACAGCTAATATCGTTTAAAGAGACAATTGCCTTCTCAAATTCACACATTGGCAAATCCCCGTTTGGCGATTATAGTGGGTTGAATCGAAAAGTCTTCCTACTATTTGCATGCATTTGGGTGCACAGTCTAGCTGCTCCATGGCTATGCAAAACCAGTTCCCTGGCTGGCTGGTGACATTAAACTAAGTGCGACAGACACACAGATAGTGACTCACCGACAGCGTGCGCGGCGATGCCGATGCGGCCCTGGTCTAGCTGCTCCATGGCTATACGGAACCCCTCGCCCGGCTCGCCGACCATATAACTGCTCGGGATGCGGGCATCTTCGAAAGTGACGGTGCAAGCGGTGGCAGCCCTGAGAGGCACACTTCAGATCTATTTTATAAGCTCCTTTTGTTTTGTGGATTGATGGTATGTTTGAGTGTTAGGTGCAGTGTACCTGCCTATTTTTATTTGAATAATGAATCTTCTAGCTACGTTCACACATGCGCGATTTTTTTCGGCGCGAAAGCGCGCTCGCTTGTCGTACGAGTCGCTCCCTCCTCAGAAACTTTGGAATTTAATAGCTAGCCCCTTGTCTTAACATACATTTTTTATCGATGTAAAGTACACGCACACGCTCAGCGCCCGAATAGCTATCGCGTAGTACACGCGTAGCAATCGCGCAGCGCCTGCGCCGCCTCCACCCACCCGGCTAGGATGGCAAATGCAATTTGAGATAATTATATTGATGTGTGAAAGTTTGTTTGTTATGCTTTCACGTAAAATTCGTTGGTTAGGGGCCAAAAAGTTAAAGTCAAAAATTCTTTATTCAACTAGGATATTATATAGCTTTTTGGAACGACGTTCATGGAGGCCGAGGGGTCCCTCGGGCTTGGGGGCCCCGGTGCACTGCCCCGCCTAGCCATACGGTAGCTACGCCACTGCTGCGGAGGTCTGATATAAAATACCTACTGGTATTCAACCGTATCTGATTAGACTATAAGCTGATCCCAGTATAGTTGGGTAAAGGCTAGGCAGAACGATGTTTTTCTAATGCCTGCATTCCGATATCGTTAATGGTTGTATGTATGACGCCAAATGAGACCATTCCCTTATAAATAAATACACATTCAAGTTCCAAAGCGGCAATGAACTGTATGTTGACCTTTTTATGAAGTAATCGATTTAAAACAGATATTTTGTGGTGATGTTTAGCTTCAGCAAACTTTAGGATAAGTACTACTACTTCTTTTACATACAAGAAGTCAAACATGCTGTACAGCCAACAGCAAGTGAAGATGACTTTTTTGAAACTTTAAATTAAATTATCAGTGCATGTATGTTTATTTTAGAAGTTTAATAATATTATTTAGTGTTGTCTATGCTGTTATTTTGTAAACAAATAATATTGATAAATAAAAAGCAAGTTTACATTCATAAAACTTTTTTGAAACTTTGTACAATCATCATTTAGCTTTGATGTCCTGACTTGACTATACCTGGATTTTTAATTAATGGAGCATAATTTACTACGACAAAAATTCCACTCTCGGACCAGTTTATCTGATCTAAGAATCGCGGCTTAAAAATCGGTAATTTTGGGCTAAAATTGTTAAGTACAGGAATAAAAGCATAGGTAGGTACCTACAAAAAATATTATCGTTTGTTGATTGTTTGCTTTTCTTCGAGAGTGACAACTATAATAAAATAATCCTAAGAACGTAACACTTTTGATCCCAACATTCCCGCCACACTTCCAAGAAAACGAGGATTTCCAAAGAAAAAGCTACCGTTTTTTTTTTTACTAAATGCTGTTTGTTAGGCCCGGCGTTGTTAGGGCGTCTACCATCCTCCATTAGGTATGTACCAATACCATAATATGACGAAAGCATTTCTATTTAAAATAACCGCAAATGTGCCCGCCGTGATTTTAAAAAGCAAACTATAAAATTATGTTATGACCGCCCATATTGCATGCAGTGTTAATGTGTGTGTACATTAGATAAATAACAAGCCATACCTTACGCTCATGATGCGTTCCTTCTTCCCTCTGAATACTCCTTCAGTTTCCATCGGAACTAGGAAACCTAGCAAGAAAAAAAATTAAATTCATTGTTATGTTAATTTTGTTACATTATTAGGTACCAGAGAGCGGAATCTTATGGCAAAACAATTGAAAGGTGATAGAGACGGGTCATTATTTTTTATCGAGTATTCAAGCTATCGATACTTTTTAGTTATGAACTTAATTGTTAGTTAACAAATACTTTTAATTTTTATTCTTTATACATCAATAATCTTTAATGACACATAAATAAAACATTGTCTTATCTATCAAAAATTCTGATAACTACCGCGACTCGGGAAGTTTAGCCTATAAACACTATTACGATTATTTATGATATTTGATCTGTTTTGATTGTGGTACGGTAATCAAAATGAAAAATTGATTACGTCATATCTATTTCAATTTGACATTTCGTGTTGTTCTATTATTTTGTGTTTCAAAAAAATGGCTAATATGTCTGTCCGTCCATCTGTATTCTCAGCTGTTAAAAAGTATCGATAGCTTGAATACTTGATAAAAAAGAATGACCCGTCTCTATCACCTTTCAATTGTTTTGCCATAAGATTCCGCTATACCACAATGTGTGGACTTTAAAAGAGACCTTGACGTTTGAGTTTGTTTCGGCAATTCATCTCAGAGATAGTCGAAAGCAAATGCCGGTGCCATCTAGTCTTAAAAAAACATAAAGTTGACTTGTAAGTGTCTGTAACAGATTTATTCACATAAATAAAAATTATTATCATTTATTTTCAAAGTCAAATATAGTGCTAAGATTAGGTAACAAGAACAAACAATTTATTCAACATGATGTAATGTTTGTTGTTGTAATGTTATTGTTTATTGACTAAGAAGTTCTGTTGTAAGCTTGGGAGTGTAAAACTATATTAAGTAACTAAGTAAAAGTCATGTGACTTTGTTAGAATATCCGGGAAAATTTTGGTCCTAAGGTACAGAAATACCGTATATTCCTAGTTGCCCCCACATGGATTGCTCCCCGGGGGCAATTGGGAATAAAATTCCAAGGGAATAAAAAGCAACTGCGATGAAGACAATTTTGTTTGTATGTCCCTAATAATATCACATAACTGCTAATACAACATAAGAAAAGTCTTCCGCGAACCCCCTCATCGCGGCCGTAAGACAGACAGCGATGAGCGGGGTTGGCGATTCACGCCGCAATGTACAGCGAATTGAAGTGGGGGCAATAACTTACCAGTTGCCACTCGGTGGCAACTGGGAATTTTATTCCTAATTGCCCCCGGGGTGCAATCCATGTGGGGGCAACTGGGAATATACGAGAAATACTAACGAACAAATCACTGTAATATAACATTGCATTTTTATTTCCTACAAGTCAATACTCACATGCGATGCCTTTGTGCCTCAGTTCAGGATCGATGGTAGCAAACACAGCTAGTGCTTTCCCTTCAATAGCGTTCGTAACCCAGCTCTTCTTGCCGTTCAGTACCCAGGAGTTGCCCTCACGTGTCGCTATGGTCCTTATACCCGCGACGTCAGTGCCGGCACCTGGAAAGGACCAATAAATATGTGACGAGGCGTATAGAACGAGATTCTACTGGGCCAGTTTTTCAATTATAATTTTTACCTTATACCAGTTTAATCAACGGTATTTAAACATAATTATGTCACCATATTATATAATCTATTTCAGCATATCATGTGATAGTGGAAGTACAAACTTATGTCAATTACTGGTAATTACTAAATAGATTATAGGTACTTATAAATTAGTATTAATCTCATGGAAGCGATCGGCTCCCAGGACAGAATTAGGTTCAGCAAAAGTATAATAGTTGTTTTTTTATCAAAACAACGTTTCCTAAACATTACCTGGTTCACTCAAAGCGAAGCACCCGAGAGATCCTTGAACGAAGTCCTTTAAGAACACTTCTCTCTGCTCTGGAGTACCCTTCTCGTTGACCAGGTTAACGTAGAGGTAGTTGTGTATGGAGAGGACCATGCCAGTGCTCGCGCATCCTCGGGAGATCTCCTCGACGGCAAGGGCTAGGGATAGGTAGTCTAGGCCTAAGCCGCGGTTTTCTTTGTCCACACAAGCACCCAACAGACCCAGGTCGGTGAGTTTTTTGAACTGGAAGAGATAATTATTTATTAATAACTAGCTGACCCGACAGACGTTGTCCTATCATACAAAAATCCCATAGAGAAAGGAACTTTCAGTTATTTTCGAATTTGCTAACTTTCGAATTTTTCTTTCCATAATAAATAATTCGGATGATTACGAACAACATAGCTGACCATGTTGTTCGTAATCATCCGAATTATTTAAAATTTACAAAATAAATAAAATGTATAAAAAAACCGCGCAACATAGAGATATTTGGAAGAGAATAGGGGAGGCCTTTGCTCAGCAGTGGGAGAGTATGTATAGGAAAGGAAAAAAAAACGACCATTTAAAAAAAATGCCACCTCGTTCCAGCCGTTCTCAACTGATGCGCTTACCAACGAACAGCATTTAATTTTATCTAAATAGATAATATGTCAACATAACTCTGCAATAGTAAATTCCGCGGGGGGACGGATTAAGAACACACTTCCCCTCCGTCGCTGTGCATGCGAGTCATATGAGGCGATGATCTTGGTACCATGACTGTGCCCGAAAAATGGCAATGATGACTTAATACGAGAGGCGAAACGTGGATGTACAGACTCCTGTAATAGGAGAACACCTCAGCTTACCCTTTTGGGGATTACAGGTGTGAGTATATAGATGTATGTAGGTATGTGTATAACCCTGCAACAACTCTGAAACGTACACGCTTATGCAATTCTCGCAGAACGATACATACTGCGGTTATACGATTCCCTTTTATTCTTTTCTACCTACATACATATTTTTATACAAGAGCGCCCGTGCCGGTTCTAACCTTCTTGAAAGATATCTACTTCTGTCAGATTTATAAACCGAATATACAGAAACTCGATAGTCGGTAATGCATTGCCTTATCATTTAAACTGGTGACATCATCCATATCATGCAATTTCATACCAAAAGATAAGGGTAATCCCATTTGCGTACTAGCTGTCTGTCAATCCTAATCATAAAAGGTTGACTGTAGAACATCGCTGATTGCTAGAAGACGAACGCATGTAACATTATCGCCACGTAACTCGGAAGGAGGACTCAATGGAACGACTGGTTGAACAAGCCAAGGTAGAGGGCAAGAGATCCCGACGTCGCTTTCCGACGCGATGGTCGGACCTCATCAAGACCATCACACACTCCACCATGACCGAATGTTCTCGCAATGTCGTTAGTAGAGCCGAATGGAGACGCATCACAACTGCTACTTCAGAACCAAGACCCGACATAACCACGACTACAGGCAAGAGTGCACGATTAAGGAGAAGACGAACGCAATAGGCATTCTACATTGCATATTCCTTTTTATAACATTCAAAGCTCTGGTTTATTATTCCGACTGGCTTGAAAGTTGAATAACCTTGCACCTCTTTAATCGTAAAAGGGAAAACGAGAGTAGGTAGTAAACAACCGGTCAAGTACAAGTCAGACTCGCGCACCATAGGTCCCAAAATAATATTTTAAAAAATACGGTTTCGCCGGAATGAGTGTGAGGAAAAGTAAAACCGGGTGTTTCTTTTTAAAAGAAATATAACTTGTATAGTATTTGTTGTTTCTGTAGAGGATGCACTATAATCATACCTATGTATTACCATTTTTGGGATACAGCTGGAATTAAAATCGTTGACTCTCATAATCACACTCCCATGACACATAATCTGTAAAAATTTCAACAGGCTATCTGTTACGATTGCCGACATTTACCTTTGTGACGGACAGACAGATAGCGCAGGCTTAGTAATTAAGTCCCGTTGGCAACCTTTGGGCAGGGCCGGATTCAGGGGAAGGCAACAGGGGCTTTAGTTCCGGGCCTCCACAAGAGACACCCTTTCTGACAAAGATAAAAAAGTTCACATACAGGAGGTACTTTTTTTAAATATTTCAATGGACCTCCACTTATTTGTAGCCCAAGGGCCTCCAAACCTTTAAATGCGGCCCTGCCTTAGCTACGGAACACTACAAACGCGAATACATTTTTCATGACTGAGACAATTTAAGTATTTTGTACTTTACACTTAATGCGGTGATATTGTAGTGCTTACTGTACGCTCATGCATCACCATAACTCAATCTTGTGATAAACTATTCGCACACAATGTGCGGAACATATAAAACGGCTGATAATCCAGTAATAAAATAATAATCCAACAGTAATAATCTTTGCATAACATGCAGTGCGTTTGCGTATTAAATTGAGCATAACATGTTATTTATTTTGTATTTCAAATAAACGTCATGTTTATGCCCTTTTAATAGGGAATATGCATGTAACTTTTTTTTTCTCTTAATCAATAAAGCACATTAATATAAACCCAAGAAAAGAATTAAAAGTCAAATGTTACTATTATTTCTTGCTTAAAACAATTATTCAACTTCAACAATTTTCTTCTACAGTTCAAACGACCTTTATTGTCGCGGTCATAATGTGACGTCATAATCCAAGATCCTGCTTTGTTTACATCTCTTTTTGAGCCACAAATCATGTAAATTAAATTATTTCTTGTGCTTTATTCAAGCAGAAATCGCACTTACTAACTTAACCGCAGCGAGAAATCAAACAGTTTGCTAAAAAAAGATTATTTAAAGATTTATTAATCTGGATTTTGACGTCACTTCCGGCATTTTCGAAGACGACGCGTTTTGAGATTGCGTTCCGTTCCACAAAAAAAACGTAACATAAAACAATGAATTGTAAAATAAGTAATGAGTTAAAAAATGTAAAAAATAATGCAATTTGTTTCTTGACTCCTGTACAATGTATATTTAAATAATGAACGAGTTTTGAATTACATGCATATTCCCTATTACTATTATTACGCCTTGTACAGACCAGCCGAACGAAGATGAACGAACGAATGCGAACGAGTGGGTTGGGTGTGGACGGTTTAGCGAAAACGAGCGAACGCGTATGAAGGCTGTCATCCGCGTTCGGCGTTCACCGCGGCGCCGGCGTGTCGGACGGAACATCAAAGGTTCGCTCTGTGTGAACACAAAACCGAAGGCGAGCGAGCGTTCGGTATCCATCGGCGTAAGCCATTCGCACGCTTTCGTACGGTTGGTCTGTAGAAGTCCTTAGAGGTCTCTATGTGAGATATTGCGAGGACATTACTTTAACTTTGTTATTCAAGTAGGTACTAATTAGTACCTATTTTTTTAATAGGAAATTGTAATAAAATCATGTCTGACAAAATAATCTCCAGCGTGTTAAGACCCCAGTCGTTTATCTATTTTTTTTTTCTGTCTAAGCAATGCCATATATTCCGTAAATAGGACTAAAGTTGGCGCATAAAATCTACCTCAGGAATCCTTACAGATTTAACACCCCGGGGGCTGCTGCATGCTACCCTGATTCCGGCACTGTTTACAGTCCCTGTAATATAGCCATGAGTTCACAACCATGACCTCGACAAACTTCAAATTAGAAACAAAAACTCGGCAAGTACCTATCATATCTACTCAAGATATAATCATATTCTGATATGTTAAGATAACAACAAATGTTATGTCATTTTAGGTATTTTTTATAAGGACATGTTTTACCAAATAACTATACAGATAACTTTTATGTAAGGCAAAAAAATTAGGTTTTTTTATTGAAAATCTTTCAAAATATCATATTTACAAAGGTTATACCGGCCCTTAATTTGATGAACAAGTTAAATTACTGTTACTACTTAATAGTTTTTGCTGCACTCTATTCATGTTCTTACAAACATAACATTATGCAATGGTGCCATGGGGAAGAGCAGAAACTGCAATACATTAAGATATATTAGCCAGGGGGTAGAAAAAGAGTTTTTTTTTCTCTTCCCTCTTCATTCAATCTGTCCTATTACTATAAGCAGATGTGTTGCCAGATTGTGTGATTCATTACATAATTTATAAATATTTTAAATTCAATGTTAACATGACCAGTGGCGTAGCTATGTAACCAAGGGCCCCGGGGCAAAAATGAAATTGGGGCCCTATTTAAACTATACTAAATACTTTGAAGGTGCAAAACTACTTCTACATCAGCTCCTTATCGCCCACTGCAGGGCATAATAAAGCAAAGCTATTTACTAGTAAGCATTAGGTATTTATAACGCAGCAGATAATTATTTAATCGAAATTCCTAATAATATTATAAATGTGAAAGTTTGTTTGTTTGTCACGCTTTCACGTAAAAGTCGTTAGTTAGAGGCGAAAAAGTTACAGTCAAAAATTCTTTATTCAACTAGGATATTATTAACTTTTTCAAACGTCGTTCATGGAGGCTGAGGGGCCCCTCGAGCTTGGGGGGCCCAGTACACTGTCCCACCTAGCCATACGTTAGCTATGCCACTGAACATGACCATTTACTCTCCCAAATTACGAAAGTATAGTGTTTCGAACTGCTTACTGCATCCTCATGAAAATGTGAGAAAAAGGAAATTAAAAAATTAAACAATAGCCCATAGACTACACAAGTTCTAATCAAGTGAGTGTCAGGGTCACAGATTAACCCACATACATTCAGTTGCAGTTTAAGAAATTTTAGACAATGTTTTTTTTTTAACTTTTGCCGACTCAATTTTTTTTCTTGTATCGTGGGTGCGTTTACAGACACAAATCTCACACAGACAAACGTCCAGACCTGAAACAATTATCTGTAGGACATACAAATTTTTGTTCCGTGTGTGAATCGAACACATGAGCGCAGAAGCCAATTGCTGAGCCACTGCACCAAACGTTTTGTTTTTGGAAGGGTACATTTATTTACTAGTATGAAAAATACTCACAGAATCAAATGGGAACAAGCCATCAGTATCAAGTTTTGCTGCATTAGGCTTCAGGTGCTCATTGGAAAAGTTCCTCGCCAACTCCTGGATGTACTGCTGCTGCTCTGTCAGCTTGGTTGTGAAGGTGCGACATTGGGATATAGTCTTCATGCATTGTAGAGAGTAAACTAGAAAGGGTTATATTCATGTTAAAAGCAAGTCTCATTTTTTTTTTTGTTTGCCTTTATTATTTTGTAAAATTTTACATTTATTTAAAAGTTATATTTTTATATTTATAAGAAATATGTAGGTATGTCTAATGAGGTGGTGTGTTTAAAATTGTTGCCAGCTTGCATACAGGTATTTAAATACGGCTGTAAATTATTTATGAAGCGAATGCGCAAGAGCAAGATAACAGAATCAAGTTCGAAAATGAAATTTTAAAATAAATTAGTTTGTAGTACTTACTGCTCAATTTTGAGGATTTCAAAAGCGATCTTGTAGCCATTTTAAATTCAGATAACAACTGATGTTATATCACCGAAAACAGTCCAAACGTATTAACTCACAGTTGACACTCGAATTGCGATACGAATGATAATGATAAACCAACAAGGTCACACAAACATACTACCTACTACTTCCAAAAACCAGTCTCCGAAATTGTGTCATAAAATTATCATGATATTGAATAAATAAATTGCACTGTAATGTTACCCATTATAGTTAAGCAATTAACTACTTCTATGAACAGAGATTAACATAACAGTTTTGCATTGATTTAGTTTTTTGTGTTTATGCTAATGTGCCTAAAAGAGTTTTACGATTCGGTTCATTATATAGACCTTATGACGCAGGAAATAGGAACCATTTTAATGTTTATTAATGCCTGGGCATTGCATTGTTGACACAAAAATAAATTATAGGTTGTAATGACAGTGACACTTGTTTGCTAGACAGTGACAGTGATTTGACTTTTTTGACAATTACGTTACGTTCTTGCGTTGCTCTAAGTTAAAAAAATATAAAATTAGCTTTTTTGGAGCAGAAATTAAAACGAATAGGGAGGTAGGTACACAAGTTGAATAATTATTCTGCGATACAATCACGCAATGAGATTATTTCACGTCATTGTGTGATGATGACGATCAAATGACGATTTTAATATATTGTTGTTACCTGTGGTCTGGCACAGTCAGCCTGTCAGACTGACATCGGCGGATGATTCAATAACTTTGTGTCAAATTGTTGAATTGTCAAAATAAAATATTAGAATCACACTCTTTTTTCCTTTAAGTAAATAGATATTATAGCCACTCAGTTTACACGAAAAACACAAAAGAAAAATTCAAATGAGATAATGTGAGATATTAATATAGTGCTTCTACAAAATAACAGTGGTGAACGAAGTGTACTAAAAACTACAAAGTCACAAACATCAGTGTTTAGTTTTCAATATCACCCTTTTTACAGTCAATATGACTTCGATTTTCGACCAGTACGAGCAAGCGTCGCAGGTTTCGCAGCGACCAAAACCTGTGCCCGAACCTATGGTCACTTCTGGATACATAAATATGCAACTTGAAGACAATACACCTATGTTTTCAAAGAATAAAATGATTTTGAAAAACCTGTCAGACTTGATAACTCATGCAGCGGTGTCCAACGATTACCTGGTACTGGCGATGGCTAATGGGAATCTGTTTCGACTCAATCTAAAGCAGCCTGATTGTGGTCAAGGTATGATAATTTGAATAAGTTTATTTAAAGTGGTCAAAGAGGTTGTCGTATTTACTACAGATTGAATTCATCATTAAACAAAACATCTCTCAGCCTCTATTCCTCGAAGGGTTGGTAGAGATGTATAGTGTACATTCATTTCACCATTATGTTCAAGTCCCATGTAATAGGAGGCGAGCCTATTGCCATCAACCACGCACACATTCAGACTAGTCTGCTACTGCAAAATTCCACCCAGGATCTCATGCTCAGTAGTTGCGCTTACAACCACTAGACCAACGAGGCAGTCTTTTAATGACTATTTATAACTGTTTTTCATGTAAAAAATGCTCTCCGCTAACACAACTACACTTGGGAGCAAATAACTCGAGCCACTCCTTTCCTTCACGTGTCCTGGTTTGGTAGTTTTGGTTTCATGAGATAAATATAAATCTATAAAATATGTCATTTGAAAGTCCATTAAATAATCTTTAAAATCAGGGTAAATTATTGAATGATAACCATTTTGAATGATAATTTATTGGTTCATAAAGAAATCAGTAATTTTGATAGAAAATTGGGTAAGGTTAAAACAGTTCAGAAAAAAAAGTGAAAAACAAAAATATTGTAACAATCACACTACATTAGGGGTATAACTAACAAAAACCCCCAATTTACCCTTTTCTTATTGGAGTGCAATCAAAAATCGTATGCAAATTAAATGCGATAATTTTCCCTCCCTTTAATTTTTAATTTAAAATAAAAAGTTGTCAAAAAACTACCCTCATCGTAAAGGTTATCAAATAACCTTTTAGGCGATATAATTATGTTTAGAACTGATCTATTCCATGATAGCAAAAATAATATGCATTAACATGAAAAATAGAAGCGGCTCGATTAATTTCCTCCCTAGTATATTTAATGATAACCCCTTATTATGCTAAACCAAATGATAATAAATTTCAGAACTCCAATATTCAAAATTTGTCCAAGCAAACTCAAAACTAACAGGCATGTTCCTTGATCCACTTGGACACCACCTTCTCATGGCATTCTCGTCAAAAAAGAAGGATGGTTACCCAGAGCTCATATATTTGCACCAAAAGAGTTCTAAATCAAAACTGGTTAGCAAGTCCAGGAACTATGAAGTGACAGAAGTGGGTTGGAACTGGGAGAATACTTCGGAGATAAATACAGGACCGATTCTGCTTGGGACTTCACAGGGACACATCATAGAGACTGAGCTAGAGGCTGATAGTGACAAGATGTTCACAGCAAGTCATCAGTATTGGAGAGAGGTAAATGTATGCGCGTTATAATGCTGCTTCTTTATTGCTCTTATTATTTTGTTCACATATTAGTTTTACTAACGTTTTTAAAGGTTTTGCTATCTTCTACACTTTCATAAATTTCATGGTGGCCAGTTTGTGACATGAAGTTGTTAGTTATAAGTTCAAACTTAATTAAGCGTAGTTAAGCAGAAAGCAAACATTGACAAAAAACGCATTTTAAGATATTATGGCCGTTTTAAGATATTTTGGATGTTATTTTTACTGTACAACTAAAACAGGATTGAAAAGTCACATTTATGTGAAAGTATAGTACACATTATTGTATAAAAATAACACCGAAAATACCTTAAAATGGCTTTCTGCCTAACTACACTCAATTGTAACTGAACATTCAATTCAGAATTTGATTATCATTTGCGTTAATGGTGAAGGAAAACATTGTGAGACATCTGTGAGGTTTCATAAGTGTTGTTGATGCTGTGTGTGGCCTGCTAACCCGTACCAGGCCAGCATAGTGAAATAAGGCCTGAAGCCTTCATTCTGAGAAGCGGCCTTTGCCCAGCAGTGGGACAGTAAATGACTGATTATGCTTGTGCTTGAGTATTTCAAACTTCCTCTGTATACTTTTAACACCAATATTAATTTGATAACATCCATTTTAATTTACTTTATTTCTCACACAAGCTGCCTAGTTATCTTCCCCTGTATGGAAGCAAGGAAATCGATGGTTTGGTAAACAGTCATTTTTGCTTTCAGTATTTTGTTTTTCCTTTAAAGGAGCCTGCCCACTACAACACATCATACTAGGATCGTAATAGGAAGATGTCAGGCATGGCAAAAAAACACTCTCGTTCACAACTATGTCCACTGCAACAGATCAACCGTGTTCTTTTCCGGTATTAACCGCGTTTTAAACGCGTATGATGACCGTAGCGTTCCCATTCTATCGGTTGTTGTACATTTTCGTTAATTGTATAAATATTCGTATTTACGAACACAATCTATTAGATTTTCGTCCTTTTTAGTGTTCCGTACCCGAAGTGTAAAAAGTGACCCTATTACTAAGACTCCGCTGTCCGTCTGTCACCAGGCTGTATCTCGTGTAGTTAGACAGTTGAAATTTTCACAGATGATGTATTTCTGTTGCCGCTATAACAACAAATACTAAAAAACAGAATAAAATAAATATTTAAGGGGGCTCCCATACAACAAACGTGATTTTTTTGCTGTTTTTATAGATTATGGTACGGAACCCTTCGTGCGCGAGTCCGACTCGCACTTGTTTTTTGCGCACGTGCTTCCTTTTCAGGGCAGAAACAGAAAGTAAATAAATTCATATATTGTATCAGACAGGGATAACAACTAGGAGCTACGCGGTATAAACGCGGTGCATACACGTCGCGTGTAAGGCACGGAGCGTTCCATCACTTGCAAAATATTCTCCATCAAATTTTTACCCGTATGTGCATGGCACGTCGGTGATAAAACAGTCTAGTGAGCAATGTCTTAGAGCCTATGCATAGGACCTCACACTAACCTATACAAAAAAAAATTTTTTGCCTATCTGGTTCCTTTACTATCCTAGTAGGTATGGTATGGTGTAGTAGGCAGAATCCTTAAACAAAAAAGTTCTGTGTTTTGTACTGCTAGTAGGAACTTTAATAATCATGAAAAAAGTTTTTCGGCATAGAAATTAGTTTGCTTTTTGTGCATTCAGTGCAAGGATTTCGCAGTGCGATTGAGTGAGGAATGCAGAAAAAAAGGATGGGGCTAGGCTGGCATGACTTCAAATGCTTGTCTTAATTTGTTATTCATATAATGTGACACTTATTAGATGCGAAAGGGTCTGACAGATCTAAGGACATAGGTACATATTGCAGCATAGGTATTATCAGGGGTGTACAATGGAAAATGGCGCCTAGGGCCAACAACGAAGTTACGCCCTTTCGTAAATTATCTAAATGTAAAATTAACAGATACACTAAAAAGTTCGTCTCGAAGGTCTTTTTTTAAAGTCAGCATATCGTAGATAATGTATGATAATTTGAAAAATGTTGTTGGTTTCATTTGCGTTTTTTGCGCCCCCCTTTCAATGGCGCCCAAGGCACAAGCCGTACTTGCTCCACCCTAGGTATTGTAATGATAAAAAAAAAAAAATATATATAGTTGGGTGTATTGACAATTGAACACTTGGACTAGGGCAAAATAGAAATGTGTGCTCCAAAATATAAAATGAGTATAAAAGAAATGTTTCGGGCGCCAGGAGCTAACACAACAAAGTCACCGGAAGCTTACCGAGTAAAGTTGAACTTTTAATCTTCAAGCGGGAGGACTTAATAAAAACAAAACTTTAATAAATGACTTGTTTTTATTCCCTGTAGGCTTAGGGTATGGCTACATTGATATTACATTATTAATTATATAGCTATATTAAATTTAACTAGAATTAGTGTTATTTGTTTTATTTTGCTATTGTTTAAATTATTATTGCATCCGGTATGGAGTATAAAAAAGGAAACACATACCAGATTGATGAGTTTAAATCTAAATATATTTAATTAAGGTTATGTGACGAGCCGACACGAGGCGAACTCGACGTGAAAATTGTGAAGAATTCATCTTACCAACATGGCATAATTATGTAGAAAAAAGAAAATTTTTAATACTCGAAAAAAAAAACGCCAATGGGCTGAAACAAATACAATTTGAAATTAGAATCGACGAAAATAACGACCACCATTGTTGAAAGCGTGGCGTCATGCATCTCAAAACTTACCGTTTTTTCGGTTAAATTAAACAATCAAACACGATGAGTGTGATGTCAATAAATTTTAAATATTATTCCATTCCTGAAACAAGGTAGAATTTGGGAATGTAAAACCAATAAGAAATTTTAAATTGAATTTAGAACATTCAACAATGTCTAGAAGAAAAATCGACTCACCCAGAGAAATATTGGGATCTTCATATAATAATGAAGATTATCCTTTAAGAAATGTTCTATCGAAACATTTTTACTAAAATTTACCGGTATGCAGCCGGATTAAAAAATTATTTAATAAATTGAAGAAAAACGATCAAGCCATTGCAATCACAGGAAGCAGAGTGAGCTGTCAAAAGTTTAAAAGTTGCCAATTAACTTTCACAAACTAACACTAAAACTCGCCTGTGTTGCAAACAAATTAAAAAATTTAATTTAATAATACAGTAAACCCATGATATTATCTATAATACCACAGTCCACCCAAGGAAATGTGTTTAATTTTTAGAACCATGTAACGGGTTAAAATGACTCGTTACATTACATCCCTCCCCGGAAAAAAAGAAAGGTACTTTCTTTTTATGTAAAAGAAAAAAAACCAAAACCTACAGGAAGGTAACAAAGAGAAGAAATAAAATCTATCATACTAAAAACAGAAAAATAAATATTAATTTCAAAACCTATGAAGTAATAATAACCAAGAAGGTTGAAAAAAAGAAAACAAATATAAGACTGCAAGAATAAAATTTGCTAAGTCATAAGAAAAACTAGAGTATGCAATAACACTATTAAAGTGCAGTTAGCATCGAAGACAACTAGTATGAGTACAGTTAAGCTCCATCGCCACTGACTAACTACTACATCAAAATCCCCATTATGAGTACAGTTAGGCACCATCGCCACTGACTAACAACTTCCAACTAAATTCCCCCTATGAGTACAGTTAGGCACTATCGCCACTGACTAACAACTTCCAACTAAATTCCCCCTATGAGTACAGTTAGGCACCATCGCCACTGACTAACAACTACGACAACCTCTATAAGTTGAGTACAGTTGAGCACCAACGCCACTGACTAACTAATTTCCACTATGTGTAACTGTTCCATCTTGTATATCAGATACAAGATTAGACAGCTCACATCACAAAACGATGTGGAAAATTTGGAAAAAGAAAACTATATAGGAATGCTGGGATCGGCTCAACACCACCTACTTTCCGGGCACAGACATCGTTGAAAATATACTTTCATAAACAGCCAAAACTGTAACAATATCAAATGCTTATTGTGGTCGGCACAACACCACCGAACTTTCCGAACACAATAGCAGAGAAAACAAAAGATGCACAATTGTGATCGGCACAACGCCACCGAACTTCCGAACACAAAAGCAAAAAAAACTTTCATATTGTGATCGGCACAACTCCACCAATTTTCCGAACACAATAGAAAAAAACAAAACTTGCATATTGTGATCGGCACAACTCCACCGAACTTCCGAACACAAAAGCAGAAAAAAAAACGAAATCAGGGTAAAACTACCAAGATCCATTTTCAAACATAAGGCATTCCACAACAACGGCGGAGTGAAAAATCCCTAAAGAAAAAATTAAAGCAAGAACACGTCTCTTCATCAAATCCTTTTTCATTATAAGGCATTCCACAACAAAAGTGAAACGAAAAATCCCTAAAGGAAAAAAAATTGGCAAGAAAACGTCTCTCCAAAAGTCAAATCCGAGGTGAAACATTTCAAAAACTAGTCAAATCCGAGGAATTATACAAATAATGTTAACTAGAACATTACAACAAACTAATAAATACTGTAAGTCTTACAATTAACTTACAGTTAAAGTGCTTAAATCAAATCAAAACTATTTAACTGTGAAGTAAAATAGTAAGATTTAACTTCAACAAAGAAATAAACAATTATTAATCTTAACTAAGTTAACTAACAGTTAAGACTAATTTTAAGAAAAAACTAATAATCATTATTAACATTAACTAAATGTTAGTAAGATATTAAGATATAATTATATTATAAAAACATAATTATATAATAAAATATTAAGATCTTTTGATGTGGGTAATACAAATATTGTGTGGGGCGAAGAAGCAATTAAAAGTTAACCAAAATAACCTAAGTTATGTTTTACTAAGTTCAGAAATTGAATTTAATAAATTGATATGAAGTTACCTAACATACGATTCTCTTTCAAAGCATTATAACCTTTCATTCATCATACTATCACAAATGCGCTTCGAACAATATTATCAAAATCAAGACTAAGCTTGAGAACCAAAAACAAATTAAAATTTAATAATGTCTTTAACGTGATAACGACCCACAGTTCCTTTCTTCAGATCTTTTAAGACATAAACATTAAGAGAAACTTTTTCTATAATTATACATTTTATAAACTTAGGTGCAAGTTTTGCCGAAAAATACACAGGTGCACTAGATTGAACGAAACTTCTTCTCCACACGATATCACCGACATCAAGAGAAATGACTCTGCGACCCTTATTATAATAAAGCGCATTACGCTTATAAGCTTTTAACAAGTAAGCTTGAACTTTTACAAAAATATCACTAAGTGAATTAAGAGAAATAGCAAATTGGTTTCTATCACCAACTTCAAGTTGATCCACGTTATCAATGGAATCACTAAAACGATGTAATGAAGCATCAAAAATAAGTTCTCTACCGAACATCAAAAAATTAGGTGTGAAATCCGTAGCAAGATTTACACTATTATTTAAAGCTAATTGAACATGAGGCAAAAATTTAGACCAAGTTCTATGATCGTCTTTAACAAAACATGATATACAAGTTTCAACCGTCTTATTATATCTCTCTACAGGATTGTTTTGAGGAGTGTATAAAGTATTATAAAATATTTTGGTTATATTAAAACCTTTCAAAAAATCTACAAAATGTTTTGACGTAAATTGTGTTCCATTATCACACACTATTATCTTAGGACAACCAAACTTAAGAAATATTTCTTTATCAAAGAGTTTACAAATAATTTTTGTAGTAGCATTAATCATAGGAAATATCCAACAATATTTACTGAAAACATCTACAGCTAAAAGTATATATTTAATCTTTGTTTCTTAGAGGGAGAAAGTTCACTACAGAAGTAACTGTACTAACTTCAATATTATTGCTTTTAACAAAAGTAATATTTTTCCATAAATCTTTAGCTAAGTTAAAATTTAACCAGAAATCAAATCCTAAAATAATTGGTGATACAAAAGAGGGTATAATTAAAAACGTTATAATTTTAGTTGAATTATCACAAGTAACTGGCAATTCCATGACACCAATAATTTTCTGTGCGGAGCCATCAGCTGTAAAAGCAGAACCAGCAATAGGTTTAATTTGAAAACCTAATTGTAAAAATTGTTTATGACTATTTGAACCTAAAACACAACTATTTGAACCACTATCTAACAATCCTGAAAAATTATTATTATCTACTGAAAATTCTAAATAAGGTCTAGTGTCGTTATGTTTAACAAATAAAATAGGAGCTGATCTATAAATTTCAAAAAATGTTTTTAAATAAGTTAACCAATCCGAAAATTCTTTATTACGAGTAATGTCATCAGGTTTGTGACTATGAACTAATTTATTTAACATCGAGACGCTCGCGGTTTTATTAAAAACAGGGGCTCGATGCGACCTAATCAGTTTTTTGACTCGCATGAGTTTTTAACAACCAAATTACAAACGTCACAATTCTTTGAAGTTACTCCAACCTTATGACACTTGAAACAAATAACACCAGGAATTGATGGGCAATTTTTATAATTATGTCCTGGCTTTTTACATTTTAAACAAACTAAGTTCGTTGAAACTGCGTAAGATTTTACAGGTTTTTCTAATTTAACAGCCTTCTTAAAAGGTTTTCTATTAACAAAAACTTCAAGTTCTTTTGCAAGATCAAGAAATTGTTCAACGGTATCAATATGTTTACCAAACACATAAGGTGTATATAAGGACAACATGTTATTTTTAATAATCTTAACTAAAACCGTTTCGAATAATGGAGAAGAAAGACGACTAGCCATGTCCATAATGTCTGTAATAAAATCTGGAAGAGATTCAGAAAACTTTTGTTTCTTCGTGCGAAGCTCATATTCCAAAAAATAATCAAAGTCAGGTTTATCAAAACGTTTCAATAATGCAAGTTTAAGCTCAAGCCAAGAAGCAATACGAATTCTAATAGTGCGAAACCATTTAACAGCAATGCCACTAAGCAAGTCTGAAAAAGAACCAACTAGTAAAATTTCATCAAAATTTTTATACAAAAAATATTCTTCAACTTGTGTAATAAAATCTCTAACACAAGTTTGTCCATCAAAATTTATTTTACTTTTCTTTAAATCAGGCAATTTATTTGTAGAAGGCAAATTCTTTTTAATATGTTCATTAACACGTGCATTCATTGAATTAAAAGAAGGCCAAGAAGCATTGGTCGCAAAAACAGAAGAATGTGCAACTCTGTCAGTATGACTAAAAGGATTATGCTCCTCTGTTAAATTAATCATATCATGAGCAATAGCAGCATTAGCAACAGTGCGAGGACTATCCGAAAGCGGCGGAAATTGAACTTCTTTATCCATAATGAATAGCAAGGGAAATAGCAAAAGCAAAGCAAAACTAAAACTTAAAAAGTTATGAAATGTTTGAGGTTAAGTTAAATTAAAGTCAATGTTGAATTATTTAAAATAATAATTACTAAGTGGGTAGCAATGAAAAGATGCAATAACTAACAATGTCAAATTATTCCATAATGATTATGCTTCAATGTTTACATATTGTTGTACTTAAATTATTTAAGAAAAATTACACTATTATTTATTTATAAGTTAAGTTCACTAAGTTGATAAGTTCACTGAGAGATAATAAAACCGGTTGTCACCATACAATTATGTTTGTTTTGCTAAAGTAAAAAACAAGAAATGTTGAATAAGCAAAGTTAACAACAAAATATATCACACAATGTTCAATATGTATATTGTTTACAACTAAGTATCAAAGTCATAAATTAATGTTAATTAACTGTTGTTATAAAGTAACTTGTTATAACATTATTGTTAACTACTAACAAACAATATGGCTTGTAAACAATACATTAGAACAATGTGTAGAACAATAAATGGATGCAATAATATAGCAATACAAATAACAAAGCATGAAAAGCCTACTTCATGTCCCTGTTCGGGCGCCAAATGTAATGATAAAAAAAAAAAATATATATAGTTGGGTGTATTGACAATTGAACACTTGGACTAGGGCAAAATAGAAATGTGTGCTCCAAAATATAAAATGAGTATAAAAGAAATGTTTCGGGCGCCAGGAGCTAACACAACAAAGTCACCGGAAGCTTACCGAGTAAAGTTGAACTTTTAATCTTCAAGCGGGAGGACTTAATAAAAACAAAACTTTAATAAATGACTTGTTTTTATTCCCTGTAGGCTTAGGGTATGGCTACATTGATATTACATTATTAATTATATAGCTATATTAAATTTAACTAGAATTAGTGTTATTTGTTTTATTTTGCTATTGTTTAAATTATTATTGCATCCGGTATGGAGTATAAAAAAGGAAACACATACCAGATTGATGAGTTTAAATCTAAATATATTTAATTAAGGTTATGTGACGAGCCGACACGAGGCGAACTCGACGTGAAAATTGTGAAGAATTCATCTTACCAACATGGCATAATTATGTAGAAAAAAGAAAATTTTTAATACTCGAAAAAAAAAAACGCCAATGGGCTGAAACAAATACAATTTGAAATTAGAATCGACGAAAATAACGACCACCATTGTTGAAAGCGTGGCGTCATGCATCTCAAAACTTACCGTTTTTTCGGTTAAATTAAACAATCAAACACGATGAGTGTGATGTCAATAAATTTTAAATATTATTCCATTCCTGAAACAAGGTAGAATTTGGGAATGTAAAACCAATAAGAAATTTTAAATTGAATTTAGAACATTCAACAATGTCTAGAAGAAAAATCGACTCACCCAGAGAAATATTGGGATCTTCATATAATAATGAAGATTATCCTTTAAGAAATGTTCTATCGAAACATTTTTACTAAAATTTACCGGTATGCAGCCGGATTAAAAAATTATTTAATAAATTGAAGAAAAACGATCAAGCCATTGCAATCACAGGAAGCAGAGTGAGCTGTCAAAAGTTTAAAAGTTGCCAATTAACTTTCACAAACTAACACTAAAACTCGCCTGTGTTGCAAACAAATTAAAAAATTTAATTTAATAATACAGTAAACCCATGATATTATCTATAATACCACAGTCCACCCAAGGAAATGTGTTTAATTTTTAGAACCATGTAACGGGTTAAAATGACTCGTTACAGTATGCCACTGGGTGTTGGTAAAAGGTTGCATATTGCTTAACTATTATGCCTGCTTACATTTGGTATTCTCTCCAATTAAGTACTACCAGCAGTTCAAGTAAACCATTTTTTTTTTCAGATTTTTGACATTGGCAAAGGCACAGACATGCCAATAACAGGCATTCAGTTCCACAGAGTGAATAATACAAGCAAATATTTTATCTTCATCACTACACCAACGAGGCTGTATCAATTTATTGGCCATGCCATTTCTAAGGATGACAAGCCATTGTTAGAATCTATATTCTACTCATATTTGACTATTCCTGAAACTGGTTTCCAAGAGATTCCATCTACATTGAAGTATTCAAAGCTGCAGTTCTTTGATAAAAATGGAACACCAAAGACGTTTGCTTGGTTGACGGAGCCTGGGATATTTTATGGACAGGTTGGTAATGCTAGTAGTTACGTTATCTATCTTATCTATACATATAATAAAATCGTAACGAAGCAAAAGCGGTACATTGAATAAAATTGAACAAAAATTGCTATTATTCAAAAAGAAACGACACTGATGTCGAAATAGAAGTTTTTAGAATTTCTGTCTGTTTGTATGTTTGAGCTTCACGCCAATACTACTGAATAGATTTAAGTAGTTGAAAGGAGAATGCCCATTTTTCTTCTGACCGTCGTTGCGCATCAAAAATGTTTGTATGGTAGCATAAATTGGATATAAAAGAGGGGTGATGTCGTACTTTCATAGGAAATAAATATTCTCAATTTATTTTGTGGGGTTTTTGTTGTTCTTTCATTTTCTGTTCAGTTTTGAGGTTAGTTTTGTAACAAACATTTCACCAAAAAAATCAGTCCTTTACAACAATATGATTTGAATTCACATAGGTAATACAACAGAAAACAGATTCAAGAAACCAATGAATGATCCCAAATTAAGAATATTTCATAGATCATGCTGAATGTAGGTTTGTACCTTTAAGAAGTAGAAAATAAAAATGCTTGAATAGAGCAATGAAATAGTTTTATTTGTCTATATTTTAATATTCATAAAATATGTCGTTTAAAAACGTAGCCGGCGGCTCAACAGACCTAAATTGAGGCCAACTTAGACACCACAAAATCTTTGTTGATTTACTGCACAGAGGACACGGACCGTAATCGGTTCTACACAATCCACACCACCAGCACAGGAACAATACAATGGTCTTCAAAAGAGTTCTTAATCGTGCAAGAATCTGAAGACGCGATTGGACACGGCCTCAACGCAATGATAAGATACTTATTAACACAACAAACACAACAATTATCAAATAAAAACAACACGATGCTTTGTTTGATAAACAAATTGACAGTGAAGCTTTTGACAGCTCACCTTTGACATTGTTTTTTTTCTTTATAGTAGTTTTTATTCATGACCATAGATCCAACTTTCACATTGGCCGTGACAGTGTTACTAACAGTTAATCTAAATCACCCTGACCGTAAGTGATTTGTCAACTAAAGAAAGATTTAATAAGTAAAGTAATATGAATTAATAAAGATGTTAATTTAAAAAAAATATATACTATTTCAATTCTGTTAAATAATAATATTAATAAGGAGGAAAAATGTCATAGTTGAAATTATTTTTAAAACTCAGCGTCTTTCCCATAGACTATCCCATACGATCGATTATGGGGAGGTTTTTAAAATTGGCAACACTGCTTTCACTAAACGCCATTTTAAAGGATGCAATAAAATCCAATAAATAACTAATTAAATACAAAATATTAAACCCCACATACGATTTCGACCGAGTGAACTAAGAGAAGTTAAAAAAATATTTTATAATTTATGAGTATATTTTTATAGCCATACTGTTTTACTTTATAGCGATACTGTGTTTGGTCAATCTCCTTTGGCGAAAATATCCGTTAAAGAGTGGGTCAGGTTGTAGGGTACATATTATCACGCTATTGAACGTTGGTGATGAGCAGTAACCTTATGTTTCCCTTGGTAAAGCCGCGGGTATTTTATTTAAATACTTCACTCACGCGGCCTCACACACATTCCTTGGATTACGGTCGTCAATACATCTATTCATCTATTGGACTAAAGCAGTCCTTGGCAGCACATAAGCTGCTCCTAAATAGCGTAGCAAAAATAATATACTTAATTCAGTATGCCCCCCAACTTACACTACCCTAACTTGGGATACCGAGGTGTAACGCGATTTTTAAATTTTCTCTTCTGCTGCCTCACACGCCCCCCATTCGCGGATATTTTTTGTATACCTATTATACTGGTGTTTTACTTAACCCTTGATAACAAACCAATAATTAAATTACATTTTAAATCACTACCTAGACTTTTTTCAACTGTGTTGGGGTCAGCTTCCAGTCTAACCAGATGCGGCTGCATACTAGGGTTTTCGCCCCGGGTACCCGGAACCGGGAATTCCCGGGAATTTGGAGATTTTAGGACCCGGGAATTATTTGGCGGGATTCCCGGGTACCCGGGAATTTTTTGAAATGAAGAAATGATGATGAAAAATGAAGGGTCTGCACGCTTCCGAAGATTTTAGAGCATTTTCCGCCTCTCTCGCGTGAAACGGGCATTGTACTGCCTGGTGTGAACTTAGAATGGGGTAAATGTATCGTGATGTCAGCACACAGTAATGTTGTCTCTGTCTAGTAAACAACTTCTAAACGCTTGAATTTTTTTTGTAAATGTTTTGCTTCTCTTTTGTGTAATTTCGAGATTTATCATGAAAATATACAGGCTGTAAATGAATTTGTGTAATTCCTTCAAAGAGCGTGATCTATTGGTCACAGATTAACCCTAAATGGTTTTTATTTTAAATACAAAATAGTTCAAGTATTTTAAAAAAAAAAGTTCCGTTTTCGAGCCCTTTTTGCGCCCCGAGTTAACCGACTGCAAAGAACGATTTCGTGCTAGCCAGCTGTGTCACCGTGCTTTCATTCATTGATGATTGGCGTCGAAATGTTCCAACGACAAAAATTTTAATTTAGCTATTTTTATTTTTTTATTTGTACCTACCTTATTAGCTGGTTGTGTTTAGATCATAATTATAATAATATCACCACCGCAAGAAAAAAAAAACTTTATTTTTATTTTTAATCTAGCTAAATCCCGTGCTCGGTCATTCTACACCAGTAGTAGATCATGTGGTTTTAAGGTATTACACGAATTTGGTAACAATATTTTGCCATATTATATGAAAAAAAGAAGACTTTTTTTTCATTAAAAAAACTCGCGACTTCGCACAATAAATGACTGTAACTGTTCCTAGTTATTTTTTTTAAATAAGTGTAAGATTTTTTATTTTAATAAGAGAAGTCGATTGGTATGTTAGACAATTCATCAATTTATCATGTTTAAAGTACTTACACAAGTTTAATGTTGAAATATACGAGGAAAAACTATATTTATACAAAAAATATGAAAATTCCCGGGTACCCGGGAATTCCCGGGAATTAAGAGAAAAAATTCCCGATTCCCGGGAACTCAAATAGGCCGGGAACGCGAAAACCCTACTGCATACCAGTATTTTATGACCAGTAATTAAACAACTCTTGTATGGATTCCGAAAATTGTAATTGAAAATCCCTGACTTACGCGAATTCGACTTACTATACTACTGTTACACGTATCGCGTGACTTCGGGGTATTCAGGGCCGACCCGACAATACAGGCGTACTAGGCGACGGCCTAGGGCGCTCGACTTAGGGGGCGGCATGGCGAGGGTACGGTACGGGTGAGTCAGGGCTAGTGAACTGTTCGACCAGTTCGCACCAGTCGCGCATGTTACGCGAAATGTTTCAAGGGGCACCATTTCAGTTATTCGTCTAGGGCGCCGAGCTTGCTCGGGCCAGGCGGCGCTGGGGTTATAGACCATACAAATAAACCTTCCAATAGGAGGATCGAACCTGGAACAATGAACGCAGAGGTTCCGTCATTACACTATTTAGTTGGATCGTTATACAACACCGAAGTTGTTGCTGAACTGTACAATAAATATATTTTATTATATCGTTGAATTTTCCTTATATCCGTGCTCTTATCGTAACAAATAATACCTATGATTTTGTATATCGCTCTCCATGTATGTCGAACAATCAAATTATAACGAAACTATATCCTTGTTGTGGTTTGTCCTACATAATCTATAATTATTTTCACCGATATAATTACAGTTGGACCCCAGCTCCCAACAGAATTCAAACTCGCTGTTCACACAAGGCGCACTAATTACCTACCCAACTGGAGGTGAAGAAAAGGAGAATGCTCCTCTATCCTTCGTTCTCACTGAATTCCATGTACTCCTTATGTACTCAGACAGAGTCAAAGTAATCTCACTCATAAGCCAAGAACTAGTTTTCGAAGACGTATACTCGGAAGCTCATGGAAAACTAAAAAATATAGTTAGAGACATGCGAAAAAGAACCATATGGGCTATCACAGATAAATCAGTATTCAGATACAAAGTTGTTAGAGAAGAACGCAATCTATGGATAATTTACTCAGATAAAGAACAGTTCGATTTAGCCAAAGAATACTGTTACAACAACCCTGCTTTTATAGACGTTATTAATGTGAAACAGGCCGAACTGCTCTTCAATAAAGGCGAGTTCGAAAGGAGTGCGGAAATATTCGCAGATACGCAAAGAAGCTTCGAAACGATATGCCTCAAATTCTTAGAAGTAGATCAACTAAATGCTCTGAAAGTTTATCTAGGAAAGAGATTAGACACTTTGAAAGAAGACGATAAAACTTTGATTTCCATGTTAGTTATTTGGATGACTGAGTTATATTTATCGCAGTTAGGCTTACTCCGACGCACAGGAAAGCAAGATTCCGAAGAATACCATCAGATCCAAAGTAATTTCGAAGTGTTTTTGTTGCACCCGAAAGTTGCAAAATGTATGCAGCATGTCAAGTCTGTTGTGTACGACCTAATGGCTTCTCACGGCGACAAACAGAACCTAATCAAGCTAACGATAATTAACGAAGACTATGAGAATGTAGTAGCTCAGTATATTTACAAGAAATCGTACTTAGAAGCTATAGAGACCCTGAAGACGTTGAAGCGAGCGGAACTGTTCTACCAGTTTTCTCCAGTCCTCATGGAGGAGTGTCCAAAGCATACAGTAAACGCACTGATATCTCAGGGGGCGCGGTTGAGTCCTTCAAAGCTCCTGCCAGCATTTCTGTCTTGTCAGAACGATGAAGCTCACGTTTCTGAGGTTATAAGGTACTTGGAGTTTATTCTGCAGCACTTCAATGTTAAAGATAAAGCGATACACAACTATTTGTTGACGTTGTATGTGGAACGTGATCATGAGGCGCTGATGAGGTACTTGACGCGGCAAGGTCAGGATGTCACGCTCGTGAATTATGATGTGCATTATGCTTTGAGGTGAGTTTCATTATGACATTATATACGGCTAATATTATAAATGTCTGTCTCGTTGGATCGTAAGCGCGACTGCTAAGCGTGAGGTTCTGGGTTCGATCCCCAGGTCGGGCAAAGTGTTACTGGGTTTTTTCCGAATGGCATTTCTCAGTAGCAGCTCAGATTTTGGATTTGTGCCCGGTTGATGGCAATAGGCTCGCCCCCTATTACTTGGGACTGAACACAACGACGAAATGTGGGTATACTATACACCTCTACTTAACCCTTCGGCAATACAGCCGGGTTATGTTATTATAAATGAAAGTTTTTTTAAATGTTTCGATGTTTGTTACTCAATCAGTTTGGCACATAGATAGACCATTTCCTAGAGTAACCAGGATATAGGCAGAATAAAATGATTTTCTGACTAAGTGTTAGTTTAAAAAAAAGGACACACCTTCATATCAGGGAAGACTGGGGGGAGTGGGGACAGAGGGCCAGCTGCCCTGCTCGGCCACCTCTTGTATATCCAATAACCGCAAATTAACGACATTTTATTTCAGATTATGTCGTGAAAAGAACCTATCGGTAGCATGCGTAAAGCTGTCAGCTTTACTAGGTCTGTGGGATTCTGCGGTAGAACTAGCATTGCAAGTGGACCTCGCACTCGCTAAGAGCATAGCAGACATGCCCGACCAAATCGAGCTGCAAAAACAACTATGGCTTAATATTGGTGAGTTATTTGAACATGGAATAGAAATAAGTGGAAGTGCCCACGCAGCTGTCGCGCGTGTGTCACAATTATGCGGAGACACTGCCTCACGCAATTAGTTACTTGCTGTGACACGACGTTTCGAACAAGCATCGGCGCAAAGTTGCTAGTCTATCGGTTTTTTATCGGATACATTTCGGAGAGTGTGCTTCAGATCTGCATGATCTAATTCCCCCCTGCCTTTTTCTATCGGACGGCCAGAAGCACGAAAAAGCGCCATCGGTTCATAGTTGATATACCAAAAACCCGAACGAAGCGCTTTGATACAACTGTCGTTGTGAAAACTGCCAAACAGTGGATTGCGCTGCCCGAGTGGGTGTTCCCCGACAGCTACAATCTGGTTGTCTTGAAGTCACGAGTGAATTGGTTTCTTCTGGGCGCTTGCCCAGAAGCGCTTAACATCAGGCGAGATGGCGGTCAAACGTAGGCCTATAATAAAAAATAAATAAATAAACTCATACGTAGATCATCAGAATTTATTGTGCAAATTTAACGTGTAAAAATGACAGCAGGGTGAAAAATGTATCTCACAGAGGTGTATAAAGTATAAAACTTTGATATCTTTCAATATAATTGTTATGTCAGTTTGGCGACACTGGTTCCCGTACTAAGGAAGTATAAGGACACTGCCACTTGTTTTTTCTATTTCGTGTGTTTGAACAACGAGTCATCGTTACTGATAGTTCTGGCGTCGATAAGATCTTAGGTACTATGTGGCCAGGAAATCTTGCCAGTACATGGCGGCGCTGACAGCATCTCAAGAGTTGTATTATAACTTTCGTGAGACACATTCATATTTATGATTAAATACGGTTTACTCACGTGCATTTTTCGGGATTGCCCGACTAGTTTTGGAACCAAACCGGTGAGGTCGCGACTCGAGCAGTTCGTCCTTTTAAAAATCTGCCCCTCACATCAGAGGGAGCTCTCAAATGAGACTCCTTTATTAATACGGATCGAGCACTTAGTAGCGACGCGAATTACGATACATCAGCGATTGAAACAAATGTTCACTACACAAGTATACCTACATCACAGCGCATTTTGGTGTATAGTGCAACCACACACCTGAATATTAAGGAGGTATTTACAAAACTGCTATTAATTAGCTGTTTTTCGGTACATTTTCCGATCAATCCGTGAAACTTAGCTAGATGTTATGGTAAGCTACGGATAGACTACGCTTTTGTCTAAAAATGGTAGATAAAACATTTTTAAATTTGTTCATTTATAATTAAATAATATTAATTTTTCGTAGCCTCCTCCCACGAAAACACTGAAAATGGGGTGAGTTTCGGTACATTTTCCTGAAGAATTCAAGGGTTTTAATAAATAAATACAATACCATTAGTTAAGAGGAGAGTCCTTAAGAAACACCTGAAAAGGCACTTACTGTTTTCGAAATTTCTATAAACTCTCCGCATGGAATTACATAAAAAAAATAATGAAGAACCTTAATAGATGTGCCAACAGTTTCACCGCGAGATATTTGCGAAATCATCATTAATTTCGAGAAAAAAAAATGTTAAATTCCCTCAAAAACATCTAAATCGACCTTTTCTATTTGCAGAATTTACTTAATTTTAAAGGACTATATAAAAATCTATTTAGTTTAATCGTGACACGAAAGTATGAATAACACGTCTACCGTTTTATTATTTTAATAAATCAAACCAAATGAGAGTAATCTACGTCTGAATATTGTAAATTTTTTACGGAAATTGTTTTCCGTTCCCCATACATTTTAGTATGGAGCAATACTCTCCCGTAATTTGTTTTATAAAAGAGTACGCACGCGAAAAAATTTCAGTGCCATCCTAGAATCCAAGGTGACAGCACGTCCGTTTATAATTCGAACCGAGCTCTCAAAACATCTACGCACAAGGCATAAGGGTGGGTTGCGAGTGTCGTGACATGACTGCATTTTTTCACTCTTTGAACAATAAGACAGACGACTCGGACAGTGACCGAATTGACACATTTTAATTTCAATATTTTTTTCACTGAATATTTGGACACCATCAAATTATTGAAGCTTTTTAGTACAGTCAGATGAAAAAGTATATGTGACAAAAAAGCGTTACCAAAAAAACTATTTGTGGCTTTAAGGTGGCATCTTTCAGTAATAAATAGCTTTGTGGACTCACCACTTTGAACTGCACCAAAATATTCCTCGAAACGCACCAACGATGAAACATAGAGAAGAAAGAGCATGAAGGATTCGTAGTGAATTATATCGATAACGTTTTAAAATTCAGTTGCCCCTTATTGTTTATTTATTAAAACTACTAGGAAAGTAGAAATGAACTGCAACTAGGTGCTTAAGCGACTTACCTCCGGTTTCTGAATTGAGAATTCTAGGATAAGCAGTACTTAAGTAACATTTGAGTACAGAGTTGTCAAAAAAATGATGGATTTTAAAGCATTTTTTTGACAACTCCGTACTCAAATACTACATAAGTATTGCTTATCTTAAATTCTCAATTCAGAAATCGGAGGTTACTACTTAGCCCAATAATGGTAAAAATATAGGTTTTGAAATTGATCATTTGTCGTTTTCAGAAGTACCAGGGTGACAGAAATGAACAGAAAATGGGCGCCTAAACGATGTCACTAAGTTGTGCACCAACGATTAAACACAAAGAGGAATATAAAGTATTCGTTGTTATTCTTATATAAAATAAGATAGAAAACTTAAAACTGTCCTATATATCTTACCTTATAGGTCACTGTCACTTAGTCAGATCGTCTAAGCGCCTATTTTCTGTTAATTTCTGTCACCTTGGTACTTTTCAAAACAACAATTGATTCAATTTCAAAACCTGTATTTTTACCATTATTGAGCTAAGTAGTAACCTCCGGTTTCTTAATTGAGAATTCTAGGATAAGCAAGCAGTACTTAAGTAACATTTGAGTACGGAGTTGTCAAAAAAATGACGTATTTTAAAGCATCTTTTTGACAACTCAGTACTCAAATACTACTTAAGTATTGCTTATCCCGAATTTAATTCAGAAACCGGAGGTAAGTCGCTTAAGCACCTAGTTCCAGTTCATTTCTGCTTTCCTGGTAGTTTTAATAAATAAACATCAGTTGAATTTTAAAACGTCTATCGATATAATTTATCACGAATCCTTCGTGCTCTTCTCTATGTTTCATCGTTGGTGGGTTTCAAGGAAAACTTTTGGTGCGGTTCAAAGTGGTTGCGCTTCGAGGAATACCCCATCTTCAGTTTTACCTAGCTGCCAAGGCGCGTATCTATCTATGTATGTGGGTTTATAATATTATTTATTAAAAACGGCTGCTTTAGTTACAATCCGGTTAAAAACAGTTTTTTTATAACTATAGGCTGGGCGGAGGACGGATTTCCACAATTATTACGGTATCGTTGAAAGTTCTTTATCTGACTGTACAAAACAGCTTTTTTTATTGGTGTCCGAATCATCAGTGAAAAAAATACTGAAATTAAAATAATGTCAATTCGGACACTGTGTCCGAATATATTGTGAGTTTTATATACAGTGGTGGACATATAATTAGAAACACCAAGTGTGACTTTAATTTTTAGTACAAATTAACTTGATAATTAATGTTTTACGTATCATAGAGGGCTTATACCTATTTATCTACAATCTATCCACATCATGAAGTATTATTATGTCGGTTTTGGAAATATCATACAACCGTTTATGTAAAAACTGGTATATTTTATAAAATAAAATGAAGCAGCACAACATACTAAGGTGGACAACTAATTAGAAACAGAAAAAAATCATTATCATAAATATGAACAAAGGTAACGAAACAATAAATAATGAAGTTAAATGGTACAAACGTTTTATAATAAACAATTAATGCTTGGTTGGGAAGCCTCTGCTGTCGATTACAGCTCTACAACGACGTGGCATTGATTCTATCAATGTTTCATACATTTCTAGGGAATATTTCTCCAAGCTTCTACAAATGCGTCTTAAAGTTGTTGTAGTATGATACTACTACTAGTACGATGTTAGTGATATGTTTATAGGACAATGTTTTCTTTACAATGTACCACAAATTTAGATTTGATTCAAATCCGGACTAATTGCAGACCACTCTAACACCGACACTAATTAGTCTCTTAGAAATGCTTTAACGCTGTTTCTTTGGTTTGGATTATTGTAGTGTCGGTGTTAGATTGGTCTGCAAATAGTCTGGATTTGAATCAAATTTAAATTTGTGGTACATTATAAAGAAAACATTGTCCAATAAACATATCCCTAATATCGTACTACTACTTGTATCATACTACAACAACTTTAAGACGCATTTGTAGAAGATTGGAGAAATATTCCCTAGAAATGTATGAAACATTCATAGAATCAATGCCACGTCGTTGTAGAGCTGTAATCGACAGCAGAGGCTTCCCAACCAAGCATTAATTGTTTATTATAAAACGTTTGTACCATTTAACTTCATTATTTATTGTTTCGTTACCTTTGTTCATATTTTTGATAATGTTTTTTTTTCTGTTTCTAATTAGTTGTCCACCTTAGTACGTTGTGTTGCTTCATTTTATTTTATAAAGTATACCAGTTTTTACATAAACGGTTGTATGATATTTCCAAAACTGACATAGTAATACTTCATGATGTGGATAGATTGTAGATAAATAGGTATAAGCCCTCTATGATACGTAAAACATTAATTATCAAGTTAATTTGTACTAAAAATGAAAGTCACACTTGGTGTTTCTAATTATATGTCCACCACTGTATATATTTTTCACTTATTAATGATTTCCTTATTTTACCACGTTTCATGGCTACGTCAAGGCCGTGGTCAGACTTGCCAATTTTGACGTTTGATAGCTTGTCAGCTGAAGGGTTCTCTATTTCTTGTTAATATATTTTTCTGCATATTATTACTATTTCAGATAGAAATGGGAAAACGTAAAGAAAATTACAAAAGTTTTATCTTGATTGTATGCTTCCGGAAATAACAGATTCAAGATTAGACAGAAAAATGGAAATAAATGAGCCCAATTATTTGATTGAGGCAATTTAAAAACGAGAATCTGAAAGAAAATCAAAGAAACGGAACAGCGAAAATTAATGGTTTATCTGATGTCAGCAGCCCCAAAGCACCACCAAGCAATAAATAAATAAATTATAGAAAATAATTTTATCAAGCATTAATTTTTGTATTGTACTAAGATGTACCTATACATTTTTTATAATAAAATATAATTTTAAAATATCAAACAGAAAAAAATGTTACTATAGTAGGCGCCAGATAACGCTGCAATAAAAGTCGTTGACGCCCGTCTACCAATGTATTCCAATATTTCAAAACGTATTGAAAAAAATGTATCAGCGTGCGATACACGATCAAAACAAACGTTATCGTGGTAAGGGGCGTCCTTGACGCAGTTGTGGCGGCATCTATCTCGCCACATGCGAACTAGCCACACGGTCACTGAGCATGGATTGCAAACCTTTTGGTCAAAACCATGTTCAGTAGGTAGTATTTATTTTGGTAGGTAACTACTAATATAATGAAACTCGTGTATCAAATTGTAGCCTTTATTTGACAATTATTTAAAATTATTATACATTCCTTTCAATTAAACGAATATAAACTTAACCCTTTTGTAAATTAAGTTGATTACCGAATGACTTGTACAGTAGACCTCATTTCAATGGTCACAATATGACATTGACAGCGCTTTTATATCGTAACAGTAATGACGACTTTCGTAATTCATGAATTACCTCTGATATGGGGTCGAATGTACCTACTATTGGAAAGACCAAAAAACTTGTTGGAAATTCTAAATGTCACCTAAATGTGATGTAAATGTAGATTAGTGCGAACACCGTAAGATTCTAATAAATCATGCGAGGTTATGAACTCTCTATATTATATTGTATATATTACAATGTGTTTTTTTAACAAAACAAAACAGTAACAAACTAACAAAACAAACGTAACACTAAAACAATTAACAACAACAAAATTAATAACAACAAATGCGTGAAAACTTTCCGAGTATGAGTTACGTTAAGTCAATTCCAAGCGCAAACCAGATTCGGAATGACAAACGAGCCGAAGGACAAAAGCGCAACACATTATTACAAAATAACGGATAGGTAATGCGCCCCTGACTCGCTCTGACGTCACACTCAGCGATAATAATTTACGTTTCTGGAGTTTTTGGTAGAAGTCGGATCAATGACTTTTATTGCAGCTTTAACTGGCGGCCACTATATACCCAGTAATTGAGTTATGTACATTCATTGTTTTTCATTACAAATCAATCACACATTATCTCGTTTTCATTTTTATGTTGGCTCTTATCTTCCCTAGCAACATTTACATACCCTAAAATATTCCCAAACAAAAATTATATTCGAAAATAGAAACACAGAAAATCAACAATAATATATTACAGTAATTATTCTAAGTTTAAATCTGTCAATACCGATTACACTGTGACCCCACCCTTTGTTCACGACACCTTGTACTATGGGCACGCGTGCCTCCCGGTGCGGTGAATAAATAGCTTATACATTGCGCGTTTTTTGCAACATACTTACTAGTCCTTCAGAAGCGAACGCGCACTGAAGGTTTATTTAACCCGGCGCGCCAAAAAATATACCCTCGGTGGGCTTTTGTTTTTCGGTATGTGTACACTACATTATGTGATGCAGCTGTATTAGTAGAAATGTCGAAGTGTGGGTTCTAAAATAAGTTCTCACGCTCGCAAACCTTCCTCTTAACAGACATATTAACGTTAAAACGGTAGAGAAAATAAAATAAGAAAATTGTTGGAATATGCACAGGAAAATAAAAAATCATTTTGAATTTTTTTCATATATTTTGCTAGGCCGATGAACCTTAACTGTGTGAAAATAAAGTTGGTTTTCCATCTGTCATTTTACTGTCAGCCATCATTGTGAGTAGACTCGAGTCGCTTGACAGCAGAAATAAGCGGTCAAATAGATACCTCGACGGTCACAAACATTTGATTTGACCTAACTTGAAGATAAAGGTACGATGTGTGTGTGTTGGTCGTCCGCATATCGTAATTATACTTTTTACCTACGCTTTCTGCAAACGCGTCCTTAATCCATTTGTTTTAATCTTATGTCGTAGTTCGCGTCGCTGCTAAGTTAACCGCATCGCATGGAGTTTCTTGCCGGTTCTTCTCCAAAGGACCTACTACTTGGAACCGAGCACCTAGTGTTGACCTTTTGAAAGCACCAGGGATCTGGTCTACTTGAAATAAAAACTATTTGACTTTGACATCCTTAGAATCTATACCATAGACAAGTGCGATATATTAATAGATCTTAAAATCCTATGTTAATTTTTAAGCTGAAAACGTGATCACCAAAAACCAAGACATGAAGGAAGCGATGAGTTTTCTTGAGGAGTGTCCGCTCATCAAGATAGAGGATATACTGCCGTTCTTCAGTGATGTTGTCACCATTGATCACTTTAGACAACCTATCTGCGAGTCCTTACAGGTAACATTCGTGATTTGTACACATTATAAAAGTATAGATCGGCTCACTCGCGTAAAAAACTTTAAGAGGCACAATATACCTTTTATCGCGACGTTTAGGCCGAATTACACCGGCCGTGGTCACGGGTAGACTAAAGTGGCGGAGCAGTTGTCATCTTCGTGAAGCAAGGGTTTTTTCATCTACCCTCACTCGATCTTGATTTTTTATTATGTTATCGTCGGTACTTCGACACATCATTTATTAAATATTTTTGATTTATTTACTTGTTGATGAATGATGATGAAGTTAAAAGATTATTATAATATGAGTGCTTCGTTGGTCTAGTGGTCGCAAGCGCGACTGCTTAGCGTGAGGTCCGTCCTGGGTTCGATCTCCAGATCGGACAGTGTTATTGGGTTTAACCGTGTGGAGTTTCACAGTAGCAGCCCAGAGTCTGTATTTGTGCCCGGTTGATGACAATAGGTTCGCCCCCTATTACATGGAATCTAAATATAACGGCGAAACGAGGGTGTATTATACATCTGTGCCGCACCCTTCGGGGAACAGGCGTGATGTTATGGATGTTATTATAAAGGGGTGGGGCGCAGCATTATTTTTACGCTAATAACGTTAAATTATCTGCTCCGTTTGCTAAGCATTATGATTATAGCAATAAATGTCACCGTTAATTTTAACGATTTATGATGGATAGTTTGGTGGGTGATGCCACAAAATCATCATATTATCGTGAGAATCACGATATGATTTTTCTATACTTGCAAATTTATTTCCACATGTTAATATTAATAATCATTGTAGGAATATAACAACCAAATAGAAGAAATGAAGGCTGAAATGATAGAGGCGACAACTTCTGCTGAATACGTAAGTTAAACAGTAATATGATAATATTCGTCGAATTCAGTTGCACCTGCCCCAGATTCAAAACCTTTTCGATAAGCAGATTTCGACAGATTTGGTTTGTTATCTCGTTCCGTCTACGATGTTCGTAACGACAGAAAAAGAGATAGCTTACCGAATCCTTCGACATCTAAGGCCGGGGGGCGCTCATTGTGATTTTTTGTTACCTTTTTGTTACGACGGGCCTAACTAATCAAATCGCCCTGAATCAGGGGGCTGGTTACACAAGAAGCCGTCCCCAACATAGTTGGGAAAGGCTAGGCAGAACAATAGAATGAACGTAATAATAGGTCATTTGGGATTTTGATATCGTACTTATTTTACTAATCTGCGCTGGTAAGCCGCGCTTGCCGAGGGCAGTCCGTAGATAGGTGGGCATTTCTGTCTCGAAGAGCGCGTCACGTAGGTCCCGGTTGTCATCCCGGCGTCTATCTGAGGGCGAGATTCACAGACCGCACGTAGACTGTACTTTGCCAAGTAACGTAAGCGTTTCATACGAATATGACCATTACTCGTATAAAATTAACGTTCAAATTTCTATAAAAGGCTTACTCACATTCGCATGTACGAATATGAACATTATTTATATAAAGTTAAGGTTCATATTCGTATGAAACGCTTACTTAGCAAATATTAGTCTATGTCCGGTTTAAGAATCTTGTTCTAAGGGAGAGGCCATACGATGCGGTGCGGTGCGGTGCTACGCCGCACCGCAACCATTTTGCCGCATTAGCGTGCACATGTAGTACGCGGCGTCGCAAGAGCCGCGCGGTAAGGTGCGGTGCGGTGCGGCGCCTCACCGCACCGTGTGGAACGGCTCTCCGTCAACACATCTGCGGTCTGCGACATCGGAGCGGTGCCGCTCCGGCGCATACACCCTCCTCCCTCGTGTTGGTCCGGTGAGCGTGCGCACCGTGTGGTATACCATGGACATTTGTATGCATTACGTCGCAGCGGCACCGCACCGCATCATGTCGCCTCTCCCTAACGGTCGTTACGGGCAGTCAGAATCCTGAAAATCTGACAACTAGTCTACCTTTCTGATAAAGGGCATTTCTCATTAATTGAATTAAGATTGTTAAATTATCAGATGGCGATTGCCCTGACTCTTGTTGCAGTGTATTCAATCCACGAAGACGCGCCCCACTCCTTTCTGTGAGAGGTAGCCGCGTGGTGCGTATGCACACATCTCTTACCTTGTATTAGTGTGCGTATGCACACATCTAACTATTGTGTGGCGATAGAACTAACACAATAACAATTTAAAAAGCACAGTTTTACACTGTAGCGATTTAGACAAAGAGTGTGGGACTCGTCTTCGTAGATTGAACTATCTGTAGACTAGACAACTCTCAACAAAGTTGGGAAAGCTGATGAGTTTTCGAAACTGTTTTGGTATGAAACTAAAATCTCTTTTCAGGTCCGTGCCGAGATCCAGTCGTTCCGCAACCGCAGCGTGACCGTATTAGTGTCGGACGTGTGTTGTTTGTGCGACATTGCGCTGTTGCTGCGTCCCTTCTACCTGTTCCCGTGCGGACACAAGTTCCATAGCGACTGCCTCACACACGAGACACGACCTATACTCAGTACGTACTTATCATTTTATTCGTCTTAATATTATCATCGCTTAAACAGTCGACTATACTTACTAGCTGTTTCGCTCAATCCCATTGCCTCTTCAAAGTCAGATTTTAAACTGAACCCTTATTTCGACTTCTAAAGCAGTTGGAAAAATCTCAATGAACCATGTACAGTCGCAAACTTGGAATGTTTACCACCCTAAGGTCTATAATTGCTTGCACATTACTTTTTCATAAGGTTGCTCGCAAAGAATTAACAGGGCAAAGATATTTTTTTCTTTATTGTTTTAAAAACGTTAATTAGAGGATACGGTAGCATAGAAAAATAAATCAATCTATAAGTCGCGCGGAGGTTTGCCGATAGCCTCATGACGTCACGCGTCGAAGGTCGGTACGATTAGTAGGTAGGCCAGACGAGCGCGGTTAGCGGTCGGTGAAGTGGGAGGGGCAGTCATCGGCAAACCTTCTGCGCGCGACTAGTATTTAGTAAATTCAATCAAATTCGCTCTATAAAACTTTTGAAACATAACTAAAAACGAGTTCATAACATCAAAAAGTGGTTAATAGCCTTTTTGCTAGAATCGACGCTTCACAATTTTAAAAACGAATTCTTATTTTAGTTGATATGACATCTTCAACCTTATTGCGCAGTGTGAGAAGGAATCGAATTTGAAATCTGCTAAACATTTCAAGTCCGCGGCTATACACTAACTTTAGCATTTCCCCACAGCACCAGCACGTCGCAACAAGCTATCAGACTTAGAACGAAAGCTCTCTGTGTTACCCGAAATCGAACTAGCTACCGTCACTTCCAACGGCCTCCCGCTACGAGAGATTCTGAGGAACGAGATCGATGACCTTGTGGCCAGCGAGTGCATCTTCTGTGGCGAGTACATGATCAATTGTATTGACAAACCGTTCATCGAAGATGATGATTGGGACAGGGTAATGAAAGAGTGGGAGTGAGAAGACAATTTTTAATAGTAGAGTTGATTAAGTATTTGTATATTATGTATTGATGCTGGCGATATATTTTTAGCAACATACGTAATTATGCTGCGGCGGGGAAGTGCAATTTGAGTATTTTGAAGCCTACTCTGCGTTCTGCTCTATTATTTATACCAAACTTGAAGTTTTTGTCTCATCTCTATAAAAATCCTTAGGGTGCTACCAATCAATCGATTGTAGATCGATGCCATCGATCAACGTCAATTCATTGGGATTAAGTGATCATGAACCATCGATCCATCTTGATCGACGTGGATCTATCATCGATCGACCATCGATCCATCGTCGATCGATTGGTGTGGTAGCACCCTTAAAGAGACACTCCCGCGCTGTTGCGTTATGTCATTTTAGTTTTGTTTTTGAAGATGAAATCATAGACAATTGGAAAAATATTAGATTTTTCAATATCTCAATGTAGTTCTGTAGCAAATGATTGTGCATGTATATTTAGTTTTTAAGACTGATATATTAATAAATAGAAAAAGGAAAATGCTAAATTTGTATAAAAAAATGTGCACTTGTAAATCTTCATGTGCTTGGTATAGATAGATTCTGTGATAAAGTTATCCTACCATCATTATAGCTTAATTCCTATGTAAAATTATAGAAGTAATATACATATAATTATGTATAGGTATCTTTTGTATTATTCACATATGTGTAGTCAATAATAAAACACTTATAAACGGATTCATTATTTATTGAGAAAATTGTGTTATCGAGTGATGATAAACAATAAATTAATTAAATATTAGGATACGAGGAGACCATTTCAAATCCTAGAGGACAACAAATATCTTTACACATTTGTTTAATATTAAAAACGTAAAATGTACAAACATAAACAATACAATGTCAACACCTGTGTTATTTATGCACAATATAATTAACACGAAGAGTAAGGAAGGCAATACGCTTAGGCCTCGTGCGCGCGGATTACGACTGTGTAACTAATGAGACAATTCACTAATGCGAACCTACTTTATTGACTAGCAGCACCATCTACTTCCATCACCTGTGGCTCCGTCTTATCACCTTTATCGTCCACTTGCATTATTTCTACGTTTTCTTTCTTCTCATCCACTTTCTCTTCCTTAACGCTATCCTCGACATTTTCTTGCTTATTACTATCATTGGGTATATCTTTCTTATTTTCTTTGCTTTTGTTGCGTTTCTTTACAACTTTGGTGCCCTTCTTGGGACTTTTATCTTCGACTTCTTTTTGTTCTGTGTTTTCGGTTTGTTGTTCGGGAGCTTTGTCCTCGGGTCGTGTGTCGGCTGCTTGCGTTTGTGTCGCGTCTTTATTGTCGGCTGGTGCCGCAGCAGGTTTATCATCTTGAACCTTCGCTTCTGTCGTTTCCTCCTGTGCTTTCGACTCAGTCTTCGCCTCTTGTGTTGGCGCCACTTGTGCCAGCTGTTCGGCTTGTTGTGGTTCGCCTTGACCCTCGTCTTTGGTGTTTTCTTTCATTTCAACTTCACCATTTTCTGTAACCTGTTCAGCTGCCTGTTGTGCTTCCTGATTCTCATTCATTTCTACATCTTGTGATTGAGGCTGGCCCTTATTACCGGCAGCGTTGCTTTCTGCTTTGGCTTCTAATACAGCTATACATTTTTGGATGCACTTGATAGCCTCCTTCCTTGCCTGTCGAATGTTTTCCTTGCCATCAGTTTCGATAGTATCTAACTTAATGAGATTCCTAGTGAGCATTTCGTCTAGGAACAGGTATTTCTTATCATTTTTGGTACCACCGAAGTTTTCCACTTCAGTCATAAGATTTAGGACATCTGTTTGAATACGAAGAATCTGTGTGATAGGGTCGTTGACTGGGGTCTGTTTGGGTTGTGGCGGGGTCTGTTCCCGCTGCGGAGCTTGTTGCTGTGGTGCGGGTTGCTTCTGTGGCGGCGGCGATGTCTGCTGCCGCTGTGGTGGCGGAGGCGGCTGCTGTTGCTGCGGCGCCTGCCGCTGTTGAGTTCTGGACGGAGCTTCAGTCTTAGGTGCGGTCGGTTCATGGTGCACTGGCACTTTAACAAAATGTTCTTCAGGATGCGGTTGAGGTTTAGGTGACTGGGAACGCTGTGGTGACGCACCGCGGGTGAACGCAGCCTGCGGGTACGCTTTTTGCTGTGTGAATGGTTGCGGCCCCTGTCTAAAACCTTTATTGAAGGGCGTGCCAAAAGCTCTGGAGAAGTTCGGTGGATGATGATAGCCAAAGGGGCCATCGTCAGCGAAATACTGTTCTCTGTCTATATGCGGCTGCGGCGGCGGAGGCACGTCTGCAGGCTTCGGTTCGTAATGTGCGCCGTGATCGACTGATTTGTTGATCACCGGCTCATCCCTGCCCTCCACAAATATAGGTATGTGTCGCACGTTAGAGTGCTGTTCACCATGCTGTGGCTGGTGCTGTTCCTGGTGGTTCTGTCCGCTCATTTTGAAGCTTTGGTTAGGTTGTGCGTCTGGAGGCGCTGACATAGACCTCTGATTTCTCTCGTCCGCATCGACCAGACTAGGGTCGGCGGGGCTCTTCTGGCCGAGATCAACTGTGTTCCTTAGTCCGTATTGTGGAAGGTGCGTTTGTGGCTCAGGTTCTGAAGGTCCTGGTTGAGGTTCCTGTTCAGTCTGTGTAGCTGTGGTCTGTTGATGCGCCGGCGGCGATGATTGCGGAGCGTGTTGTTGTGTTTGTTGCGGTTGAGGTTGCGGCTGCTCTTCGCGAGACCCAAATCTGCGGTTCCAATGTGAAGGAAAGTGTTCTCTGAACTCTGGCGGGATGTCGTCGAAGGGGAATCTGTCGAAGCCACCAAAACCGTCGCCAAAATCTGCAATTACGAAACGTTTTTTAAGGACACCTGCAAAGAATAAGGTCTTGTTTCAGTGGATGTTGTTATTAGCTCTACAGACACAATAAAATACTGGAAATTTTGGTACTGTAGGCAACAACTGAACTTGACCTTTAAATAGCAAATCGGATTGTTAACTCTACTTCAAACTAAAAGTTGGCATCATTGGAAGAAAGATTAAAGACAGTTACGGTTAATCAAACATAAAAGGGTAAGTATTGAAATGCAACGGACGTACCGTCTGTTGCGTCCTGGCTCGAGGGTCGCCTCTTCCTAGCCCAGGTGGCGGGGCGCTGCCGCAGACGCGCCGCTATGTCGGGATGCCGCGACGCAAGCTCACTCCACGCGCCCGACCCCTCCTCCTCGTCAAACGGGAAACCACGCTGTAGACAACAAAAAATAAGGGTTAGGCTCATTGAATCGATGAGAAACTTTTTAGATCGAAACTTACGCTAGGAATTTATTTTCAGATCTTTAAATGCTACTAAATATCTGACCTATTAGAGAACTTTCATCAGATTATTCTTACAATCAATTTTAATAGTGTGTCGATGAATACTTCAAGAATTGGAATGACATCGACGATGGTCAAGCAAGACAGTCTGCTTGCTCGCACGACTTGATAATATCTTAATAATTTAGCATTTTAGCATATCGACCGATGACTGCGGTACTAATGTGTGTATCGGCTAAATGGAATTCTATAACTGGGCTTATTTATATAAAGTCACATGGCCAGCCGGTAGTGGCGGTCACTTCACAACGTGATCGTTGTAATTCCTAGACTGTTACATAAATACATCCGATGTTGTATAGTTATATGTATAGTCTCTATTGTTTAATACACCTACTTTTTATTAACAGAGAAACACTCTCTAGAAAAAAACATAATTTAAATAATTTTAAAGAAACGTCAATACAGGAAGCGCATTTATTGCATCGATTTCGCAAATATCCGGATGGAACATCTATAAATATGCAAAATGACAAGTGCAAGTACCTATAGTGCATTCTTTACTTTGAGCCACCTTACTCGTTCAGCAGCATAATGTGCGAAGGAGACGGAATACACGTCAAAACAGAAAAGGTACATAGTAGTCACATTTGCGTCGCCAGATACAACCATATAAGGCAAGGACGGCCGAGGAAGTGACCTTACAGTCGAGACTTTCGTATTTTGATACTACGGTATCATTATGCGTACGAACGTTCCAATGATATACGCAGTGCAAAAGTGAATATTAATAATTTCGATAAGTACATGCTTTTGTCATGTTCGACACAAAAAATGGTCAATTAACATAGCTGCTTCAACGTTTTATCTTGACTTTAAAAGTAACAACAATAAATACGATCCTTATTATCTCGCGATTGTCTTTTCTGGCAGCTTTGTGGCTTTCAAATACATACGTAGATTGTTATCAAGAATAACCTTTGTACATGCAAGGCCTTAACATTTCTGATTCCGCCATCTATTATTTTATTTTATCCAGTAATTGGTGTACTGGGTTAAATGTGATTCGCCTTCAATGAAGAGTACCTAGTTTATGACTTATTTTGTACTAACCAATAATTGCGAAATTGATAGCACTTTTCAATTTATTTATAGACCTGATTAATCAAATTAAAAAAAGATAAGCGAAATCTATCGCTACGATCTTTTCCGTCCTACGCAAATGATCTTGGCATATACATCTTCATTGTTTGTGAACCAATTAGAAGAGTTTTGACAAAAACTACTTTTAAAACAAAAATGATGATTAAGATAAACTACTACCGAAAAAACGTCGCACGTCAGAAGTCAGAAACAAAGAATACATGGTCAACATAATAGACCGCTATCAGAATGGAAGTTCAACAATACCGTCAACATCGGTAAATACGTGGAAAACGACAAGAATGTATTTGTGCTATGAAAGCAGCATCATAGCACTAAATGTACAAAAGCAATACTGATGATTGTACACGGTGACATCAGCGAGTGGGTTGGAGCGAACAAAAACCGATGGAGATCGTTGCGTCATGCGATTGTGGACGATTGTTGGAAAACATAGCAAACGTGCGCCGGCGCAGGACGCGGGACACGTGGACAGTCACGTGAACTTGGTAATACTTATTTTCACGTAGCACTTGGTCCAATTAGGTATACATAAGTTTGAAGTTGCTCTGATAACGGTTAATCGAGTTTCGTAAGTGTTTACACCGTATTGTAAATTGCACTTAAACCGAATGGAGGATAAGACAGAGATATGCTATTTATAAACGATGCGCTAATATTGTCACTTATCAACTTCAATAAGCATTAACTATAATGAAATGTATATAAATGATCAAACGAACTTGTTGAAGTTCGATCATTATTATGAGTCGTTCCATTCTAAGATATAATTATATTGCAAGGTCTGTTCTAACACTTTTCTCAAAAGAACTTTGAAATTTTTCAGACTTAAAATAAGATCAATTTTCTCAAAACGGTGCATTTTCTTTTTAATTTGCTATTAATTCCGAAAAGATCGCTACCATAACCAAGTATTGGATTTAATGATGATTGAAGACAGAATATTCTTGCAAGCTCGTCTAGTCAAATAAAAATGGCATGGCATAGTCACATAATCGTTACATTGCGCTAGGAAAAAATGATCAATAACATTTTGAAACGACCGCGGAGGTGGATGACGCAAGTGAAGTCATTGACCACCGAACATCCAACGTTGCAAATACGAAGCAAGCAAAAATTAAGAAAGGCTTGAACCATTGTGTAGTCGAAACACGGTGTTAAATTCACTTCTTCATCGAAAAGTTTTATTGAAGATTTTAAGTTTTCTTTCGGACAGTAGAAATCTCAAGATGAAATCATAACAGAGGGGTCAATAACGCCGCGTTTGATGAAATATTTCGTTTCATATTCGTCATCATAACTGCAAGTAGACTGCACTTCCAGTCACAACTGTAAACTATGCAACTGCCAAATGTAGCTTGAAAGTAATTAGGATGTAGTCATTGCAACTGCGGGCTGGATGTGCAGCCCACTTGAAGCAGCTTGAAGGTAATTAGGATGTAATCATTGCAACTACGGACCGGATGTGCAGCCCACTTGCAGCAGCTTGAAGGTAATTAAGATGTAGTCATTGGAAGTGCGGAATGGATTTGCAGCCCACTTGCAGCAGCTTGAAGGTAATTAGGATGTAGTCATTGCAACTGCGGACTGGATGTGCAGCCCACTTGCAGCAGCCTGAAGGTAATTAAGATATAGTCATTGCAACTGCGGACTGGATGTGCAGCCCACTTGCAGCAGCTTGAAGGTAACTAGGATGTAGTCATTGCAACTGCGTACTGGATGTGCAGCCCACTTGCAGTTCTGATTTCGAATGTGGAACTGAATATGTTTCACCAAACGCGGCGTTATTAGTAAAGTTTTGTATAAATGAGACAATAATTCGATTTAATTAGTTTGAAATCGATTTCTCGATAATCATACGATGACCCACATAATCTCCATAAGCAGATCACGACATGAATCAAGGCGTGGGATGAAACTGTTACATCCACTCCATGTCTCGTTAAGGTATTTTATAAAACATCCGGTGATTATTATTTACTAATAAAGACAATCTGAGGTAGAGGCCTAATTTGCATAGGACACTAATCTTTGTGGGCGAACGCGTGACGCACCGTCGAAGACACAACGTTAAGTCCGCTTATGTACGTGAACGATACATTTTACCTCCTAAGATCAGGCTGACATCACCATCTTAACTTAGCTGAATATTTACTAAGATAATTTAATAGTTGGTAGACCGGTTATCCATGAACTTGAGTGGATCGTTACGTGCGTGATGTTTATTAACTTTAAACGAGTGAAGACCATTGTTTACTTTATTGATAAGAGCCATCTATTTAAAATAAATAATTAAACATTCGAAGAAAATTCGCGAAGTTTTCAACACGGCTAATATATTTTTAAGTCTCTTTTAAAGTCGAAGGACGATCCAATGATGAATTCTAAGGTAGAGTAAGAGAGAAGACGATAATAATAAAATCACGTTTACAAATAGCAAAGTCACAGCTGGAAATATTTTGTATACATGTGCGAACACAAACATCACGTTGATATAAACATGAAAGTGATGTCGTAATGAACAGGCATCACTTAAAATCATGGCATCGTTTTGAGTCGAAACACTGTTGGAATAATATCGCAAAGTGAAGCACTATTATTGGAGCGTATTTAGAACGAGCATGCACTTACAGATAAACAAAGCAGAAGGGGTTTAGTATCAACAGAAGCACGAAAGGTAAGTGAACTTTGAGGAATCGCTCAAGAATAACGTTGATCAAAGACGATGACCGAATATGTATTTTAGTTCATAACTTATGGCGCCAACTGATTATTCTAACAAACGTTTTATAGTGAACCGTCAACGATAATTTTGGAATACAGACAAATACGACTGCAGATCTATTTACATAAAAAATAATTTAGTTGAACCAAACCGCAAGTTTTAATTTTAACTGTGGAAATAAACTGCATTATTCTGCGGTTTTCAAGTTGGCCAAAGAAATTATTTTTCGTAAGCAGTCGCTATAAATGGTGTTTCGATAAAAGCAAAGCGTCGCCCGTGACTCACGAGACTCGGCGGATGACGTCGAAATGTTTACAAAGATCGCGTGTTAGTTACGGATGTTTTGCAGGCAAATATGCGAAGGCAGACACCAGTGCTGTATAAATATAAGGTCTTTTAAAAGAAATTGGTACGAAGGCTGCGCTGTGTGTGTGGCTCATCAAACAAATGAAAAGTGAAAGATGAAGAATAAATATTTTAAAGTTCGTACTTTTAAGGTTTTTCTTTTTTATCTTTGCTGTACCTTAAAGGTTTCCAATATATTTGTAAAATAACATGAAATTTAACAAAATCGTAAGAATAAGCATACAGTTCGAGTCGTGTTTAGTGCAAATAAGAGAGAAATAATGCTAATTTTATAGTAAAATTCGATGCAAAATAAATAGCTAAAGTAATTCATAACTTTTCTAATGAGTTCCCTAAGGAATTAGTCATTAAATAATAATTTGGGCGAAGCTAACACCTGTGCTTCAGACAAGCAATGTCTTTTACCATGCGACCACCTGGCCAGTTTCCAATTACTAATGCGAACAAGGAAGACATTGAGCACGTCATCAGGCTTTCGCTTAAACAGTCCTTGTGCTAGATCACCAGCGTTTTAAATAGTATCAAGGAGAAGTCACTCTTCCTCAATATTATTAACGGGTAAAGAAAGTCAATATTTTACTCGAGTGATCGACAAAATTATCATAATTATGTGAATTATGAAACTAATGTGTATTGAAGTAGCAACTTGCCAATATTTAAATATCAATTAAATCTTACAAGTAGTGAAATTTTTAAAAGATAATTCCTACTTTCCCAGCATGTGACTTAAAACAATGCAGGTTAATCTAAAATTCTTGGTAAATAATACTGAATATACTGCTGTGTTTACCGTAAAAATACAACGAAAGCCTGAAAGTTCAAACGAACTCAACGCATTCAAAATTTAATTCATGATTTATAAAATTCAACTTCCGAATTTATCAATGAAAAGAAAGCTTCTAAGTTTCAGGAAACTTACTTCGCTGCCATGGTATTCGGGTGGTTTATCCACTACAACAGGGGATTCCATTTTCTGATTACAATGCACTGGAATGTTTCACTTATAACCACTTCACAAGTTTACGCGAAAGTATTGACGTACTTGGAGTAACGTTCGTCACTTTGTCTCAATTTATACTGCGGCGGTCGACGCTGTACGATCGTATTTATACAGCGTGTGGGAGCGCGGCGCCACGAGTTCGCGAACCGTCCGGAGCGTTCGAGAACGCTCGACAGCGACTCCACGCCCGCTGCCGTGCCGCACCGCAGACAACAAAAACACTCGACAGAACGTTTTTACTGGACGATATACATGTGCGCACTCGTTTGTACCGAAACGATTTGAACATGGAACATGTTGTATAGAGGCAGCAATGTAAATATTACATTGGGCGATACAGTCGATTTTCGAGTGATACTTAGCGCGCCTGCGTCGTTCGCGTCTGGAAGCTTCTCGGGGTGGTTGACACACACTGGGGTGCGAAACGCAGATGCAACCCCTTGGGAACTAGCTCGAAAGTATTGCTAGAACTTTCGACAAAGCTCACACCTACACTTTATAAAAAAATATGTAGGTAGGCGTTGCATACGGTTTGAAGAATTAAAAGTAGGCAGTAAGTAAACAAAAATATAAAAAATTATAAACATTAATAATTTTCAGGCCGTCACGTGTGAATCATTGTGGACAATGATTTTGTACTATAATGGACATCACAATGGCAATAACAGCTTGTATGAATTTATTTAATTTTTCCTTCAGCGTGCCTTATAAAACAACTGATTAATGTTGGGGTGTTGCATTTATGCAACCTCTGTACATTAATTTACGTTTCAATTGTTCTTTAATAAAAATGGACGTTAAAGGCAAAAGATCCTTGCTGCCTTTCAGATGTCAAATTAAAAACGGTACAAAGAAAATTATTAAGTGCCTAATTTAAAATGAATTGGGCGCTCATCATGTACATGAGAGTATATGATTTTGATCGGAAAGCAGACATTACTTTTACCAGACTTCGAAAAAAGGGGGATATTCTCTATTCGGCGCGTATGTTTGTTTCATGTATGTCTAGTCAGTATCATTTGTATCGGGACGAACAGACTGTTCAAAATGATCTTAACAACTAAGAAAATTACTGTACGAAGTTAGAACTGCACAATTGCTTAACTTTTTTTAATTACGATTATTATTTATTGTAATAATGACAAAAGAAGGTAATTTTACGATTTACTTTTACCAATAAACCATTCTAAACATAATAAACAATTTCTGTTCTAAAGAGAACTGAACGTCGTTACAATGTTGCGTCAGTGAACCCTTTTTCTTTTTAAACACTAGGGATGTTACCCAAAAAAATCGAATGTTGATAGGTAGATTTGAATGCAATGATTATGTACTGAATTCGATTTACATAATATGTTTGAAGTCCGTATCGATTTATTCACTCTAATCGATGTTTTTAAGCAGGTCAACTCACTATAAAGCTAAAACTGACAGATGTCAAATGTGATCTATTAAATAGGCCCTACATTAAACTATACCTCAATGATACAAGGGGTGTTCCAGAATAAACACAGTATACGACACCTGTCATTCTGACAAGAATTTTATTTTAAAGTTATATTTCTTTCCTTGATAGGTAATTATAAACAGTCTGTTCGTTGAGATATATTTGATGCTTATAATAATTGTACACGGACTTCTCCGAGATTTCTGGGTCTATTATTTTTTGTTTGGTCGTGTATATTTCTGGGACAATTTTTTTTTGTTTGGTCGTATATTCTCAATCGGTCCGATATAAATTTCGTCATGATCTGATGAAGCATTTTGGAGATAAAGAATGGAATCCTTCAACGAAGAACACACATCGTGAACCGAAGATAACAATCGAATAATTTTACGTATTAATAATTATAATTACCTGTGTTATTGTTTTGTCAAACGAAAATAAATAACAAAAAAATAAGCATCAAGTAATAGTGTACATAAAATTAACATTTTCTGACGCGGTGCCTTCAATTTTACGTAAGTTTCAATTCTTTTGTTACAGCGTGGCTTAACACAGACTTCAGAAAATGTAAATTTTATTATACGGCCATTATTTGATGCGTTTCAGTTTTTTTAAGTCAGTTTTTTTTACATTTATTAAAAACATACTCGCGTAAGGTTGATTTTTATAATCTGTTTTCTTTATGTTAAATATATTTTTTACGTATTCCGGTAATTTATCAATGTTAAATATTAAATTTCCTTCACCGCCTGCACGACTAAAGGCTACCTTTATTGGCTTTAACCACTGCCCGGAAAATCTGGCAACTTAGATGTGCATTGCTGGTACACACATCGCATCGCCATCCCGCCGAACACGGTAGTAGGTCAATTACGATAGGATAGCAAGGAGCTATAATTATTAGAACTACGGGCTATTACAGAGGCGTCACTCGGGTACGTTTTATGGCTAGAACGCCTAGAACCTTCCGGAAGAAATTACCCAAATTAAGATGAAAACCGCATCGCAGCGACAACAATTTATATTTAGAGAAGAGATAAAATTAAACTTAACGGTCTACGTGTAAAACGCATCATACAAAGCAGTCCAACAAAAAAAATACGATTATGTGTGGGCTACCTTTTTTTTAACTGGTAACCATTGAAAGATAACAATGAGTCCATACCCATTCTAGTACACCGTTCTAGTAGTTTCCAGAAACATGCATTACAAAACAATATTACAAATTTCTATTTTACAAATAAAGCAGGTGACATATTTTTATAAATAGCTTAATGCCAAAATAATCACAAGGCTATTGGATGCAGTATTAATCATTTCTATTATAATCATGTTTGATTATGCACACAATGACAATCAAACAAGTAAATCAAGGTTGCTATTACTCATTGACAATTGAAGCAACAATCAGTTTTTTTTTTCTTTTGTCTTCTGTGAATGGTCTTTGGGGACCCCTTCTACGTAACCGGGCAGTTATTAGCGAGACCTGAAGGGTCTCCAGCTAATGGGGGGGAAGTAAAATACTTAACCTAAGCTAATTACTTGTACTACACTAACATCATGACTACCTGCAACAACAGCAATAAGGGCGACCACCCCTAATGGGACTCGGAACTCGGCTTAGGGCATTGCTGGCGGGGACTTAGGGGGGGAGACAGCTTGATGAGGGCTAAATTATCGGTGTGAAACAATCTATGTATGGACACCTATCAGGAGACACGTGCCAATTTTATTGCCACAAGTCTAATATTTCTGATTCGAGATTTCTTATTTAATCTTCTTGTTTATTTTTTTCAAAAATATAGGTACACGGTTAGTCGGAATTTTAGTTTTTTCAAAAATTCTTCGTTCCTACTTTAGATACGAATTCAGAAAATGGAGCTTTCTAATCCGTGACCACAAATATGACCTAAAACGTAAAAAAAAACATCTGATCATAGCTGCGGATGGAAAGATCTTAGCGTATTTTTTTTCAGATTTTTGAATAGCTATTTTTCTTTAACTATTGACTTTTGGGGAAAGTTGTAGAACAAAAGCTATTCATTATTACGGGTACTTTTAACACCCTTTCGGATTAGTACCCCCTTTCCGACTAACCTTGTATATTTTTGAAAAAAATAAACAAGAAAATTAACCAAGAAATATCGAATCAGAAATATTAGAGTTGTGGCAATAAAGTTGGCACATGTCTCCTGCTATTTTCCTTTTCAGAAAACCTCGTATAAAAAGGACGTGAAAAATTATGTTATGGCGTTTATCTTATCTAATTTATTTCACCGACGTTGTCTTGTCCGAATTTCAATAAAAACCAGGGCCAGCTGTTCTCAAGTGTTGTGCTTACCAACGAACAGTATTTTAATTTATATAGATAGATATGCAGTAGTCTTCCAATTTGTTTTTAAGATGCTTTATGTACAACATTAGAAGACTTCATTAAGAACTAAAACTTAAAGATATAATTAGTTGAACTTTGTTTACCATTATACTTATTTATGAACCTAGCTCACTGTCCATCGATACTATTCCGGAACATCGATTAAAATACTTTAGGTCAAGAATGTCAGAACAATTACGATAATATTGTAATATTAATAACAATAGAAACAACAGATAAAACGCAACTGGCAGCGAATAGCTGTTGCAGGAAGTAAATCTGCATTTTATATCATTGTTAAATGGTTATAAATTCAGTAAAGTATAATTGAAATCATATAACAAAGAAACAGAAAAACAGCATCATTTTAAAAAAGTATTAATATTTATTTACATCCGTTTACATACTACCATTGATCGCGTAAATCTAATGAAAAAATATATTTTTCCGCGCAACTTCAACACAACATCTATCTGTTTCACTTTTCAGGGCAATAAATATATCTTCATCAAGATCCAGACAGCAGAGGCTGTTTGTTGCTCAAGGTGCAGACGAAATTTCAAACGTCATCATGATGTCTTTGGAGAGAAAGGCAACAAGATACAAATATCCTAAACAACAAGGTTTGGAAAGATAAATTAAGACCTTCAAATAGACGCCAAAATATTTCTGCGACTGTCTGACTTTGACCAAATGACTAAGAAATCTAAATTAAATTGGGTAAACGCTTCAACCGCGCCAAAAAATAAAATAATTAACTAAACTTCACGATACTATGTAAAGTGAATCATTAGTTCCCAGTTGTTTGATAACGTACTATTATCAGCTGACTGTTTGGCAATCAATGCATGGTCGTTGACCGAGTATACACGCTTGGTGTTGAGGACGCATGTGGAATAATAAGTTTCCCATTCATTCAGCTTTATTCATAAAGAGCCGGTAATTTTCTGCGCCAAAAGGGGATTGCTAAACAGTAGCAATTAAAATTTAAAAATAATTTCGATCAAGGCTTTAATTTAAGACAAAGAAAAGGAAGTGTTAAGGAAAATGTTAATACGTCAGGTTGAGCAAATACTACGTCTTGAGTCGTACATTTTTATGAACGCCACTTCCAACAAGTATGCAGCAAAGTGGCTATTTTTAACAGAGTTAATGTCAGGATTCTTACAGGAAGCGAATACCGATAGTTCACATTGCGTACTCGTGATTTGGCTAAGCGTTTTTAATTAGACGGACGTGACAATGACGAATAATTTTTCAATTTTAATTAATACGGAAATATCAAATCGAAAAGTGACAAACAGTGAAGGAACTTTTTTATTTTTACGTTAATTAAAACGTCTTAGGGCTGATTTTTCAATCGTCAGATAACTTTCACCTGGGGAATAAGTTTGATGTTTTGACATATTTTCTATAGAAAATATGTCAAACCGTAATATTTATTCCTTGGATAAAATTTATCTGACGATTGAAAAATCGGCCCTAAATAAGAAGAAGAAGAGTAATAGAAGAAGATACATACAATAAAATAGAACGAAAGAAAATGTATAAAAAAAACAATTAGAGACCCATCTTTCATAAATCCCTGAAAATGCTTGTGACATTAAATTCTTCCACTCACCTTATGAATTATTAAATATTTAATTTAATACTTTAAAGTGTAAGTGAACGTATTTGCGGTAAACGTCTAACTACAAATACTTCAGGGTTAATCAAAATACTATAAACAAGCGAAGTGGGACGCACGGAGACGTAGGAGGGCAACTCGCTCCAAATACCTAACGATTTTTATTATAATGTTGTGCAATATGACAACAATTCGACCCCTGGATACGATTTTTTAGGAACAAATTGGAAAAAATTAAACATTCAGATGCAAAAATAGTACGCAGATCGTTACAATGTCACATACAGATCGTACACGTCTTTGAGCAGTGCATACAATTTTATGTGACGATTGCAAGCCTAAATGATTTAATTTAGGCGTGTAAACAAAACATTGTATCGTTGGCAGCATCGTGTGATCGGTGTTACCAACAAATACAATATTCTAAGCTATTTATAATTTGTATGTATGTGCCACCGCACGTTCGTTCCAATACCAAAGACTGTACTCACATTTCGCTTCATTGTGTACTGTCACAGAATTATCTCACGTTATTATATTTTTTAACTGCCGTATTAACATTTAGCTGTTGGAATCGACACTGAATTTTATATATCCGTCTCAGCACCACTCACTCGTTCACGTCTGCGCGTCGTTTTGCATGTGCTGTGGGTGGGTGCCACGAATCACCGAAATAGAACTTTTGGAATAACACTACACAAATTATATTCCTTGCGTCACCGTCACCGGTAACGCTGACGAGATGAAGATCAAGAGCGTCTGCGCAGACGCAGGATTATAAACGAAGATTGTCGCAAATGTCTATTTATCACTTGAAAGCTAGACGAAACATTGAATTATTTTTTTCGATCGCGTCGCTGCATGTATTCGCAAGTGTAAAATTTTATGAAAGCGTTCTCTCATAACTGAAAATATAATCTCCCTTCGCTGGAATTTTGTTGTAGATATAAAATCAAACTGTAATGTATTTTCTATAGTTTCGATGTAAACTTAGCGAAAACAAACTAGGTCACTGTAGGATCCCAAATAGCTGAACGAAGATTGGTTTATGTAGATTGGTTAACAGAATACTCCAGAATAACCTTGTATCTTATAGATACCTATTAAGCTTTATTCGTGGGTGAAAATAGTAAAATTATATAAAGTATGTCTGAATTACTTCCGGATGGAAACCTTTGACTGCAGTTTCACTGAAAATTTATTTGTTGCATGACATATAGCACTGCAACCGACAGTTCAAAGGTTACTACGATGCGATCACACAAAGCGACACGTGCTCTGTTCTCATTCTCTTCCTCCAAAGGTGCAGTAAAAGGGAAGTCCTTGAACAGCCCACTGGTGTACTGATTCATTATCACCCACGCGTACAGATTGTACAAATTGCATGTTATTTCTCGATAGAACACTGCAATGTTGCAAGCAATTTGCGGTTAGGGTTAGTGTGTATGAAGTCATGTATAATTGGTTTCCATATTTATCTTGTTTTACGTGTTATTCGTGTGTTGTCTGTTCGGAAAATTTTTGCTGCTCGTGGTTTGGAGTTGTGCCCGGTAGATGGCAGTAGTCGCGTGATAGATGAAGAGACTGAATGCGACTTAGTATCGCTTTCGGCGAAATTTGGGAAGCCTCTAAATAAGAACGTATGTAATCATATTTTAAGTTTTATGTGGAACTTAGCGTAAAATCTACATTATTGATACAAGGAAGAATTTTTATTTTTGACAAAGTTTCAAACTCGTGTTCTATTTGCCCTAGGCAAAAACTGACTGCTAAACTGAGTTAAATGTTGCCACCAACATTAATTATCTAGCCGTTTACTCGTAAAGTGTACTAAAATTCTATGTAAATAGTTGTTTAACCACACAATTAATGTTGGTGAACACCAGCCTTAGTCATGAAGGGCAGTCTCGCGCGATCATGTGAACGGTGAACGTTGCTTGTTTAGATCTAAATACGCTCAGAGAGCCACCCGCGCGATCATTTAATCATAGGCTTACCTATACTTTAAAACTTTCGTTGCTTTTCGGAGCAACTTGCAGCGGCAGGGCGTTGAACTCATAGATGGTGCATGGCGGCCCAACTATTTATGTCCGATGAGAGGGAAGAACGTTAGGATCGTTATGAAGCAATGGTTCGGTCGCCAATACTAGATGTAACAACAATGGTTTTGCAAGACCGTTCTAAGCTGAAAATTTAATTAATGATACATTGACATGTATTAAAATATAGTGCATAATGTTTCAACCCTAATGAATAACAGTAGCGAGAATTAGTGTCAATGATTGTAAATGGGTCCGATACCCGTGTCTCTTTTATTCCGGTCGCTTACTTCATCGTTGCTGGAGTTCTATTTCAACGTCTATGTCTAGATTAAGCTTCCTGTCTTCTTCAGAAGAACATAGAGAAGTTATGTTAAAATTGATCTTTGAGTTACATCTTATTTACTGTAGGTTACATTTTAATTCATTTCAGGTCAATCGATATTGACCTTTTCCGATCACAGATTTTAAAACTACCTTTTCTGTAAATAATGACACTTCCGTTAAGTACATATTTCTCGAATTTTTTAAATCATTTGTTCGCCGGTGAGATGTATTTCACGTACAAAATGAGTGGATATACATGTAATTAATTTTCTTTAACTTCCAAGTCCAAAAAACTTCATCTTAGCATATTTTTTGTACGTATTTACAGTATTAGTCGATGAGTTAAGCTCAGCATTAACTTTACATTTAAATCTGACTGAAAAACTGCCGGGCGTAGGGCATGTTATGAAAGCTTAATTAAATAAATAATAGAGATGAAATTTACATTTCAACAGCAAGAAAGAGTCGTGTTTTTTATTACGTCATTCCTGGAACAACGATTCATATGATATTCTAGGTCTTAGATCATAACTTACTTGGACGACCTTGCTCTATTATGAAGGTACTCGCGTCACGGCATATTTTTATTTTATTTGCAAATTCGTGCTAATGATGTCACGCGACTCGACTATAAAATCATGTCATCTTACTAATGAATTAATTAAACGAAAGCAATGTAACATTACATGTTTCACAAACGATCACTGGCACACAGAGATTATCAAAACAATGAGTTTTTGTTGGCTCTCAGATTTTATCTCACATCTTGTTCTACATTTAACGGGTCAATGTATTAGCTGGTAAGACTTAAATCGACATTGGAACAATTTTGTCGACCTAAATACTTGTTAAGTCTACGGTGTACACGAATGTGAAAATAATTTTTATATACTCCAGATCTGTCAAATCTTTCGCGGGTATTGCGTGCGCTTGCGCCGATCCAATTTGTATGTTATGTACGTTCCGTTCGAATTCGTCTGAAAATACGGTCTTCACTTCGCAGAATTATTTATGTTGTGTTAAACGGAAACCATTTTGCGGTTTGCAGATTGCGACTGACAACGTTCTGCGTGAATCCGTCATGTAATTTCTATACCGTATTCAATTAGGCAAGAGACATGATGTAAACAATCTTACTATGTACTTTTTTTTTAAAATGCGAAACTATATAGGCAATGAAATTCAAAACTTACTACAGGAAGAAGTGTTTTAAATAAATAAATTAAGATCACATGATTTATTTTATTTTTGTTAGAAATTAATGTTTTGAAATATTTTACAGAAAATCTTTTATAAAGAGTAGTCCTAATGTTGTCTAATGTTTTTGTCTCGTATAGACTTAAAGAATAGCACTACCCCATCTATTCCTGTGGGTGTCGTAAAAATCGACTAAGGGATTCTCTAGACTCTAGAGGATGGGCAGCAGCGTTCTCTGAGTACTTTAAAAACTATACTGCGATCGCCAACCCGACTGCCAAGCGTGGCGATTACAGCAAACCCCCCCTTTTGGGGGAGGCCTATGTCCAGCAGTGGACGTCTTTCGGCTGAATGATGAATGTTGTTTACATTTTGTCTCATCGTTCAATGAATAGGGTACCTATAGTTTTAAATACGGTATTGAATTGATACCATATTGTTAGTACACCCATTTCAGCGTAATGTGAATCCTGTGGTTTTTCTACCAAAAGTTACCATACAGAGAATATCAAATATTAAAAAAAACATGTATAGTATAGCTATTTTACGGTTTTTGATGAATTTTTCGATAGCAGTCTCCTTACGGCTACAATTTACGAAATGTCCGCTATGTCAGACCTCATCTTTCGTTAAACAGAGTTCACAGAACAGAGTTAAACAGAGTTCCTTATACTTTACAATTTAGGAATGTCACCAAAAGTCTTAATTTTACTGAATATATCCAGTATAATCATCATACGTTAACTGATGTAAATCTGAGACGACCGTTGGAATCGTCTTGATTCAGTACGAAAGATATACTACATTAGATTGCTCTTTGCTTGTGATGTTGCTAGTGATTATTGAATTAAACCTTAAGCAGAAGCATGACATTGGTAGATTCGTTCCGTGCTGAATCGATCCGTCTCCGCCGATCAAGTTTACGACTTGTGTAATTGACATTTATTTAATTGCCCTTGAACTTCCGATTAGCTAGCCGAATTGTTCGTCGTTGTGTCTCTATCCAGAAATAATAAACACAAAGACAATTTTTCAGCATGAATTAAAACTTTTTACGGCAAATGACTACTTCTTAATTGATTTTTATCCGGAAATACATAAGAAAATCTATTTCAACGTAATGTTACCGATAAATGACTTAGCAGACTACATAGTGAAGGGCCAAGCAGGGAAATGACCGATTGCTCCAACTGGTTTCTAAGAAACGTTGCAATATATTTGTTTTGAGTAATTATTTAATTAAGGCTATTAATAACTCCGAGATAAAGCTCTTAAAGTTCAAGCAAACTATCAATTTATTATACTCCTTTACATTAATAAGTACAAAACCTTATAAATACGTTAACAAACAATAACATTAACTTTTTACAACACGCCACCTTGTTTCTGGCACACTTCGCACTACTTAATAAAGCAAATTTATATCGTTAACTACTGCAATCAACCTTTAATTTGAGTTGTTTCGATAATTTTCAAATTAGGAAAATGAAATAGCCCAGTTTCTGTAACAGAAATTGGTACATACATTTTCTCTATAAATTAGCTGCCAATATTGGCATTAGGAAAAACATTCCTTGTTGATTTATTTTTCTTTTCGTTTTCCGCAAAAGGTTATTGAAATAGCTTACTTAGCTTAGTGTAATTTTTAAATCTAAGTCGTTTTAATGTCGATGGCAAAACCTTCCTTCTCCTTTTATATCCAAACCTTTTATTCTAATCCTTTAGAAAATAAATAAATGACATGCATGAAATCAAAGGAATTTATTTTCAAGGAATTAATGGAAGATTTCGCTTTCTACCATTAATTTACATTGTTCCTGATATTTGCTATTATTTTTATTAAAGCATATTCTATCTTTTATCTAGGTATCTTCTGAAATATGATCAGTATCAATCAAGCTTAAAAATAATTGCGCAGTTTGTTGTGTTCATACCATGTCGGATATGTGTTATTACGTATTATATTAGCACGGTTTATGTAATCAGTGTATGTTGCCGGATGTCTTATGAATCTTGACCAACTATGTCCTGCGAGAGTCGAGTAATAAAAAGGCTTGTAAGCCTTTATTATTATTTTCCTAATATTTGATTGTATGAAAAGTAAGTGATGCTTTTGCAACGCAGGTACGGAATTAGTGACCTTGTAATAAAGGAAAAAGAAATCGATAGCAAGAGTCAATGCGGAAAAAAAAAACATAATTCTTAGTTAGGAGACTCATCTTATGAGAAACAGTCTACTCTGCACTTGCAGGGGTTGAAAGCCGCAGATTGTGTCCCTAGCTACCATAAGCATTGTCCTAAACTGCATTGGTTAATGAAATTTAAGGCTGTCGATATTTGAAATAAGTGAATATCAACGACTGCGTGGAATAGGTACTCTGTGGCGTGACTGCGTGAGTAACATTATCGTTGTTTTCGTATGACACAACATAGCCGTGAGACGTCACGCTTCATGCTTCGACGACTCGTCTCATTGTTCTAAATATTGCACAGATGTACAATACCATTTAATTGTAATTAAATGTGCAATTTCTTAGAACGATTCATGTATTGCCAATAATTTATTGAATGAACATTAATGTTTTGGTACAGTAATAATTATGAATCGCGTATTTTTTATTTGCCTCTGCGGTCTTGGTGAAACAATAAGGGACCATTTGTTTTGAAATTTAAATCAATATTCTGACTCAGACAGTAGGCGCTTAAAAATTAGTTTAAACAAAATTGTACGTTTAGTCGGCTTTTGAAAAATATTCTCGGTGTAAAAAACATCAAAGTCCATAACAACAAATGAATCATCGACATAAACAGAACAAGCTCAATAATAAATATAGTTTTATTACCTGTTAAAAATTACCTAGCCTCACAGCCACGCGTCGGGAATTACAATTGCCATCAACGAGGAAAAAAGATAACGTAATGCATCTAAAGACAAATTCAAATCATTTAACTTCTTCATCCTAGCTTTTTATCCGTCGTTGCCGAGATCCGCAAGCTAAAAAGGAAGCACATGGTCAGTTCCTTGATCCATGATAATAATATGGCGATTTTCCTATTGAGATAGACCAGAAATCACTATTCTTGACTTACTCCAGATGAGAATTTGAGAATTACGCTGCCGCAAGTCAGGAAAAGGTAGGAACGGAAGAAGAAGAAAGGAACGCAGGAAGAGACGGAGTGTCTCTTGTAGCAGGACTTGCTTCATTTAATATCATCAAACTCGAAAACGCAGGTTAAGAATTGAAGTCTGTCACGTAAAATGTACAACGAAATGTTCAAACAGATTTTTTGTCCAATTAAATTGCGGAATGGGACAGAATAATTGAACACGTATTAGCTATAAATTTTGTGGAAGACTGAACAATTAGATACTAATCCTGGTTGGCGCCAGACAAAGTATGCAAAAACACGCGGCGCCAAACCAATGCGTTGTTTGTAAATATTAATAAATGGTTGAATTAGATTGTTTGCACTTATCAAGCGAGATTCAATACTCATGTACACCAAAAAATAAATAGGGATAACGAAGGATTTCATGTTATGACAATGACGGGTAAGGGTAAATTAGAATTCTAGCGGAAAATGTATCGTGTAAAACGTCAGTCAGGGATGAAAAACGTTCTCAAAATGTTTAAATAATTGGAAAGCATTCGTATCCATCGATGATTAATTTGTCAGTAACTCACAGTGTAGTCATTCTGAAATTTACGAGTTCTCAATTAACAGTGCACCTAGTCACATTACAGGTAAGTATGACTAACATCAAAGTGTGCCAAGTACAATTTTACGCAGTTGTGGGACGACTTCCAGTACGCACAAACGACTGTATTACTGAACTTCGAAGTTTAAAATACCGATGTACTGTATTCATAAAGTTTAAAAGTACGAATTACGTGAGTTAGAATGTACGCTATTACGAATTACTTTATTCAGAATGTTCATCATTCCGATGTACGTTACTCCGAAAGTTCACTATTACGAATTACGTCATTGAGAATGTTCATCATTCCGATGTACGGGACTCCGAAAGTTTACTATTACGAATTACGTCATTAAGAATGTTCATCATCGCGATGTGCGGAACTCCGAAAGCTTACTATTACAAATTACAAAATTTCGAATGTTCATCATGGACATTCTGAGAAAGTATTTAGGTACTTTGGCATATTTAAAATTTATTAAACTACTATTACCTATTTAGATTAAGATTTTTAATTTCTGTAGCCATACACTGTTACAGTTCATTTGTAATTATAAAATTGTATACTTATATAGCTTTACTTTTTTTAACGTTGTTAAATCATGAATTGACTTCTTACGGAAGGAGCGGAAGGGAGTGTTAGACTCTTACTGACTAAAACCCATCCGTGTTCCTCCTAATGCCCTTTGCGTTCCAAGGCCGCGGTAACTTTAGAACAAAGTCCGCAACCCTGGCAAGTTAGTACCTAGCTAGTTACGCAAAATTAACATGAACTGAACTTAACATTTAATAAATTTAAATTAAGTTATCCTTACCTATATCTATCCTTATACATATATCCAGATACATAAAAGCGAAGTACTATCTCAGAATCTCGATGTTGAACATTCGAAATTTAGTAATTTGTAATAGTAAGCTTTCGGAGTTCCGTACATCGCGATGATGAACATTCTTAATGACGTAACTCGTAATAGTAAACTTTCGGAGTCCCGTACATCGGAATGATGAACATTCTCAATGACGTAATTCGTAATAGTGAACTTTCGGAGTAACGTACATCGGAATGATGAACATTCTGAATAAAGTAATTCGTAATAGCGTACATTCTAACTCACGTAATTCGTACTTTTAAACTTTATGAATACAGTACATCGGTATTTTAAACTTCGAAGTTCAGTAATACAGTCCGCACAAACACGGGTACACGATATTTTACGAGTGCATTACAGAGATTGATAGCTGGTGGACTTCCAAATATTGTCAAATGTCTATCTGTCAAAGGAGATATTGGCGCAGTGTGCAGTCTACGCATACTTCTATTGCCAACGCATTAGATTTATAATGATTAAATTGTAAATGCATAATAACTCTGATAAGGTACCACATCATACTTCCCTTTATCTGTTGACCCTTGGAAAAAGGCAAAGGTAACGTATTACCAAATAAAACGTTAAAAAGGGAATCAGACATATCATAAATCTGTAAAACAATTCCGAAACCACAACATGTGCTCCAATCTGACAACTCATAATTAAAACATTTAACACGGCTCTGCACATTAATTTAATGCTAAAAGCTACAGCTTACGGAGAATGATCTTGTGAATAAAAATAAGTACACAAATAGTCCTATGAACTCATTCATGTTATGGGAGACTGATGAAGCAGAGGTACATAAAACTATTTTGTCATTAAAAAATACGAAGTCTACTGGATGGGATGGAATATCAGCTGAATTTATTAAAAAAACTTCTAAATTTGTCATTACACCCTTAACACATATATTCAATATTTGTTTTTCTTCTGGGAAGTTTCCAAATGTACTGAAAGACTCATTAGTTATACCTGTATTCAAATCGGGGGAAAGAGACAGTATCACTAATTATCGTCCGATATCACTTTTGTCAACTTTGGCTAAAATTCTCGAAAAAATCATAAATAACCGGCTAATTGGTTATCTGGATAAGAATGATGTTCTTTCTAAAAACCAATTTGGATTTAGGAAAAATAAATCAACCATAGATGCAGTTGAGAACCTTGTTGCAAGTGTAGCTGGCAATCTCGGCTGCAAAAAAAAAAAAACATGCCTTGGTATCTTTCTAGATTTAGCCAAGGCATTCGATACTGTCTCAATTCCCCTACTCATATGTAAATTGGAAGCCATTGGTATTCGAGGAACACCACTTGATCTGTTTCGGGACTACCTGACAAACAGGTCACAGACTGTAATAATTGGTAATATTTGTAGCTCTAAAAAACAGGTTAATTTCGGTGTGCCTCAGGGATCGGTCCTTGGACCCACATTGTTTCTGATTTATGTTAATAATCTTTGTGATATTGAAATAGCCAACGCAAAGGTGACTACTTTCGCTGATGATACAGTAATTTTGTTCCAACATACAACATGGGCCGACGTCAAGTCGTCAGCCGAGCAAGGTCTTCAAAAGATAATTAAATGGCTTGATTACAACCTACTTACTTTAAATCTTTTAAAAACAAAGTATGTAACTTTTAGTATAAGAAATAACTTACAACCTGCCTCAGATTTCACCTTGAAAGCTCATCATTCTAATTGTGACAATACTAATAATTGTGATTGTTCCTTGTTATCTTCAACTGATAGTACTAAATATCTTGGCATAGAAATCGATAAAAATTTAAATTGGAAACAACATATTAGCAATTTAAAATCTCGAATACGTAAACTCATACCAATCTTCAAAAAAATTAGAAATTTAAAAGATAAAACCACTAACAGAACTGTCTACTTTACTCTGTGTCGTTCAATAATTTCTTACGGTATCGCTGCCTGGGGTGGTGCTGAGAAAAGTACTATGATAAAAATAGAAAGGGTACACCGATGTATTCTGAAGGTTATTAATTTCAAGGGATTTAGGTATCCGACGACTGCTCTGTACAAAGAATTTGAAGTCCTAAATGTTCGCCAACTCTTTATACAGAATATAGTGATAAAACAACATATCCGTGAAAAACCAACTAATAAATCTACCAGAAGATCACATGAGGTGTACGTTGTCCCAGCATGTAAAACGACATTTGCACAGAGTTTCTCTTTTTTCCTGGCTCCGTTATTGTACAATCGTGTTAGTAAAATAAAATCCCTAAAAAATATGACTAGTTATGTTTGTAGAAAGGCACTGGATGAGTTTCTGGGTAAATTGGATTATGAACGGACAGAAAAATTCATAAAAATATCTATATAAGATATGTATATGCTTAATGCTATGTTATTTATTTTATCCCCCTATATGTAAAAATATGGAAATTTATCATTTTAATTACTTCCAAGTTTTAACTAATTATATATACATATAAAACATATAAAAATATAAGTGCAGGTACATTAATATTTAAGTATCAAAATAATACACGACCAAGCAAAATATATAAAATATTGCGTTACCTATTTGTATTCTGGAATGATATTTTATCATTTGTAAGGTGTTAAAAACATAACATACATACATACACACGCACACTTACAAAACGTACGTTCATAGCGAAAGTATGTTTATTTCAGTATCTACTTCTAAATATCGTATTTATTGTATTATGCAGCATGCTTGTCTAGTTATTTTACATATACTACTTGTTTACTTTAAACTTGTAACTCGTCATCGGCGTCTATTACTCATTGTAAGAAAAAATCTATTAGCAAAAGGGTGTTTTATGTTCATTACGCTACGATTGAAAATTAATCTTCGAACGAGAATCTTACCTTGCCGTAACACAGTTTTAACTAGCACGGGAGGTAATGAACTTTATTCATGTATACCGTCAATGGATATTTATTATTCGTTCTTGTTATTAGTAATTAAGTCAAATTACATAGTTGCAGTGGCGTGCCTTCCATACAAGCCGAAAAGCCCGGCTTAATATCAGGAATGCGAGATTAATAAAAAAAAAACAAAAAAAAACTCCTGTAAAGTAGTATTGAATCATCATGTCTCATAACATAACAACTGATACCTACTGTAATAAATAAAACGTTTAAACTCCGCGCGCAATACAGCGAGCCTCCGTGACCTCCGTGTGTTGCTAAGTTGCCAGGTTTACATAAACAAGATTTTTCGCGTCGCGCCTCGGCCGGCCTACGTAACGTTGCCAAACCGCCTGCAAGATCTTGCATTACTGTCGCACGCGCTGGCTTCTTACGCGGCTTAAGTCTCCTGTCACTTTTCCTTCAATTTCATTCATAAATTGCATAGAGATATATAAGTAAATATACATAAGTGCACATAATTTGTTCGCAAAAATAAGCCGGGCTTATGACTCTGTTAGTTTAACGAAATTGAACGTTACGGTAGTGTGTTTAGAAGTGCAATTTGTGTGGCATGCGTGTTTAGGCACATAGATGCCGCGATGTTTGTATTTCGATAGAAATGATACAATTTCAAATTAGTTCACTTATTGTTTTGAGCGATACTGGACCACTTTTTTGACGCGATAAATACTTTTTCAGTTTCTGTGATTTAACGTATTGTGTAACTTTTATTAGTTTGTTTTAACGTTTGTGATTAAGTTTCTTTGTGATTTGCCTTTCTTATAAGATGAATTCGGAAATAATTGTTCCTTGTGATGGATTAAAGTGTGTGCAATCGTTACTCGGGAAGGTAAATACTTTGAATTTTACAGACAAATACCGTGTTATTACTTCACCTAAACCTACTCCTGATTTGACAATTTCTAGTAAATCAAAGTCACATAATAGGCATTTTCATAGATCGGCTTACAAAACTCCTTGGATTGTAGGTTGCTCTCATTTAAACAAATTATTCTGCTGGTGTTGCCTATTTTTCTCTAACGATACGAACGCCTGGAATACATCAGGTTACGATGATTTGAATAACTTATCTGGTGCCAGGATTAATTGCTCTAAACAAATAGAACGAAACAACAAACGGCTTTTATCAACGCCACCGAAGGTATGTGATTGCTGATATGTCTGTAAATCTATCTAGTGATACCATGCCTTCAGTGAGCTTTGTTGTTTGTCATCAGCAGTAATAAAGAAGCGAAGAATGAAGAGTTAACATGGCTGTTTACATCGAAAGTAATTATAAATTGTTTTTAAACTTTTGGGATTTGTACACATTATAAAAATATAGATCGGGTCTATTATAAATTAACAATATTTTTTTCAACATTATAAACATTGCGTAATTATGCTCATCAATTATTTCTGAGCCATCTATTGGCGGCGACGGGCGATTGTGTCATTTTTCCCGTCGAACTCGAAGAGCGCAAAAAAGCACCTGTAATGCTCATAGATGGCTCTTAAACCAAGTTGTACTTGATTCTGCAAAATCACACAATTGTATTATTTGCACCCTATTTATTATTAGGGTGAAAATAATAGTTGTGTAATTTCGCAAAATAACGAATTTAGTCAAATTTTACATGGTTTTTTTCCTAAAAATCTATCGGGCTTGCCCTAACTTTGAACCCTAGGCACGCCACTGCATAGTTGCGATGACATTTTGTTACTATCTAAGTTTTGATCTTACTGTTTATTTGTTCAAATGCACCCAATAAACTTAGTGAGTGTACATTAAAAACTTGGAAACTATGTAAGTACTTTAGTTGTAACTACGTTTAATGTTTACTACTGGTGTACTGTATTTAAGATGTTTAAATAAAATTCTATTCTATTCTATTCTAATTATACTGAAATTAAAACAATACATATGTCGAACAAAAGTATGACTCAACCCGCGATTATTCATTTAATTAATTACAATTGAAATCAGTGTCTGAAAACGCATGTTTTAGCAATAAAAGCATGTTGTTTAATCATTCATCTTGTGAACACCGAAACTGCTGCATAATAAGTAGCGAATTTCTACATAAAGACAAATAACTTTGAAGAGCCCTTTTAAAGTATTTTCCAAGCATGCCAAAGCAAGAAACAATAATAGAATTAATGCCATGGAATATCCGTTATTTATTTGTGTCATCGCAAGCAGTAAAAGTCGAGCAAGAACTAGGCAAAGCGATCTGTATTCAGATAGCAAATGCAATTTACGTCTTATGAGGAGTTTGCATGCAGCCCGCACGAATGCATTTTATAAGTGCCAGTCGAAAGGCAAATGCATTGCACGTTTACGCCGCTACTACGATAACTCGTAGTATGTGCCAGTGACATAATAAATAGTTCCTACGCAGATGCAGTTACAACACGGCTAACATTATTGTGTGCCGAATAAACAGCCGATGGGGTACAAAACAATATGCAGGAACATTGTCGAGTTTTTGCAAACAGTTCCCAAACTACTTGGTAAACTGGTTTTCTAGCCCATTCAATAAAAAACAGGTCGAAAGTCGATTAAGATTCATATGATCACCGTGGTCTGTAACTCCGGAACACGTTCCAACTGAAAGTGCGAGTTTAACAGTTTCTGGTTCAACAGTCTTAACGACATTGCTCCAAGGAATACAGTACTGAGCATTTAAAACAGTAGAACATACAAGTTTGTTAGCAAGCATTAAATTGCTTACAATCTACTGGTTACGCTATTTCACTGAAACCATAAAAGTAACAGAAGATAGACAAATGACGTAATCCAGTAATTACGACAAACTTTTCAATTTGGGAGGCGTCGTTCGTTAGGGCGTATCAGGAGCTTTTATGGCACATTGATAGCTACCAGAAATAAGTGAAGAAGAGCGTTCACTTGATACCTAAGCTATTATAAGTCGTTCAGAGACTTAAGTGTAATCTGACGATCAATCATCCACACAAAATTTAAGAGAATAAATTACTTGGTAAATAAACAATAACATATGACGCATCGTAATACGATCTGAATGTCTATCCTTGAAACTTTATTAAAATGCTATTTTCCAAAAGTAAATATTGCCGCTTTATTATTTGAAGTAGCTTCCATAGTTACAAAACATTAGAAGACGCATAATATTTGGACATCAATAAAATTGGATGAACGGATGATATAGGTCGGGTTTACGACTTATTAGCGTCTAAACAAATTTACGACGAGACCTCAACAAGTCAGTACACCAAATAGAGAGCCTGAGATTTCAGCGTTGTTCAAACAAAGCAAGTAATAAAATATTGGCACATTGATGTATGGCTGAAGCAATGATACTACACCTACAAATACGCCCACTGTGCTTGTTGGAGCCAAAAAAATCATGGACACTGGTGTAACCATTCATTAAATTTGGGGAGGCGTCAACAAAGATTACTCATGTAGTAATGAGGATATGTATTTATTGAGTGTCAACCTGCATCGCGTGATACGAACCTATACAGAATCAAGTAAAGTGTTTCGATCGAATGATAGCCTCTTCGACCTTTATTAAATTAGTGTAACATGCGTGCGTAACGCGTTTTTAAATGGTGTTACTACGCTATCAGGGCCCTGTTAAATAAAGCTGACAATTTGACATAAATGTCAAAAAATGACAAAATTGTAGAATTGTCGCACTTAGGCTGTTTAATAAAAGTGACAAATATGTCAAAAATCGACAGGTAAAATCTTGACATGTTTGTCATTTAAAAACGTGTTTAATAAAACTCGATATAAGTCAAAAAAACCACAGTCAAATTATTCCTGACAATTGTCGAATTGTCGTGAATATTATGTCGACTTTTGACATATTTGCAAATATTTTTTTAGGACCATAAGTAGTTTGTTAGTTTAGTTTATATTAAAGCAGCAGAAAATTTTCTTTAAAGCATAAGTCTGTAATTATGAAGGAGAAATTGATTCTACTTTTAAATGATCGTGGTTGCCTCCTCGTTTGTATTTGTTCCAAGTATTCATCATCACTTCCTTCACTACTATCACTGCTCGATGTATGTACCAATTTTTGTAATAAACCTTCTACAAACACTTTTTACACCTTCAAAATTCAAAATATGATTTCGCGACAGAGGGTAACGCTCCTGTCAGAATTGTCGGACAATTCTACAAATATGTCAATATGTCATGACAATTTTCTGTTTAATAAAACAGATTTGACAAGTTTTTCACGACAAATTGTCACCTATCACCTGTCGCACAAAAAGTTTTATTAAACAGAAAAATGTCGGATTGTCACGACAATCCGACATATTTGTGAATTTTCCACCATGACAATTTTGTCGCCTGTAAGTTTTATTAAACAGAAAAATTGTCGAATTGTCACCTTTTGACATATGTCGGACTTGTCGAATTGTCAGCTTTATTAAACAGGGCCCTGATGACTATGCAAATATGGAAAAACAAATTTTTCGTATGAATATTTTATTGATATAGTCAAAACATCAATGATTCCTAATACGTAGTTTGTGAATAAGATACTGCAATATATATCAGCTCAGACAATTTCCTTAAGTCTGAGGATAAAAGTTTTTAGAATCCTCGCCAAGTCTTGCTTATTATACAACAGTCTTAACAGTAGGCTTTAACAGGTTGGGGTTGCCACACACAAAGCAACAAACAAAGATAGAACATGTCCGTTTGGCCTAGAAAGGAAATTGGCCATCCACTTGTATCTATCTTTTATGTTGGTTCGTTTACGATCACTTTGAAGCCATTTCCGTAACACGCTCTGTAGCAAATAATATACCGACTTTTGGGTTCTCGGTAGGTTAAAACAAAGACTTTCTAAGACCTTTTTGACAATAAACGAACACTGTCAAAAAAGTAAATACCAAGAGCATTACAAAAACATAAATAATTGCATTCAACATGCTTTAAATCCACATTATATTGTTGCTAAACGTTAAGAATGCGAGCTAAACAAACAAAATGCGAGGAATTTGTATGACAGAAGCACCTCGCGGTTTCTAAGAAAACACGACATTCAAGGTGAGATAAGTACCAACGCAGAACGGCGCGGAATCAGTTTCTGTCGCGCTAACAAATGATCGCAATGAGAACATACTTATGATTGATGGCCTGTCAGTACTCGTCACTATATCCTTGATACAATGGCTACTATTATGTCTTTTCTTTAACATAAGGCACATTTTTTATGTGGGGATTAACATTTCTAGTGCCTTTAAGTTCACGAAAAGTGGCAGTTATTAAATTTGCATGCAATATGCTCATGTCAGAAGTTCCACAGTCATCACTCGATCTGTATACCAGACAGACTTTAAAGTGTGACAAAACTCAGCATTGTTTACGTATTAACCTGTTATAGTACAGTCGAGTTCATTAATATATTGGCACTGTCAAGGATTCAAAATATTGTGAGAGTTGGAAAGCTCAATAAATTCTATAGAACCTATAGATCAAAAATATGTCCTCATGTGAACGGTTCAATAATATATGCTGTGCATTAGGCAATAATTTGTGATCACCATTTTCAACAAAAATATCTAAATTGTATTGGCTTCAATAATATCTGAGCAGGCTAAGCTTCCTAATTATCTCTACATGCATGGGAAAGTCAAATATGTGCTCGAACAAATAAGATCTAGTTTATATTGTTACAGAAATGACAGTAGTTTCCATTGTTTTCCCCGCGTTCACTTTTTGAAGTTTTTAAAATAAGTCTTTCTATGTTCCATATGTTTTCTTACGACTTGGCTATTTAAGAATTGTAATAAAATTGAGGGCGCCAGCTTTCATATTTATACAGGGTGTTAACGAATTTGTGTAATTCCTTAAAACCACATTATCTAATGCTGCTGTAGACAGGCCCCGTATGGGATTTAATTTGATTAAAAATAAAAAAATAAGAATCTTTTTTTTTCATGCATCTTTAATACAAAATGTTAACGAATTCGTGTAATTCCTTCAAACCACATGATCTATTAATGGTATAGATTAACCCCGCACGGGATTTGGATTAATTAAAAATAAAAATAAACTTTTTTTTCCATTTTTTTTTTATGTGATAGAAAATTTCGATGTCGTGCATAAATGAATGAAGGCACGGCGACACAGCTGACAGGCACGACTAGCCCGATATCGCTCCACGCAGTCAGTTAACTTGGGACGCTAAAATTACTTAGATACAGAATACCATGGTTCATTTTTTGAAAACTTTTTTTTGTTGATTCTGAAAAAAACCTATGCAGGGTCAATCAGTGTCACCAGTAGATCACGCGGTTTGAAGGAATTACACGAATTCATTAACACCCTGTATTGCTATAACATGATTCGACCTAAAGTTTGATAATTTTGCCACAACTTTTATAGGACTAACCAAGTCATAGCTGTGAATTGAATTTCACGTCACGGTAAACTTTATTATTTGACCGGTATAACTAAAAACTCCTGCAAATTCCTTGCCTATGCAATTTTAAGATTGCTAGTAAAATCATCTTTATGACGTAGTCATAAGGTAGAATTTGAATTACATTGACTTGTTCAGATATTTGTATTCATGTATGCATACATAATTATGAATCCTACACTGTTCAGATAATATGATCTTAAAGTTGTTTATATAATAATGTGCATTTGGCTGTATACATGTTACTGAGAAAAAGCAGTCACATATTAATGAATCTAAATCTTGACCACAATTTAATGATGCTTAGAGTTGTCACAATATTATGAACTTTTTTAACGTTCATATATTTTTGAAGCCTGGAAGGGCCAATATATTAATGAAGTCGACTGTACAAGTAAATATTTTGATGTAGTGTTTCTGTACATGCTTTTGCGTATTAAAGCCTGCTCACGAGTGCTTCGTTTGGTATAAGCAACCTTAGCTTACTGCGGTCTGACATGTTACCATTCAGTTACAAAGTGACACAGGTCTCCCCACAGTAATCGACGTGGAAAGGCCGGTCGGAAAAAGCATTACGTCTACGGACATAAGGGTGTAACCGACATCGTTCGCCTCTGCTACGCGAGATGAACGTCGATAAATGTGGGGAGACCCTACGAAACTACGTCAGAACCTACTTAACGAAGTATTCTAATAATCACTACGCTTGGGCAAATTAATCGATGAACGAAGATCTTCATCTTTCCCATCTTCTTAAAGTAATCCCTTTGGCAAATTAAAAGACGTCCATGTGAAAGGAGGTTGTCTGAAGCCCTAGCACGAGTTTTTGCGAAATCGTGTAGTTAACGTATTCGTTTCACTATCGGCAAATTTTATATCGGAATTATATTAGCGCCACGTCTGCATGTTTGAAATTTAAACAGATAACAATATTTCTCTTCTTCCACCATCAATGGTACTAAATGAACATAATTAAAGCCGTTCGAATGGAACTAATACGGAATTAATTCATTCATTCGATACGAGTTGCGCGCAGAGCTAAACTAATTATGCGGATTGCTTTAATATAAACTTCTGCCCGATATTAAACGGTTTATTGCGACGTTTATTGAGTGGCAAAGTTATTATGCGCATCTTATGTTTAAGATATACATAGGAATAGTACATTGCAGGCAAAGGATTACACGGTGATTTATAAGTGAATGAGGATAATTGCTTATCAATTAAAAAATACGTGACCATTGCGTGCTAAAAAATAAAATAAATCATTCACAGATTTATAATCGGTCAAGAAAATAGTATGAACAAAGATTTTAATAAAACTATGGACAGATTTTGATTAAACTATGGACAGATTTTGATTAAACTATGGACAGATTTTGATGAAACTATGGACAGATTTTGATAAAACTTGTGACGGTGCAGCGGTGGCGACTAGCGGGGTGCGCCTATAAAAGGGCCGGCACGCTGCACTTCGTGCTCTCTCGCGCCTCAGCAGGCGCTAGTTAAGTACTACATACACCTACTACACCTGAAGACCCTGGACTCCTCGTATCGTATTGTCTAAGAACCACACCCTGTAAACTTTTGTTACTATTATAAAATATATCATTGTATGGTTAGTGTTTTCCTTAACATTCTTATGTAAGTACACTCCTGCTAAACTGCTTCTTGCTAGATTCTGATTTTATGTGCACATGCTCGTTAAGGGTTGACTCCTCAAGCCACCCTTAACCCGCTAAGCGTGACAAACTATGGACAGATTTTGATGAAAATAACTAGCATTTACCAGTACGTCGAATACAACTTTGATTCACGTCCTACCTATTCAATATGGAAAATGGGAACATACGGATGGCAATAAATAATATTGTAAATAAATTGAAAAACTGTTAAATATGGAGAGATAAAATATGTATAATATCTGCAATTTATTTACGTCTTTTTAAAACACGGAAAGAGAACAGCTATTGAAAGTAGCTTAACACCTACAGACCGAGCGTTTTGGACTTGATTGTTGCTTACGTAATGATGATAAATTATTCCATAAATAAGATGACTGGCGATTAACTTTGCCTCATTAGCCAAAACTGTACAGATATCAACGTTTTGTTTCGTAATCTCTAAATAGTATAAATTGAAGTCGCTTTTCGCGTCTGTATGTTTGTCCGCTTACGTCTTCTAAACTCCTCAATGGATTTTGATGCGATTTTCATCTTAATTTAGGTAATTTCTTCTGGAAGGTTTTTAGCTGTAGAATGTACTCGAGCAGCGCGGTGGTGGATTGCTAGTTACTATATTATTAAAATTTCTAACAAATTTATAGATGTAACGTTATCAGATCTGCCCCCTGATTCAGCCAGATGTCGCAAACTGTTTATCGAAAAGGTTCTGAATCGGGGGCTGAACATTTTGGGTAGAATTAACGCAGTAGGTGAAGAATCGGGTGTAATGTCTCAACTTTAACCCTATAACCGCCCAAGTCGGATATATCCGACAAAAAAATGTGTCCATTTCGCCCATGTCGGATAAATATGACAAAAACCTTGTGTTTAAAATGTATTAATTTATTGACATAACATGATTACTTATAATAATCTTTTCAAGGTCGTTATTATTTTGCCGCTTTATGAGCTGGGAGGTCATGTCCAGTGATGAAGAGCGAGAGAGAGGATAGAGATGAGAAAAACGAAGAAACTAGCTTTCTAAGTCCCGATTTCTTGCTCAAGACTCCAAAACACCGTATCTTACATAATGGAAACCGTTATCAATGGGGCCATGTGAATAAAAGCGGAAGTAAATTGTATTTAAATATATTATGTGTACATCATGCTTTTAGCAACTCCCACTAGCATTGTGACGTCACATGTCAGGTGCTACGTGGGACCGGCGTTTTAGGTCTATTCACGTGTACATTTTAAGGTGACCCACAATACATGAACCTAGTTAGGAAGTGACTCAACAGCGACTTATTGATTAGATTAGAGCGATGCTCTAATTCTCGTATTTTTAACGAACGCTGATAATCATGCAGTCATCATCGACTTGCGTGTTTCTAGGAAGAGGATTGGCAACCTTCCTGCCTTATGTTGGAGAATAGAGGATTTTTGAATAGATATCAAATCTATCAAAATTGTCGTTTAGCTGCGAATCGGGTCTGTCAGTAGAAACAGTGAAATCCTAGCTATTAAACGCTTGCCTTTCAGCCTTTCATGCAGGAGGGTTTGAGATCGAATTCATGTGGGTCACCATCATTCAGTCGAAGGACGTCCACTGCTGGACATAGGCTTCCCCCAAGCATCGCCACAGTTTACAGCGAAGAAAAACATAGTGAGGAACCTTGTAATGTAACAGACGGCCCTAGGACCTCCTGAGAGCACGTCTGCCACACCAGTTGTAAGGAATGTGACGTTATCAGTGAATCCTACCTATCTATCCCTAGTCGGGCAAATAAGGAAACACTTAACACACAACAATTTTATAATACGATAATAAAGAAACAGTCAGTAAATCCGGGAGTCACACGTAAATGAACTGTAACTATTGGAACACACAATCAAGTTTACAGTTGGTAAAGCGAGCACGAAAAATGAGGTGAAGGGTGGCGAATACGTAGCCCGTCAACCAGACGGAGTGCCTGTAGCGCAGCAGCGCCTCAGCGCCGGAGGCCCAGCAATGGCCCACTCGGCGGGAAGCTGGCAATTCAGCAAGCAGCAATGCCGGAGGCCCAACAATGGCCTACTCGGCGGGGAGCTGGTAGTTCAGCAAGCAGCATAGAAGAGGCAGAGGCCCGGTAATCGTCCACTCGGCGGAGTCCTAGCAATTCCGCCGTCCGGCAGACCGTCCGCACCCTTTCGTTCTCCTTTTCGAGTCTTTGCAAAAACAGCTTGCGTTTTACTTTTCGCATTTTTAAAATTTGAACGAGTGTGTTCCAAATAAGTGGCCTGTGATAGAGAAAGAGGTTTAATTGTAAAAGGTAAAAAGGAGGTGAAATGTGTGAAGTGAATGATGATAAAGGTGTGATCCTACAACCTGCACACCTGAGAAGGCTCCAAACAGTTCTCGATGGTGTGTGAAATCCGCCAACCCGCACAAGGCCAACGTGATGGACCAAAACCCTGGCCTAATGGCCTAAACCCTTATCATTTTTTGAAGAGGCCCGTGCCCATCATGGGGTCAGTAATGGGCTTATTATGTTACACAATCTGCCAAACGTGATTATGAAATCAGCATCAGAGATAGTTCGTTATCGTATGCCTATTTGACATCTATTAACTGATATGAATGTCTGATAAATCATTACACTGTAGCCTCACATGCTACATTGCATGTTAAACAATATTCGTGTCGCCTACGAACGTAGTTGCGTATGTAAATATCCTAATAACAGTTAATCGGGTGTGCTCGGTACAAAAATATTAGCCCAACCCAATTCAGTGTCAGAATATGACGTCAATGGACATGGCGAGATTCCTACAATTATTACTCGGGTTTATTTCGTGTACTTCCTGCGCTGATGTAGGAATACAAGAAATTAGGAAAGTACAACGTGGGGCAAAAGACTAATGTCATAGTTATAATGTCATAATTTTTGCAAATGGCGTCAAATGTCATTGTACTTTGACATTTATGTTGTAGGCAGTTATGAGAATTAGTTGACAAGAAGCAATGGAGCAATAAACACCTGAAGAACGCGCAATTATTGTGCACAACAACTTTCCCAAAGAAACGATTTTTTTATTTAAAATTTTATTAATAATCCGGTACAGTAGGCTATAAACGCGGCTCGTAATTTGGAATCAAAATGATGAAATTGTTTTGTTTTATAAAAAATGGTTCCTTGGGAAATCTCATCAACCTCGAAGAAGGGCTGGCAACTTTAACTACGCAGAACAACTTTATCTACTGACGATCAATTAAATTCATGCCAAACGTACCGATTCGAATTAATTAAGATTCGAAGTACATACCTATGGATGGATGAAGCTGACCATCCACGTGACATAATAAGTCAGTTTTCGTGGCTGCCGCGCCACAAAATGGCTTCCTATTATTTCTATACTAGCGACCCGCCCCGACTTACGGGAACATTAGGGACAAGACTGACGCAAAAAATCTGTTCGAAACCTTTTCTCCATATTTATGAGAGTGAAAATTCTAGAACAACATAATTATGTTGTTACTTCATTTTTTGCCTAGTGAACACTGCTGTAAAAAAACATTGTAAGCACCGTTAGGTAATTCAATGCGATTTAGACTAATTTTTTTAAAGATAAGTTTTTTATGCTCTCGTGAATTGGTTAATAATAGGTATATTGTATTACAATAAAAGATTAAAAAAAAATGTCAGCAAAAACTAAGGTCGCTCGTAGCACCCGGGCCGTTCGGATGTGTAATTCTAATTTTCCAATATTTTTTTTGGTTTGGTCTTCTCCTTAAATTACTTGCTGCGTTTTTTTATTCAATTTTCTTTCAAACATTCGGTTTTTTCTACTTTCGTGTAAAAAATCGTGATTGCTCAGTTCATATAAACAACACGTTTATAAATAAAATAAAATTATGCACATAAACCTTCCCCGAATCTAATCATGAAAACCGGAACAAAATCCGTTCAGTACGGTAGTAGTTACGGAGAAAACTGCGCACAAACAACAAGACAGACGCGACGGGGTCTTTGTTTTATATTATGTAGTGACGAAATAGAAAATTAAATCGCTTATATTTGGACGTAACATTGTTAATAACTAAAATAGTGTACCGTTGCAATGGGATCAAAGAACTGATCAAGATCTGAGCGCTCATACACTGTGTAACAAAATTTATTATTAGTAGAGATTGCTTGTGTAGGCAGCAATAAAATGACAATCAGTTTAGTCACAGTATAAATAAAGTCGGGCGAGCCGAGCCCGCATTTGGCTGGAGACCCTTCAGGTCTCGACAATAACTGCCCGGTTACGTAGAAGGGGTCCGCAGGGACCGCGTAAAGCAGGACTAGTAAAAAAAAAACTTGCCCGCTTGTTTGTTCCCTGGGCTGATTTTTCAATCGTCAGATAACTTTTATCTAAGGAATAAGTTTGACGTTTTGACAGCTTTTCTATGGACAATGTGTCAAAATGCCAAATTTATTCCTCAGATAAAGTTATCCGACGATTGAAAAATCGGCCCTAAGCCTGTTGTAACTTTAAACTGATATACAATACAATGAAAGTCTTTGAAAGGCAATAAATAGTAAACATGGACAAAACGCCGGTAGAAAATAAATAAATAAAAAAAAAACAGTAGGTACACAAAGGTTGGTCTGTAAAAACTTACCATTTTCATCGTAAAATCCAGTGAGTCCAGAAGTTTCTTTACAAAACGTTAACGATACAATGAAGACCAAATAATAAAAAAAGGATAACTTAGCAATTTTACGGTTTTTGATGATGGTTTGCGTTTTTTTAATAGCGGACTCTTTACGGGTACAATTTACGAAATTACCGCTATGACAGGACTCAACAGAGGATAAATAAGTAATAATAACTGAGTGGAACACACAATTGCTAAATAAAACATAAGAAAATTATTTTGTGCTTATCATTTATCAAGTTTAGGCCTTAGAGCAGAAGATTCGTGGTATCGTGATTAGCCTCATTTTGCGGGGTTTTGTTTTATTTGGGCAGTCGCGACGACTACAAAATTCTTTAGCAAAGTTAGGGCCGATTTTTCAATCCTAAGATAAGTTTTATCTTAGGAATAAAAATATGGCGGTCTGATAGCTTGCATGGAAAATATGTCAAACCGCCTTATTTATTTCTCAGGTAAAGTTATCTGACGATTGAAAAATCGGCCCTTAATTACTAATTAATGATAATTAAGTAAGTACTGAACTTAACTCGCCAATATATTCCAAACGAGGTTTTCTACTTAGCTCGCCTAATCGTCAATTTAACTTACTACTTAAAAGTGTGTAAATCTTTAGGGTAAACATTACTGTAAGTTGATGTTACATCATTTATTTTTATTATGCCTTATAAAGAAACTCTTTGTTTGGCTAGAGGAATGCTGCTGTCCTTTAACTATATTACGAACGCGAAAGAACAGCTGGAAGCTAATACTGCAGCAAAGTAAACAGTAATAGACAAACAAGCTTAGTTTTTCTTGCCTTTTCTGTCTATAGATGCCAGTATTTTATGAGACAGAATAAAAATTGTTTACATAAATTAGATTTCATTCAATGTCTAATGTTCTGCCTAGAATAATAAACGAATTACGAGATTTTCTTATCTAGACACAACTATAGACAAACAAGCTTGAGTTTTTCTTGCCTTTTTTGTCTATGCCAATATTTTACGAGACAGAGTAAAAATAATTTACAATTATTTCATTCAATGTCTAATGTTCTGCATAATAATAATAAACGAATTACGAGACTTTCTTATCTATAGTGAAGTGCTCAATACACGAAAGAATGTTTAGGAGGTTAATGCTTTGGCCAGACACCAAAAGAATTTGGCCAATAACTTTTAGAATGTTGTAAATAATAAAATTTTCCTTTCTGTAGTGATTTGGTTGCGTAGTGTGACAATACTTTCACTTTTAGGATACATTTAAGATTTTGACACACACTTTCTAGTTGCATATGCATTTACATCCTTGTTTGAAGGAGAGACGTTAACGTAGGTGCTAAATTAAATGGCCTGATCATTGTTGTATCACTATGTTTGACTTTTTTAAACTAGTTTTTAGTTGAATATATTATTTTCATAGAATGCCAAAAACTGTTATGAATATTGATTAGTTTTTACAGAATTCCAAAAAATTACGAGGTCTTCAATTGTGTTTGTTTTTTGTGTAAAATGCAGATTTAAGAACTGCTAATTTTGCAACTAGTTACTTTATTTATGACCAATATCCACAACCAGTATATAAGAGCAAGTTGCTGATGAATGATCCTGGCTACAAGATTGTATTTATGCAAATATTTGATATTATTATAGCAAGATGAAAACATTCAAAGATGACATGTCTGACAATCTATTAGAGATTTCAGATGACTATGATACTGGGCAATTTATCCATCAGTTTCCTCAAAGAGGGGACTGAAGCATAACCAGGCTGTTGTAACGAGTTTGTCTACAATCTTGTTAAGACCCTGTAGAACCATCCATGCAGCTCTTTACGCTTTTATAATAATATGTCCCTATCGTTCAATCAAGGGATACTGCCAAGAACTGCATTAATTCTTAAAATTTGAATAGCTTGAATACTTAAAAAATGTAATAGTTTAAATACCATTTTCATCCACTAAACTGTCTGTTAACTCATAAGGTTGGATCATAAAATTTTAACAGCAGATATGCCTAAATTAAATTCATAAAATATTGTGTCTTACAATTAAACATCATTATTATCCAGCATTACACCAGTAGCAACTGACACCATACATAAACCAGAGCAGACAATTCATACAGTATAGCTATAATAATATTACCCCTCTGAAGTGAGCAACAGAACGCTGAAAGCCTGGTTTCAGAGCAGCAAAGTCATTTTACATGTACTAAATAAATTTGCCCTTCTGAAATGAGGAGCAGAATGCTGAAAGCCTGATTTCAAGGAAGCAAAGTTATTTTACGCATACTGTACATGTAGATACATCAATATTTGACATTTCGTGTTCCAAATTTTGGCTTCACAGTACTGCAACATGGGGCTTATACCTACTTCACAAATTTGGCACAAAATGCAAATGCATTATTAAGCACAATTTATAGTTAGAATACCACATAAATTCAACAAACAAAACAAGTGCAAACTTCACAAATGAATGACCAATTCTTGTTCAAATATTGGTATATCTACAGTTGAAAAAGACAACAAATATGTAACTAACCTCAAAAGCAGGCTGTTAAGAGGCACTCGGGAACACTTGTGTTATAGCAGGCACGCATCAACCGTCCTGTGGAAGACCACCATATCAGACCTCAGCGACACCATCATTTTGAGCCCAAATTAATGTTAATTAATGTATTAGTTATTACACAGTCAAGGATACTACACTTGGGTGTGTGCCAAAAATGTGCTGCAACTGTAAGCAAGCAAAACTGAAATTCATCGAGATGCAATCGTCATAGCACTTTACACATGAATATCCCGAATTATTAGGTTAGTATGTCAATAATGCAGATGATGTTCTCTACAGTCAAGGACGCCTCTAGGAATCCGGACACCGGAAGGGAACAGTGTTAGATACATGCATGAGATATCAACGCAGCGCACGACATCGCTACATAAATCTGAAGGAAATAAGATATCATATAACATCATCACTTACGAAACTTCTACCTCTCAAAGGCATTTCACGCACTAGTAAAAAATCACACAACTATATCACTTCGTATTGAATTGAGTAGAATTACTCCTTTCATGTACACAGTCTTCACACAATTTTTCAGTTCAATTCAATAGCACAGCAAGTTGTTACAGCAAGTCTTGCAGATTGCAGATAAAAATTTGACAGAAGCGCTACCTAACAATTCTAGAACAATCACTCACTCAATCAACGACCATAGAGCAACGAATAATAGTGATGGGGAATGATGCTTCTTGAAAGGTCCTGCTGAGAGGTCCTACGCAAAACAAAACAAGCAGATGGCAGCACTACCGTAAAAACTCTTTTTGCCGTAAAAAATGAGTTCTTACAGTGGTGGTGGTGATGTCATCTGCTTTGCTTTTGGTATGAGTAGGATCCCCCCTAATCCCCCATTCGTCATAATAACTCATATTGTCTATCGCTTTGTCTCTGTCGCGAACGTATAAAAATGAGTGTACAAAAAAAACTATGCCTTTCATAGGAAAGATCACAACCTAACTTTTGCCTAAAATGAATTAGTTAGTTGTTGGGACACTAGTTTCTTTAGTTTGTAGCTCATGGTTAAACATCAGTAAATTACAGTATACAGTACACAGTTATTTTTATTGTTTTAATTTTACAATGAAAATAACAATCCTTAGAGCAATAACTTGCCATAGAAGTAATATGTATCTAACATGGAGACCGCCAAAAAATTTGAATTTTTTTCCTATAGGTTAAACTCTTAGAGCATATACGTTAAACTCTTCAATCATAGTCATAATAAGACACTTCCAGTGTAACAGAAAAAGATAAACATACTTGCTTCAGCTTGATATGTAGCTAATGTAGCCGTGCGTACAAGCAGCCATTTCTATATCCATTTTTATAAGCAAAACTTATACTTTCCATGCCAACTGTAGGCTAATTCACGTAATGTCATGACACGCCGATGAAGTTTAAGCGAAGCTGCAGTTAAGTTCAAGTTTTAGTGCTAAATGGTATTCTTGTAGTATTTGAATTGCGCGTAAACTTCGCGTAAGCTGCGCGTGAACTTCGCGTCACCTCCTATACAAAAGCTGTCATTTGAAACGTCAAATGCAAATGACGCGCGGCAATAGAATGCCGTTAATGCGCTCGCGTGACGCGAACTTGACGCGAGCGTATTTGACAGCGGTCGCCGGTGATACGTGAATACCAAAAGCGTAGTTTTTATCAAAACTTAACTGCAACTACACTGCAGCTTAACTTCTTTAGTTAGGTGAATTAGCCTTCTGATCTTTTCTGTCTGATTTCTTCTTGCTTGCCCCATTTTCACGACGCTCAAATATTTAGTCGATTATAGTAGTTTCTTCACTAGTTGGAAAGAGATCAAAATAAAAAAGTTAATAGAGCTGTCAAATTTAGCGTGGTGTCATGCGCGCGGTGCGCGCCTGTCATTAATGTCATTTCATTATTTCATCCATGAACACCGTCTGAACGTAAAGTTTGTACCTACTTTGTATTGTTTGAGAAATGTAATGAAAATTAAACAGATTGGATAGTTATAATATAGTACCTATTGCCCACTTCATATATTTTGAATAGCTTTTGGCTCAAGTGCTTCCACAATTGAGTGATTTACTTCATGTTAACTGCAGTGATATCAACGATAACATGGAATGTTGTAAGATACAAAATAAGATAAAGCTGTTATTCGAAAAAATTACGGAACCAAACTATGTGCTGGATAACTATTACGCCGATGGGCTTTTCAACAAACTGTCGAACTGTTCGGATCCTGGTAAGTACATCTTTTATGAAATTTGTACTAGCGACTCCTCTCACTTCGCAAGGTTTGATTGAGGTTTATTCATCTGGTTTCACAAAACATTTGTTTTTTTATCGTTAAGGCCTTTACACACCAAAGCTGCCGGCCGCCGACTTCACCCGGCCAGCGGGTTATTGCGGCAATAACCGGCAACTTAACGAGCGAACATGACGCAAAACAATTAGTGAGGTCCGCCAGGCTTGTTTTGCGTCATGTTCGCTCGCTTAGTTGGTCGCAATAACCCGCAACAAACCGCCGGGTGAAGCCGCCGGGCCGGCTTTGCTGTGTAGAGGCCTTGATAGCTCATCTATGTATAAATAACATGTTTATAAGTTCTATACATAAACCTGCCATAAAAATCAATCTATCTAATCCTGAAAGCCGGAACAAAATTAGTGTAGTACTTTAAACATAACAGCAAAATGTGGGTGTACTATACACCTCTGCCCAACACCTCAGGGAATACAGGCATGATGTTATGTTATAAAATTCAAATTTGACAAAATGTCACTTAACGGTCCTTTAGAAATCCGACAACAGCATAGGTGACTTAATTTCATAATGTGAATTGAGATAAGGTCACAGTTAATGTACATAGTTATATGTAGTGTTTGGATTATTTATTATGCAATACTGTGTTTGTGTTTGATTCAATAAAAATAGTTTAAACAAACAGTAGCATGTGTGCTGAAGTTATTGTGTTAGTTGCTTTGCAAGTGTCAAATATGGAAATTATTTTATAATATTTCCTCAATGCAACATGTTTTGCGTCTGGTGAATAAGTTTCCTTAATATTTATGTATTAAGTAACTATATTCCATATTTGACTACCATTAAAAATTTACAACAATTTAGTATAATTTTATAGAAATGTCATGTAGAGTCAGTTCCTCCCTGAGTCAATCCCAGGGGGGAATTGATTTTATATGACACACAATCTGCCAACACATCTGCTCATAGTCATTGGACAGACAGCATGAAAAAAAAAGAAAAAAAAAAGTTATAGGAAGAACACGGTCCCCCTTATTACAAAAGATGGTTTAAGAAAAACCTAGGTTTTAAAATAGCCCCGTCTATTTTTGTTATATGAAATAAGAAAGTGATGGGTATATTTTAAACCTGGGTTTACTTTAGTCTTGGTTTAAACCATCTTTTGTAATAAGGCCCTGACAAGTTTAAAAATAAATAAAATTAATGAAAAAATAGAGGAGATATACGCTTTGAAAGTTTGTTGAGGAGGCATTTTCTGTCTTTGTCACACAAAACGGATATTGTACAGAGTTATGTCAAGTCACTATAAAGTTTTTAAGTCATGACATCATAATATTTATGGTAGTAGTTTTGTCTCCATCTTGTGATTTTTTTAAAATTGTTTATAACTTGGGCATTTTATTAAATATTTCTTTGGTTTTTTCACTGTTGCTTATTATTTTTGTAATATTATCGAGATTTCTAATAATAAAAAAAATAGTCGAATACTGTATTGTGTATTTTGTTAAATAAAATAACTACTACGCAACCAAAACAATAAGGCGCAGTGCAAACATGGCGTCGTTGGAACTAGGGATGGGAATCAAATACCTAGTAGGTACATGTATTAGTTATTTAATTTTATATTATTCATTTGGGAACAACAAACAGTTAATGCTAAATACAATAAATCCTTAAACTAAAATAACAAACATGTAACCCACACCTTTGTCCACATATTAATAAAAAGAATAAAGAAGTGAAAGATTTTAAAAAGTTTACAAAGAATAATGTGTGTGATAGTTTGATTTAATTTAATAACTAGCTTACTCTGTTAGACAAAATATCTATGGCCTTTTTCTTAAAAAGTTGGTTTGAGAGAGTGAATATGTCAAGTTCCATAAAATAAGTATTGTATGCCTCCACAAGGCGACGAAGAGGTGCACGCTCCCCGGCGTTAGTTTTGCACATGTCTGTGTGGAACAATCGAGCGATACGCACCCCCGCTGGATTACAGTTCTGGGCACTTTAAAGCATAATTTATTCACTAAGTAAGGACAATCAAATCTATTTATTGTCAATTGTTGTTATTTGTTGTATGTACCTAACTAATATTTTAAATGTAAATGTGAGTGCTTAGGTATTTGTTATTGTCGTAAATGAGATTAATGTTAGATGAGGCGAGGTAAGTACGGGCGCCGAAACCGCATTCCTGTCATGCGCCTAATTGTTTTGGTTGCGTAGTAAAAACCGGTCAAGTGAGAGTCACATGCGCCCCCAGTATACTGTACCAATAAATAAGAGGATAGAAGTGCTTTTCTAGTATTTGGTGTTTATCTGCCAAATTCATTTGAAAGTCACCGTATTTTAAAACCACTTTTGAAATAATACTGGAACCAGCAGGTTTACTCCCGACAGCATCGAGTTTTGAATCGAGTCGACTTAGTGTCAATTCTTACTCTTGAAATCGACAAAACTGCACGACCATGCTGAGGTTTGATTTAAAACTAACAAATATCAAAAACAGTCGTTAATTTTTATTCGAGCTGGTGCACAATTGTGCGCTTTTGTCGATTTCAAGAGTAAGGTTTGACACTAAGTCGACTCGATTCAAAACTCGATGCTGTCGGGAGTAAGCCTGCAGGGCCGGCTCTATCATATTTCGAGCAAAAAAAATCTTAACGAAATCGAGTCATCCGTTTTGGAGTTACGTTGCCACAAAGAGACAGACAGATATACAGACAACCATACAGACAGATGGACAGACTTATACATACAGACATAGGTTTCAAACTTATAAAACATCCTTCTTTTTACGTCGTGGGTTAAAAATAGGTTTCAAACATATAACACCTCTCTTTTTGAGTCGGGAATGAAATATAAAAAATGCTTGAAAATGGTGTTTTTTGCCTAATTAGCGCAATATATCGTTAACTATTAGCTATAAAAAAATACTTCCCGTAGAAATTGTAGAGAATTTAAGTGTCTACAAAACTGGTCTGATCCATTTTTGGCGTCAAACCCATAGATACGGAGTTATTTAATAAAATCTCATTTTTGGGGTCTTTAATCCAAGATGGCAGAGCGCGTGGGGTCCGTAACTTAACTTCGAGAGTCATATGTTCGATTAATGGAAAGTCGACTGAACGATTGTTCGAATGGAATTTTTTGCGAAACAATCTTTCATCGCCATACGCTACTTCGACTGAACGATTCATCGAATATTGATTAATCGATGGACTGCTCTTTCGAATGAATAATAATCACTAATCATTAAATTTAAACATTGTTTTATTTTTTCAAGTGGCAAATGTAAGCCATCGAGCTCATGAGGTCAAGCCTGTTCATGTGTTCGTTTTGATTTAAAAGTTTTTTCAGTTTTTCTTCTTTCCCAACCTGTTTTTTTTCTTTTTGGTAAGAAAAACTCGATTATTCCGAACTCGAACCGAAATCCTAAGGCGGTCGCGGGTTACGTTAGGAACTTGAAAAAAAATGATAATATTTGTTCCGAAAATAACCCTCTTCCTAACCTGACACGGCGTATGGTTCCTATCATAACCCGAATTGCGATATAGATAGGTTTTCCTCGACTTAGGACTCTTCCGCAAATTAGCCTTGGACATTGTATAGAAAAGTTATCTTATTAATGAATGTGTTCAAATTACGAAAAAATCCTATGTACTAGGACCAATGATGTTATATAGGACTAGATCAGCAGTGTACAGCACCAACGCGTTGCTACTTCGTATATGTCCGCAGGCATATCTGACTTCAGTTGTCACCTTGACGTCAAGTGAGTGATTGCTTAGCGATAAAAATATTAAAATGGTGAAATGTGCAGTTAAAATTTGCATGTCACGATCTGAGAAGATTAATAAAGCACTTGGTGCTAATTTTTCATAAGATTATCCAAAAAAAACATTACGAGACCAAATAAATTTATCAAACATTGTTTTTGCCGTCAGTGTTACCAGTAAAAACGATTTTGATTTTGCCAGACTGTTGGGAGTTTAGTGAATGACCAATGTATGTTCCTTTTAAGTCAAAATTATTGAAATATAATTAATAAAAAAAAAAAGGAATATGATGACGCATTTTATTTTTCTTTCTTAATGTACATAATTCGACCTTTTATAGTAATTGATTTAATTAACACCTTCATTCATTCTGGGGAAATTATATATATCGTTGGCAACTCTGGCCGTTTTTCCGATAACAATGTTATGTCTCATTCCAACATAATTAGTTTGACGGAAGAAGAAATGAGACAAATATAGTATTTTGACATATTGACATAATTTATGTATCCGTTTCAAAGCTACCACTTTAAACTCGTAAGTGGCTACGTTTTTCTGAATTTGGTATAAGGACGCTGCTCCTCTAGTATTATATAAGCTCATTGACTAGGACATCATAAATGCGAAGGGTGCAGTAGTTGGAACTGTCTTGCTTGACCTCATGATCTCGATGGCTTACATTTGCCACTTGAAAAAATAAAACAACGTTTAAATTTAATGATTAGTGATTATTATTCATTCGAAAGAGCAGTCCATCGATAAATCAATATTCGATGAATCGTTCAGTCGAAGTAGCGTTTGGCGATAAAAGGTTGTTTCGCAATAAATTCCATTCGAACAATCGTTCAGTCGACTTTCCATTAATCGAACTCTCGAAGTTAAGTTACGGACCCGAGCGCGTGGAGGTCACTCAAGGTCGAAAACTTGAATTTTTCATAAGATCACCTAAATAAATATCCAAAACTCAGAACTGACGGACCTTTTGCAAGGTAAAACTACCTGGCGACTGTGCTAATAGGAGGCATCGAAAAAAAAACCCAACATGCTACCGTTGGGTTATACATATACATTTATGGTTATACCACAGTGTACCTACTTACTACATACAGTGGGTCAACGCCCATACATTTGACAGGTCCTATGAAATGTCAAAATTGGTAACACTTGTCAAAGGGTTGTCACATTAAATAAATTACACAAACTTTATCAAACATACGTCCAAATTAATTAACGTTTTATAGAAACAGTGACACGCATAAAGAAAACCACGCATGCGTAATTTTGACGATTGACAAAATAATGCAAAGGTATGTAGCAGCAGTTTCGCCATCTTATCCTGGAATATTCTAACAAATTTTAAAACTACAAATTTTGTCGAGGTTACAGTCGCAGTGGCTAACTTGCTTGCGGGGGTAGGTAAGAGTCATAAATTATTCGCAAGTCTACGATAGAGTCATAGAAAATTACTTATTATTCATGGTTATTACTTCTATGGTTTTCGTGACTGCTGATGCCGGAAATAAAGCCTAAGTATTCCTCGATAATAAAAGGCGGTCAAAAAAATTTACCAGTTAAATGAGATTTGCCAAGTAAAATGTGGTCCCTATCTTGGTGTTTGAGAATTGATCTGGTTTTTGTAATCAGCGTCCCTGTCATCCTGCCTCCATGCCCTGTCAATCATGGATTTGACACCCATGACGGCTAATTTGAATTTTTATATGGCCGCCATCTTGCATATAGATTTTGACCTCATTTTCGGCATCAGCATCCCCGAAAACCATGAAAATGACACCATGATGGTTAAATTGAAATTTTAATTGCCGCCATCTTGGAAATGGATTTTGACCTCATTTTCGGCATCAGCATCCCCGAAAACCATGGAAATGACACCCATGATGGTTAAATTGAAATTTTAATAGCCGCCATCTTGGAAATGGATTTTGACCTCATTTTCGGCATCAGCATCCCCGAAAACCATGGAAATGACACCCATGATGGTTAAATTGAAATTTTAATAGCCGCCATCTTGGAAATGGATTTTGACCTCAATTTCGGCATCAGTACCCCCGAAAACCATAGAAATGACACCCGTGACGACGAATTTGACATTTTTGTAGCCGCCATCTTGGATTTCGATTTTGACCTCATTTTCGGCATCCGCACCCCAGAAAACCTTGGATTTGACATCCATGACGACTAATTTACTAATTTTCATGGCCGCCATCTTGGATTTGGATTTTGACGTTATTTTCGGCATCAGTCACCCCAAAAACCATGAAATTAACACCCATGATGATTAGATGAAAATGTTGATGGCCGCCATCTTGGATTTGGATTTTGACGTCATTTTCGGCATCAGTGACCCCGAAAACCGTGGAAATGACTTCCCACGAACAATCATTTGAAAATGTATGTATGCCGCCATCTTGGATTAGTAAACAGACTTTATAATAAAATTCTCGTAATAGGTACACATAATATCAATAATAAATTAATATAATTTCTATGAACGATATCAATCAAATTTGAAATCAAAAAGTGCGAGCCCTGGAATTTATGTCCCGAGTAGCAGTATGGCTACTCGGGATATAACCTCCGCCCCTTCACCCCGCAACCCCCCGCATGATTGCTCTGTGACAATGTTCTACGTTGACCGACTGTAAGGAGTAAGATATAGGTAGACTGTGGTTATACAGTTGTCTAAAACGGTCATGTACCGATTGTTCATATTTCAATTTTAAAATAAAAAACTCATAAGTTTTTGTTTAGAGTTTGTTACAAGGTCCAAGGTCAGTTTAGTTGGTAATTATGTGAAGCAACAATTATCTTATAATATAAGTACTCTTGGAATCAAGTACGCTATGCCAGGCGAATTCAATGTAAAAATATCGTTCAGAAATAAGATCAGTGAGATGTTCTATATTTTTGATAGATATCAACTGTTTTTTGTGCAGGTCCAATATTGAATAGGCAGTAAAACCATTTCTGCAACAATATTTTATTTGAACATAGCCTCAAAGTCTTTTAGGTTCTTCTATTTTCTGTATTTACCACTATTGTCATTTCTTGGTAATCCATTGAGTTCTTCTCTTAATTATCTGTGTACCGCAGTGCTATTTCCAGATTCTCGGGATCCTCTATGTCGCATGCATTGGTAGCGGCACGACCTTGAAATATGCCTTATACGCAACGCACTGACATGACGTCATCGAATCGTAGGTACACACGGCTACACATCAAGCTATACATTTCCAGTTTACACTGACCTCTCACTGTAAGGAAATCCTATACAATGCGAGATCAGCTTATACTGGAAATGTGGTCTGTAGCCATGCGTACATCGCGGAGATAGTTTTCATGATCGTTATCTATTATCCGGAGAACTCCAGGAGCTTCATCCGCCTTGCCGGAAGATCTTTCCTTTTCGTATCCGTAAAATAACTTTGCCGCTCTGAAACCAGGCTTTCAGCGTTCTGTTCCTCACTTCAGAGGGGCAAAGTTATTCTATTTATATTAAACATATTACAGACGGCGGTAACCCTTTCCGTCAGGTGGGCCGTCGGCAAGCATACCAGCATATCATATAAAAAAAGAAACCTAGGATAGTTTCTTGAAGCGAGACTCCAGACTTTGTCTTTTTCAGCGACGAAAACAGAGATAATGTGAGACTAGCTTTGAGAAAATATCCTTGTGTAAATCAGGCTTTACGTAATCTTACCACCCACACACTCTTGAGCACACTATCGCTTATCGAACTCCGCTTTTTAAGAACTGATAACTTTCTGAACTCCCTTGAATTAATTGAGATAACATAACAACTGAAACAACATGTATCCAATAGGAGCTGTGTACATAAACATAGCTCATAATAATACATGTATGTGTCATGTGATCTCGAAATATGTAGACGTGCATCGACATTGATCGATAGTTAGCTAATGAAGAATAAACTGCCAAAATGATGCACAAATGTTTTATTTTTTAATCTTGGGAAAATCCTCATGGTTACCCTCCGCCCGGAGAAGGCGAAGGGTTATGCCGGACTCGTACCGGCTAAAAACCCACGGTGTTCCTTCTCCTGGTCCTTGGCCGGAGTCGCGGGATTCGCAGCTGCATGCACCGCAACCTCGGCCGGCCTCGGTCCGGACCTCTCCTTCTGTGGGGCCTCGCCCCGCGTCCCCCTGAGAGGCGCGCGCGGTACTGGACGCGCCGCCTTCTCAGGCCTGTTGCTGGTCGGGCGACGGGTCCCCTAACCCGCCACCCGCGTGCCACACACTAGGGTGGCCGGAGGTAGTCGCGCCCCTCTGGCGGCGCCCGGTGCGTCTGGCGCGGGAAGGGAGAGTGGCAGGCGCCTCTCTCTCCCTCTCCGCTCCCTCTTTGGTCACCAGCACCTCCTCGCAAAAGGAGGCGACGGCTTATGCACTATTGAATCTCACACGACTTGACACAACCCGTACCTATACGCTTTTATTAAGCTCGAGTCGCTCAATACACCCAGACTCATACCATATCCCATAGTCAAAGATCGTCACTCTATCGAGCATATCGTCGTCAAGGTCGACCGCGAATTACGTGGCATGACCATCTATGTATACATATAGTTATGCGAGGTTGACATGCCCCCCAATTTAGAACTTTTTCGATAAGCATTATCTCGTTCCGTCTACAGTTCTCGTAACGATAGCAAAAGAGATGGCTTACCGAATCGTTCGACAACTGACTAATCTAATCGTTCTGAATTAGGAGGATAGTCAGAAACGGCTACAAATAGAGAGCTTTGGGAGGCAAAAGGCCTTTTGCCAGGATGTACCACGAGCTACCACAAAAAAGATATTTTTTTTTGTATTTTTTCTTTCTTGTACATTTTATGCCCTTTGGGTGTGCTTTTATCTAAAATAGTCTAGTCTAGTCATCTGTCTCGATATTATATGATTTTTCCAACAATCATCGGATTAGATCGATATTCAGATAGTTAATTCGGAGATACGATAATGCACTAAGCAGTCATAATGTAGAAAATCCTTACTTTTCCAGAAAAGTGTTTTCCCAATTAACTGCAAAAGAATAACTTCGTAGACATACACCAAATCTTTCACGATCATGTTCTAAACCTCATTTTCTATGTAAATCAATTTACACCATTTTGAAAAAGAAATTGAAATGCATGTAAATCGACGTCTAATACTGAAACTGGAACATTTCGGGATACGCGGTGCCTTGCTCAAATGGATAGAAAACTATCTGGCTGATAGGACATTTCAAGTTCGAATTGGTAACTCATTGTCACAACAAAAGAGTGTATTAAGTGGTGTTCCTCAGGGATCGGTGCTCGCTCCGAACCTGTTTGGAATCTTCATAACGGACCTGACAGAACTTATAGAATCACAATCAGCCTTTTTTGCCGACGACGCAAAATTTTTTGCTAACCCAATGATACACTCTGGGCAGCTGCAAAATGATCTCAACCGGGTACAAGAATGGACCAAAGACTGGGTAATTAAACTAAATAAAGCTAAATGCAATGTCTTACACTTGGGCAAAACCAACCCCAAAATGACCTACAACTTAGATGGGAATCCTGTAAGTCCAGTCAACCTTCAAAAAGATCTGGGCGTAGTTATTGCAGCTGACTTAAAGTGGGAAGAACACATTACTGCAATGGTTAAAAAGGCTAACTCCTTCCTTTATGTTATACGCAGATCGTTTCAAACATTGACAGTGGATGTTTTCTTGAAGATCTACAAAACTTATGTCAGGCCCTTATTGGAATATGGATACCAAGTTTGGAGCCCCTATTTCCAGAAGGATATTAACCTCCTCGAAAGTGTGCAGAGGAAGGCTACAAGAATTCCTCAAGTCCTACGACGTAGACCTTACCCAGATAGACTTCACGCATTGCGCCTCACAACCCTTGAGGAACGACGTCTCCGGGGCGACCTCATCGAAACATACAAAATCATTTCTTCGAAGTACAACCTTCCTGACATTCACTGCATTTTTGAATCGGTGAACGCCCCGAGAGCAAGGAGAAACCACGACAAACAACTGTGTCGTATACTAGCGAAAACAAACACTGCACATCACACCCTCAACAATAGGGTGGTCCACAACTGGAACAAACTTCCTAAAGATGTTGTAACTGCCACCTCTATAAATTCGTTTAAAAACAGACTCGACAACTGGCTACGAACTAATAAACTTTCGTCAAAAAACTGTGAACAATAAAACTGTGAACTATAAACAATAAACTATGAACGTTCAACACTGTGTGAAATAGACATATCAGCAATGTTGCTGCTCGTCTATAATTAAATAAATAAATAAATAAATCTGGACTGTATCATAGCCACAGTCATGAGCACCTAGGGCAAGGATCAAATCTGCGTTCCGCAAAAATATGCAAAAAAAGGCATTTAATTAAGAATGTTTGTTACAAATTAAAGCAGTAACGACTTGATCGGATATTTGTAACTCTTAATCTCCAGACCATTCATTTGCATTTAAATCAACATCATATTATAAAGCGATATTTGCTGCGAATTTTTTCAGTTATATTTGAGCGGGCTAATTTGCGCCACCCTACGTCCTGCGCCACTGGCAGCTGCCCGTATGGCCAGCCCCTACATTCGAAACTGAATCTGTATATTAAAAAGGGGTGTGAATTCTGATTTGTTAACTGTTTAACTTTTAATAGATATATTTGCAAAAAGTTCACCGTTAGTTATGCACACACAAAGGTCTTTGGCCAAGCACTGTTCCCACTTGTGATAAGATACGATATCGGCCAAAAATTATACCGGAGCAAATATTGATCCAGACCTTTTTGTGGTGAAATGATAAGCCAAAAATACCAATTTGGATATTTTTGAAACGTGTGGTAGTAATATCATTGGTCAGATTTGAACGGACACGTCTGCCCAAAAAAAGGAGTGTTATGGCGCCCATACACGCTACGGTCCACCGGAGAGGTGTACCTGTGCAGGTGTGCCTGAGCAGGTAGACCGGAGCGTGTATTGGAATAGACCTGTGCAGTTTTTGGAACCGGCACAGGCGACCGGTGCAAGATCGAAAATCAATGCTTTCGAGTGACACCGTACGGTGAACAAGGTGGTAAGTGTGAGTTTTTTCGACTCACGTTCGATTGCGAGCGCGTTAGGATTTTGTATGGGAAATTAAAATAACTTTTCTCCATATAAAATTCTAACGCGCTCGCAATCGAAAGTGAGTGAAACACCTCACACTTAGCACCCTGAAGACCTCTACGGTATATCGGACCGTCCCATACACGCTACGACATGAGGTCGACTTGCACAAGCAAACTTGCACAGGTAAACCTTTCCGGTAGACTGTAACATTTATGGCTTACATTATATTTTTAACCGACTTCAAAAAGGAGGAGGTTCTCAATTCGTCTGAATGTTTTTTTTGTTTCAGAACTAACTACCAGTTTCAGAAGTCGGTGTTCTACGCTGAAACAAATTGAATGCACCGACTTCTGAAACTGATAGTTTTATTAAATGATAATTATTTTACTCCGTTTAGTTTTTTTTGAAGTCGGTTTTTATTGATGTTGTCCATTGCCATTCGGCAATCGGAATGACGTATTCGGCACGCGCGGCATTGCCAACGATCCGTACGTTCCGTCCGTTGCGCGATTTGTGAACGCACTTGTTGACTAAAGGTGGCTTCCCACGGTGCGTGATATAGCGCACCGTGATGCTCGCACTGGCGCACTATGGGAAGAGACTCGTCCGTGGTAACACAGATGCGTGCGTAGCGGTGCGTCGTATCCGCCGCGACTGGTAACTTCAAAGATGCGGTGCGAGCTCGTGCGAAGCGGCCCAAGGACATCCGTGTAAGCGTAAAACCATACCTTGCCCGACTCTTGTCGTACGGCGACATCCATCAGCATGGTTTTTGTTTGACCACAACAGCTGCAGCTGCAGTGATACGTTCTTTTTCACTTGGCATTTTGGAATGACAAAATAGCTTCGAATTACGATGCACCCACACAGACGGACACGCACCGTTGGAAGAGCCACCTTAAGAATACTAAAATCCGTTTGATGAGATCCGTCCGATGCATACGATACAACATGAACGCTAACTTTTAGGAATCCCACCACTCCCATCTAACGGTGTTTAAATACAATATTATTAAATCGTGAAAGCGTTGTACCTTTATCAACTGTGTATCTATCAAAATATTATTATCTGATAGTCTGACGGTAGGTATATTTAAACGTGAGATTATGCATATCACAGAGCACATAGTCATGCATGTTCATAATTAATAAGCAATTTTATTTCCTAAATAACGGTACCTGTTTTTTGCATGACGCTAACCCTTCAATTACACCTAAAAATAAGTTGTGATACAATACAAGTTGTAAACATTTTTTTTTCTATTGGACTGCTGTATATTGGTCCTAGGGGACCGTTTCTACGTAACCGGGCAGTTATTGGCGAGACCTGAAGGGTCTTCAGCCAATGGTGGGGAAGTAAAATACTTAACCTAAGCTAACTACTTGTACTACACTAACATCATGACTACCTGCAACAACAGCACTAAGGGCGACCCCTAGTGGGACTCGGACTTCGGCTTAGGGCGTTGCTGACGGGGACTTAGGGGGGCAGACAGCTTGATGACGGCTGAATTATCGGTGTGAAAGTTGTAAACAAAAAGGTCTTTTTAGAAGTAGTTACACGTAATGAATATGTACTCGTATAAAATACTTAAAACAAGTGTATAAAATATCTAAATACATGTTTGCCACAAAATACGCACTAGCATTTACTTTTTCGAAAATATTCTCGGATAGAATACATGCTTAATAAACTTAGATGTAAAAACGACGGGTAAGAGGTTGTCGTGGTTGTCAATACTCGCTTGTCATTTTTTTTTTCTTATAGACTAGTTTTAGAATACATTTCCTAATATTTGTCTTAAATTATAAAACACCTTTACGGTGTACAAAAAATATTTTGTCGTCATTCTTAAACGCTAAACATTATGTAATCAACTACAGTGATAAATATTTGGTTTGCGCACGAAGTCGGCGCGCGCGCATAGTTTACGCACGACCAGACAGATTTCCATACGTTTTTATACATACCAGGTTAGTCGGAAAGGGGGTACTAATGCGAAAGGGTGATCAAGTACTTACCAATAATAATGATAACTTTTGTTCTACAACTTTCCTCGAAAGTCAATAATTCTGGAGAATCTCTCAAATCTCTCTTTTCAAGAAGAAAGATCTAAAAAAAAAACGCTAAAATCTATCTATCCTCAGCTATGATCAGCTGTGTTTACATTTTAGGTCATATTTGGAGTCACAGATTAGATGCTCTATTTTTTGAATTCGTAACTAAAGCAGGGATAAAGAATTTTTGTAAATAATTAAAAATAATTTTTCATGGAAATAAAAATGATCGAATTTTGAAAGGAGAATGGGTAAGAGCGTACCCGGACACTCAAGTAATTGTTGCATTATGAACTACGTCGGTCTTTGTTGCCCTCATGGAGTAGTTTAATTAATCCTAAGACAGCATGCCTGAATTCACTTGGAGAAAAAAGATATACAGGGTGGTAATATGAGATGGGGCATGAATGGCAGCTACTTTAACCATAGTAGCTACAAGAAAACGTTCTTAAAAGACTACCCCTAACTTGAGGAATAATTTCTATCTGCATAAATAGATTTTGAAAAAAAAAAATTTAGTCAGCGAGAAAAAGGTCAGTTTTCACAAAACATTTCATGATGCCAATCGATCCTATTTCCCGTAAGGATCAAAAGAGTCTTCCGGACCTAGGGATTAGTACCCCCTTTCCGACTAACCTTGTAGAATGACAACTAAACATAACAGTGGCGAAGGCTCCAAACAACTCGATTCCTATCGGCTTCCCTTTCGAAACGAGTAGTTACTGGAATTCACGCATCACACTTGAGCAAGGTAAGAATTTTTTGGTCCAAGCCGGACCAAAAAATTCTTACCTTGGACCCTTTTAAGAAAATTCACTCTTCGCCACTGAAACATAATAATAACCGTATAATATATACCATACAAGGTAGTCTTTAAACATCTCATTTACATTATGATTTTAAATATAATTAGCATAGGTATATAAAATGTCGCAGGTGTTTGTGAAAGTGAAGGACTTTTCAGGTAAAATCAACAAGAATCTTTGGTTAGAGACGGAATAACAATAATATTGTAGGACTGCCTCTGTGGTCAAGTGATGGGAAACGCGACTGCTGAGTGTGAGGTCCTGAGGGCCTACTCCCTAAGTCCGTCAACGAAGTTAGTCGCCCGTCCGAAAGTAGCCCGAAACGTAGGAGTGAACAAAACAAGTGTCAAGTTCAACTTTTCGGACGGCCAAAAACACATAGGTAGTAGGGACAACTGTCAAATCGTGTTGTCATTCATTCTTAATTCGGGCCCCGAAATAATCGTATGTCCGTAGGTGATAGGGTGTAGGAAACGCTCGTAACTAAGGCCGAAAACACGGACTTCGTGCTTAGGGAGTAGACCCCCCGGGTTCGATCCCGAAGTTGCTCAAAGCGTTAGGCTGAGTATCCACCAGAACTGTGCGAGGAAAAGAAAATGTGCGGTGCGTAAATGTGTAGCGAGGATGTGAAACGATGTGACCCTATCCACCAAAGCTGTGCGAGGAATGTGTAATGTGTACAAATGAGCGGTGCGAGGATAGGTAGCGGACTCTTCGAATATGAGGGAGAATAATGACGACACGTTTGGTGCAGTGGTTAAGCGATTGGCTTCTGCGCTACGGGTCGTGGGTTCGATTCCCACACGGAACAAAAATTTGTATGGCCTACAGATGGTTGTTTCGGGTCTGGGCGTTTGTGTATGTGAGATTTGTGTCTGTAAACGCACCCACGATACAAGAGAAATCTTAGTGTGGGGCAACGTTTATTTAAAAAATAATAATAATAATACACATTCCTAGCAACACATTCCTCGTAACACATTCCTCGCAGCACATCCCTCGCTCGCATTTCTTGCTTGTTTTGTATGAACAAAAACCTCGCACCGCTAAGCCCATATCCACCAGAGCTGCGCAGAGCGAAGCTAGGTAAATGAAGTGATTCTATTGGTGCTTACAAAACACATTCCTCGCTACGCAGCTTAGCACAGCTCTGGTGGATGCTCAGCTTTATTGGAATTTTCCGTGTGGAATTTCTCAGTAGCAGCCCGGAGTTTGGATTTGTGCCCGGTTGATAGCAATAGGTTCGCCCCACATATGGGACGTAAACATAAGGGCGAAATGAGGGTGTACAGTCACCATCAGATATATAGAAGCAGTTCAGGTACTCAAATAATTCTACACTCTCAAAAACACAATAACATCTGCACAACAATAGCGTTCAAATTATTGTTAGCATCCAATGTATCAATATCATCTGAACACTCGCAATTCAAATATTTCTATGCAAACAAATCATCTTGTCAACTGAGGTAGTCAAATGTAACTAAGCAACCAAAGTGTTCAAAAATATGTAAACAATAACCATTTCTCAATACATTGCTCAGTGATACTAAGGCCTGTTACAAACCTAACCGTTTTAGGGCGGTTACAGACCTTGGTGTTTTATGCTCGTTTTTAACCGACTTCAAAAAGGAGGAGGTTCTCAACTCGGTTGTATTTTTTTTTTATATTTCTTACCTCAGAACTCCGTCATTTATGAACCGATTTGAAAAATTCTTTTTTGTTTGAGAGGGTATAGGTACTTTCCGTTTAGTCCCTTATAAATGTTGTTATGATTAGACCATGAACTTCAGAGATATGGAACGGAACTCTACCCCCGCCCCCCACTTTCCGGAATCTTTGAATTATGTCGTGTAAGGTAGGCATGAAAGGGCTTATTATACCCGACTACGGCAAAGTCAAAAATAAGGATTATGAAGAGAGAGGGAGAGAGTATGGAGGAGAGAGAGTTTAATTTATGGCACTAAAACGTATTTAATAAAAAATAAACTTATAAAAAAGTAAAAACCGACTTCAAAAAAAACTATATGGAGTAAAATAATTACCATAAGATAAAATTAACAGTTTCAGAAGACGGTGCAATTCTACACTGAAAAAAATTGTAGCCACCGACTTCTGAAACTGTTGATTTTATGTTTTTTGTAGTCGGTTTTTACTTTTTTTTTAAGTTTTTGCATGCGCGCATTCAAGCGCGTTACATTTCGCGCTTCAAAAAAACCGAACGCATGTATATGCTACTGTTCGCACTGCCAGTGGGTCTCTCTGTTACAATATGGATTCGACCGCCGCGCCATACCAGTGTGTTATCGCTGTAAGGTGTACAGTGTCCTGCGACATTATTAAGATTAAAATGCAGGCATTGCAATTAAAGGCAGGCGGTGAGCCACTAAAAAATGTAACGCGTATGGCTTTCTATACCAGCGCACGCACTAGCGGTTCTTTTTAAAATGACTTTTAAACGTATCGTGCTAGATTTTGGGTAAAGGTATATTCGATGCGATTCAATGATAACTGACTACTAAAATCAGGCTACAGTGCATGTTCAGAGATAAGCTGTATGGTGCTTTTAGCATTTGAAAAAAAAGGGGTGCATGAAAAGAGTCTCCACGAGTGACGATACTTCAGTACGTCCGGCGCACCCTGGGCAGTCAGCCTCGCTACCATCCTTGCTGTCTGGTTAATCTTTTCACCACGGCATGAGCTATTCTTGTATAGCTCGTGCCGACACGATAGAAAAAGAAGCATTTGAAACCGCATGTGTAAAATCATATAGAAACTCAGTGCGTCAGTCAGTCGGGCTGATTTTACATCGTCAGATATCTTTTAACCGAGTAATTAAATTGTCGTTTAACAGATTTTGTACTTTTTGAGCATTGTTATCAATCCGAAACATGGTTAAAATGAACCGAGGTATTTATTACGAATTCAATTCCTGATGATATACTAGAAAATGCAGCAAATAAAAATGTCAGTTTCATTCAAATTAATTGTTTCGAATTTAATGGCTTTCGCGTGGAATAAATACTCGTTCCAATTTCCTTACGATGTTTTCCTATATCTTGACTATCAGATTATATTATAAACAAAAGACACGTCAATGACGTCACGCACGAAATGAAAGGGATATAGCTATATGAAGAAAAAGAAAAAATGCTGTATTGACACAATAGTACACATTGTATCTATTTTTGAACTTTTAATTTATGACTCTAAGTACAATCAAATTCAATTCATTTTACGTTGCTATCCTGACTTTCTGAATAACGTGTTGCTTAGTTACCTTTGAATGTTTAGCTTGTTTACTTACCATAGACCTTTAGTTTGTAAATAAATATTTGACATTGTGACTGCTCCGATATATTTGGAGTTTATGATGCTCAAAACAATTTGAACAGTTGTTGCATAGATGTTTTTGGTGTCTCGAATGTATTTAATTATTTGGACACCTGAGTTGTTCATCTACTTCTGATGCTGACTGTACTATCCACCACTGCCCAACCTTACGGGGAAAACAGACATAATGTTATGTTATGTATAATAATTTGATCTTTGACCGAGCGGTTACGATCAAACCTGTTATAGACTCGCTCGGTTGGTGACGCTTCGTGCATCATAACTTCATAACTAATATTATAAATGCGAAAATAAGCTTGTTTGTTTGTTACCTTTTCACGCGTAAATCACCGAACCGATTTTGCTGAAATTTTGCATGTACTGTCAGGTGTACAGAAACGGACATAGGGTACCTTTCATCCCGAAATAAAGAACTGTTCCCGAGGAAAACAACAATAACGTTTTCATGATAAAACCTAGATATCGCCACGTGTCTTTCGAATCATGATTGAATTATATTATTATAGAAATGTTAGAACTGTGTCAAGAGTTGATTGTCAAATTCTAAATTAATGCGAGAAAAGCCGCGGGCATAAGCTCGTTTTATCATAGACATGGAATGAGATGATTTGAATCACTATTCCTTCGCGATCAGAGATTGTCATCTTGTCCGAGGGGCCTGGTTGGTTAGACTGAAAGTCAGGTTATAAGTCCATAATAGAAATTACTACGAGCATAGTGTTCCATAATGATATCTCAGACGACATATACAGGGTGTTAACGAATTCGAGTAATTCCTTAAAACCACATGATCTACTACTGATGTAGACAGGCCCCGCACGGTATTTAGCTTGATTAAAAATAAAAAAAATAAAAATTATTATTTTTTCATGCGGCTTTGTTACCGATCGTATCTAAACCACCTAATAAGGATTTAGTAAAAAAATAAGTATTTTTTTTATTTCTGTGAAGTGTGAACATTTCGATGCCACGCATAAATTAATGAAAGCACGGCGACACGGCTGGCAGGCACGACTAACGCGATATCGCTCTTTGCAGTCAGATAACTCAAGGCTGTAAAATGACTCTGAAATAGAAAATAAAGATTTAAAAAAAAAAAAAAGATTTTCAAAAATTCCCATTTAGGGTTAGTCTGTGTCACCAGTAGATCACGTGGTTTGAAGGAGTTACACGAATTCGTTAACACCTTGTATACCCACGTTTAGTGTGCCTTTGAATAAATCATCATGACTATGTAAATCTTGCTTAAGGTATTTTAACGAGTGACCTTTACACAACGCCGAGATTTGGGTTCTAAAGGCCTCTACACACCAAAGCCGCCGGCCCGGCGGCTTCACCCGGCAGGTTATTGCCAGCGGGTTATTGCGTCCAACTAAGCGAGCGAACATGACGCAAAACAATTAGTGAGGTCCGCCAGGCTTGTTTTGCATCATGTTCGCTCTCTTAGTTGACCGCAATAACCCGCTGGCAATAACCTGCCGGGTGAAGGCTTTGGTGTGTAGAGGCCTTAATGATTAATTACGGTGATTTGAGCGGCACATGCGCTTTGTTAAACTCATAATACCCTCTTCTCTCTCTTCTATTTTCTTATTATAAAAGATGGTCCAAGAAAAAAAACAGGTTTTGCGTTATTTTATTAACACCTTGTATTAGATTTAGATCAAGCTGAACTGTAAAAAAATTGATTTTCGCACATAGATTATCTGCTACTGTCTGCGACACCGTCTAGTCAAACGAAGGTTACAGATAATGCTGTATTAACGTAACTGTATGCAACAGTTTATATGAAATTAACTCTGATTAACTTAATAACACAGATCTGATTTAGTTTGTAGGAACACGACCCGCCCCGGCTTCGCACGGGTGCAATGTTTTATACATATAAACCTTCCTCTTGAATCACTCTATCTATTAAAATCCGTTGCGTAGTTTTAAAGATTTAAGCATACATAGGGACAGACAGAGGGAAGCGACTTTATTTTATACTATGTAGTGATAATCTCAGGTAATGTCAAAGGGTCATCGTGTTATTGTAATCCTTAGTGTCTAAACACACTATGCCGAAGATACGCAACCGAAGTTTGGCGTGATTACGCCTGCAATGCTTTTAAATTAACCCGCGACACACCAGGCTGAAATTACGTCGCGTTTTACCCATATAAAAAACAGACGCCGAACTTCGGTCGCGTATCTTCGGCATAGTATGTTTAGACACTTAAGCCACACTTCGGATTCGGCGAATAATCATTGCTATCGTTATAAGCGTGGTCAACGCATTTGTACAATTCTTACGGGTTATCGCGTTAGTAAGAATATTTGCCGAAACCCTGCAAGTGTGACTCCAGCGTTAGAGAAATTCTCAAGCATTTTTGGCATCGGTTTCGATTAGATCAATGATGGCATCGGTATTTAATATCTTCAACGTATCAATAACTTTTGGGTTTTTTAACCTTGCAGATCGATTAGAAGGCTTTTTAACGTCAACCTCCTACAAATACCTAACTAACATTCCTTATACGCCCTAAGGTTGACTTTCGTGGGTCGCAGCCGATGCGATTAACGCGCATGAACGACGTGCTCGTGTCTCTTGCGACAATACTACATACCACTACTAAGTATATGAAAATGTACGGTCGGCCCACGCGCGTCTGTCGCGGGCGCTCGGTTGCGGCGCGTCCGTCGCGCGCGTCATTCGCATTGGCCGCGACTCACGGAAGTCCACCTTTAGGGCCAATTTTACCAACGTCAAATAACTTTATCTGAGGAATTTTAACAACTTTTAGCCCAAGACCGCACTATGGCTAACCGCTGCGGTTGAATTTTCTCCGCCATTTTGTGCGTTTTAAAACCGCCAGTGAGTTCGGTTGTATTGATTTCTTTGCATCACAAAATCATGCGGGTAAAAACCGCGCGCGCTTAACCGTAGTGCGGCCTTCGGCTTATGTAGGAAATCTGTCTAAAATCGGCTCTTAATCTATATTCTAGAACATTTCAAAACACACCTACCTTTTCATGTTTTGTCAGTACCTAGCAATTTCAAAGGTACACGCACGAAATTAGTTTTTGGGATTTTCTCAATTTAATTTCGATATTATTCGGAAACATACTCGTCGAAAGGGTTGTTCCCAAATATTTTTACTTGCAGCTAATAGTAATAAGCACACTTGTCAAAATTCTTCAAGTTATTCTAACTACAAATTTTGTTCATTATCTAACTAATGAATTGGTTCTCATGTAAAACTTTTCTTTGTTTCAGAGATATCTTTCCTAAAAAGAGTGCCTTTAATATCTGATCTGATAACCGAAGCATTAGACCGTACCGATAATGCCCATAACACAGTCAAAGTGTTCCTTACGAGGGTCCTTGCTATCGCTGCGCAGAAAGAATTACATTTTGCCAAAATGTTCGATAAGCAAGGCGACAGAATCCTCGCAGGGTTCAAAGAGGTTTGCGCTCCTAATGTTAACCCAAGCATAAGAGTGGCTTATATGGAAGTAGCTCTAGCTATTGTCCAACACAATTCAGGCATAGGTTGGCTGCTAGAAACTGGTGTATGGAAAGAAATACTTAGTTTATGCAATCAGAAATCAACCGTGTTTGTTGTACGGCAAATATACAAGTTCATGTCAGAATTCCTTTGGAGACTCAACGATCTGTGCGATATAGCTGACATAAGAATAATAGTCGGGCATTTACTACAACCCATCTGTAAATACGATTTTATAAATGTTCAATCGCTAACCAGTGAACAAGAAGAACAAATATGTAGTGAAATAGATCCTTCGCTACAGATACTGCTCACTGTTGCAAGCAAGGAAAATCGAATCGAAAAGTCATCTCTACTAATGAGTGTAATACTCAGAGAATACAAGGTTACTTCCTATTTACATATTGCGGCCGATAGACTACGCCAAGACGACATCACGCTGGCAATATACAAATTAATATTTTTGCTGACGGTCGCGAAAGTTTTTCTCGCAAAGCCGATGATGCCCGGAGTACTTTACAGTGGCGAGGATTTCCTCGAGGTTGCAGCCTTCAATTTTAATGCGATCCAAAATCTTATACAACGTCGCAGCGCCACTTTAGTACTGGACTTTTGTTCATCTTGTAACATCATTTGGAACACGATGTGCAAAGATAAGGAACCTGGTATGTGGAAAGAGGATGACCAGAGACAACTCAAAATGAGAAATCAAATGCTGTTTATATTTTTAGTTCCAGTTTTGGTTTTTGTTACGTATGGAAAATCTAAATCGATGCTGACTAATATAAGGATTAATGACTATATAGAGAGACTTTTGGATGCATCCTGCGAGTATACAGCGAAAGCAGCTTATGCTTTAAGAGATTTAACTGGAGAATTGGACACGTTGTCAGTAATCCTACAAAGTGTTAAGAAACTTATCCATTTAAAGGAGCATTTAAATGAAGAGCAAGCGAATCTAGTTTTTCAAGCCCTGTTTTACCTACTCCAAGAGTACAATCCCATGGATATGTACGGGGAAATTAAAAAGGAAGAAAACTTCGAAGATAATGAACAGAAGAATCTTGTTATGACGTATGTTATGGACAACGTGCTGTCTTTAGTAACATATCGTAACATCAACTGGCACGAGAGTTTGGAAGTCATGTGTTTGTATAATGTTGTTGTTAACATTTTACAGAGATCGAACTTAAGTTGCAGGGTGAGTAAAGAAATAATGCTTAACTGTCTCAATACTTAATAGGGCTTAAATACCTTTTTATGGGAGTTTGATGTTAGACACGGTTTTAGGTGTCAAAACTTTTGTAGTAAGACAATAAGGGTAGTACTACAAAAGTTTTATAAATCAATTTTGATGACACGTTTGGTTCAGTAGCTAAGCAATTGGCTTCTGTGCTATGGGTCATGGGTTCGATTCCTACACGGAACAAAAATTTGTATGGCCTACAGATGGTTGTTTCGGGTCTGGGCGTTTGTGTATGTGAGATTTGTGTCTGTAAACGTACCCACGATACAAGAGAAATCTTAGTGTGGGGCAACGTTTTTGTAAAAAATATAAATCGTGGTGCGCTTGCCAAAACCCATATGTGCACGGCGTAAAAAATCTGCAGTGTGCACGAAAAATACAAAAAAAAAAGTATATTTTGAAGTAAAGAAATAACACTAAAAAAATTTTTTATCACAGTATAAAACAAGATGTTTTGCTAGCGTTTCGAAATTTTAAATTTCTCTTATAAACTTACTAATTATCAGATAAAACAGTCTGCTTCCTGTAAAGTTGATAAAATGCACTTATGGGTTTTGGCAAGCACAACGACGAAATTATGAAATCAGGCGTTACTTTGCGGAAATCCATGACAAACAAATATGTAAATACAATATTTATATATTTGCAGCACCATCCTCCCGCCCACAAATATATGCACATGCAGAAGGTGTGGTTTGGTTTGCATGTTGCATTTTTTTCACGCCTGCATGTGCATATCTTTGTAGGCGGGAGGCTGGTGCTGCATACTACTTCCAAACCAGCGACCTAGTTTGGCGGAATTCTAAATATTATATTTGCATATTTGTAAATTAATAAATAGTAAAATTGTCTCTCTTAATTTTACAGTTCGTGGTTGTAGCATTAAAAGTAATAGGGTTGACAGTGAAGAAGTTTCTACAGCCAAACCTAACTTTACTGATGGATTCGAAGCCGGGCTCGGCGATCCACGACCTTGGCAAAGTAATCTATATGAAGATGCAGGACAGGCATTGGGAGATAAGGGATACTGCACTGGAATTATTGCTTGTCTGCACTGAAATTGCGTACATAAGTATGTGGTATTGTTTTTTTTCTGACGGTGTAATTTTATCTACTTTATATACCGGCAAGTCGACACTCGCACGACTACGGTCTGTCTATAGGTTTGCGGTTATCAAAGAGATTTCAATGAGCGGATGATCAGTTATAAGGTTTCCACTTTCGCTATTAGCTTAGCGTTAGCTGAGAAGGACTTAGGGCGAGATACACAGACCGCACTTAGAGCTCACGTTGCTAAGTAAGCGTTTCATACGAACATGAACATTATTTATATATAATTAACGTTCATATTCGTATGGAACGCTTATTTACATTCGCTTATACGAATATGAACATTATTTGTACAACTATAAGGTCCAATTTCGTATGAAACGCTGACTTTAGCAAAGTTTAAATTACGATCTGTGAATCTCGCTCTAAGTTCCACCAATTAATAAGAGATAGTAAAGTGACTAATGAGTAATTGCTATTGAATGACAGAAATTAACAATAAAAATTGATTTTGCCATTACATAACTTATTTTGTAAATAAAATAACTGTGCTATTATGCTTTCAGAGTTCCCCCCATTCCAGAAGCAGATCCTCGAAAATAACCTCATAAACGTAGCAGCAACGGTCGCCTTCAACGACCACGAGTCTTACGTACAAGTGTCGGCGCTGAAGTGCGTCGGCGCCGCTAGTCGGATCAGCATCATATGGGATCAGCTGGTCGAAGAGTACCCAGACATACAGGTACAAGTTATAGTACTGGTTTTTGTGTTTGACCTTTGTAAATGTGTTTTGAAATGTACAGTTTTACTCGCGTGTACTTTCGGGTTTGCTCGGCTAGTGTCGGACTCGACCGAATCCCTTTAATCAGGCTAAGCGTATGCTAGGATGCAGGTGACGCAGCACAGTACAGATTTTGCAGGGCAGGGCAGGCGAGGTAGATATTAGGCCACGACCGTATGCTGCGACGCAGCTCGAAGACACATCCGAGTTTTAATTCCTTGGTAATTCTTATCCATAAAAACTCTTTTAATGTTTTTTTGAATAGTCTGAATGATTAGTATCATACAAACAAGGTTCACAACGCACCAATTCAATTAAATGTTCTGTCATTGCAATAAAATTAGAATCAGCGGTAAAACACGTGTCACATGCAAGCGTCGCGCAGAAATCTGTGCCGGCACTACAACGAGGCGCAGAGCAGGACAGACGCATGTCTGCGTCGCACGCGCCTGCGCCGCAGCGTACGCAGCTCTTAGTACGTTCATGCATAACAAAATCTGCTCTGCGCTGCGCTGCGTGCACCTGCGTCACCTACGTCTCAGCATACGCTTAGCCTCATGGGTTTCTCACGCGGCGATGTCGCGACCTGTCGGCTAATTCACATATTTTCACAACGCGCCGATCAAGTTGTGATCACTATAGTTAAGTTCATGCGAGCGGATCTGACAGCGATCGCCTATTAAGAGAATGCGAAAAGCGTTGTTTAGATCGAAACTGAACTGCAACTGAACTTCTTTAGTTATGTTAGTCAGGCCTCTGAACTACGGTCACATCGTGTTCGTGCCTATGGCACCTCTTGTGTCGGGTGTATTCGTGTATCTTCACCCGTCATCGTCTCTTCTGTCCGGATGGATGTATTCTGGTACATACCGCGCTGTGTCCCCATCGAGAAGAGAGCATGAAGATGTACTTCGTTCTTGGCATGATCGAACAATTGTTGCCAAAGTCTACATCCGATTCACTCGTCCACTTGCCCTCCTTACGAAATCACTCGTGAGTGCACTTTTATAGTTAGTAGTTAGCAGTCTATAACGCAAGGCAATATCTTAATTTATGTTTCCAATCAGAACAAAATTCTGCCTTCGGTTGTGAATATTTGTCTTTTCCATTTTCTAGGAGCGACTACTCTTCATCCTACGCAACAACGAAGAAGGTATCGTGAGAAAAGAAGCTTGCAACGTCCTCTGCGATTTGTACCAAAACATCAAGTTGACTCCGGCCTTCAAACAGACTTTATACGAGTACATGGTCTCCTCAGCCCTCACTGACGTCCATTGGGAGGTCCAAATCAGTGCCCTCAAGTTCTGGAAGAGCGTCTACCAGTCTCTGCTCACTGAACAAGGTATGCTTGACGGCAATTTTCCACCAGTAACATTCTCTGGGAAAACCAGGAAAATTGTCATGTTAAACGAAGCAGAAATACAGAAGAGGCTCATAAAAATTCTTGAGGAACTAGCAGCCATCGGATGTCTGACCGTTTTCGTGACATTACTTAACGACCACACTGAAGTTGAAATAATGGATGCTACCCTAACCATATCACAGGAATTTTTCGAGATTCTCAACAAATATAAGGTACCCGATTGCTTGTCACCTAAAGAAGGAGAGATAACGACTATAGAAGGTCTCTTGACCCATATCAAAGAAGAAAAAGAAGTCTGCGATGATAATGTAGAAATGGTAGACGTGCAGAATTCAGATAATGTGATCGAGGATATACTTAATGCAGACGACGTAAATCTGCTGGCAAACATATATGAAAGACAAATGTCACTGCATACTACTAGTTCAATAGAAACGTCTTTAAAACCAAAAATAAAACTAACGAGATTCGCGTCGCCGTATTTATTCGTTAATTATGTTAAAAATACGGACTTTAAACAGATAATTGATGATAAAAGAAAATGGAACGATGGTATTAGAAACTTATCATCTCTCCTTGATGATGTTCTTTGCTTATACGAAGTGAATGAAGAAGCCAACTCTTTAGATTGTTACTAGTCTAGTACTTTGTGTAATGCTACCGTTAATAAGCGAGATTATATTTTCTTAAGAATCACGTATTTTTTATTTAAACATTTAACAATATCAACATAAATAATACACAACAAAATACTTAGATCATTTGAAACTTAAATAGCACTTTCATCTTACTTTAACACTTAAATATCTAAAATTTCGTCTAACAACACATCTAAACTACTATAAACATCAGCATTCCAGTTCTTCTTATCTTTTATTATTGAAAGATAATCTGTTCCTTTGAATGTTTCTAGAAATTTGTTCGGATGTATCATTTCTTTTCGTGGGAGATACATTCTGTAATCTTCTTCCATTTCATCTGATTTTGATTGAAAATAATTATCGTGTAGATCTATTATGAGCTCACTTTTATCGGTATTTACAATGCTATCTATAACTTTATCCCGTATTTCTTTATTATTTTCTGTGTAAGTCAAATCCATTGCCATTTCTTCTTCATTGTATTTCATTCTCTGTTCCGTTGGGTATGTTATTGCGTTGTCTGTTATTCTTCCAAATTTGTACTTGTCTAGTATTTCTATCAGTTCTCTAGCCATGCAGTACGCTTGTTCCATAATTTCTATATTATAAACTTCGTTCATGCACTCGTAGAGTACTGTTAAACAACCGATAGAAGATAAATCTTTCATGATTGAAGTGAGCTGACATATAATTTCTCTGTCGTTCAACATTATTATCTTCCTCTTCTTCTTTGAAAACGTCACAGAAGGAAACTTCCCGTCGATCATACCCCTTTCTGTCAGTTGGCAATTGATAGCATGTTTCCAGAACTGCAACGCTGCTAACTGCACTTCCCAATGTAAGTCGTCTAATGCGGCTGCCATCATTATTTCGTACAAAGTAGATTGGAAGTTCGGTGACAACTTTTGGGTTGTGTAGACCATAGTTAAGACTTTCAATGCTTCTTTCCGCACCATTCCTTCTGGATTGTTTTTTAGTATGTAGACCAGTTGTAACTGAAATGTTAAACCGGTCTTTAAGTACACATTAAAATCGCCTTTTTTAAAAGGAGTATCTTAAATTTATACTCCCAGATGTTCTACAGCTTCCAATTGCTTCTACGGCAGTCAAGGAAATACTAAACTTGCTTTTAAACCCCTCATTGTCTCTCTACTCAGTATCTAGTAGTCACGTCGCGTCGTAGCCCTATGCTCGTAAACTCTCCCAAATGAAAAACAGACTGTTAACTAAGTGCTAAATAGGCATGCGTGCAAAAAAAACAGGCTGGAACTAGACGGAAAGTAGTCACCATTTTGTGATAAGCGCTATGGGTCGTAGTTGTGAAATGAAATGAAGTAGCTGCTGGCTTTAAAATTGTCTTGAGATGTATATATTTAACTATCTCTCAAAAACTCACATAAATATGAGGGTTATCGAGGAGCACCTCCTGCCATATGCTTTCGATCTTGGTAGCGGCTGCCAAACACTTGAGTCCCGTGCTCTGTGCGTAGTACTCTGGGTCAGTTAACGCCAGCTTCGCAGCGAAGATCATCAGGTTGTTCTCAATGATAACCGTTTGTAGAGGTATGAATTCTGAAAACAGCAAATGACATTGAAAGCATTTTGAGTGGGTACAGATAGACATAATTGTGTTTTTACATATGAGTATCTAAATGAAATGGTAGATATGCTAGCTATAGGTAAATAGTAACAGTGTAGAAGTATTTACAATTTTATCGAAGATTAATACGCTTAAAATGCTAATGAATCAATAATTTACCTATAGGCCAGCCTCCAAAACACTCCCAGCACAAATTACTTACGTGTTTTTGTAAGTCTACAAGTTTTTAGATTGTTCTTTTTTGTTCTGGTCTGGCCACGTCAAACATTTTCCGGATAGGTGACGAATGACTAACTTAATCGGTTAAGTGCATATAATAAAGTTAATGTTAGTCCTCGTATGCTAGCGATACTAAGTATGGCAATTAATAGCTCATGCACGACATGTTAAACTGTCAATCAATCAATCAGCCTATTTTTGTCCGCTACTGGACCTAGGCCTCTTCCAAGTTGCGCAATAAATAAAATAAAATACATTTATTTCAGACTACTTAATTGTCCATATATTGTTAGTAACAAAGATCTTACAACTATGTTAGTATTGCAATGCATCATTATTAATAAATCATTCAATACACAATAAATTAATTTCCAATAAATTATTATATACAAAAATGATAACGTCATCTCGTCACATGTACAATAATGTAATAACAATAATGCAGTAACACTCAGTCCTCCGCCTTCCGTATCCAGAACACCCCCAAACTAACTCCTCTATCCCATAACTAACACAGCTCAATGTTACGGAAGAACCTTTTTGTCGGCTGTGCATGACTTACTAATCTTACTATTCGACATTCGGTTTTAGACAGCACGTTGGAACGTGTCGACTAAAAACACGGTAAAGTTTAAGGGAGAAGCCACACGATACCGTGCGGCTCCGGCGCGGCGCTTGAGCGGTGCCGCTGCGGCGTGATACATACAAATGTCCATGGTATATCACACGGTGCGGTACGGCGCCGCGTCGCACGCTCACCGGACCAAGTCGAGGGGGGAGGGTGTATGCGCCGGAGCGGCACCGCTCCGAGGGCGACGTCGCAGACCGCAGATGTACTGACGGATAGCCGTTCCACACGGTGCGGTGCGGCGCCGCACCGCACCGCGTGGCTCTTACGACGCCGCGTATTACGTTTGCATGCTGATGCGGGAAAATGATTGCGGTGCGGCGGCGCACCGCACCGCAAAGTAAACCGTAAACTAGTTTGGCATCGGAACCAATACAGCGTTGTGACTTCTTTGTGTGTGAACACACCTGTGTAATTTTGTAACTAAATATTTACTATAATTCTGTTGCTACCTCTGTCGGTACACATATTTAGTTCCGGATAAAGACAGCAATTAATAAAATTAAATATTAAGCGACGCGTTGCTAATTTATTACGGAACATTTAAGATTGTGTAAAATGACTTTCCTCGTGTGGGGGTGGGATAGAATATTAAATTTCTTCACCACGCTTCGCTTGGATTCCATATTCTAAGTACTTACTAATAAAAGAAATAGCGGTGCAGCTTAGCAGCAGGTTGAGGGCGGAGTCCCTTACTTCCCAGTCCTCATGATGCATGAACGTCTTCATGACGGCCCCTATCTCCGTCAGCGTGCTGTCCTGCCGGCTCTCCACCAGCAAACTCATATTTGGCGACAGGAACTTTTTCACGCAGATGTCTATCAGATCTAAAACTTGCACCACTTGCTGAAATAGAAGTTACATTTTGTTTATTATTCACGGAGATGGCTGTGAGGAAACTTTTAAGTATAAATGTGGATGGTTATAAGAGTAGAGGAAGACCAAAGAAACGATGGATGGATAGTGTGAAAGATGATATGACTAGAAAGGGGATGACTACTGAGATGACGGCTAGTAGAGATGTACGGAATAAAAACACATGCTACGCTGACCCCAACTAAATTGGGATAGAGGCGCGATTCCATTAGGCAAGTTACTTGTATGCAAGTTGCAAATTGCATACAACTTGAACAAACCTGCATTCAAGCTACAACTTGTATGAGATAGTTTGAACTTGTACATTTTTTATTCAAGTGACGTGAAAATTGAACGCGCAAACGTTAGTTGCACTTTTCGAATTGTGAACGAGTGATTGACACCCATGATGTGCAACTCAATCGTTGAACATCTCCACTTGTATGCAAGTAAAACCTGCATGCAATTTGCACACTCTCGAAAACGTGTTTCCAATGTAAGCAACTTGTACGCAAATGTGACGTCATACTTGCATGCAAGACTTGCCTAATGGAATCGCGCTTTAAAGGCTGGAGGGTGATGATAATTCACGGAGACGGCTGTTCTTTTTATTTGGCTGTGTAGAGTCCTGGGAACTAAGCGTAATTTAACGCACCTAATTAATTTTTGTATAGAAGTGACTAAGTAGGTAATTACTAAAATTATATTTATGGTTATAAATCATACTGCGGTCATCAAACCGTGTAACAATATCTACTTGAATCTAAGTTGACTAAATTATACCTCCAAGGTTATTAGTGCCAAAGCCGGAAATGTAAGAACCATGTTTAGCCGAAGACGTTTTAGAAACTCGTATGAAGTAATTCAACTAAAAAGAAAAACAAATATTATTGAGTATTACCTTAATGTTCAAAATATTTTGTTTCAACAAATTCATTAGTCGCGCTTGAAGACTGACGATCTCGATATTCTCATACCAGGATATGTTGTGCTCCTTCAGCAACATGCGCAACGCGTCCAGCACGAGTGACAACAGTCTGACGTCATTCGGACACTTTATAGGGTTCACATTAAGGATCAGTCCACCTGCCCCATCAGACGATATGAAAACATCCAAAACGTGATAAAGACTTTGAAAATAAATGCCTGCTTGTGTTCCGTTTAGATGACCATTCAATCTAAACAACTCTCTAATCGTTTCAATTGTGGCTTGTGTCAAATCATTTGCCTCTATCAACGTTCTGTATTGATAGCAACTAGAAAAGATGTGTTCCGTTACAGTTTTTCCAATCCTCGTGAGGAACTGATCGATAAATTCTTCTGTTTCATTCGGCGTTCGTGGTGCTTGGTGCTTGGCATATATCAACAGTGGCTCTATCAAATGAACTATCAACTGATTTGATAGTACAAATGTCTGTTCGTTTCTTTTAAATGTAAGCGGGATTTTTAATGTATCTTTATAAGTCTTCTCGAAATTAGACCAAAACATGCAACAATTAACACAAAAGTCTGTGATGGCTCGCAGATCTCGTTTTATTACGCATTGCAAAATTGTGTTATGGCAGTAAGCCACAACTTCATTGCAAAATTCATCTCCTCTATTATCAGTGAACAACATATGTCTGCTGGCAGCGTAATAAAATCTCAAGTATAAGTCATGTATCATAATTAATATATCAGTGTGTCGAGTCACTGTCATGATAGCATAAAATGATTCCTCTATTAAGAAATACGTTCTTAGAATGTATACTATATGTGTAACGGCACCATCTTCTGTATTGTTTATAATAGTCATCAATGCATGCAGATGCATACATATTTTATCAGCAAAAGTTTTATCCATTTCTAGATCTAGAACATTCACTGTGATGTATTCACTCGTTATGATAGGTTTTACGACAAATTCCAGCACTTCCTTTAATTCAGTTTCCATTTGAAATTCGCTTAACCTCTGAACTAGTTGTGCGATGAAATTGTAAGCTGCTTTTGCAATATGCTTCGGCCTCTTGTGAATATTTGGGCACAGTATAAGCTTCCATACTTTGTGTTCCACAAGTAATCTTATTCCCGAACAGTGAGTTATTTGCACTGTTGCTAATTTTATACACGCAGATTGAAGTTCAGCGCTAGGATTCGTTTTCAAAATACCGAGAACACAATATTTGAGGGATGTACCTTGGACACATTGCATTTGCATTTTGGTGAATTGAAGCTCATTTTTATAGAGTAACGTGATGATTTCAATGAGGAAAATTTTGACTAAAGTAGGCACATTAGGTATATTTTGTATTGAATGAAATATCAGATCGGAAAAGGCGGGCGTTTCGAGAAGAACTTTACCAGGACCTGAAAAATAGAAAATTAACATATCAGAGGATCAAGTTTAATAATAATGCCTTTCATCGTTATGTTACATTAACAGAACCATAATAAAATGAGAAGACTTGACTCTTAATTGAATGGAACAAAGTAACCAATGCCCTTAACTAATGTCTCTGAGTATGACATTATACAGCATGACTGCTGGGGGCTTACTATGACCTCTTAAAGCAGGACAAAAGTTGCCTGGAAGTTGAACTGCCCTGCTTTTTTGTACTATGACATCGTTAGAGCAGGCCTGCGGCAGGCCTGCTACGCTGACGTTTACGAAATCCGTTCACCTTTTTTTTGTATAGACATTTCGTACTATGAACAAGCATAACCGTTCAACTTGGTTCAACAGTCGTTCACCTTTAGAACTGTCATGGTACGATTTTAAGCGATTCAGAAGCAGGCCTGCTTTTGAACGGAAGATGACTGGCTGGCATTTGAGCGTTTTCATAAGAGGTCATGGTAAGCCCTCTAGACCTCAATTCTAATAACAGAAACGTTTATCAATTGCAACTTAATCGTTTATTCAGACAGTTTTCGTTTACAAAAACTATCAAGTTGTTTGACAACAAAAACAAAACCAAACATTATAACAGTTATCGTAAACGAAAACTGCCTGAATGGACGATTCAGTTGCAATTGATAAAAGTTTCTGTTAAGCCGGCTATACACGGGCAGCTCGAGCAGTTAGCTAGTGATAAATATACACGGACAGCTCGAGCAGTCAGGCGGCTGCTTGACCGCATGCCGTGCCGCCAACCGCCCGAAGCAGTTGCAACTGCTCGAGCTGTTTCGCGTATGTATACATACTAGGGTTTTCGCGTTCCCGGCCTATTTGAGTTCCCGGGAATCGGGATTTTTTTCTCATGATTCCCGGGAATTCCCGGGTACCCGGGAATTTTCATGTTTTTGGTATAAATATAGTTTTTCTCGTATATTTCAACATTAAACTTGTGTAAGTACTTTAAACATGATAAATTGTCTAACATACCAATCGACTTTTCTTATTAAAATAAAAAAATCTTACATTTATTTAAAAAATTGAACTAGGAACCGTTACAGTCAAGTAATGAAAAAAGTCTTCTCTTCAAATAATATGGCAAAATATTACGGAATAACAATAACAATAGGGTGAATGACTATAAAGGCTGTTAACAAATTCGTGTATTAACTTAAAACCACATGATCTACTACTGGTGTAGAATAACCGAGCACTGGATTTAGCTTGATTAAAAATAAAAATAAGGTTTGTTTTTCTTGCAGTAGCAATATGTGATCGAAACATAACCAGCTAATAAGGTACAAATAAAAACTAAAAATTGCTAAATAAAAAGCTTATTTGTTGGAAAATTTCGACGCCACTCATTAATTAATGAAAGCACAATGACACAGCTGGCTAGCACGACTAGCACGAAATCGTTCTTTGCAGTCGGTTAATTTGGGGCGCAAAAAGGGCTCGAAAACAGAACTTTTTTTTAACCGACTTCAAAAAGGAGGAGGTTCTCAATTCGGTTGTATTTTTTTTTTATTTTTTATGTTGGTTACCTCATATCTCCGTCATTTATGAACCGATTTGAATAATTCTTGTTTTGTTCGAAAGGGTATACTTCCCGATTGGTCCCATTTAAATTTTGTTATGATTAGACCATGAACTTCAGAGATATGGAACGGAACTCCTCATCGGATCAAAGCAAAATTCTCAAATTACTAATATTGCTTTGTTTATATTTGTTGTTGGGAACTGACTACTTGAAAAGAGGAGGGGGTGCTTGTCCCCCCTCCCCCCCCTTTGGAATGTTTTCATTATATCGTGTAAGGTATCATTTGAAAGGACTTTTTATGCCCGACTACGTCAAAGCCAAAAAGAAGGGTTATGAAGGAGGGGGTTAAAATTATGACACTAAAACGTATTCAATAAAAAATAAACTTTAAAAAAAAGTAAAAACCGACTTCAAAGAAATACTAAAAGGAGTAAAATAATTACCATAATATAAAATTAACAGTTTCAGAAGTCGGTGCAACTCTACACTGAAGCAAATAGAAGCCACCGACTTCTGAAACTGTTAATTTTATATTATGGTAATTATTTTACTCCTTTTAGTATTTCTTTGAAGTCGGTTTTTACTTTTTTTTAAAGTTTATTTTTTATTTGAAAATAAACTGTTTTGTATTTAAAATAAAAACCATTTAGGGTTTATCTTTGACCAGTAGATCACGCTGTTTGAAGGAATTACACGAATTCGTTTACACCCTGTATATTTTCAGTATAAATCTCGAAATTACACAAAAGATAAGCATTGTGAATAGCTTCGACAAATGAAACATTTACAAAAAAAAAACAAGTGTTTAGAATTTGTTTACTAGACAGAGACAACAGTACTGTGTGCTGACATCACGATACATTTACCCCATTCTAAGTTCACACCACGCAGTACAATGTCCTTTTCACGCGAGAGAGACAGAAAATGCTCTAAAATCTTCGGAAGCGTGCAGACCCTTCATTTTTCATCATCATTTCTTCAATTCAAATAATTCCCGGGTACCCGGGATTCCCGCCAAATAATTCCCGGGTCCTAAAATCCCCAAATTCCCGGGAATTCCCGGTTCCGGGTACCCGGGGCGAAAACCCTAATACATACGTACGTAGAAGGCTGTAGTTTACTATGCAGTTGCAGATTAAAGCAGTCGATCCTGACTGCTTCAAGCTGCCCGTGTATGGCCGGCCTTAGCAGAATGGTTCTCTGGTTAACCGCTTTACATCCGAAAACCATTAATTCTGATCATTATTCTGTACAACTTTTACTGTGGAACAAACTCTTTCGTGAACTAAAAACAGACCTTTCATACTTTTTGTTGAGCAACATTGATTAATTTGTATGGAACATCTGTTTTCTTTCCACATACAGTGGTGGACATATAATAGAAACACCAAGTAGGATGACTTTTATTTTCAGTACAAAATAACTTGATGATTAATGTTTTACGTATCATATAGGGCTAATACCTATTTATCTGTAATGTATCCACGTCATGAAGTATTATTGTGTCACTTTTGGAAATAACATACAACCGTTTCTATAAGAATTGGTACCTAGGTATATTTTATAAAATGAAAGGAAGCAGACGTCATACTAAGTTGGACTAATAATTAGAAACAAAAAAAATATTAGCATAAATATGAACAAAGTTACCGATCCCATACATAATACATATAGGTAGTTAAATAGTACAAACATTTTAATAATAAACAATTAATATTTGGTTGGGAAGCATCGGCTGCCGATTACCGCTATAGAACGACGTGGCATTGATTCTATCAATGTTTCATACGTTTCCTGGGGGACATTTCTCCAATCTTATACAAATGCGTCATAAAGTTCATTAATGTTAGTGATACGTTTATTCGAAAATGTTTTCTTTACAATTTACCATAAATTTAGATTGGATTTAAATCCGGACTATTTGTGGCACTCTAAAAACGACACTAATTGGTCTCATAGAAATATTTTAACGCCGTTTGCTTTGGGCCTTTGTCGTGGTGAAATATCCAAGTAACTGGGATGGAATTATTGTCTTAAGTTACGTAAAACCTTAATTATTAAGTTATTTGCAGTAACTACTGAGGAGCTCGTGGCTAAATAATTATAGCCGCATAGACCGATCTTCCGGGTTAAGCCACGCTTGCCGAGGTTGGTCTGTGGATGGGTGACCATTTACCATAGTGAGTTTCCTCCGTGCCTCGGAAAGCACGTAAAGCCGTTGGTCCCGGCTGTCATTTGTAGATCTTTGACAGTCGTTACTGTTGGTCAGAAGCCAGAAAGTCTGACAACCAGTCTTACCAAGAGTATCGTATTACCCAGTTACTGGGTTGTGGACGTCTGATAGGCAGTCGCTCCATGTAAAATACTGATATTCAGCTGCATCCGGTTCGACTGGAAGCCGACCCCAACATAGTTGGGAAAAGCTAGGCAGATGATGATGCAGTAAAAATAAAAGTCGTACTTGGTGTTCCTAAATATATGTCTACCACTGTATTTAGAGTTTGTGCCGTGGTAAAAGTTGTGTAGAATGATGAGCATAGTTCATGGTTGTCTGCTGTAAGACGACTAAAATGACACGGAGTATATTGTCTTAGGGTTGGACCTCATCTGGCAGCACGGAATCGCCTTTTTCCGTCGCCCTTTCTCTTTCTGTCGCTTAGAACTGCCATTTGCTAGACCGAGACAGAAAGTATAATGCGATAGCACGCGGCGGAATCCTCGAGGCGATCGGCATCACGGACAAAATGCAATGGTCGGCAATGGCAGTTCTAAGCGACAGAAAGAGAAAGGGCGACGGAAAAAGGCGATTCCGTGCTGCCAGATGAGGTCCAACCCTTATTGAATTCATACTTCTGTGAATACGGTAAGGACCTAGGTTTCGTGATTATACCAAACCATACATTGGCAGATTGGATATGAAAGTGACTTATGTTGGGTGGGTGGATAACGGCAAGGAATATGCCGCCAACGGTAAACAACGATAAATAATGATAAGAGCAGGGCACAAGTGTAAGGACATTGCTCTATTCGGGGCAGTGCACCGACTTCTAACAACACATCACATACCTACAATACTACTATCCCCCCTCTCTCCCCCGTCTATCCCTTCGCGGCGACAATGGTACAGTCAGCATCAAATATATCAAGACGAACACTGTTCATAATTGCCTAAACAACTAAAGAAATTGAACTTTATCTCAATGGGATAAAATTCTTGTCATTCTGTGTTCATTCTGAAACACCCCTTGTAACATTGAAATATAGTTTAATTTTGTTAGTTGTTCCTTGTTCAGATCATTTTGAAGAGTCTGTTCGTCCCGATAGGTATATTTGATGCCGACTGTACTCTCTCTAATTATATTAGGTGGCTCTGGCCAGTTGTCCGCAAGATGGCGTTGAATGATAACTTTAACTAGCATACAATAATTATTTATGGATAATACACTGTGGATGAGGTTGTTTTTTTTTCATGTAATCGGTTGATAAACCGAAAGTCGACGGCCGACCTGATGGTAAGTGGTTACCGTCGCTTGTATATACCTACAACACCAAGAAAATTGCTGATGCGTTGCTAATCTTAGAAACAAAAGTTGGAAAGTCTCATGTGCCTGTAATTTCAACGGCGCCCATACCTTTCAAACCAGAACACAGCAATGCTACTTAGCGGCAATAGGTATCGTAATACTTCTCCGGACAAAGTCTTTCACGAGGAGCTTTAGGTACTACTCTTAAAACTCTTGTTCCAAACAAAGAACATTTTGAGATTTATGAAATTTACTGGTACTAAAATAAATAATTACCTACTACAAAGATAGTCCGTAAAACCTGCAAAAGTCGAGTACAATACGGCCGGCGTATCTTGGCGAGTCTGAAGTTAGTTGCTTGGCTGCGCAATGAATCTTTTAGAAACGAAATTGTCTACTGCGCAGCTAGTCAGCTAACTTCAGACTCGCCAAGATACATCGGCCGTATTGTAGCTGTGGGTGTGTCCACAGTCTCACAGTTTGAAAGTCGATTGCACAAGTCAACTTGCTAGTGAATTTGGCGGTAAAGATTCAAACTATGCTAGCTTCTGCCTTTATTGGATAGAGTCTATAGTCTGTGGAAACAACTGCTCGAGCGGGAAAGCTCGCAATACCCGCATCAGCTTTGGATATGCTGATCATTACAATAAAATATTATTGTTTTATTTATTTATTTAAATGCCTTTATCTATCATCACAGGTCTGTAACCTAATGCAATAGCCAAATCACACACACAAAATTAAAATTAAAGCACCAAATACAATTTCGATCTGTTAATATTAAGTGTCCTTCCTTACAAAACGTATTTGAATGAAAATACAGAGATAAAACGTAGAAACACAAAACATTGTGAAACAAACATGGGTTGGTCACAACTGATAACGAACTTACTCTTATCGGTGCGATCTTCCAGAAATTTCAACAGTTTCTCCGTATTGCTTTCATTTAACACCACTTTTCCTTCGAAAATGTATTCCAGAAGAAGTCTGAACTTTTTCAAGTAGTTGCATACTTCCATCTTCTATACACTAATGATTACTGGCACTATTCCGTGCTATGATTACATTTTTATCAACACATAGATTTGATAACGAACCTAAACATCGTTAAATCTCTTCAAATCATTTTATGGACTTCAAATACGTAGTTAAATACAAAGTACAACACACTGTTATCTTTGCACGTCACAATTGTCACAGAAAAAAAAGGAATTTTGAAAACTTATATTATGCACTTATTTTTTTTATTATTTGTATAGTAACGTCCGCGCGGTCTAAGCTGAGCTTTGCATTTGTGTGAGAATGAATGCAGACGCGTCCTTTGCTTGGTTTAAACCGGTTTATACTGCTTTTTGGCAATCGATTCTATGTGCACTCACACAAAATGCAAAGCTCAGCTTACACCTCGCCTGTTGTATATCACTGTAGCTCTAATAAGTAGTGATGATTGCCAGCCAAGAGCCAATTGAGAATTAAGTAGCTACGCAAGGCCAATAATCTTTTGCTCGTACACACGGCTATATATCAAGCTGTACATTTCCAGTATAAGCTGACCTCTCATTGTTCGGAAAGCCTATACAATGCGAGATCAGATCATACTGGATATGTGAGTACATACCTACGTACCTTCGCTATCTACTCGTGTATGTTTTTTATCGAATCTATTTTATACTTTTACTAGAGTTCGCTCGCGGGTTCGCCTGCTTGTTTGTCGTTTATCGCATGTATACTTGAATAATTCTGTCTATTGATGAAAACCGCATCAAAATCCGTTGCATAGTTTAAAAGATCTAGGTAAGCGTACAGACGCACGGCGGGAAGCGACTTTGTGTATACTATTTAGAGAAGATTATATTGTAAAGCTATCTTCGGGGTCAAATTATTAAGTCTCTCGCTACCGTACAAACTTTACTGGGCTCCCGCTTCAGCTCTGAGTTAAACGATGTTGCGCAATTGGGCCCTATAAACCACTTTGAAAGCAGTCAAACTTAACTTTAACATCGAAACAATGTGAAACGGTGTTGTATGTACCTAAAGAGTACCTACCTAATAAAGACTATTGAATCCTGGTAACGGTTTATGTAATAACAAAAAGGATTGCGTGGCTGGTACTTAATCTGGAACAGGCAATATCTAGAAAGTATTTCCTCCATAACCCGTCTACTCCCTAAGCACGAAGTCCGTCGTTTCGGCCTTAGTTACGAGCGTTTACTGCTCCCTATCACCTACGGACATAAGATTATTTCGGGGCCCGAACTAAGAATGAATGACAACACGATTTGACAGTTGTCCATTGCCGATGTGTTTTTGCACGTCCGAAAAGTTGAATTTGACACTTGTTTTGTTCACTCCTACGTTTCGGGCTACTTTCGGACGGGCGACTAACTTCGTTGACGGACTTAGGGAGTAGGCTCCCAGGAACAGCATCGTGAGCTAAACGCCATATCAACTGAGAAAATAAAGTGACACAATTCATATAGGTTGCGAAGGTAATACCGGCAGGCGCTCTGTATAACAATTATCGGGAGATGGATAAATAGTTCTGGTTTTTTTACCACTACGCAGTAGTGCATCCTAATGCACTATGCACAATAGTTGATAAATCGCCCCTTCACTTGACGTGCAAGTGCAACTGATTTGAGAGTCCCGTTTATCCAGGGCCGAATTTAAAGGTTTGGAGGCCTTAGGGCAACAAAGAAGTGAAGGCCCGTTGTAATGTTTTAAAAAAAAAACCTCATATTGTGGAGGCCCCGGGATTAAAGCGCCTGTTGGGCTCCCCTTAATCCGACACTGCGTTTATCGACTAATTTCGTATCGTTGCACTGTGTGAGACGATGGTCAGTCTATTGAACAATAGGAATGACTAACTTCTAAAATCGGCTTTCTTTGAAGGCTGAAATTTAGAGTCCTCTTTAGACATATCTCGTGAAAACTGTCAAGAGCAGCTTGTTTACGTAGCTCAGGAGTTGGATGGGTACGGCGCGCAACGTCGCAATCCTGCGCAGACCACAGCGCGCGATGGCCGTCAGGGTGATAAGGGGGTACCGTACGATCTCCTTCGAGGCGGCGAGCCTCCTAGCCGGATCGATGCCCTGGGATCTGGAGGCGAGGGCCCTCGCGCTGAGATATCGTCAGCGCGAGGAGGCGCCTGAGCGGAGTGAGCTCCGCCAGATCCTAGTGGCCGAGTGGAGAGAACGACTTGCGCAACCCAGCGCAGGGCACGCCGCAATAGCGGCGGTAAGACCCGTTATGGAGGAGTGGCTGGAGAGGCGGCATGGCGCCCTCAGCTTCCGGCTGACGCAGGTGCTTTCGGGACATGGATGTTTCGGGAAGTACCTGTGTCGCATAGGCCGGGAGCAGACGCCCGGATGTCACCACTGCGTCGACTGCCCGGAAGACACGGCGCTGCACACGTTGCAGGAGTGCCGTGCGTGGGCGACGCAGCGCCGTGAACTAGTCGCGGCGATCGGTGGTGACCTCTCGCTTCCGGCCGTGGTTCTGTCCATGGTCGGGAGCGAGAGTGCGTGGGAAGCCGTCACCTCCTTTTGCGAGGTGGTGATGGCGACCAAAGAGGGAGCGGAGAGGGAGAGAGAGGCGACGGCCACTCTCCCTTCCCGCGCCAGACGCACCGGGCGCCGCCGGAGGGCGCGCGACGATCTCCGGCCACCCTAGTGTGTGGCCTGCGGGCGACGGGTTAGGGGACCCGTCGCCCGACCAGTAACAGGCCCGAGAAGGCGGCGCGCATGTGTTCCGTGCGCGCCCCTCAGGAGGACGTGGGGCAAGGCCCCACAGAAGGAGAGGTCCGCCAGGGGATGGCGGACCGAGGCCTGCCGGGGTTGCGGTGCATGCAGCTGCGAATCCCGTGACCCCGGCCAAGGGTCAGGAGTAGGAACACCGTGGGTTTTTAGCCGGTAAGAGTCCGGCATAACCCTTCGCCTTACCCAGGCGAAGGGTATCCATGAGGATTTTCCCACGATAAAAAAAAAAAAAAAAAAAAAAAAAAAAAAAAAAAAGGAGTTGGATGGGTCTAAGGCCTTTGTTAGGCTCTTGCCTCTATCAGCCTAGTTTCCTTTGAGGAGGGTTTTTATTATCTTTTATGGTCCATCTTCTATAAAATGGCGAGTCTCACCTTGTTTCGAGGATTTTGTGATATATTTTTTTATTCATTAGACTTAGTCGCGTTTTAACCTAATCTCACCTAGAGCCCAATTCTACTAAGAGAAACGTTTATCAATTGCAACTAAATCGTTTATTCAGACAGTTTTCGTTTACAAAAACTATCAAATTGTTTGACAACAAAAACAAAACCAAACATTTTGACAGTTATCGTAAACGAAAACTGTCTGAATGAATGATTCAGTTGCAATTGATAAAAGTTTCAGGGGCCTAATTATTATTATTATTATTATAGTTTGACACAAAAAACAAAATCAATCATTTTGAAAGTTTTCGAAAACAAAAACTGACTGACGGTTGTGGTTCGATTGCGTTTGGCAACAATTTATTTTAGGAGAATTAGGCCCCAGTTAGTAGAATTGGCCCCCTTATGGTTAGCGCAGACAGGGTCTAAGATAGAACACACAAATCCAAGTAACAGGGATATTATAAAGGGATTCCCCTAAACTCCTCTGACTCTCACATACACACAACGGATTATAGTTTTCTGTTCATCTGATATTAAAACTTCAAATGCAGTTCATATTTTTATTTTGTTATTTTTTTCTAAATAATTACATACTAAAACCTTAACCTAAACTAAATTCATCTATTCTATTTCTATGACTCCTCCAACTTTGGTGAGAGCTTCCTTCAGTTTCTCTGCCTCATCTTTAGAGACATCAGCCTTTACAACTGTGGGTACGCTCTCAACAAACTTCTTAGCTTGGACAAGGTTGAATCCTTCTAGAAGACTCTTGACTTCTTTGATTATCGCCACTTTTTGTTTTTCATCGAATTTGGTTAGTTTGACCTGTAAAATAGAAATGTGTTTGTCAGACAAAATAATAAAGAAAATTGTAAGTTTTTTTTTTTGTTTTTAATGTTCCTTTTGCATGTTTTTTGATTACATAGTGTATGAAACTCCTCAACTAAGTATTAAAACAATCTTGAACTCCTGTTATGCAATAGTTTTATAAACTATTATTATGATCTTCTATGGTTCTTTTTCATAATTAAAACTGAATTAAGGAGCCTACCAATAATACTTACAGTAAAGCTAGTCTTCACAGCCTTGGGGGCAGCTTCTTCCTCGTCCGCGGCAGGGGCGGCCATGGCGAAGCCTCCCATGGGCATAACAGGCGCGTCAGGTAGATTCAGCCTCCTCTTTAGGACTTGACTGAGTTCAGATACTTCAAGGAGGTTAAGGTTGGAGATGTCAGAGACAAGCTTTTCAATTTTCGGCGATACTGGTTTGTCTACGCCTTCGGGCACCGGTATGGAAAGCGGTGCAGCTGCTTGTGCTACATCCTGGCGTAGAATCGCACTGAAATATGATACATTTTTAATGTTTTTTTTTAATCACTGGAAAGCTCAAACGATGTTAAATATTTTAAAATATAACACACGACATTTTCTTTTAAATTTTATTAGTAAAAACGACCTATTTAAGGAACTAGTTTGAGATTTGATAACCTCTAATAACTATTGATTAGTGGTTACTTTATTCTCCTTACCATCGTGAAAATGAACGCCATTGTAGCGGAAGGCTTCTGATTATTCTAATACCATTCATTGTAATAATTCCTGCTATACTTCTTTTTTAAAACTTCAAAAATTTCTTTTGGTTTTTAGGTTATGAAAATATGACATTTAATTTGACAGACATGTCAGACATAGACAAGGCAAAAGGCCAGTAATCGTTTTTTTAACAGCGTAAGGTTGTTTATTTACGAACTATTCATAAACTTAGTCGAATCTAGATTCGTGAAGATTGAATGTCTGTTTTCAGTTCTCACTCGTTATGATGGCGATTCTATTAACTTAGCCTATTGCCGTCGCGTTGCTTACTGTAAGTGATGCTGATAGCAATATTAAAAGCGTCAAACCCACTGGCAAGTTAATTTGCGCAAGTTATTTTAGCAAGTGCTTGCTTCGTAAAACTCCCTGAAGTCAATTTGCTGCAGCCACAATTGAAATTCGGATGCAGAAGTAAAGTTTTAGTAAGTCAGATTTGGCGCTTTACGCAAGTACAAAACGGCCGACCTATCTTAGCGAGTCTGGAAGTTAGTTGTTTGGCTGCGCAACGAATCTTTTAGAAACTGAATTGTCTAGAGTGCGCGCAAGATAAGTCTGCGCGCGGCCGAAATCGGAACTAATCATGGTCTACCAAAGTGTGTGGCGTTTTATTAAATTTGATAGTAGAACTGCCTGATTGTTGGAATATTTAACGGGAAAATTTTGTTTAGCGATAAAAAAGTTAAGCTTAAAAAGCGGTAATTTGAACTTTTGCGATCACGGCAACGTTTAGCACGCCCTCAGTCGCGCGCAGAGTTATCTTGCGCGCACTCTACTGTGTAGGTAATCAGTTAACTTCAGACTTGCAAAGATACGTAAACGGTATTGTTAAAGTATTCTATTTAATTTAATGTTTGTACACATTTTTCCAATAATCGACTATCTGGATAGTCGATTATTGGAAAAAGTAAACATCCTTATTTTTGACAGCTGAGTGAGTTCAGTCAGCTGACACTGACAGTTTATACATATTTTTTTTTTTAATAATCTTTATTCATAACCATGGATACATGTCCTTCAGTCGCATACATAGAGGTATATATTATTATGTTCTGTGTACATCTTAGAGCATAAATGCTCTAAGGTGTACACAGATGTGTTACAATGTTTTTACACTAAATTATTTAACCTAACTTATTTACAATGAATTAAATTTTTTCCACTGTGTTACAAATATATTTATATAATACACTAAAATATTTCCTATTTTTTAATAAATCCTGAACGCGGCGGGGAACACTTTGACGTTCAATGTCAATGTCATTATTGTCATTTACATCACTCAATTCACCGACCAAAATCAAACGTTGAATGTTAAAACTTGAACACTGTAAGATAACATGATCCAAATCAGCATCCTCTGCTCCACAATGAAGACATCGGCTATTATTAATTATGCGAATCCTGTTCAGGTGAGCTGGTGTTAAGCAATGTCCCAATCTCATCCGTGTTACAATAGTTATAAATCTTCTTGTGGTGTATTTAAAGTTATGGTACCAAGGTTTAATTGGTAATTCATTTTGTATTCCAGCATACCATCTGCCTTTCGTTTCCAGGGTTATGTTCCAATACTCCTTCCATAACTGTCTATGAAGATCTTTAAAAAGGCTGTAGTAATCAGTGAATGGAACTTTGAGCAACTCGGATCGATCCTCGTCATAGCCTGAACGAGCCGCAGTGTCAGCTAATTCATTTCCACGAATGCCACTGTGTGAAGGTACCCATACTAATTCCACTTTAACATACTTATCAAGTAGGTTTTGGACTATAAGTCTAATGTTAAAAAGAATATAATTTAACTTAAATGAAATATTTACATTATGTAGAGCAGACAAAACACTTTTGGAATCTGTAACTATCAAAATATTATGTACATTATTTACAATAGTATTTACATGCTGCAATGCACAATGAATTGCATAGCATTCTGCAGTGAAAATGCTACACACTTTATTTAATTTAATGCATTTAGTGAAGTTCAGCTGTGGATCATAGAAAGCTGCATTTACATTATGATCTGTTTTAGATCCATCTGTATAGATAACATAATGTTCTGGTCTATTGTCTTTAAACTGTAAGAAATCAAATTTATTATGCACCGCGTCTAAATGAATTTCAAAGCTGTTAATAATACTCTTAAAGGGAATTTTGTATATAGGCCAAATATCATTTTTAACAATATCTTTTGAATTATTATTAACATGTTCAAATATTGTTGGCATTTCAGGTAGAGTTCCACCAACCAAAGAGGAAGCAGAGATGGCATTGGAAGCAATTGACTGTGAGATTTCAGGATGTATTGTTAGTTTCTTAAGTAAAGGATTATCATTTAATGCCATGACTTTTAATACAAATCTCTCAGCCAACAACAACCTTCGTAATGTCAAGGGAGGTATACATGTCTCAACTTCTAACGAATTGATAGGTGAGGAGCGCATAGCACCACAAATAAGTCTCAGTCCCATATTTTGAATTACATCTAATTTTCGTAACAAGGTGCTACTGGCATTCATGTAAGCTAAACTGCTGTAATCAAAATGACTTCTCACTATACTTTTGTAGAGCATACTCATAACTTTGGGGTCAGATCCCCAAAAACTTCCTGCTAAATGTCTCAATAGATTAATACCATTCAGCGCTTTGTTACTTATATATTTAATATGTTCATCAAACTTTAATTTATCATCAATAATGACGCCTAGGAATTTATGTTGCTTAACAGCGGGAATTTCTATATTATTGTATGAAATTTTAACATTGCCATGAGTATTTACATTTTTACTGATAATTAGAACTGAACTCTTTTCTGGACTTATTTCTAATTTAAGTTTACCATAATAATAGCTGTATAATTGAGACAAAGCCTTATTGATATTAGCCATTGCTATATCTATGTTCTGATTTATGCTGTAAAAAAGCAAGTCATCTGCAAATTGCAGGATATTTACACCTGGGACATCTACATATTTTAATATTTCAGAAGTATACAAGTTATAAAGTAAAGGAGACAAAGTTGCACCTTGCATTGTGCCTTTGTTGACAGTCCTAGGTCCATGCAATTTATTATTATATTTAACAAATACAGTTCTATTGATTAAAAAAGAATAGAGCCATTTTAGAATATGACCAGGTATACCAATATCATGAGATACTTGAATGAGTTCTTCTATATTTACATTGTCAAAAGCACCCTTTACATCTAAAAACACGCAAATTGCATTAGAGTGACTTAATTTAACCTGTCTTACATCTGTTAATAACGATACAAGGCTTTCAGAGCAACTTTTACCTTTTCTGAAGCCAAACTGTATAGAAGGAATTAAGGTTTGCGATTCAACAAAATAATCTAATCTTAACTTCAACATATTTTCGAAGAGTTTACCCAAACAAGATGATAAGGAAATAGGTCTATAGGAAGAAGCACTATTTACAGGTTTATTCGGTTTTAAAATTGGGATGACACACTGTGTTTTCCAAGACTCAGGTATTACTAATTCATCCCATAATTTATTATAAATATGAAGTAATGTTGTTTGTGCATTTAAATGTAATTTTTTAATTAACATGTAAGGTATGTCATCCAATCCCGGTGTAGTATCTTTCCTACTCATTAAAGATGTTTTCAACTCTTCTATTGTGAAATTATTCTTGAGAAATATATTTACATCATTTTCTGTAGCATTTTCGAACAAATACTTAAGCCTATTGTCATCTATTTCAGTAGAATCTGCTAAGTTATCTAAAAAACTTTGAACCCACTCATCATTGATATTCTTGTTTCGATTTGTTCCAATTTTTTTAAATTTTTTAATGTACCCCCATATCCTAGATACTGGAGTTAACCTATTGAAGCTACTACACAAATTTTGCCAAGAAGAAGAACGTTCTTCTTTCAGTATTCTTTTCTTTTTTGCGTCTAATTTTTTATACTTTATCCAATTTTCAATGTTGGGTTGAGAAAAATAATACTTTAATGCATCTTTTGATTTTGCGACAGCATCACTACATTTTGTATTCCACCATGGTACTGGTTTTTTAATAGCTGTGTTTGCACCTAACTTTCGTTTTGGAATTGTTTTATTTCGTAAATCATTTAATGTTTCTATAAAAAGGTTATATGTATTGGTAGGGGAATCATTTATTAAGTTCAAGTGGGAAAAACAAGTTTCAGATAGGTTATAGTATTCATCCCAATCTGCTTTACTATAAATGTATTTCTCTTGATCCACAGGTGGTGATGTGTCATACATAGATGGTTGAATGTTGATCTCAAGTAAGGTTGGAAGATGATAGCTACCCATGGGATCGTCATGAACATACCAATTACATAAATGAGCTATTGAAGAGCTAACAAGGGCAAGATCTATCGCTGAAGCTTGTCTATTAGGATAAGGAACAGTTGTTGGTGATCCATCATTCAAAATACATAAGTCAAATTCATCAATTATATTATATAAATATCTACCTCTATTATTATCACTATGGCAACCAAAGGCTATGTTATGAGCATTAAAATCACCCATAACTATACAAGGTTTGGGTATGTTATTGATTAAGTCCTTTAACTTTGCAGAGTCAAATCTTTGACTTGGAGGGCAGTACACACAAAGTATTGCCATTGCTCCAAATTGTGTTTCTATAGTGATACATAAGTTTTGAATAGATTCTGAGAAATGTGTATTAATTAATTTGTACTTTAAACAATGGTTCACCAAAATGGCTACTCCATTATGAGAATTTGTGGAATTTTTGTGAATTAAATTATATGTAGGAAAATGTGGAATTATAGAATTAGATTTGAACCAAGTCTCATTAAGAAGACAGACATCTATATTTTTTTCAATTAATAAATTTTGTAATAAACTCTTTTTGCTCTGTAAACTCTGTATATTATACTGTAAAATATTTAGATAATTATCCATATTTAAATTAAATTTGATAAAAATATTTCTTTTATCTTCTTAAATGTCAGTGGCCCATCAGAGTCACTCTTGTTTCCTAATGTAACCAACGATTTAACAATTGCATTAATTATAATATCATTATTTGCTACTTGTTTAATATCTATAATGTCATTCGTTTTAGCCTTATTATCAGTAACCTTAATAGGTAAACTAGGGAAAGATTTCTCATTAAATGTGGGGGGTGGTTTCACAGCAGTGGCATACGATTGCTGCGCAAGAAACTTGGCCTTTTTCTCTTCAATTTTTTGTTTTTTAATTGGACAGTCTCTTGAAATGGCAAGATGATTACCTGTGCAGTTGATGCATATGATTTCTTCGACATCGCATTCTTTGTAGGAGTGACGACCAGCACAAGAAGAGCATTGTTGCTCGCCTCTGCAGGTCTTAGCAGAATGGTTAAATTTAAGACACTTATAACATTGCAATAATGGTGGTATGTATGTTTTCACCTCGTATCTAAATAGTTGTATATAAGCGTATTGCGGTAAAGATGTTGATGCAAAGGTGACAGCAACTGTATTGAGAGGCACTAATTTTCCCTCTACTTTACGCATGAATCTTTTAATTGAAATTACTTCAGAGTCGCACACTATATTTTTATATATCTCCTCATTAGAGAGTTCTTTGGGCACAAACCTCAATACACCAATCCTTTCTGTCAAATATGATGGTATAAAGGCTTTAAACTTATTTTTCTGAAGGAAGTCTTCCATCTTCAGAAAATTGTTAGCCGCAGCCGCCTTTCTGAATGTTATTCCTATTTTGTGTGCATTTAATCTATGTACTCCTAAGACTTCTTTAACATTGTCAGAAATTAATTTGGTGAGCGTGATAGGATTTTTATTCCCTATCTTCTCTTGTTCTGTTGACTCGACGTATACTACGTACTCAGAATTGGTATTTTCTATGAACAGTCTTTTATAATTATGTTTGGTAAAAATTTTATACTTATTTGAGTCGTCGTTTCGAGTACTATTGTACTTTCTCTTCTTCTTTCTCCCCGAGTCTGGCGGCTCCTCACCGCCACTGGAGACACTCATGATTGTTCAAGGTCCTACAGATGTTATTTAAGTAGTATTTCCGTACAATTATTTATATGTTTAACTTTTTGCGAAATCAAAATTACCGCCTCGTTTGACTTCCCGCCAAAAAGTCCAGTTTATACATACTGGGGACACTGGGGTTCTCATCTAATTTGCATTTTTTCCCTGAAGAGAATAAAATATTGAGAGTTGTTTAATTTTTTACGTGTTAATTAATATTTTACTACAAAATGGTTTAACCTTTTAGTAAAGGATAACATGTTTCATAAAATTTATTCATAGTTACTACTAAAATCAATATTTAATGAGATGTCTGAAATTAATTATTTACCCCAAAACATGTAAAGTGGGAAGAAATAGGTAAATAGACATCGACAACACCGAGAAGATGTGTTTTCTCAACAGTGTTTCATTTCCCTGTTATTGTTTTTATGTGTTAATAAGCTCGTATCTTTATAAAAATACTGTGTTAGCTACTTAAGCATAGATAAACCAAAATTATAAGTTATCAATTAGTTGCAGACGTGTGTAGAAACAAGACTTGACCAGATTCCTTCGATCAGCTGTGTTTACACGGAGGTAAGTTCACTATTAAATTAATTTAATAGATTTCTTTACGTAGATTGTCAGGGTCAAGAGAGACTGGAGTAGTTAAGGAAGATATATTTTTTTTTGTTTTTAAATGTTTTTCTTTTCAGTAATGTAATTTCACTCACTTAAAAATAATTGCACATAAGGCAATAATAGGTACTGAGCACAGCTTTCCAAAATCTAAAAAAAACATTTTTGAATTTCTTTTATTACAATTTTTACTTTGAAAAGGCTTGAATGTAGGGTTACCATCCGTTCGGATTTATCCGGACATGTCAGCCTTTCATCCGGACTTTGTCCGGCTTTTTAATTCGTCCGGCTTTTTAATTCGTCCGGATTTTTGGCTGAGATGGAAAAAATTAAATTAATGTTCAATTTTCGCATTAAATTACTTAAAAATAAAACGAGTATTAAATCAGTCATCAATCTTTATTAAACTACATACTAATACTACATACAACTAGTTAATCAGTGTCATCTCAATTTAAAACAATCAACTATTTCATTTTGTGACTAAAATGTCTGGACTTTTTTTGAAATGTCCGGACTTTTCTGCAAATGTCCGGCTTTTTGTCCGGACTTTTCAAATTTCGTAATGGTAACCCTACTTGAATGTGACCTATTCTGTTACATTACAACTCTAATAGAAAAAAAACTTTGTTTATCCATCTTTTTGCATAGGTTTATAAACATTTATAAATATTTCCATGAGAGATAAAAAATACACAAAAATAGTAGCTAAGTACCTAGTAAGTTATTTTCAAGAAAGTTGATGAATACTTTATTTTACTAATTAACAGAAATGCAAATAAAATATCTAGCTTTAATTCCGCTGAACAAGATCGCTAGTTTGGATGCAGTATGCAGCACCACCCTCCCGCCCACAAGTATATGCACATGCAGAAAGAGTGAAAAAATAATGCAACATGCAACCAAACCAATACACGACACGTGTTTCGCCCCTGCACGGGGCATCCTCAGGATATGTTGACTTCTCGACCGCTAGGACGCGTCCTAGCGGTCGAGAAGTCAACATATATCTGTATGTCATGGATTTCCGCAAAGTAACGTCTGATTCCATAATTTATTTTACTAATTAATTTGCTTACAGCTCTGCTGTATGGTTCTTTCAATTGGGCTATACTTAAACGAAATTTCTCTGGCTGCCTACATAATAAGTTGCAAAAACTCTTTCATACATAACTTTGGTGTAAACTAAAATAAATCATGTATTTTATTTAAAAACTGAACAGTGTCTACAATATTTCAGATACCTATCATCACAAACGTTTGCGTTGCATTGTTTTGTTATTCCTAGAATATGCCGGTGAATTAACATGCGTGTAGTATATCAAATAATCCCAAATATTTGTAGTTTTAACATTGTTCAATGTTCATTCATTAATTTCCACAGTAAAAAGAGTTTATACTTTCTATTTATAGCTTTTAATGAAGCTATTAATGCACTTGTAATTACTTGCATTGCAGAGAATATATAATCACCTCAGTCACATCATTGGATAAACTAAATAGCTATACATAATTAAAGGAAATTATTCTTCTCAGATAAACTATACTCTGTTCAATTAGAGATCATTCCTGACATAGTGATCATTTCGTAAATTGTAGCTGTAGGTCGAAAAAACGTAAACAGCATCATCAAAAACGGTTAAATAGCTATGTTATCCACATTTAGTGTTCCGTACCCAAAGCGTAAAACGGGAGCCTATTACTAAGGCTCTGCTGTCCGTCTGTCTGTCACCAGGCTGTATCTCATGAACCGTGATAGTTAGACAGTTGAAATTTTCACAGATGATGTATTTCTGTTGCCGCTATAACAACAATTACTAAAAAACAGAATAAAATTAATATTTAAGGGGCTCCCATACAACAAACGTGATTTTTTTGCCGTTTTTGTAGATAATGTTACGGAACCCTTCGTGCTAGAGTCCGAGTCGCACTTGGCCGGTTTTTCGTTCTTTTTCAATATTTAATATTTTTAGTATGGGAATGTTTTGTAGAGAAATGTCAGGAATCACCATAAGGTGAAAAGGATATACCTAGTAAAAAGTTTATCAAACTACCTTCGTATGTATGAACTGAGATTGAGTGAAGGTGTGAATAAAGATACATCATAATTAAATTGTGGTCATCTATTTGTTTAAATAGTCTCATTCGAGGACAGATTTCTATTGTGATGAACTGGATTCGTTTCTCTAGGTACATGGAGTACCTACACAATTAACTTGTCATTATGATCAAAAACATGAGTTACACAAGAGAACACTAGGATGATACCTACATTGTAGTACTGTCAGATACAATCAATAAAACAACGGGACTACCCGGAAACCTGCTCTAAACAAGCGGATACCAACCTTATACAGTTGCGATAAAGACTAGTTGACTACAAAACCGCTTAGCTTAAAACAATAACAGGAATTGCATAACAGGTCGGATCTAGGTCATTTGTTGCTTTGGTAAGCCACTGATCCGATAAATGACGGTCATGCAGGATTTATTTGACGAGTCGCAATAGAAAACAAAACCATAAATATAATATTATGATAATATGGATAAATCTAGTGTGTGTCATCATCAATAGTCACCGTATCTTAGATGCCTTCATCTGAATATGGAACGTCTAACAGTTATACTCATCTGAATGTAAAATTCGGAGTACCACAAGGCAGTATTCTCGGGCCACTTACATTACTCATTCATATCATCTTCCGTTATCAAAATAACGCGACATGATACCTAGCAAAATATGTATGGACTACTTTAAAAAAAAAAGTACCGATTCTAACCAATGTACTTACCCGTTTACCCCTAAAACAAGTCGTAAAGTTGTGATACAAGTTGTACAAAAAGTGTAAAGGTCTTTTTAAAAGTAGATAGTGTTTTAAAGATTTGCAAACATGTTTGGTACTTAAAGTATAAAAGACAATCAGTTTTTTTGAAGTTGTATAACTACCTTCTTTTCAGAAAGGCTTTTGGCTCATAGAAAACACGCATAGCCAGTCTAGACCCGTGCCTGAAAAAATAGGAAAGAAGATTTAATGTCAGACAATTTCAATAAACAAATCCACGGTCATAAGCTACCAGTAACTATTACACAAGATATCAAAAAGATAATATTATGAAACGAAACGAACCAATCATAGGCACTCCGCACTCGATACTACTCTTAACTATACAAGGTTAGTCGGAAAGGGGGTACTAATACGAAGCCCACTTAAAGTATCGCTGATGATTGTTTGAAAGCAAGTATTAAAATTTCAAAATTCGATATATTTTTTTTCCACATAAAATTATTTTTATTTTAGTTTTTTCAAAAATTCTTCATCCCTGCTTTAGTTACAAATTCAGAAAATAGTGCTTCTAATTTATGACCCTAAATATGACCTAAAATATAAACACAGCTTATAATAACTGGGGATAGATAGATTTTAGAGATTTTTTTTTGAGATTTTTGAACAACTTTTTCTCTTAAACTATTGACTTTTGGGAAAAGTTGTGGAACAAAAGTTATTCATTGTTATGTGTACTTTAACACCCTTTCGGATTAGTACCCCCTTTCTGACTAACCTTGTATAAACGTACTTATTTATTAGGTATATTACATAGGCCACGATCGTCACGTCTGTGATATAACTCCTACGTAATACGAGGACTTCTATTAATTATCTCGGGGATTTCATTAATAAAGGATAGCTTCCTACATTGTTGTGGTCATTGTTTGTTTGTATTGAAACTAATATTTTGCTATCAATATCTTTTGTCATTTCGTACTGTGGCTTCTCTTGATTTACTTATATGACTACATTAAATGTTATTGAAAAATCTTCATCCACATGTAAGTACGACAACCAATCTCTATTAGGCCTTTTTTATCTTGGGAAAATCCTCATAGATCCCCTTCGCCCGGGGAAGGAAGGGTTATGCTGGACTCATTCCGCCTAAAACCCACGGTGTTCCTCCTCCTGACCTTTGGCCGAGAACGCGGGATTCGCAGCTGTATGGACCTCCTTATATGGGGCCTGGCCCCACGTCCTCCGGAGACGCGTGCGCGGAACACGCCGCGCCGCTTTCTCGGGCCTGTTACTGGTCCCCTAACCCACCGTCCGCAGGCCACACACTACGGTGGCTGGAGTGCAACGCGCGCCCTTGCGCCCGGTGCGTCTGGCACGGGAAGGGAGATTGGCAGCCGCCTTTCTCTCCCTCTCCGCTTTCTTCTTGGTCGCCATGACTGCCTCTCAAAAGGAGGCGACGGCTTCCCACGAACTCTCGCTCCTGACCATGGACAGAACCACGGCCGGATCTCTATTAGGCTTGTACTTCTGAACAATGACCTTTTTCATCTAAACAGTGACCTTTTTTAACATCGGGGTGCATTAAAAGAGCCTTCACAAGTGACCATGCACCCTGGGCTGTAAGCCCCGTTATCAACCTCGCTGACAGGCCAACCTTTTTAACATGGCGTAAGCTTTCCTTGAATATCTCGCGCTGACACGGATGAAGAAGACCTTTATTACGTAGGGGGGTAAGGAATGTCCCTGGCAACTCCGTTGGGGGCAGCGAATCGGTGACCGTAGGACCCAGGCCCAGTATTTCGGCTAGCAGGCAAGTTGAAGTTGGATAGAATAATAGGGCTAGTGCTATTAGCTGGAGATCTATCCAACTACTATGGATCCAAAATCGGATTCTGTGTTGTAGGACAATTTATTTCTTGAATTTCTTCAGGGGTTTTTTTGCGAAGCGGTGTGAAAGGCAGCAAAATCCTCCGCTATGCTTTTTACTTTTCGATATTATGATTGCGATGAGTACGGAAACACTAGGATGTTGATGGTGGATTTCCTTCTGATATTTGATGGTGTTTTCTCCTCATAACAGTTTCCCTAAGCGCTGAATATTGAAGCAAGTCACCCTCTGACTTTTCGAATTCATGTGCAAATCAAAATCACATGTGTTAACCGTGAAGGAAAACATTGGGACAAAACCAAAATGAGGCCAGCGTGGCGGAATAAACCCTTAACTCTTTCTGAGAAGAGGCTTGGGCTTAGCAATGAGATAGCAATGGTCTGATGCTATTGAAGTGAGTGCTTGCTTACCTGTTTACAATGAAAGCAAGTTTTGTTAAAACCTTACACGGGGACCTTGTAGCAAGTCAGTAAACCTTAAAGAAGTGGACTTGCTGCAGGTCGGTTACACATGTAAACTTGTGCCCTTATTACAAAAGATGGTTTAAACCAAGACTAAGGTAAACCCAGGTTTAAAATATACCCATCACTTTCTTATGTCATATAACAAAAAGAGACCCTATTTTAAAACCTAGGTTTTTCTTAGATCATCTTTGGTAATAAGGGGGTGAAGTTTACCTTACAAGTGGATTTAACTCTATCTTCTGGTGCAACCCTAACACTTCTTTCAATGATGCAACCTGCAACTCGTTGAAGGAAGTGGGTTATTACGTACGGCGATAAAACAATCTCAAACTAACTGCTTTGACTATTGCGACCTATATTTCCCGTATCGTATGAGTAAATATTGGTTTCCTTCAAGTAAGGTTTCTTGCACCGCAGTCAAGGCGTAAGACGTGCAATTCCTAGATGTAATTATAACGACTCGTTAAACTTCCCTGAGCTTAGTTTAATTCGTGAGGATTCGCTTTATCCCTGGGCTGGGTAAACAATGTTGCAAAAGTGGGCCTAATATACAAGGTTAGTCTGAAAGGGGGAACTAATCCGAAAGGGTGTTAAAGTACTCATATTAATGAATAACTTTTCTTCTACAACTTTCCCTAAAAGTCAATAGTTTAAGAGAAATAGCTGTTCAAAGATTTCGTAAAAAATACACTAAAATCTATCTATCCTTAGCTATGTATGATTAGCTGTGTTTACATTTTAGATCATATTTGGGGTCACAAATTAGAAGCTCCATTTTCTGAATTCGTAACTAAAGCAACGATGAAGAATTTTTGAAAAAACGAAAATAAAAATCATTTTAGGAAATAAAAATGATCGAATTTTGAAATTTTAACACTTGCCTTTAAACAGTCATCATCAGGATACTTTAAGTGGCCTGCGGATTAGTACCCCCTTTTCGACTAACATTGTATATATGTCGTGGCCAGATCATAGAATTGATCACTTCATGATGTGGCCAGCCATTTCATGAAATGGTCGCATTTCATGAAATGGCCAATACCCGCTGCCCACATCATGAAATGGCCTGGCCAGATCAATGAATAATCAGCGTTTAACGATATGATCAGCTAAACGCACGGCCACTTCATGATATGGTCAAACATTAGTGATCATATCGTAAAATAGTTACATTATTCACCGTTAGAGGCGCTGATATCGTTTTGTTTTTATGATGCATCATGGCGGCGGACAATTATTCTGACACAAAAGCTAATAATGATAAGTAAAGTAGGGTGACCACGCAACGAAAATTAATGGACTATTATTGGAATTACAAATATGACTTCGTGGTAACGGCGGGTGAACTTTTCATAGAATTTTATTTGTTCGATTATTTATCTGGTTAACCTGTGAAACTACAGCACAAAATATCGATGCACGTTACTGCAAACATTTACTATTTAGTATATTGAATAATTTGGGTTAGGTTAGGTTAGAACAGTGACCAATAACGCGTGAAGGCGAGCGAGCGAAGCGAGCGTGCCGCGGCAGCGGCCGCCGAGCGCCAGATCCCCTTAATTGTTGGTGAATCAAGCTATTAAACTTTCGCGGTAACGTGCATCGATATTTTGTGGGTCGAAATTCCGTAGTCTACTCCTTTGCTTGCATGGTACACACGGCTACACATCAAGCTATACAAAACCAGTTTATCTTGGCGTCGCTTTGTATAATATTTTCGCACAAGTAACGGTCAGCTAATACTGGTTATGCATAGCTTGAAGTGTAGCCGTGTGTACGTGCTTCCTATAATTGGATTTTTTATTAAACCTTTGATATCATGGAAACCCTACTGGCCATATCATTAAACGTTGACGTTTCAACGATATGGCCAATTTTAGTTGGCCATTTCATGAAATACAACCATTTCATGAAATGGCCGGCCACATCATGAAGTGATCAATTCTACGATATGGCCACGACATATACATATAACGGGATGTCGGGAGGCCGGGCTGTTGCATCCGATTGCTGGTACGTGAACTCGTCAGTGCGGGAATCCATGGTGGGCGTTAGACTCCAGGAAACGTTAAATAAGTACACGGTGGCGTAGACTGTTCACTATTTTAATTACACAGACACTTAAATTGCGTACACGAATCAGGATTGCAATAATATGTAGCGATTTAGAGCCAATGGGTTTGCGAATCACCACCGCGTACGACAGCTGTCAATCAAGCCAAAAAAAGAAAATGAATAATCAAAAATGACATGACGTTCGCCCGCTGTGACAGACGCAACTCCATTCGGTGTTACCCGCTCTTAATTACCATTTAGTTGAACACAAAACAATTAACGTTAACAAAATAAATTATAACACTCAAATCTAACTGACTTTCATGACTTAATAATGTCACGCGCCGTCACGGCCGTCCTGCATCTTCACACGTCCTCGGGTGAATAGTTCATCTCATCATCTGTGGTCAATCATAAAAGAGCTCAAGTAAACAACTTAACGTTCGGTCATTCTGACCATTTTAAATCAAACACCACAATATCACAGAGAGCGATAACAGTTATCGGATAACACAAAACAATTATCTTATTACCACACAGGCTATTACCACACAGGATATCACCAGACAAGTTAGCGCCACACAGGCTATTACCATACAAGTTAGCGCCACACAGGCTGGAGCCACACAGGCACGTAACATACAGGTTAGTGCCACACACGCTAGTGCCACACAGGCTAGTGCCACACAGGCTAGAGCCACACAGGCTAGTGCCACACAGGCTAGTGCCACACAGGCTAGTGCCACACAGGCTAGTGTCACATAGGCTAGTGCCACACAGGCTAATGCCACACAGGCTAATGCCACACAGGCTAATGCCACACAGGCTAGTCAAGTGCCACACAGGCTAGTCAAGTGCCACACAGGCTAGTCAAATGCCACACAGGCTTGTCAGTGCCACACAGGCTTGTCAGTGCCACACAGACTTGTCAGTGCCACACAGGCCTGTCAGTGCCACACAGGCTTGTCAGTGCCACACAGGCTAGTTAATGTCACAAGTAGAAACGACCCTAAATTAAAACTGTAGAAAGAATTTGGATGTTACAATTAATGCGCGCGTTACCTATCTCCAATATTGTTACAGCATTATATTGTCGTTTTTCCGGGAAATCTATCGGACAGAACTTGTTTTATTAAAGAGCATTCGGCACCTGAGTCGAAACAAAATGAAAACTTCTCACCGGATTCAATGGCTCGGTGATCGTGGCTGGCGTCATGGTGCAGACGTTCACTCGATGCTCAACATTGCCGCTACTAATCTTGGTCTCCTTTTTTCGGGCAGCGAGTGGCGATGTGACCTGGCTCGTTGCAGTAGTAGCGCGTAGGCGACGACGTTTTGTTAAGAACTCTGCTGTCCTTGGTCTCTTGTTGTTTGTTGGTTGCTGAAAACTGTTTGCCGTTCCTGAAAAGTCTCAGGTAATCCCACTTCTGATAACGGGATGTCGGGAGGCCGGGCTGTTGCATCCGATTGCTGGTACGTGAACTCGTCAGTGCGGGAATCCATGGTGGGCGTTAGACTCCAGGAAACGTTAAATAAGTACACGGTGGCGTAGACTGTTCACTATTTTAATTACACAGACACTTAAATTGCGTACACGAATCAGGATTGCAATAATATGTAGCGATTTAGAGCCAATGGGTTTGCGAATCACCACCGCGTACGACAGCTGTCAATTAGGGCTTTCAAATACCGGACTTTTTCAATACCGGTATCAATACCGGTATTAGTGTGATCAATACCGTGATCACGTGATCACGGTATTGAACACAAGTTTATTTAGGACATTAATAAAACCGAGCACGAGCACGTGAGTAAACCGTAAATAATCATAAATATGAATGTGTCTCACGAAAGTTATAATACAAAAATTAATAATACCTTTAAAATACGTGTTTTTATTTTCAAATCAGTCTTTATTATGGTTACTTTCTGAAAATAATAATACAAAACACTCTTAGTAGTATAACAATTTGGTATTGATTGATTATAGGACTAGGAATTAAGAACGTAACGTGCGTGCAAAATGACTAGATTTATTTTAAGTTTTGAACTTAAAATAAATCTAGTCATTTTGCACGTAGGCATTTTACATAGACTTTATAACGTATATATGTATAAGTACGGCGATTTCGGGAATCAGCTTAGGCGGGGCGCGGGAGGGTGAGATAGAGATAAGAGCGGGCGCTTGCGCTGGTGAAAACATATATCCGTTTAAAGAATTTCGCTGACTCCCGTAGACTCATCCCCGAACGGTTCGGTTTTCGAAACCAAGCACTGTTGCATTCGGCAATTGCACCGCATGTTCGAACACATTAGCTCCCGCTTCATGCGCTCGTACAAAACTGGCATCATATTCTTTGATGTAGCGAAAACCTTTGACAAGGTCTGGAACAACGGTTTATTACACAAACTGTACCAATTCAACATGCCGGACCGTCTTGAGGCCATCATTCGAGACATTCTGTCGGATCGCACCTTCCGCTATCGCCTAGAAGGCACCCTCTCGTCCCCTCACCCCATCCGCGTCGGTGTTCCTCAGGGCTTCGTGCTATCGCCCCTTCTTTTCACGCCGTACACCAGCGACATTCCCAAAAGTGGCTTGGCCAAGTTGGATCTCTTCGCCGATGACACGGTCATCTACTATTCCGGTAGGAGTATCGATAGCATCACTCAAACCCTCTAAACCGCAGCCGTCACCCTCGGGGTCTGGTTCCGGTAATGGAGAATAGAGGTGAATCCCGAAAAAAGCGCAGCCATTTTTTTCGAGAGATACGGTGACTCCCACATGCATCCGTCCCGTCCTCATGATCGGCAAACAGATCCCTTGGGAGATGAAAGCTAAATACCTGGGGGTTATCCTCGACAACCGTCAGAAATTCATAGACTCGCGCCGTTTTTGCTGTCGGTCGCATCCACCCCATCCTTAGAACGCGCAGTAAGTTGTTACTTAGAAATAAGCTGAGAATCTACGTGACGTGCGTCCGCCCCATCTTGACTAACGCTAGCGTCGTGTTCGCACACGTTAAGCCTTCCCGCTTCAAATCCTTCCAAACCCTCCAGAATCAAGTGTTGCGCAGAGCTGCGGCTGCCCCGTGGTTCATGCGTAACGATCAACTCCATCTTGATCTAAAAATGCCAACCGTCAGGTAATACCTCAAACGCGTTTCCAAGCGTTACTTCGACACTGCCCCCCGTCATCCGAACCCCCTAGTCGCCGCAGTGGCCGACTAAAGTCCCTCTCTCATCAGTAAAGTACGCCGTCCCAGGCACACACTTTTAGAGCCCGATGACGAAATTACCCTCCTTTTGGAGGGAGGCGAGTAAATCGACCAGCACATTACACAACGTCCGCCACCATCCAGCTTATCGTCCTCGCAGACGATGCCCGTCGCGACGTCTCACCGCCGCCGGTCACGATCCACCGAGCTCTCCCGTCGTAGAGCCGGTTGTCTCTTCTGACTTCGCAGTCACGCTGATAATTCAGCCCTCATCAAGCTGTCTCCCCCCCCCCCCCCCTAAGCCCCCGCCAGCAACGCCCTAAGCCCCGTGCTCGTCCTACTAGGGGTCGCCCTTAGTGCTGTTGTTGCAGGTAGTCATGATGTTAGTGTAGCACAAGTTGTATAAGTAGTTAGCTTAGGTTAAGTATTTTACGTAGAAGGGGTCCGCAAAGACCACCGAGAGCACCACAAAAGAAAAAAAATGGCGAAAACAAGTGTGAGAGTAACATCACATCGTAATTGTACCACATAATACAATTTCTGACTACTTATTACAACAAACCGCAATAATATATATTAATGTTTGTAATACCGTAATCACGGTATTGGCTCGTCAATACCGTGATTAAAAAAAGACCAATATATATCCGTGATTACGGTATTACGGGATCCCGGAATACCGGTATTGAAAGCCCTACTGTCAATCAAGCCAAAAAAAGAAAATGAATAATCAAAAATGACATGACGTTCGCCCGCTGTGACAGACGCAACTCCATTCGGTGTTACCCGCTCTTAATTACCATTTAGTTGAACACAAAACAATTAACGTTAACAAAATAAATTATAACACTCAAATCTAACTGACTTTCATGACTTAATAATGTCACGCGCCGTCATATATATTTTTTTTAAATTAAATATTCATACTATGAAATCTATGGACGAGAGAGATGGTGACATTGATGTCGCTGCAAATCGAAACATTCATAACTTTTAAATTTAAAAATACTCCTTCATTGTAATGTGGTTGTCGATCCTTGTTAGCGATTATATTAATGTGGTTAGAAAGTGCTTTCCATAACCAGTCATTCGAGCTCAAACACGATGGGTCCAAAACTAGTCGTTGCGTAGGGCCAATACCACTCTGAGCCACCTTCAAAGTCTTTCTTGTCAAAATAAGTCATGAGGCAAAATCGATGGGTCTGCCTATTAGCTATTTTGACGTAAGTAGTGTAAACAACCTTCCGATTTAAACTATCGATAAGATCAGCTCAATGGTGCCCAAATATTGTATTGTCACTAACTTTGTATACATATGTATACCTATGTTAGAAATTTCAAGTCAATCGGACGAGCGGAACTGGAATAAATTGCCAAATACAGGAAGACTTTGAATTTGTTGGCAATATTTTAGTCCAAGAATCTAATTGAGGAACGAATAATAACTAAAGCTAGTAAAGTGTTCAAAAATAATAACCCAGAGTTTTCCCAAAATGAACAAAAAAGTAAAAAGGATCAAATTGTGATTGCACGCTATTTAAAATGTACGGGTGCCGTGTGTAAGTGTGTGTGACACGTACGCACACACGCGCCATCACCGTCGACGCGAGCCATTCATTTTTTGCGCGGGACGGAGCGCGTGCGGCGCGCCGGCGTCGCTTTGATTGCGGTCGCGAACTCGCGGATCGCGATGTAGCAGCTTCGATTTTCCTACGGAACTAACGTGTAACTCGTACTTAAATTAAATTATTTAGTTAGGTCCGAAAAAAAAAAAGTTAGGTCCGAAAGTAATTAAAATCATGACAGAAAGCAATTCAGAAAATAACAAAAACCATGACAGAAAATTCTGAAGCGCAATAGCGCCCGTTTGTCTAAGCCGCAAACTCATACATTCACGAGAAAGCAAATTAAAAATGGGGGCCACTTATGCGCATAAATCAATGAAATATGGCAGCTTGCACATAATGACATAATAATAAGTTATGCTACTCGTACCTACGTAATAATTGTCAGCACTGTTGGCACAGTGGCTGAGTGTTTGGCTGCTGCGTTACGTGTCGCGAATTCGATTTCCGCATAGAAAGATGTACGTGTTGAGTTTGTAAACGCACCCAGCACATTACCTACAAAAGTAATTAAGTACAAGCGCTGGGAATGTTTTAAAAAAAGACAGGAAGAATTGGAAAATTGGAAGTGATTTAAACTTTTACTTCGGTGTTCAAAGTAAAACTTATTCTTAGCAAAAGTTTCAAATTACATGTGCAATGACTGTAATATCATTAAAAATGAATTGAATGAAACAGCTGATTAGAGTTATTTAGAAAAGTACCTACTGCGTTGCAGCGCGTGAACTTTGGTGAAACAGCTGATTGGGACTACGCGGCCGGCGTGCGCGTTTGTGTTGTACCTACTGCGTTGACCGCGTGTGAACTTTGGTGAAACAGCTGATTAGGACTACGTGGCCGGCGTGCGCGTGTGTTTGTAATTATTTAGTACAGTACCTTACCTACAACGTTTTATTACTTAGGAGGTACTTACCTACGTGTACTTTAAAAGGTGCTCGAAGTGTTCACCTGTTCTTTGTACGCACAGCTCAGCATGGCGCCTATGGCTTCTTTTCACGTTTTGCAAAACAAATGTAGGCGATTTAACAATTATTATTTCGAATGCCGTAACAATCCTTTCGCTTAACTTTTCGCGACTTTCACTTTCTTGCTCGTACACTAGTCTTTTAAATTAACCCCACAAAAAAAAAACTAAGGGCGTCAGGTCAGGCGACCGCGCAGGCCAAGGTAAAGGCCCGCCGCGTCCTATCCAACGCTCGCCGAAGCTTGGGTCGAGGATAGTGTTGCCAGATGTCCCGATTTGCGCGGGACGTCCCGATTTTCAGGGGTCTGGGGACGCGTCCCGATTTGTACCTGATCGGGACGCTAAATGTCCCGATTAATCAAAAAGTGACAAAAAAAATCATAAAAAAAATGTATATTTACGCTACGTAATTTTTTTAACACGGAACGCCATCTATTGGCTTTGGAGTACGATTTTATTTTATAATTTCTACTAGTCTAGCAAGACTGATTACTTGTTATGTAAGATTAAATATACTTAAAACCCCTTGTTTTTTTTTTGTTTACTGTCCCGATCTGCAACCCTAAATCCCGATTTTTTTGACCTCATGTACCGATTTACAACAAATCGGACCTGGCAACACTAGTCGAGGAACGCGCGAACATCCCGCTGGTAGTGTCATGTTGGTAGTACAGCTCGGACTGATAGCTTTCAGGCACGTTCTGCAGCTGCTCTTCCACGGAGGTCTCTTGGCACTTGGGCATACGTTATTACGTGGAGTGATGCAAAATCCAGTAAGTTTTGAGTTGACCTCAAGATTCGGTCTCTTGATTCATCGGGATAGCGGCGGTGGAACATCAGACGGGTTCGCGGAAAACTGTGCGTTCGGTCGTAAAACAAGACCATATCCAGGTATTACTGGTTCGTGTACACTGTTCTACGTGGTCGGGGCATGTTACTAACGGTTTACGGTTCACAGAATCTTTCGCGAATTACACGTCATGCACTTGACCTATTAAACGCGTGACTGGAGCGGCGCAGCGCAGGCGACGCCGCGCATGCATTTCTTTGCTCGAGAGGGGGCGGGCGGCCGCACCCCGCGGCCCCGCAGACGAACGCGGGGATCGATCGAGAGGCCCGCTAAACTTTGTTCATGCGCCGAATACTGTTTGGCGGCATTTCTTTTGAAGGACATGCCTACCGAATGAGAGCTCGTACTCGTACCTACATTGTAGCGTAAGTAATAAGACCGCGTAGTAAACTGGTATACTAGCATTACTAGCGGACGCATCTTGATACTTTAAATTTATTAAAGTTTTAATTATCATTTTTACTATTTATTTTTTTATCGTGTTTATTAATTTCGGACTTTATGTAGGTAAATGACAAGATATATCACGTTTTTAAAATTAATAATTTGACAATTTTAATACACGATATTATGGCCTTAAATACATTAGTATCATGGGTAGAATACGGGGTTAAAATATTGCCAATGAATTAAAAGTCACGCTGTATACCTACACCAACTGTGAAAAGAGCTGATCGATTTCCTTTAGCTTATAACCATCTAGATTAAACCAGGATCCAAACAAAAACAAAACGTATTGAAATCGGGTCATCCGTTTAGGCGTTACGATGCCACAGACAGATATAGGCTGCTTTAAAACACCCCTATTTTTTAGTTAGGGGTTAAAAAAAAAGTGCTAATGCTGAAGTATTTACGCGACGATATAGTTATACAATATACATAGTTGTATGATCTATAATACTTCTTTCATAATTTATAATGCTTAGTATTTCAGATACACTTTCTCTAAATATCTAATTAGTAAAAACTTCATAGTAGGTCTCTTGCAATTTAAAACATACCTTTTGAAAACTCTTTTCATGATAATGGTTACGAAAGCAATCCTTATATTGTTTATAGCTCCGTCCGGTGCGGGGGCTCCGAGTTGTTTACCGCGCGGCGAGGTTAAGTTTTCATAACTTATATAACTTTCCTTGAGCATTTTTAGACTTCCTTTTCTCTTCAAAAATAAACATGGAAACTTGGTCTTATACAACCAAACGGTTTGAAAAAGTTCTTGCACCCATATTAAGATTGCTTTGTTAAATAAATTTCGGAAAAACCTGAACATTTTTTGTTTGTTTTCTTTGACTGGCTTCGCAATATTTTAATATTAATATTCTCTGTTTTTCGTAGTATTGTCGAAGTTTTCTGAATATTGTATTTATGTAATGATAATTTGACAGAATTCGTCAAACTAAAATTAAAGAGACCGGGGTCAATCTTACTACAGTCCGACATGGTTCTAAATGAACGTGGATGGCGCCGCTGCTTGTGAAGGAAGATGTCAAAGACCTGTCAAATCCAGGGGGCCAATTCTACTAACAGAAACTTTTATCAATTGCAACTGAATCGTTCATTCAGACAGTTTTCGTTTACGAGAACTGTCAAAATGTTTGGTTTTGTTTTTGTTGTCAAATAATTTAATAGTTTTTGTAAACGAAAATTGTCTGGATAAACGATTCAGTTGCAATTGATAAACGTTTCTGTTAGTAGAATTGGGCTCCAGTACATTTCATATTAGTTCTCTATTTCACCACGTTCATTTAGATCAATGGTTCCCAACCAGTGGTCCGTGGACCACCAGTAGTCCGCAGAACCCAAAATATGGTCCGCAAATGATTTTAAATAATTTCCTATTGAGTTTTTAATTAAAGTTTCAGTTTGATTATAACAGTTTATTTTTATTATACCTACATAGTGGTCCCTGCTAACAAGAATAATATAAAAGTGGTCCCTGACCAAGAAAAGGTTGGGAATCCCTGATTTAGATCCATGTTAGACTGTAACAATATTGCTGCGAAACTGCAAAGGAACCACACTCGTCACTCAGTTTTTGTTCATGAAAATTGTCAAAATATTTAGGTTTGTTTTTGCGTAAACAATTTGACAGATTTTGTGAACGAAAGCTGAATAAACAGTTCGGCTTCAGTTCGGTTACTCGATTCATCATCGTTTCTGTTAGTTGCATTGGCCCGAAGAACCCTTATTTCATTAGCAGATTGGATTACCCAAGGTAACGTACAATCACAACTAAGCATTTCATAGGTAAATATTTCAAACATATTTGTATGACTCTTGTGACAAATCAATCATTCAACCGTAAGAAAAAAATAGTACCTAATGCTACAATGATACAACGATTGTAAAATCAATTCAAATAAACAATTATAGAATTCTCATACAATGAAACCAATTTGAGAAAAACAAGCGCAGTAGGGACCTACCGTGTCTCGAACACCTAGGGAGACAATGCCGTGCAAGTGACAATTACGGTCGTTGGTTTTCTAGACGGATTCTAATTTGCTCTATTTATTTTATAGTATGCTAATTTTAAACAATAGAGACCTAATGCTAATATTATGCCACAGATACCTCTGTGGCATAATATTAGCATTAGGTCACATACCATCAATCTCGTGAAAAACTCAGTTGTATGTAACTAATTAACGTAAACATCATGCACTGTCTTCATAAAGATAGGCTTCGTCGTTTTAAATTGATCCTCGTTTCTATTTTGTGGCTTTCAATCTCAATAAATCAAATCGGAATAATATCGCAGTCATAGACTTCTCCCTGAGAGCCAGAGCAACGCGGTCCACGACTAGGGTTTCAGTTTTCTCGAGATTTTTTTCTCTCAAGTTTCGAGAAATCTCGTGCTTGATTTATCGAGTCATTCGAGAATAGGTATACTTATGTAAAAACCTTAAAAAAATTTCATATGAAAATGAAGCGTAAAATCAACATGTTTTATTTAGAGGTCAAAAATATTTATAACTAAATCAACCAGACTTTTAATTGCTTCTAGTAATGGATCGAATTGATAGACCACATTTTGCAGCTAAAGTCGATACAGTTTCGTTTAGTGGACTGAATTCGGCAGGCAACCTCGTGCCCAGACCAGATATTGTATGGCTTCATATGTTAAAAATATAATAAATTCATGTACACACGGCTACAGATATAGCTATACATTTCCAGTATAAGCTGATCTCGCATTGTATAGGATTTCCTTACAGTGAGAGGTCAGTGTAAATTGGAAATGTATAGCTTGATGTGTAGCCGTGTGTACAACCCCATGTTCGTTTTGCCTATTGCTATTGACTACAGGTCCTACTAGCTGATTTTATTATCTAGAAAAAACACCGGATCGCCACAAGGTCGTCAATCGATATGTACAATTTGATTACTTCTAACTGTTCTTTGTCCAGCCATCATAAATTATTTGACAGGAATATGCCGAAAGTAATTCATTCGAGCATAGTTTTGACAGACCAATCGTCATTTATTTAAGCTTAAGCTTTTATTTTGTTTTAAGTCCACGTTTACCTCATGTTTTTAATTTCAATTATGATCGAGTCGTTCCATTGGTTTCTGTAACTGATCCTGATAGGAAGAATCTACCTATATCTAGTCTAGAGGTAAAACCAATCAAGCTAGTCCGGACTCTGCGCGAGACATAAAACCGATAAACTGATTCAATCGGGGTGCAGTTCAGCGATATTCTATGTAATGACATCAGTGTTATAATATTAACTTCGTAGATACGATACTATTGCGTAAAATATAGATACTATTACAAGTTGCGTAATACATGCAAACTATAGAGTAATGAATAATTAATTTTCATCATCAAAAACATTTTTGATGCTTCAGTTTTAATCAAAAGGCAAATAAACATTTATTTTGATGTCTGATCAGCAGAACTAAAACTGAACACCTGGGGCCTAATTCTCCTAAAATAAATCTTGATAAATCACAACCGAACCAAGGCCGAACCGTTCATTCAGACAGTTCTCAATTTCAAAAGCTGTCGAATTGTTTGACACAAAAAACAAAATCAATCATTTTGAAAGTTTTTGAAAACAAAAACTGACTTTGGTTTTGGTTTGGTTGTGGTTCGATTGCGTTTGACAACAATTTATTTTAGGAGAATTGGGCCCCTGTTCTGCGACTTCGGTGGTCCCTCCCAGAGCCGTCTTAGGCAATGCAGGGGCCCTTTGGCACACAGAGTTTGGGGCCCCTTTAGAATGCCAAAAAAACGTGGGTGAAAACATCAGAATGTACTTTTTGTTTCAATGTCTTAAGTAGTTATTAGATTGGCGCCTACTTGTATTTTAAGCTGTATTCATATAAGTAGCAGTGAAAAATTAAATAGTCTGAAGTTCTCAGTTGCTCAGCAAAAGGAAACTTCTGCTGAGCAACCCTGTCTATCTGGGTGCTTTGTTAATGATGCGTTGAACTAAGATACCAATGTGTTTTTTTAAATTGATTTATTGGACGATGAAAAATACAAAGACACTGGGTTTTGGCATTTCGGGGCCCGTGCCCCCCGTGCCCTTATGGTAAAGACGGAACTGGTCCCTCCAACGGCTGATAGAGGAGAATGGAAGAGGAATACATGTTATGCCAAGTACCTGGGAAGGGCAGGTAGATGATGATAAAATTGATGTCTGATCAGCTTTTGTTGTTTGATTTTTAATGGCCCTGTAGATAATCATTAGTAGATTGTTGCACCGAGCGCAAAGTGAGTCTTTAATGCACGAGTGTTATGTTGGTGCCCGAGCGCCAGCGAGGGCACTAAATTAGCACGAGTGCATTAATCACTCACTTCAGCAAGGTGCGTAATCTACTTTTCTTTCAACTACCAATTTACCTACCGTGATAAAATATACCTACTCAAAATAAAAACTCAAGTTAATGAAAACAAGGTTATCCTGCGACTTTTGCGGCAAAAGGTTATTAACAATTTCATTTGCAGCTGTTTTTATACTTTCTGGACTTGAATTCATATCGCTATCTATTTCCATTTTTTAAAACTTTTCTTGCTAATTAGGAAGTATCAAAGTTTTTACAATGGTACAAAATGCGCGCCATTTGTTTTTTTTTTTCACCAATTCGGTTTTATTCAGCCGATTTTTATTTTCAGCCAGTATCTTTTTGATCTAATGCATAACTCTAAGATAAGAATGCATAAATTTAATATTAAACATAACGGGAGACATTAAACCTCTGTGGTAAATTTATATCTAAATAAAAAATAAAAAACTGCACTAATGAAAAACAGTGCAGTAGGTAATGAGATTTCATACAACATTTCTGCACTGTTTGCAGTGCAGTAATGAGATTTCATACAACATTTCTGCACTGTTTTGCTTCTAAGCAGATAATACGTATTTTGTGATCGGTTTTGTAGCGATTAATGATAACATTACGACGTAGTTGAAAGAAAAGTATATTTTCACTTATGTGATCATGTCTTCAAAATACGTGAATTTCTATTTTCATTTCGGGTTTCTCAACTTTTTGATACAGACAATCAAAATTAATAACCAGAGGTGCTAATAACGCTTGGTGAAACATATTTCGTTTTATATTAGTAATCTTAACTGCAAGTAGAATGCACATTGCACATCCAGTAGTCCGGTCAAAGTAGACATTTCAAAGTGAAAAAAATCGCATAGAGCTGAAAATTGGTACGAATGTTCGGAACACCATTATAAATATACATTAGCACATGCTAATGTATGTATATACTGGTACATACCAACTCTATGCGAATTTTTGTTAACCTACCCCTATTTTTTGGGCTAACTTGACCGGACTACAGTCGCAACTGTAAGGTATGCAACTGCCAAATGCAGCTTGAAGGGAATTAGGATGTAGTCAGTGCAACTGCGTGACAACTGCCGACAGAATGTGATGACTTACAGATATAATTACGAATATGAAACGAAATATGTTTCATCAAACGCGGCGTTATTAGCTTCCTTTATTTTATAACGACCACTTTTACAATCTAAATAAACACATCCATGTAATATCACTCATGTAACGAGATCAAGATCCTGTATTGAGGAAGTTTTCTAGGAATATTAAACCCATAGAAGGTTCTAGCAATGTTTAATAATGTTAATCTTTTTATGAATTCGCGAATACATGGATAAATCAGCGTAGCTTCAATTTTCTACACAGTGTTACATGAATTTGCAATAGGTATGAGCATTATTTATTAGACGTTAGATTTCACCGTTTTAGGAAAATAATTATCGGAAATCATAAAGAGGAAATAAAATCAAGGTAGACCACCAAATAGAAAATCTGCAACTTCACTGACAATAAGTTTTGTTTGGGTTTTCTTCATTATAAGAGGTTCTCGGGAGGTATGTTTTACTTAGATGATGGCGAATTCATTGTCAAGGGCACAATCATTTGCTTATCTCCAAAGGCAAGATTCAAATGGCACTTATGTTTGCATTTAAATGTTTTTTTTTCTTCTTTTTGGCAATTGTAGCCTTAGCCATTTTGCCAAACATTTAAATGTTAAAGGAAATATTATTCAAAAATCATCCCAAGCAATGTATGAACACGCTTTCACATTTTTACCCGTGGATTTATACACGTAACGTAACATCACGCATTTGATGTGAAAGGTAGGGCAGAGGTTTATAGTACCTACACCCTCATTTCGCCGTTGTGTTTAAGTGCTATGTAATAGGGGGCGAACTTATTGCCATCAACCGGCCACAAATGTAGACTCCGGGCTGCTACTGAGAAATTCCACACAGAATAACCCAGTAACACTTTGCTTGACCTGGGGATTGAATTCAGGACGTTCAGCAGTCGCGCTTGCGAGCACTATACCAACGAAGTAGTCAGTGGATTTATATCTACTAAGCGAAAAACCATCTCGAAGGTTTCCATATAGATTGAACACGTTACGATCATGAAGTGTCTGTTATTAATCATCGATTTGAGTTGATAAACGAACCGATGTATTTATACTGTTCAATTGAAAATTATTGTGACTCAGGCACAAATAGGCTTCGTACACCTATGAAAGTTACATGTAGCATCTATGCATATAACTTTCGTACGTGAACTTATGTACAGTCAGCTGCACTAATTGATTACCCCTCTGACGAGCAAGTTTGTTTTTGAGAGCTGTCTGTACCATACCAGATTACCAGGTACACACAAGCCATACATTTCCAATATAACCTGACCTCTCATTGTACGGAAACCCTATAATTGTTTAGGGTTTCCGTGAGATCAGCTTATATTGGAATCGTGCGTACATTATGTTTCATGACACAGTCGCTAAAGTTGCACAACTGCGTAACTTATCTTTGCATCCCTCCCAGTGCTTTCACGGCCTACATACAATTTATAACCATTTTTCCTTGACCCATCTAGTATTTTTCAGACCAACTTACAACGACAGTGTTAGGACTATCGGAGTTCAACTTCTGCTGGTCGATGACTTTCATAGGTTGCTTATTGTGCGATATCGGAAACGTAGAACGTTCTAGCTAGCTAAAAGGTATGATTTTATTTGCTGCTTTTGCGGAGTGTCGCCCTCAGTCTCAGTACGCGTTCGTCTCTCGGACCAGTGGCACGTGTTGCATTTTATTGGAATCCTAATTTGAAATTGAACGAGTTGATAGTGAGTATGAATGGGAATTTAATGGATAGTTTATAATGTCTTTTAGGTTTTAGTATTCATACTTTACATTGATAGGGCGTGATAAGATTGTTGCCGGTGCAACGCGTTTCGTAGAGTCGTAGTGTTGTTGTTTGCTTAGTATTCGACGATTGTAATTGTTAAAGTACGAGCATGAATTCAAGGAATTGAAGTAAACTGACAGGTGCTGATGTCAAACAACAATGCACTACTGTCAAAGTCAAAGTTTTTTATTTCAAATAGACCAGATTTCAGGCACTTTTAAAGCCTCAAAACTAGGTGCGCGGTTCCAAAAGGTAGGTCCTATGGAAAAGAGCCACTTCTGCACTTCTTCACTTCACACTGTCAATCAACAATGGTAGAACCTGTCAATTTACGCCAGTGAATAAATATTCTTACTATGTTCGCGATAGAGTCAACAATTGTGTTTGCGGATGTGACTAGGATTATTAACGTAGTAATCATCTTGCTAGGAATGAATCGTGATTTAATTAAAGGTTACTGGTGTTTTCCGTACATAGAAATGTGCATTTTATGCACATTTATTTGAAATGAGCGACGTTAATTGTTTTTTTTTTGTATTATAACTTTCATGAGACACATTCATATTTATGATTAGTTACGGTTTACTTACGTGCATTTTTCGGGATTGCCCGACTAGTTTCGCAATTTGACCACGTCGTGTCTTCAGCTCATGATTAAGGGCGGCTCCGTTTGGGTCCGAAACTAGTCGGGCAATCCCGAAAAATGCACGTGAGTAAACCGTAACTAATCTTATTCTAAGGTTAGTTGATTTGTTGTGGAAGTTTATTTATTAGCCAATTTATAAGAAATCTTATTTCTTCAATTGAGTACTTATTTTAATATAAATCTCTTTCAGATAAATTCTTTAAACGCCTGTTTCACAATCGTCGGAAAACTCTTATCTGGGAAATAAATATAGCGGGTTTACAGATTTTGTATACAGCATTACTGATTAGTCGCTTTATATCCGAAAACCATGAACTCTGCACACAATTACTTCTTGTACTATTTATTCTGTCACAATTCTGTACAGTTTTTACTATGGGACAAACTAGAAATTCGGGCAAAAAAAATCTGCTGTTCCATATTAAATAATCAATGTTGCACGCAGTTTTTTTTCACAAATTCCGATTTTGTCCCATAGAAAAAAGTTGTGCAGAATTATGAGCAGAGTTCATGGTTTTCAGATGTAAAGCGATTAAGCGGTCATGCTGTAAAGTAGAATCGAACTGTCAAACCACCGTAGTTTCGAAACAGCCTCTAAATATTTTAAAGTATGCAAATTATTTCAGACAGATTAAACATAATTGTAATAATTAACTGCTATCATAAAACTTAATCAGACGACACCATAGAGCAACGCGGCCTGATGCCTAAGAATCGTCGACCGCGTTGCTCTGGATGATACAATCAGATAGTTTATTAATTTTAACCATTAATATTTATCTCTGTAAATACAAAATAAATACAATGGGAAATTGGTTTTTGGCATCGCAGAAGTGGTTTATTCTTTCTTTTCATTTGTTTAAATAAACATTGCCCCACATTATGGTCTTTGGCTTCGCAGAAGTGGTTTAATTTTTTTTTCTTTCATTAATTTGTTTAAATAAACATTGCCCCACACTATGGTCTTTGGCGTCGCAGAAGTGGTTTAATTTTTTTTTCTTTCATTCATTTGCTTAAATAAATATTGCCCCACACTATGGTCTTTGGCGTCGCAGAAGTGGTTTAATTATTTTTTCTTTCATTAATTTGTTTAAATAAGTAAATATTGCCCCACACTATGGTCTTTGGCGTCGCAGAAGTGGTTAATTTTTTTTTTCTTTCATTAATTTGTTTAAATAAACATTGCCCCACATTATGGTATTTGGCGTCGCAGAAGTGGTTTAATTATTTTTTCTTTCTTTTCTTTTCTTTAAAAAACGTTGCCTTACACTTGGATTTCTCCAGTATCGTGGGTGCGTTTACCGACACAAATCCAACATGCAAGAACGCCCAGACCCGAAACAACTATCTGTAGGACATACAAATATTTGTTTCGTGCGGGAATCGGCCCGCAGAGCAGAAAGAAGCCAATCGCTCAGTCACTGCGCCAAGTCTGCACGTTCCGTTAGAATTGAATCTTTTAATTAAACTTGAATACAGTCTGCACTCGGTTAGGTTTCAATCTTTTATATTTCTGTGATAACTTATGAAGCCGCTTTATTTATCTAAAGGTCACCTGTTGCTTGTGTACTCTTGAATGTCGAGCTAAGTCGACTTTCTCTTTACAATTATTTTCAGCGCATATCTTTCCTCAATTTTACAGAATTGTAATTTGTATACAAATGTCTTTAAAAACAAGTTCAAGGTTATATTAGCTCATTAAAGGTGTGAGGAAACACAGTCCTTTAACTCTAAACACATAACGTTACTCATATCAAGTTTCCTCGTTTTCCACTGCTTATATAATTATGTTTATGCATAACACCGGTTAATAGTAGTTGTATAACGTTATCAGTATTATATCATGCAAGTTCGCTGCAGTTCTCAGGGTCATTCCATTGCTAATGATTGCTCGTAATAAACCTTTCTGTACGGTGTGTTATTTCTTGAAAGAATTCATTTTCCGTCCTACAAATTCTGTTTGTTGGCTTTGACATGTAACAGGGTGAATATTCGAAAAACCTTTAACAAACATTAAGAACGTTATTAAATTATGATGAACTATATAGCGACCCGCCCCGGCTTCGCACGTGTACGTTTTATAGCTTAAAACCTTCCTCTTGAATCACTCTATCTATTAAAAACAAACCACATCAAAATCTGTTGCGTAGTTTTAAACATATAAGCATACATAGGGACAGACAGACAGCGGGAAGCGACTTTGTTTTATACTATGTAGTGATAATGACAGCCTCGTTGGTCTAGCGGTCGCAAGCGCGACTGCTGAGTGTGAGGTCTTGGGTTCGATCCCCAGGTCGGGTAGCAGTGGCGTAGGGTGAATTTTCTTAAAAGGGAACCCGGACCAAAAAATGCTTACCTTGCTCAAGTGTGATGCGTGAATTCCAGTAACTACTCGTTTCAAAAAGGAAGCCGATAGGAATCGAGTTGTATGGAGCCTTCGCCACTGTCGGGTAGTGTTATTGGGTTTTTCCGTGTGGAATTTGTCAGTAGCAGCCCAGAGTCTGGATTTGTGCCCGGTTGATGGCAATAGGCTCGCCCCCTATTACATGGGACTTAAAACATAACAGCGAAATGTGGGTGTACTTTACACCTCTGCTAATCCTTCCGGGAATACAGTCGTGAGTTTATTATTATGTTATTAAATTATCATCATAACAAAATCACAGTGTACCTACTTACTACATACAGTGGGTCAACGCCCATACATTTGACAGGTCCTATGAAATGTCAAAATTATGTAGGGGCGGAGGTTATGTCCCAAGTATGCAGTATGGCTACTCGGGACATAACCTCCGCTCCTTCACCCCGCAACCCCCCGCACGATTGCTCTGCGACAATGTTCTACGTTGACCGACTGTAAGGAGTAAGATATAGGTAGACTGTGCCAAAATTATGTTTTAAGAGTAGTAGAGCTCCTCGTGAAAGAGTTCGTCTGGGGTATAGAGTATTACCTATTTCTGCCGGTAAGCAGCATTGCTGTGTTTCGTTTTGAAGGGAAGAGGTGCCGGTGAAATTACAGCCACATGAGACTTTCCAACTTTGTCTCTGAGGTTGGTCCTCTTGGTGTTATAGGTGTATACAATGTGTAACATAAAAAACGCACAACCTTCACTGTACTCATCATTATGAACAACTTTTACTATAGGACCAAACCAATAATCGCCAAAAAAAAAAACAGCTGTTCCCTACATTTTGACGAGTTATGCGAACATAAATGTAGAGAACATCTGTTTTTTTTCTCGATTTCAGGTTTGTTCCCATAGTAAAAGTTGTTTATAATGATGAGTACAGAGACCTCTTAAGAGGTTGTTAGTGTTTTTCCAATAACCCTGTATGTGAGAGCCAGAGGGGTATAGGAGAATCCCTCTTTATCTCTGCCACTTGGATTCGTGTGCTCCATTTAAGACCCTGCCGCGCTTACCATCAGGTGTAACTAGGGTTAAACGCGACCAAGTTAAAGTCTCAAGTACTGTAATTATAGACACAACAGATAAACAATGGCACTGACGAACCGGTTCGTCGGTCGGGCCGCTAGCGGTTAGATAATAAAAAACCGCCCAAGTGCGAGTCGGACTCGCGCACGAGGGGTTCCGTACCATTATCTAAAAAAAACGGCAAAAAAATGACGTTTGTTGTATGGGAGCCCCCTTAAATATTTATTTTATTCTGTTTTTTAGTATTTGTTGCTACAGCGGCTACAGAAAAACATCATCTGTGACAACTGTCTAACTATCACGGTTCATGAGATACAGCCTGGTGACAGACGGACAGACGGACAGCGGAGTCTAGGTCCTTTGTGTACGGAACCCTAGAAACCAAAATACATATTTCACCCAAAAGTTTTAAATTCAAGCATTAATGAGGATAAATTATAAATGTTTTGATTGCGCAAATGCCCCTCCAATGAGTCCAATGGAGTCCTTCAAGTTGTTAAGGACACAAGGGTTCCAAGGGTTTCTTTCACAAGGGGTAGGTAACGGAAGGACCTTGTCATGGAAAACGTTGTTTGTGCCGTTGGGTAATATCTTTTAAGGCTCGGGTTGGGTTGTAAGAGAGCATTGTTTGGCAATATTTGGGGACTTTATCTTCAGTTAAACTTGATTGTATTTGGGGCTTTAAATCATATTGATAAAAGACTTGACTTAGAAGTAAAGATCGATGGTATGTAATAGATTTTATTGATTTTATTTTTTTAGTTAATTTATGTTGTTAAACTACAGTAGGTACGTGTAAAATATCATTGCCGCTCTGAAACCAGGCTTTCAGTGTTGTGTTCCTCACTTCAGAGGGGCGAAGTTATTTGGTACGAGTAAAATAATTTTTCGGCTCTGAAACCAAGCTTTCAGTGTTCTGTTCCTCACTTCAGAGGAGCAATGTTATTTGGCACGAGTAAAATAACATTCCCGCTCTGAAACCAAGCTTTCAGCGTTTTGTTTCTCACTTCAGAGGAGCAAACTTATTTTACGCGTAATGTGCATAAGATTCTCTCTCTACTTTATCACTTAAAAAGATGCAAGTAAAGTTCTCTCAATAACACTATCTTACGTCTTTTTTTTTGTTCACAGTTATACCCAAACGGCCACAATGCTTGGTGGAAGCGTGCTATGGTTTCGGCACGGGTTGCGCCTGCATGATAACCCCTCTCTACAAGCTGCGTTAGAAGATAAGGGATTCCCCTTCTTCCCTATATTCATCTTTGATGGAGAGACAGCGGGTAAGTTGAACTAAATACGTACAAAGTCACTCCATTTGCCTATGGGGGTAGGCAGAAACTGTAGAACGCTACATACTACGATCCTTACATACTCCTTTCGCTTCATCTACGTTGAGCTAGATTTAGATTATATTCGGGTCGAGAGCTGAGGATAGGTTTGGTTGAACAGTCAAAGAGTGAGTTTAAGAGGACTTTGCCAACAATACAGAACTAGGTTAGGGCGTGACGATAAAGAAGTAGGTAGATGTGTGCCTACTATTATTACTATCCGTCAATAAATATCTATACAATGGGAATGTTGCAGTTTGTAATTTTAGTCATAATTTTAATCTGGCTTCCTGAAATCGATTTCTGCTCAATGTCGCTTTTCTAGATTAGAAAAACCCGAATATTATAAATCTGTAGAGTTGGCGTATCTATGTATAAAACAGAAATACAAAATACGGGCGGGCTTAAACGTTAATCAATAGAATCCATTTCGATCATTATTGGAATATTTGTCCGTTTATCTGTTTGTCGGTTTGTTTGTGTACGCATCACGTAAAAAGTACTGACTCAATGTGGTTGACTTTTATGGACAAATATTGGGCGTACTTCGGAGTAACATTTAGTTTTCGTTTCATCGTAATCGGTTGGTTCAAGCAATAGATTTTAGAATGTAAAGTTATCAAGAAAAAAGTTTAGTTATTGCGACACAATATTGCTTTTCGACTTCCACACGGACGGAGTCGCGGGCACAGCTAGTTAAGAATAAATCAGTCTTGAAATGCGAGACACAGGGTTTTAGAACCGTTACCGGATTGTTTTGCTAACAAACAAGCAGCGTATTGTCACTTAGGGCACATAAATAATAACGGGGCAGTAACTAGGTCAGTGAATCAATTTCATATATGTTTCTAGATTTATAGGTACCTATACGCTTTTGCTAAACGTGTTATCGTAAACACCATCGATATTTCACATTTACCGTTAATGTAATGTAAATTAACGATGTTGTATTCGGAAAAGGTTTCAAAATAGTAGGTACATATTTGATTTCAGGGGTGTGTAAGTTACCAAATTCGGCATTTTCATAGAAAATACGTTCGACCTGAAAACCCACTGATGGTAAAAAAGTCTTTCATATACTCATATTCAAATGGTATCCAAGCGGTTTGCCAACGCCAACATTTTAAATTATGGCCTTCAGATAAAACATAATTATATTTATTATATAATTAAAAAAATAAGGTGCCACATCTCATAAAATATTCGGATTTCAACCCCTCCAAATCTGAATATATCATTTCTCTGTCCTCATATAGCGTAACATAGTTTTCTACCTAATCCCCCCCCCCCCCCCCCTTTACATATCCACGTGGCTTATGGACGCTCTCATGTGACGTAATTTTTATTGTTGTTACAGGTACAAAAGTGGTTGGCTATAACCGAATGCGGTATCTCCTGGAAGCTCTGGATGATCTTGACAACCAGTTCAAGAAGTTTGGCGGCAGGCTTATTATGTTGAAGGGCAAGCCCAACGTCGTGTTCCGAAGACTTTGGGAGGAGTTCGGTATGTTTATCATCCTTTGCCGTTATAGTGACGTTGAGGTTACGGCGTCGCTCCTTGAACAACAGATTGCGGGTTCAAAACCTGGCGTGACTTTGTCAGTCATTTATACTTTCTATTACACACTACTGAGTACTGACGTGAGTGAAAAAAAACATCGTGAGGAAACATGGACATAATGGTCTGAAATCGCCAAAGCGCTGTGAGTAGGTTAGTAGGTAGGTAGTTGAGATTGATGCTCGTTCCTACTTTGTGTGAGTATAGGCTTTTGCAGTGATGATGAAGTACATGATCCTGTTTAATTATACATATACAATTACGTTCTTTTAATATTAAGATAGAGAGAGTTTGGCGCCACCGTCGATTAATGACGCGCTTTTAGCTTTGTTCCAAAAGGTTCAATCCTATTATCAATGGATCCGAAAACTTAATTAACATGACCTTTATATATTCAGCCAATCACACAGTGTACAAAGTTTATACTGAAACTCATACAAGTTTTAATAGGGTGATTTCTGTCTGTTTTTGAACTTTACTTAAATGGATCGATAAATTGTATGAACGAGTCTGACATTGCCAAAGTTAACAGACATTTAGAATATCAAAACAACTTTTGAATACCATAACTGAAGATATTCAAGAGTTGAACTAGTTTTACGCAAGGCCGAGCACTTTGTCAAATCGAATCATCAAATTGTATCAATTCTCAGGTATTCGAAAGCTATGCTTCGAACAAGACTGCGAGCCAGTATGGAAAGCTCGTGACAACAGTGTCAAGAGCGCCTGCAAGGAGATAGGCGTGGTGTGCAAGGAGTTCGTGTCGCATACTCTGTGGGAGCCAGACACCGTGATCAAAGCCAACGGGGGTATACCTCCGCTTACTTACCAGATGTTCTTGGTAAGTGTGATAGAGCGACGTCACTATAGATGTTTGTAGGTCGCAGTTACCATGGAGCTCCTAAGGACCCTTATTTTTTTTTTTTTTTTTTTTCGTGGTAAAATCCTCATGGATACCCTTCGCCCGGGGAAGGCGAAGGGGTATGCCGGACTCTTACCGGCTAAAAACCCACGGTGTTCCTTCTTCTGACGCTTGGCTGGGGTCGCGGGATTCGCAACTGCATGCACCGCGACCCCGGCAGGCCTCGGTCCGCCAACCACTGGCGGACCTCTGCTTCTGTGGGGCCTTGCCCCACGTCCTCCTGAGAAGCGCGCACGGAACACTGCGCGCCGCCTTCTCGGGCCTGTTACTGGTCGGGCGGCAGGTCCCCCAACCCGCCGCCCGCAGGCCACAGCTCCTAAGGACCCTACCACTGCATCCACTGTGCTCAAATACGATACAGTGATTTACAATATATGCAAAAAGGTAAATGTTCACACCACTTCGCTCAGGAAACCTTCGCTCAGGTTCCAATAACTGTACAAAGTTTCAACTCAATCGATGCGCGAATGCATAGAAGACGAACAGAGGTACAAACATTATTTTTTATATAATAAATTAGGCTGATCGGATTTCAGAAAGCATCGTACTTCTTGATGATTGGCATTTAGCAAAGTAACGGAAACTAGCACTAAACCCGTCATAGAATTTTAATCTTAAAAGCAACAAAAACGTTATTATATTTTCTTTTTTGAAGAAGGTCGTCAATTTAGACTTGAATTAAATAATACATACTCGTAATATTATTTTGTTAACGCCGAACCCAAACTACAACAAGATATTCTCAGCTCTTTGACGAGTTCTCTGTATTTGTTTTAGCACACAGTAACGACCATCGGCGACCCTCCGCGACCGGTCAGTGACATCGACCTCACTGGTGTCAAGTTCGGAACCCTGCCGGAGTGCTTCTACCAAGAGTTTACGGTCTTCGATAAAGTAAGAACTAGACCATACAATATATTCTTGGCATTCGGGATTGAGAAAGAAAGCATTTGAATGGGCACTCGCCTTGGAAAGGTTGGATTGGTTAAAATGTGTTAAATTTAACAAGTTCTGATTGGTTGTGATGAGTACTTTAGGTGGTGCTGCCATCTGCTTTTGATTTGCGTAGGACCTGAACCTCCCATTGTAAAAATATTGGTATTTTATTATGAAAAGGTTGTGGGATTATGGGAATGCAAAAAGCTGCGTGTGTTACGGTTATTTGATCCAAATATTCATGTCTAAACCCTGCAGGTCAATAAATGAATTCGTAAAGACGCATTAAGACTTTGTATAATTGAAAAACGTGTAAGATTTAGTTATAACAACTCATTATCGTCCTCCAGACTCCTAAGCCGGAGGATCTGGGCGTATTTCTAGAGAACGAAGACATCCGGATGATCCGCTGGGTGGGCGGCGAGACAACCGCGCTCAAACAGATGCAGCAACGTCTGGCTGTTGAGTACGAAACCTTCTGCAGGTACGAATATAACTCCAGGTGTTAATTTGTACGACTATCTGACTATGAACTACTGTAGGCAGTTGTCGGGCGGTAAATCTTCTGTCTATCACTGCCTGGGCACCAACAAATGTTATTAAATGTAATTAACGACACAAGGGATAGTGTAGGACACAGGATAGAAAAACAACTGGAAGTGCCACGCAGCTATTGCGCGTGTGTCACAATTATGCGGAGATCCGCAATTGTGACACACCCGCGAACACTGGCTCACGTGATTAGCTACTTTCTGTGGCACGACGCGGCGACGTCTCGAACTCATACGAAAAATATTAGAATCATGCCTTATTGAGCAATTTTAATGTGTAAAAAGGATAGCAGAACGAAAAATGTATCTCACAAAGGTGTATAAAGTATAAAACTCTTTTAAAATCTTTCAATATAATTGTTATGTCAGTTTGGCAACACTGGTTTCCGTACTAAGGAAGCGCAGTACGAGGGCTAGACGTGTGAATAGATTTTTTTATTACTCTTTAGCTGTCTTGCTGGTTGGTCTTCCCGTAAGACTAACCCGCTAAGGCTGTCTTTTATTTATTTTTCTATGTGTATGTTCTCAGGGGTTCATATTTGCCAACGCACGGCAACCCGGACTTATTAGGACCACCCATTTCACTGAGTCCCGCGCTGCGTTTTGGATGCCTTTCCGTCAGGAGGTAAGGATTTATCCATTAGCACAATCAGCCCATTACGGTCCTACTGCTAGACATGGGCCTCATCTGAAGCATTTAGGCCTTAGTCCATCACGTTGGCACGAATACACACCAACGAGGAGTTTCTGCAGCTCTCTCACGTGTGAATTTTTTTCGCAATGTTTTTCCTTCACCGTTAATGCAAGTGATAATCAAAATTTGGAGACTTTATTCATTGACAGGGAGAGTTTTCACGTAGAATTGTCACTTGTCATGTCAAATGTCAGCTCTTGATGTTATCGGCTTTATTTCTATAATGCTCTACAATACCTACAGTATCTACTAGTACGTCTGTGAATACCTATGTTGATTTCAGTTTCTACTGGGCTTTACAAGATCTCTTCCGTCAAGTTCATCAGGGGCGTCTTGCTTCCGATTCTGCTTCTCATGTCATAACAGGTAAGATAGGTTTTTAAAAATTGTTAGCTAACTTAACAGTTAAAAATGTGTAATTATTATTTCCTTCGATTATTTAATATGCCTCTATTTATTTATTTGCGTCGTAACTGCCCGTGGCATTACAACGGTCCTGCGTTAATTTACAAGCTTTTATTTAACTTGCTTTGTTCGTATGATTGTGTTTCCGGTTAAACATTTTTGATCTATTTTTCAAGCATTACGTGCATTCGATTGAGCTGTTGGTATACCTATGTGACTTCGGTGATAATGCAATAATAAGGTACCATGGAGCTTGTCTCATCATGGTGTTGGAAGATAAAACCTTGTTTTTATTTAATTTAATAGTATTTTTTATAATTTATTTAGTTTATTAGTGAATGTTGCAGTATGCTGAGTATTGGGCCTGTTTTGACCTCAAGCAGGTTATTTTGGTTTTTGTTATATTTTTTGTAAATTGCCAACCTCCGTAAATCCTTGTGCTAGTCCAGATAACATATATTTCCAAAAATATCATGATTAACACCTTATTCCAATTGTATATCAACAGGTCAGCTAATATGGCGTGAATATTTCTACACGATGAGCGTCAACAACCCTAACTACGGGCAAATGGCTGGCAACCCTATCTGCCTAGACATTCCTTGGAAAAATCCGGAAGGAGATGAATTGCAGAGGTATGTGTTTCATACGGAGAATTCTGAAGTCTATTCGATTTATAAATACCTAGGATCTAAAAATACTTTTCAGGTATTTAATTTTATTGATTGTCATCATCTGCCTAGCCTTTTCCCAACTATGTTGGGTTGGGGTCGGCTTCCAGTCGAACCGGATGCAGCTGAATATCAGTATTTTACATGGAGCGACTGCCTATCAGACCTCCACAACCCAGTAACTGGGTAATACGATACTCTTGGTAAGACTGGTTGTCAGACTTTCTGGCTTCTGACCAACAGTAACGACTGTCAAAGATCTACAAATGACAGCCGGGACCAACGGCTTTACGTGCTTTCCGAGGCACGGAGGAAACTCGCTATGGTAAATGGTCACCCATCCACAAACCAACCTCGGCAAGCGTGGCTTAACCCGGAAGATCGGTTTATGCGGCTGTAATTATTTAGCCACGAGCTCCACTATTGATTGTATTGTATATTAAATATTTACGGAAACTGCATTGCTAAATCGGCAGAGATCGGAATAGCATAATCAGCCCATTATTCCCGTGTGGTGTGGGGCTAGAACATAAAACTTCCTCACCGCACGCTGTGAATAGACGCGTGTTGTAAGATTCAACAAAACCCAGCACGCTTGGTGGTAGGATCTATACGGTCCGCCTGGCTAGCTACCACCTGAACATTAAAGTAAGCCAAGCAGTTTCCTGTGTTCCGTCGTGTGTATGTGTGAGCCAGAGGGGTATGGGGGAACCTCTCTATATCTCTGTTACTTAGATTCGTGTGCTTCATCTTAGACCTTGTCTGCGGTTACCATCAGGTGCGACTAGGGTCAAACGCGGCCAAGTAAAATAATTAAAATAAAAAACTGTCCCACTGCTAGGCACAGGCATCTTCTCAGAATGAGAATGGTTTAGGCCAAGAGGACTAAGGACGTGCGGAGTACAATTTGAGGTCAATGAATTGAAATGTTATGTTATAAGGACATCCATCGCGATTTTGAAATTATAAAGCACTTCACCAAACTTTATCATAAAAGTATGTAATTGTAAGAGCGCTTACACACGAGCGGCATGTTCCCAACGGCAGAGGTAACTGCAGCCGTCGACGCACGTCGGCGGCAACCGTCGACGCGTCGACGGCTTCCGTTGACGCGTCGACGGCAGCCGTCGACATTTCAACTTCGAAGATCAGCGGCAGCGGCAACAACTGCAAGTGTCGCTATAGGTCGACTGCTGCCGTCGACGCCTCGACGGTTGCCGCCGACGCGCGTCCACGGCTGCAATTACCTCTGCCGTTGGGAACATACCGCTCGTGTGTAAGAGCTCTAACTTATGTAATCTGTTTGCTATATTTAAAATTAGCTTTAAAATAGCTAAGTAAAAGTAAAAAAAAACGGCATCGTCTTTTATTCCATTCGAACCTGTTTTATCGATTTTTTGTAACAACTGTATTCTTGGCATTAAATAAATTATTGTATTACAAAGAATCATAGAATCGTTTGATAGATAACAGGGGAATGTCTTTACTAACTTTTTTCATAACTATTTCTTGTAATATTACCATCCTTTCTGACGACTGTTGATCGGGGCATCTGAATCCCGAGACGTGGCTGATCGGTTCGTTTGTTGCCCGTGGTACTACCAGTTACCAGTATTACCTACTACTCGTTTTCGACTTCCAATGTCTTTAAAGCTTGTTTGAACATTACAGGAGATCCATCCTTTCAAAGCATTTATTTTGTAGTCTAGTACACGGCTTAAGTTTACTCTAACAAAATATTTCCAGATGGTGTGAAGGCCGCACCGGGTTCCCGTTCGTAGACGCAGCGATGCGTCAACTGCGCACAGAAGGATGGCTACACCACGCCGCCCGTAACACTGTGGCATCCTTCCTCACTCGTGGAACCCTCTGGCTATCATGGGAACATGGCCTGAACCACTTCCTGAAGTATTTACTGGATGCCGACTGGTTAGTATTCTATGTTGTTACGGAAGATTGACCCTCGTTTACTATCGGTGGAGATCTCCATGACTGCGCGAAATCAGAAACCCCCTTCTTCTCTCGTGTCAGCACGAGCTATACGAAAATAGCTCATGCTGTGGTGAAACACCCCTTATTACAAAAGATGGTCTAAGAAAAACCTAGATTTTAAAATAGCCCCATCTTTTTTGTTATATGACATAAGAAAGTGTTGGGTATATTTTAAACTTGGGTTATAGGGATATAAGGGGGAAAGGGTTTATTTTTACTTTGATCGTTGCATGAACCGTTTATTATTTCAAAGAAGGTACCTACAGAAAAGACACGCATGATTGATGAAAAAAAAAGTCGATTAAAAAGTAAAGTAGATGCTCAGAATACAGAAAGAAACAGAATCCGCGTTCAAAAGTAATTGCAAGCCGTACGCTGTGTCCAAAATCAAAGCATGCGTCCCGCGCCCGTCTCACTTCCCACCCGCGTAATGTTGCTAGCTCAGACATTGTTTACCCGTTTTTGGGGAAAACGTTGAGTATTGGAGGTAAGATAATAATAAAATCAAAATTGTGCTTTTCTATAAAGGCAATATTTTATATCTGAGTAGGTACAGTCAGCGTCCAATATATAGGGACGAACAGACTGTTCAAAATGAACCGAACAAAACTACAGGGTGTTAACGAATTCATGTATTTCCTTCAAACCGCGTGATCTGACACTGATTGACCCTGCATGGGATATTTTCAGAAAAAAAGTTTTCAAAAAATGAACCGTGGTATTCTGTATCTCAGTAATTTTAGCGTTCCAAGTTAACTGACTGCGTGGAGCGATATCAGGCTAGTCGTGCCCGTCAGCTATGTTGCCGTGCCTTCATTAATTTATGCATGGCATCGAAATTTTCAATGAAATAAAAAAAGGTTTTTTTTTTAACATTTTTATTCAATCTAAAGGTTACAGCTCATTAGACCCACCCGGCACCCGACCCGCACTGCCTCGCCTCGTGCGGTTCGTATTCTTTATATGAATTTGTATGGATGTGCGCTCACTACATCAACTCCGTAACGTGGCGGCTGTGAAATTCTACAAAATATGCGTCATGGGTGTTGGTCAGAAGCCAGAAAGTCTGACAACCAGTCTTACCAAGAGTATCGTATTACCCAGTTACTGGGTTGTGGAGGTCTGATAGGCAGTCGCTCCATGTAAAATACTGATATTCAGCTGCATCCGGTTCGACTGGAAGCCGACCCCAACATAGTTGGGAAAAGGCTAGGCAGATGATGATGCGTCATGGGTGTCGTTTCCGTGGTTTTCAGGGGCGCTGGTGACGAAAATGAGGTCTAAGTCAATATCCAAGATGACGGCTGTAAGATTTTGCCCATGACGCATAGGTACTTATTTTGTAAAATTTCGCAGCCGCCATCTCGGATTTTGAGCTCATTTTCGTCATCAGCACCCCCGGAAACTACGGAAACGACACCCATGACGCTTATTTTGTGAAATTTCACAGCCGCCATCTTGGATTTTGACTTCGACCTCATTTTCGTCATCAGCGCCCCCGAAAACCACGGACTCGAAACTCATGACGCATATTTTGTAAAATTTCGCAACAGCCATCTTGGATTTTTACTTCGACCTCATTTTCGTCATCAGCGCCCCCGAAAACCACGGACTCGAAACCCATGACGCATATTTTGTAAAATTTCGCAACCACCATCTTGGATTTTTACTTCAACCTCATTTTCGTCATCAGCGCCCCCGAAAACCACGGACACGACATACATGGCGCATATTTTGTAAAATTTTACAACCGCCATCTTTGATTTTGACGTTGACCTCATTTTCATCATCAGCACCCCCGAAAACCACGGACACGACACCCATGACGCATATTTTGAAAAATTTTGCAGCCGCCATCTTGGATTTCTACTTTGACCTGATTTTCATCTTCAGCGCTCCCGAAAACCGCGGAAACGACACCCATAACGCATATTTTGTAACATTTCACAGTCGCCATCTTGGATTTTGATTTTGACGCTGACTGTACCTGATAATCTCAAGAAATAGAGAAGGTCTAATAGGAATAAAACACGTTTTAGATAAAAGACGTTTAATTTAAGCCCTCAGTAGGTAATAAAAAGAAGGGAAAATCAAAACTCTTAAACTGACAACACTAACAATATGGACGCATCATTCCCTATGACAATTTCAAACTGAACAATTTATTGATTAATTAAATAAGACGATATCTGAATGTGCTACTTAAACGTGAAATGTGATCCCATCCTGTTTTGTTTTTAGCCCCGCTGCATTTTTATAGGTTCGAACGACACAAAACTGCATAATTTAATTTAATTTGACACCGGTAAATACATGTAGTCGTTATGACGTCCCCATAGTAACTGATCGACTGCGCGTCAAACTACTCCGTTTAAGAGTAGTTTTTGATGCTTCAGTATTAGGCGCTATCACAGCTTCTGGTACTTTCTGTATTCTGAGAGTAGATGCATGCTTTTTAAGTTTCCGGAAGTGGCATTTACTGTCTTCGTCGCGCGATACGGGCAGTTTACGGAGTGTTACTAAGAAGTTCATGAGGCTTGACGTCATCGTTCTATAGTGCTGTCTCTGTCTATTGAACAACTTTAAATTGCTTATAACTTGGACTTTCATTAAATATTTCGTTGGTGTTTTCACTGTTACCTATGTTTTTTTTATAAACGGTTCGATATATCTAATTAATCAAAGAACTCACTTACCTGATTCACCAATCACAGTCATTTTTAACAAATCAACACTCCACCACGTTTCAAAACATCTTCCTTAAGCAAAAGCATGACTTAAAACACAGTTCTTTTGAAATAATCCTTAATAAAATGTGTCGTATTGGCCCGGAGGTTACAGACCCGCTTGTTAAGCACCGGGTTGCGGGTTCAAACCCAGGCATGTACCAATGTGACTTTTTCAATGTTATATGTACTTTCTTAGTTAGTCTAAGATGCCACTGACATACGGTGAAGGAAAAACATCATGAGGAAACCTGGACTGATCTCAAATTGCCATCCCGCAGTGAGCAAGCGTGGTGATCAATGCTCGTTCCTTCTCTGTATGAGAAGAGGCGTTTGCTCTGCAGTGGGACAGTTACAGGATTTATTTATTTATAATGTGTTTCGTTTCTCAGGTCTGTATGCGCCGGCAACTGGATGTGGGTATCGTCGTCAGCGTTCGAAGCGTTGTTGGACTCGGGCGAGTGTGCGTGTCCCGTGCGGCTGGGACAGCGGCTCGACCCCAGCGGGGAGTACGTAAGGCGATACGTGCCGGAACTGTCGCGTATGCCTGTTGAGTACATGTGAGTACCTATTACGGCTATGCCCGGGTGGGGCAAAGCAGCTCAGTCAAACAGTATTAATATTTAACTTCACTTTTCAGATTTAGGAAGTGCAGAGTGGGGTTATAGGCTAATTTAGCCAATGCCCCCGTTTTTGAGACCCAAATAAGTATAGCCAGGTATTGGTCTGCCTATTTTAGTCGACATGGGTGTCGAGTTGATTGAATCTATACTATTTACCTACTCTTCCCTGTACCAGAGCGGGGCAAGCGTCCCATCCTGACTAAACCCATTAGTAAACTGTTAGACATAAGTTTCTCCTGAATTACCAATTTGGAGTCTCCACTGCTCCACTCAAACACTCGTCTTCTTCAAAGGCCGTTGGTCAGTCCAAATGGTCAGCCCACTGAGGGGATTGAGACTTTAGGTTACTGATCCTGCAAGCCATGTTGGTGAATCCACTTTTTTTTTTCGATATGCTAGCTAAAAGCAGGTTGTTGTATTTAGGCTAGCAAATGAAATGGTTGACCCTAAATCTTCGGTACCAGAGTTCTGCCAGAACGCAACAAGCGCGTAAGGCCGTTATTCCATGGCTCTCGACACGACAAGACAAAAATGTGGTGTCGAAACGACGCAACACTATTATGTCGTCGTTAACGCTTCATAGAAATTTGCCACTCAGAATCGTCACTACATTTTGCGGTGTCCTGACTCGTGAAAAACGCCCTAAAGTTCACGTTTGGGGAAGCCTGACGTTATTCGTCAACCTTCAATCCTTCCCTACACCCATGTGCTAAACACAAGGTATTTTTTTCTATTGCACAAAACACATAACTTTCTGTTACAGCTATGAACCCTGGAAGGCCCCGATTGACGTCCAAGAGCGCGCCAACTGCATCATAGGCAAGGATTACCCAGCCCCAGTGGTCAACCATCTCGTTGCTGCTCAGAGGAATAAGAATGCCATGAAGGTATGTGTGTTGTGTGGCCTTTGTACGATGAACCAACAAATCTTTGTGAGCGGTGGGGAGATACAAAAATATTTTTTATTAAGGTTTGAGATGAAAGTTTTTAATGTGGCAGGACTGATAGCCGAACGGTAGAACGCTTGACTTCTATGGAAGAGTCTGAGTACGGACCAGGCTCTAACCTCGAATTCATGTGCGAAACAAAATTTTTATATCGCTTGCGTTAACGGCGAAGGAAACCATTGTAGGGAAACCTCCTTAAGAGAGCTCACAAAAGAAAAATCTAGATGTTGTGTGTAGGCTGCCAACCCGCCGATAGGTGATCGACTAATTCGGTTTGTTATCTCTTTTCCTCTACGAGTTTCGTAACGAGAAAAAAAAAACATAACAAATAGAATTGTTCTGCAACTGATTTATCGAATCATTCTGAATCAGAGGACTGGCCAGCGTGTTGGGCCTAGATCCTCCTCATTCCGAGGAGAGGCCCGTGCCCGGCAGTGGGACGGGCTGATTATGCTATGCCTATGATGCTTAGGCATATTATACCACATTATAAAAACCGAAGTTCCCACAATCAAAGTAGGGCTTCAAAAACGTCTATAATTCCTCGAAATGTTGTACACGGCTAGATATCAAGCTGTACATTTCCAGTATAAGCTGACCTCTTATTGTACGGAAAGCAATGCGAGGCATACTAGAAATGTATAGCTTCTTCTTCTATCGTGTCGGCACAAATATACAAGAATAGCTCATGCCGTGGTGAAAAGATTAGCCAGTCAGCAAGGATGGTAGCGGGGCTGACTGCCCAGAGTGCGCCAGACGTACTGAAGTATCGCCACTCGTGGAGGCTCTTTTCATGCACCCCATATATAACTTGATAAGTAGCCGCGTGTATTAATCACAACGCACAGATTTGTTGTTTGTTATATTCTTGAGTATTGTGCCTAAACATCTGATTTAAAACCACGACATCATCAGTCATCTTATACTTTACATCATACATATATGTGCTATTTGTTTATTATATAGATCACTATGCTTTGTTCAACCAAATAGTAGATAAGTAAATTGTTTAAGGACGTATTTACAAATCTGTTATAAATAACCTGTTTTTACCCGACTGCGCGACAGCAAAGACAGGGTTATGTTTTTGGGTAGTTTCCGATGAATCCGTGAAACATAGTCAAATGATATGGTAAACTACGGAATGGGGTACTCCTTTGTCTGTAAAAGGGAAGGATAACTTTTTATATTTGTCAATTTATAATGATATTAATTTTCCAGAGCCTTCTCCCACGAAAATAACGAAACTGGGGTGAGTTTGGGAACATATTTCTGTGTAACTCTGGGATTTTAATTAATAAACAAAATACTATTAGTTAGCGGGCATATTTTTTAACTTTAAATGTACACAAACAAAATAATGAAAAAGGTTGGAATACTACGCACAATAGAAAACGTGATTTTTTTACTTTTTCGTATATTTTGCTGAGACGGATAAACCTTAATAGTTTGGAATAAGGTTTGTTTTACATCAGTGATGTTGTCGTCCGCTATCATGAATGGACTCTGTTTCGATTGACAGCAGTAATAATAGGTCAAATAGATTCCTCTATGGTCACAGAGATTTGGATTGTCCTAACTTGAAGAAAAAGGTATGTTGTTTGTGTGTGTGTGGGGCGTGTTCATGTAGTAATATGACTTGATACCTACTCATTTTGAAAATGCGTCCTGAAACAAAAACTTTTTGCTTATTGTTTAAAATGAGAAGTGTATTATTGGTATTTTGACAAATTATGCGAGGACTTGTATACATTTAATTTCTTCTAAATTTCACTAATAAACTTGAGTCTTTCCCTAGTCTAGTATGAAGTACAGTACAGGTAGATAAATGCTTCTACCCATCCCCTGGATACATGTTATAAAACCAAGCAGAAATGAGCACGATTTTCTAAGAGTAAGTAAACCGGGTTAAATTCAAAACAAGATCTTTGGAAAAACTCCGAAATATAAATAAAATTATTTCAGGTCGGCCGTTACCCTCATACACCTAGAATCTAGGTCCTAGATCTACCCAAAGCTCTTGGATGTAACCAAACATAGTTATGTTTTTACTGAACAAAGAATGTGTGTTGTGCGTTACTAATATTTCGGATACCCATTTAAATTACCTTTAGAGCAACGCGGTCCACGTCTACGTCGGGAGTGGGGGGGGGGGGGGAGGGGGGGGGGTTCGAACTTTTGCTTTCTACCCTGTAGCTACTACATTCACACATTTAAAACAAAATTAGGCCCCATTTGACACGAACTGTCAAATGGGGCGAGTTATATGATAGCGAGTTGACAGAGGGGAAATGTTACGCATGGCTACTCCCGACTGCGTCGACTGCGTTGCTCTAAGTCTATTATACCTTTTCAGTGGGGTACTAATTAATCAATTTCCAAAGAAAAAAAAGTAACATTCTCTCAAAATATATCTAAAGGTTTCCTAGACTATTCCGGGGTCATATTTAAAAAGTGTTTCTGAGCTATCCCAGGATCCTTCATTTTAAGTTTTCGGGACGCTTTCCAGGGCCTTATCCTTATTAGCTTAGCTTATTCTAGGACCCGCTTATGATAAGTGCCCGTTTTATTTTAAGCTTTTTGGGCAAACTAAGATTTCGCATTTCACTGCACCGGAGGGTAATGCATATTGCAATCCGATTCTTATAATCCCTCTTACAACGCAAACCTAAGCAAGTTCTTCCAAAACAGCGTTCGTTACAATAACAATATACATAATATACGCTTGTGCAAGGCGGTGCGAGCTCGAGTCCATATGCCCTTGTTCTTCCCCAGAGGTTGAGCAGCACAGTTGCCGGCCCACTGCACAAGGACAGGTGGCTCGATATAGTCGGGGTTCGTAGACACATTGCTTATAAAACCCATTGACGGTACAAGTTTAGTGGTCAATCTGTACTAGGAAATAGTTCTGGAGAAATAGTGAAAGACTTATTTATTGAAACAAGATATTCGCAGACAAAGGCTGCTTTTTCACCAGAGATGTGTGCTACAGATGTCAAATCCACCAATAACATCGCTTGATTTTAAAACATTTGTCAAGGTTAGTAAAATAATAAAGCGATCCTACTGGCTGGTTTGAAACACATATCTGGTGGAAAAGCAGCCTTAAACATAACACGTTCGCCGACGAAATAACATAACAAATATACTTGTGATCAAATAAATCGAGCCACTTCTATTTTTCACGTATAATTGTTATTATTTTTGGTATTATGGGTCAATTCTAAACATAATCCCCCTTATTACAAAAGATGGTCTAAGAAAAGCATAGGTTTTAATATAGCCCCGTCTCTTTTTGTTAAATGATAAAATGACATAAGAAAGTGATGGGTATATTTTAAACCTGGGTTTACCTTAGTCTTGGTTTAAACCATCTTTTGTAATAAGGCCCAATATCGCCTAAAAGGTTATTTGATAACCTTTACAATGAGGGTAGTTTTTAGTCAACCTAGAATTATACAGCGTGTCCCAGAAAGTAGTGTCAAGCGGAAGTCCAGAGGTAGAACATCCTTTGAGGTACCCAAATCACCCCCATGTATGTTCCGCGATTTTTTGTAGTTTTCGAGTTATGAATGTTTTTCATGTTTTTTAATCAAACTCTGACTATAACGACATTTTTGATCATAGTGACGTGAATAGTTGAGATACATGAGTAATTTTTTTTTCCTAAACTAGCTGATTAGTGACCCTTTCAAATGCATAAACATTTGTAACCATAGATGTAATGAATGCGTTACAAAACAATATTGAATTCTCATAAAGTTAAAATCCTGCATGTTTCCTACATCTTTGTGGGTGATTTAAAAATAAATCTCCCTAAACTTTTTTCGTCAGATGTATTTTAGAAACTTATCTATTTTATCAGCTATTTACCCTGTGAATTTCATCGAGCTATCTCTACGATATCATAATAAAAATTTCATTCAAAGCATACAATATCGAAAATTCCAGTTGTAAAAGGGTGAATGAAAAATTGATTACAACTAACTAATAACTTCTTTTTTAGTAACCCTCGACGCAAAAAGAGGGGTGTTATAAGTTTAACGTGTGTGTCTGTGTGTTTGTCTGTGGCATCGTAGCTCCTAAACGGATTTTGATTTAGTCTTTTCTTTTGTTTGAAAGGTGACTTTATCGAAAGTGTTCTTAGCTATGATTCAAGAAAATTTGTTCAGCCGTTTGAAGATCATCAGTTCTTTTCTGGTTGTCGAAGGGATATCAGCAACTTTTACTGGTCTGATCGTTTCGAAATTTACTATTCTGTGACTTCAATGATATTGATGACATGTGACAAGAAGGAGATCATTACAACTTATCATAAACTTAAAGAATCAATAGACACACAATACCTCTACTGTGAGTTGGGTATCATGCTGTTTCAGATGATGCTTGAGTATCAGGTCAAGGTTACCATGTTATTGTAATATCATTGAAGTCACAGGATAGTAAATTTCGAATCGATCAGACCAGTAGAAGTTGCTTATATCCCTTCAACAACCAGAAAAGAGCTGATGATCTTCAAACGGCTGAACAAATTTTCTTGAATCATAGCTAAGAACACTCTCAATAAAGTCACCTTTCAAACAAAAGAAAAAACTAAATCAAAATCCGTTTAGGAGCTACGATGCCACAGACAGACACACAGACACATACGTTAAACTTATAACACCCCTCTTTATACGTCGAGGGTTACTAAAAAAGACGTCATTAGTCAGTTTTAATCAATTTTTCATTCACCCTTTTACAACTGGAATTTTCGATATTGTATGCTTTGAATGAAAATTTTATTGTGATGTCGTAGAGATAGCTCGATGAAATTTACAGGATAAATAGCTCACAAAATGGATAAGTTTTTAAAATACATGTTACGAAAAAAGTTTAGGGAGATTTATTTTTAAATCACCCACAAAGATGTAGGAAACATGCAGGATTTTAACTTTATGAGAATTCAATATTTTTTTGTAACGCATTCGTTACATCTATGGTTACAAATGTTTATGCATTTGAAAGGGTCACTAATCAGCTAATTTAGAAAAAAAAATTACTCATGTATCTCAACTATTCACGTCACTATGATCAAAAGTGTCGTTATAGTCAGAGTTTGATTTAAAAACATGAAAAATATTCATAACTCGAAAACTACAAAAAATCGCGGAACATACATGGGGGTGATTTGGGTACCTCAAAGGATGTTCTACCTCTGGACTTCCGCTTGACACTACTTTCTGGGACACGCTGTATAATTCATGAAACCAAAACTATTAACCAGGACACGTGAAAAAAGGAGTGGCTCGATTTATTTGCTCCCAAGTGTAGTTGATGACGTGCACAATAGGTAAGAAGGTAGCGTCAGCAGTCTGGTAAAGCCCCTAAAAAGACTTGTGGCGGCCTTTATAATTAATTTTAGGATCATCTGTAAATCATTATTTGAGCTCAAATTAACCTTGTCGGTTGAATCGTAGCACTGGCAAACTTGAAGCCGAGGATTAAAGATTAAATTTACTATCCAATTAGCTATTATTTAACTTTATTTTGACTAAACTAGTACAGAATGACTACTGAACATACATTTGCACAATCCCTTGAAACCTCGCTGCCGAAGGTTTTATCCCTTTCTAGCCATTTTGATACGCCATTTGAAACAAATTCTTATTTGGTTTATCTACGACTATGCTCGCATATATTTATAAGCTTTACTGCAATAAAGTATTTATTACATTTTCTATTTTTACTTGGCATTTTAATTAGTTTTTTTTTTGTTTTCATATTTTAAATTTTTCACTTTATTCTTATTTTCATTAATAGTACCTAGATTTCGTACTCATTACCATACTCACTTTAGGGGTTAGTTTCATTATCTGTGATTATCAAGAGCTGCATACTTATTTCTAACATTTTATTGATTTTAAAAGAGAAACCATGGAGTTTTCTTCCAGACTACAAATTGTGGCGCCTCTATTGTTGTCGTTGTTTACCTCTCGCTCACGCACGTTCTCTGTGAGCGAGTGGCAAATAGTGGATTCGCCATTTGTAATCCAATCTTAAAGTAATAGGGTTGTAAGGGGCGTCGCTCACTGGTGAGTCGAGGCGAGGTCGCGGCGGCGTCGTCTCTATGTAGAGTCGAGGCGCGGTCGACCATGCTTCCTTCACATATTCCAATTCATTCAACTCGAAACACAATGACGAAATGGCGGTGGAGTCGCGTCGCCGTCGGCCACAGCGCGGGCGCCACCACCTCGCCCCTGCCGCGACTCTAGTATATGAGCGCACTGCCATTTATTCCTAAAGAAAACGTAGAAGCGGCGCGCCGCTTGTGCGCCCGCGCCTTGACGCCGCCTCGACTCCAGCTCGTGTGAGCGACGCCCCTAATGGTTTATGTGTCTTTTTTTTATAAGGGTATAAAATCAACACTCAAGTCTACAACTGCTAGGAGGGCCCACTACATCAAACCAAACATACATTGTAATGTTACTAATAAGTATGTAGCTTCAACAAAATACAATCCAATCCAATAATAGTATGTAAACTTACAAACTTGTTATTTTTTCTTCAGGAATTGCGTCATATTTTACAAAAGGCTCCGCCTCACTGCTGCCCCTCCTCAGAAGATGAGATCCGCCAATTCATGTGGCTCAACAAGTAAACAGTGAAGTATGGAATTAGACTGTATTTGTATCGACGTAAAGCTTAAAATTGTCTTATTTCAAGGTACGCGGAAAATATGGAGCAGTTATTCATGGTGCGACATATACCTACCTAATTATGACGCTCATTATATCGCCGTACTACGTGAGATACTGAGATATTTTCATACAATAGGCATGTTGACAGCATTAATAAATTGCAAATCTAATTAGTCCGCCAGTTAGTTTTGAAAAATAATGGACACGTATTTTTTCATTAGTTAAATCTATGAATATTTGGAACGATAAAACGCATTAAAACTCGAGAGTGGGGGCTTGTGACCTCAGAAGCAAGTAAAAATTGTACTTGCTTGTGACGTTTTACCAATTTTAAAAGTGTCGTATCTTCGTCAATTGTGGTTTACGTAACAAAAGAAAAAATACGGGTCCAATATTTTTTGCTAATCTGACGGACTAATTAGATTTTTTCAGTCAAATACCCTATTATTTATAAGGGGTTTTTAAATTTATACGAGTTTTCAGGACTTTAATTTTTTATTTATTTATTGGTCAACTGCATGACCACGATCTCACCTCTCCGGCGATAGTGTGATCGCAAATGTCACTACTTCTCTAGCAGGTCTGCGGCACGGCAGCCATGTTGTCCAAATTGTAAACTGCGAAAGTTCCTATACTGAGTTGAAAGAAAGGTCTCAATCTATGAACTATTGTGCTTCGTATTTTCGTAAAAATAATTTCCAATAGGCTGCAAATTTTATACAGCATGAGTGGTTAGTCGTTTTACATCCGATTATTTTGATAGATCTGTTTTACCTTCTGACATACCTATAAGTACATAATATAATAAGAGAAAAAACATTCGGGTGGTAAATCATAAAACCCAGTGTTCACCGTATCGCCAAAGTGTTTTAGTCTAAGCAAAATAAATGTTAGGTAAAATATTTGTATTATTAATGTGTAGTATTAAAATATAACATTTTATGAATATTATATCAATTAATCGGTAAAGTGATAGAAATTGTATGTGATTCCGAATATGGGTGTGTTGAAAATTGTACTGAAAAATATTAAAGTATTGAAAGTGCGCCTGCGCAACTTTGAATTTTGGCGGTCTATTACCCGTAGGGTAGGAAAATACTTAGTATTTTTCGTTTGTGATACTAATTGGTTTAATTTAGTAGTTTTTGTTGCAATGTGGACCAAAAATTATTATTTAATTTTGTTACGAATTTTAGTTTATTGGTGCTTTTTGATTACACAAGTACAATTTTATGTGCCAAGTTATATGAATATAGAAATATATTTGAAGTCCTTGGACTCTAAAATGTTGTATTATTTAGCTTTGATTTTATTTTGAACTCCTACGCGTTAAATTTTATGATATGTTTTATGGGCAGTAGTTCATGTTAGCGTTAAGATGAAAGTAAAACATGATTACACTCGCGACAATCTAAGAAGTCCGATTTGACATCTGTCAAAATACTAAGAGTAATGTCAACACTATATCTGAGCCATTACAAACGTCCGAACTGAGTCATAAATCATTACGTTAAAGGAATGTGACAATGTTGCGCAAGTCGTTATCGATAATAAAAAAAAAACACATCTTGAACAATATTTTGCATTATTTCCTTAACCTCTCTCTCATTACCTTTTGTCGACTATCGACAAAGCCTTTTTTACTTTTACACACAACACCAGGGCAGTTCCATAAGGCCTATAAGTGCAAGCGAGAAGTCCGATAAAAATGATTTATGACTCAGTTCGCACGTTTGTAATGGCTCAAGTATAATAAAAATTATTCCAATGCGTGGCGTTTAGTTAAATTGTATCATGGGTGCGCTATGTGCAGATAAATAAAAAGGAGACTTTCTTTAAGATCAAAGGCGTACAACTTCCGTACACATTTATTTTGTGCTCTATAGCAAACGTCAAGTTGGACCGATTACGTTGTCCGAACTGTACGTGTGGTTATTTTCCATGCCTGCGAATGTTCCACGCAGTCTAGTCTAAGATACAAATCCTATATTTTTTTTAATTAAGTAATTTTAAAATTTATATCAACGATCGTTTTTGGCTTCTTGTAAAACGAGTTGTAATGCTTGTTTCCCACGGTGCGTGATATCGCGCACCGCGACGCACAAGCTCGCACCGACGCACCATGGGAAGAGATTCGTCCGTTGGTAACGCGGACGCGTGCGGAGCGGTGCGCCGTATCCGCCGCGAGTCAGTACCTAAACGCAAAGGTGCAGTGCGAGTTCTCTTTCACTTGGTATTTTGGAATGAAAAAATAGCTTCAAATCACGCACCGTGGGAAGCCAGCTTTAAACGAGAAACTGTGATGACACTTTTGACGTTAAAGAACACAATGTTCATGTCGTGGCCAGATCATAGAATTGATCACTTCATGATTTGGCCAGCCATTTCATGAAATGGTTGCATTTCATGAAATGGCCAATACCCGCTGCCCACATCATGAAATGGCCTGGCCAGATTAATGAATAATCAGCGTTTAACGATATGATCAGCTAAACACACGGCTACTTCATGATATGGTCAAACATTAGTGATCATATCGTAAAATAGTTACATTATTCACCGTTAGAGGCGCTGATATCGTTTTGTTTTTGTGATGCATCATGGCGGCGGACAATTATTCTGACAAAAAAGCTAATAATAATAAGTAAAGTAGGGTGACCACGCAACGAAAATTAATGGACTATTATTGGATTTCAAAATATGACTTCATGGTAACTGCGGGTGAACTTTTCAAAGAATTTTATTTGTTCGATTATTTATCTGGTTAACCTGTGAAACTACAGCACAAAATATCGATGCACGTTACTGCAAACATTTACTATTTAGTATATTGAATCATTTGGGTTAGGTTAGGTTAGAACAGTGACCAATAACGCGCGAAGGCGAGCGAGCGTGCCGCGGCAGCGGCGTTGGTGAATCATACTATTAAACTTTCGCGGTAACGTGCATCGATATTTTGTGGGTCGAAATTCCGTAGTCTACTCCTTTGCTTGCATGGTACGTGCTTCCTTTATTTGGATTTTTATTAAACCTTTGATATCATGGAAACCCTACATTAATGATATGGCCAAACGTGGATGGCCATATCATTAAACGTTGACGTTTCAACGATATGGCCAATTTTAGTTGGCCATTTCATGAAATACAACCATTTCATGAAATGGCCGGCCACATCATGAAGTGATCAATTCTACGATATGGCCACGACATTCATACTATTCGAAGTGGATGCGTCCTGAATGACGTTGAAATGTACGTTTTGACTGATTGAGATGCGTAATTATAGCAAATTATTTAAAAGAAGTCCAACGCAGCATTTTTATCAATGTACCAAATATATCAAAATATTGTATCGAATATCAGGGTCTCAAATTAAAGATTTTATATATACATTATTGTACGTAGTACTAATGTAACTAGTTTTTATACAATAAATGAATTCCAGATATCAAAGCATTTTTAGAGTGTGTTTTATGTTTTTGATAGAGTTATGAAACTTTTATTTACATCATAATTCAACGGAATGATAATTACATTTTTGCTTAAAACTAATTTGCACACAGCGAGCAACATAAAGGCTGAGAGCCTTTACGTTGCTTGCTAATATTCACGCACGATAATATTCACAGATGAATATTGTCTTCCGGTATCATCGTAATGCGATATTGCAATATCATGACTTGTTGTGAGGTAAATCGTTGCTGTTTGGGTCTGATAATTATGCAGAATGTATTTATCTACACCTTTTTTTGTATTATAACTGTACATTTTTCGGGATTGCCCGACGAGTTTCGGACCCAAATGGAGCCATTAATCATGAGCTGAACACGCGACGAGGTGGCGAGTCGAATTTCCACTATAGCTCGAACATGACAAACTCAAAGCTAGGGTCATAAATAATTGTAGATAAACGCAAGCGCCGGTAGCTGATCGATGATATTAGGTAGGTGGCATCCTATGGGCTACTGTAAGGCATGCATACCCGTATATTTATTAGAAGGTGTAAATAACTGATAATGTTTAATAATAATCCTACTTTCTCTGACCTCGCTTAGCTGCACAAGAAGAAGACATTTACTACTACAGTTACGCACAACGCTAGCAGAGAACCGAGCGAGAGGGTTAATTAAACTGCTATTGTAATGTCCGAACTATAGGAATAAATACTACAATGTCTCATTACATTGTCATAATATCGTAAGGTATATCGCGTCTATGTGCAGGAGCCTCAACAGTAGGCATTCCGACTATGCGAAGGCGGAAATCGGCTAAGAATACTGCTGAGCACGAGCGAAGCACAAGCGGAAAACGAATTCGCGTAGGGTAGGCTTAAAGCTCCGACCAAGTATACTTGGTCTGAGGCTTAAAGCCTCGAACAGGCATGCCTCGTGCGTTTGGTTCGCGCTCGACTACGCTCTGCCAATTGTCAGTTTTATGACAAACACAAAGTAATTTGTGTCGCGCCAAGGAATTTGTGTGTTGTAGGCTCGTTTTACGTCCACACTTGACGCCGCCAACAGAACGGCTCCGCTCGTGCTCAGCTCGCTGTTAGACGCAGCTTAAGATTACAAGTTCTGCTTCATAGTACATCAGAATCAGACTTTTAATAACCAGTGTAAAAACAAGAACAGAAAACTAGTTACGTTTTGATGGGCTATTGAAAAACTATCTAATAGATATGGTAATCTTTGCCATGTACATGTTACGGCTAAAAGCCGAATTGCGGTTACACCTAGGTTTAGCCGCGTAAAACTAGTGTTTATTAAACACAGCAAAAAAACAACTGATACAATTGTTTAAACTTAATCGTTTTTTTAACCTCTTTCAATAAATAGGGTACACCTACACCTAGATCTAACCAACTGCCACTACTGGCCGCATCTAGTAATAGGCGGCTAAACCTAGGTGTAACCGCACTACGGCTTTTAATCATAACATATACAATAATAACGGTTTCAATTTCGTTTTAGACTGTCATCGCGGATGGATTGAGTATGACGTCATTAATAACTTATCATGATAATGCATAAATGTTCCTCATAATAAAAATATTACAATTCCGTCATGATCGCAATTTTAGTCGTAACTTCATAGACCATTTGAAGCCTCAGTCAACTGATTTACTAGTTCAGTGAAAACTTTACTAGTTGTCGAGTCTGGCAGTTCTTTGATGGCCGCTAGACCTTGTCCCGCCAGTTTGCCAACTCTGGGGTCGATGGGCACGCTGCCCATGAACGGTATCTTCGCGATGTCTGCTAAAGATTTGCCGCCTCCACTTGAGAATATATTTGTACATTCACTGCAGTTAGGACACTCGTATCTGGAAAAAATAAGTCGTATGAGAATTACCTGAACAAAAGTGGTAATTTAAATGAGATATTATTTCATTAAAAGTGTTGCAATGAATAGACCAACCCCCCTCCTGCCGTGTGTGTCAAAGTAAAAGGCGACTAAAGGCAAGCATCATAAATACAGATAGTCAAAGCCACGAAGACGCGCTCTTTGTCTAAATCGCTACAGTGCAAAAGTATGCATTTTATACAGCTATTGTGTTAGTTGTATCGCCACACAATAGTTAGATGTGCATACGCACACTGATATAACATATAATAAGAGATGTGTGCATACGCACCACGCGGCTACCTCTCAAGAAAGAGTGGGGCGCGTCTTCGTGGATTGAACGCACTGTACCAGTATCGTTATGTGCAAGTTGCCAGTTTACCTAGCATAGCAACAGCAATGATCATGCATCATAGACGTTCATGGGGAAACTATGTAGGGTGAATTTAAGAGTGCGGTCACTCGGGTCCTGCGTGACCCCCCGCCAGTTGGTTGACAGCGACTATAGAAAAACACAAGTTTCTTATAGCTAATAAGGAACCACTCTCCTTGCTAGTCCGGCCCTAGTGACTCCCAGGCAAAAATCCTCTATCCACCCTTGTCTAGATGTTAATAAACTGATTTGATGATGAGGACATATTCACCTAAATATATTTGTATTCTTTTTTATGGATAGTGAATGGAATTATTAACATAATAAGCACTACATGAATTAGTGCTAACCATTTGACCTTTGACCATCAGTCATATAGATAACAAAAAACAACAGGAAATAAAAGCCATTGTCATTATGTGCAGATAAAAATCGCCCACACAGTCAAACTAAATAATCAAGCCACAAAACATTGATAATGCTGTTTTATGATTCATTATGATATTGTGTCAAGAAACAAAGATTCCTGGGATATGATTTTTTTCATTTAATATTGTATACAGGTCTTTTAAAACTCTTACATTTCACTTTATGTACTACTTGGTGCCGACGTTTCCTGTCTGACTACATCTGAGAAGAAAAAACGAAACATACTTATCCCAACTTATTTGGGGTTGGTGCAGCATGTAATTTTCTTCCATACATCTCTATTGGTCGTCATCTCAGTAGTCACCCTGTTTCTAGTCATATCATTTTTTACATTATCCTTCCATTGTTTCTTTGGTCTATGTGTTGTATTTTATATAAATAAAATTATGTGAGGACATGGTAGGGAATTACAATTATGTACTCAACTACTAGGCTTGCCAACCTCAATGTATGAATTTATCGGGACTTGGCAATCGAAATGCGGGACGTGGCAAAAAAAGCGGGACTCAACTGTCAAAGTAGGTATATTGAGGCGAAAAATACAATTGGAAATTATTTTAAATAGTTTTACTTTGTATTTGTGTTCGTTCGACGCGAGACCCGAGGTCGCGATCTCCACTCTTCTAGCTAAACAAAACGTGCGTTCTATAAATTCCGACTTCTGCCCGAAGGTTTAGCCGTAGGTACGATAAAACGGGACAATTGGCGTCCTGCAGACGTCTTTCGCGGGACGCATCCTCTAAACCTCTAGAAAGGGGACGTCCCGGCTCTCGCGGGACAGTTGGCAAGCCTATCAACTACCCAATATTATGACAATCAAAAGCTAACAACACAATTTACTTTAGTATAGTCCGCATGCAAGCGCTTGTCACTGCCATATGAGTGGTAGACAATTAATGTACTCTGTCAGTTTTCTGTCTTGTCAACCGCTTGCACCCCCCTCCTGCTGTTCCCATACCATATGCAGTGACTATGTGGACACTACCATAGTTAGGCTCTTGGTGAAATTGGAAACTCAAGTAAGAATTTTTTCAGGTCGCTTTAAAAAAAAAAGAAGCTGCTACTAAACTTTGGCATTGAATTACTATGACAACATAAATGATTCAGTGGAAGAGCCATCACTTCTTCTAAAACGTTGTGTGCGATTTGTAAAAACATAGAAATTTGTTTACCAGACTTACCCACTCATATTTTCTATAATGCCCAGTATAGGAATGCCAGTCTTTCTGCAGAAAGTGATCTCTTTGCGTACATCCTCTATGGCTACTTCTTGCGGTGTGGTCACTATAATGGCACCACACTGTGGCACTTGACGGAGATTCTCCATCACTGTGATGTGCTCATCTGATGTACCTGAAGATAAATATTATTAGATATAATTGTATTTGAAATACTTTTTTTTTTTTTAAACGTTACCCCTCAGTAAGATTTCTCTTGTATCGTGGGTGCGTTTACAGACACATACACAAACGCCCAGACCCGAAACAACCATCTGTAGGCCATACAAATTTTTGTTCCATGTAGGAATCGAACCCACAACCCGTAGCGCAGAAGCCAATCGCTTAGCCACTGCACTAAACGTGTTGTCAAACTATTGCAAAAGAATAAGATGGAAGGAGTGAGTGAGGTCAACATTCAGTCAAATATGCTAATGTTATGTAATGTGGCCCAGAGATTACAAACCCGCTTGTTAAGCTATAGGCTGTAGGTTCAAAGCCAGGCATGTACCGTCCGCGATGCCTAAGCTGAGCTTTGTGTTTGTGTGAGAATGAATGCAGACGCGTCCTTTGTTTGGTTTAAACTAGTTTATACTGCTTTTTGGCAATTGATTCTATGTGCACTCGCACAAATGCAAAGCTCAGCTTACGCCTCGCCAGTTGTACTAATGTGACTTTTTCAATATTATATGTACTTTCTCAGTTAATGTATGATGCCACTGATATATTGTGAAAATTTTGTGAGGAAACCTCAACTTGATGGTCTGAAATCACCAATCTGCAGTGAGCAAGCGTGGCAATCAATGCTCCTTCTTATGAGAAGAGGCCTTTGCCCAGCAGTGGGACAGTTACAGGCAATTTTTTTCATGTTTTTGCTTTCTTTAGGTTCAGACTGATTCAATGCAAAGAAAATTTCAACACTTATAAACATGACAAGCAGAAAATATATCATACTTAAATCTCATAAGATAAGATTTTATAGCCAGAATTTCATAGTTAATAACGCCATGTGTATACCTGGTGGAGTATCAATGATAAGGAAATCCAGTTCCTGCCAGCACACATCCTCTAAAAACTGCTTAATCATTGATGTCTTCTTCGGTCCTCTCCACACAACAGCGTCATTACGGGACCCAAGTAGGAAGCCTATTGACATGACGCCCAGCCTCTGTTCGTTGTCCAAGTACACCGGGATCCAGCCATCAGGGCCTTGGTGGACGCTTTGATTCTCTAAATTGAGCAAGTAAGGGACGCTGGGTCCACATAAGTCCACATCAAGTAAACCAACCTAGAAGCAATAATACGGTGAATAGAGGTAAATAGAGACCACAGCAGTCAAATATTTGAAGGTTTCATGTTGAAAACAGTTTCAGTTGAATAAATAGTTACTTACCTTATAACCTCTTTCTTTTAAAGTTAGCGCCAACTGAGTGCTAACTGTTGACTTTCCAACCCCTCCTTTTCCAGAAAGAACTAATATCACACGTTTTACGGAGTCTAACATTTCGTTAAAAAAGTTGTAGAATGAAAAAGAAAAAATTACAAAAGTAAATACAGTGGAATAACACTTGAACAATTTGACATTGTATGACAGTGACACTCACGTCACGGAGGAGTGACACCTGCCTGACAGATGGTCAACGCGTAGTGATGTTGCAAATTGCTTTTATAAAGTTTTATTATGAATACGACGCCAATACGTAACAAAGACGCAAAAATATACCGTTAGTAAAGATTTTTATCCAATACAAATAACGCCACTTATTTCCTTTGTAGTTAATTATATTTTAATTTGAACATCAATTTTAGCACGTGTAAAGGAGTCATTCGACATTTTGACAGCGCTTGCGCTAATCGACGATGGCAGCGCCCCCATGGTTGATGTTTTTCACAGTTCAGTTTTATAAAGATTTTTGTAGTGCTGGTTGTGTTGATCGTTTGCCGGTGCACATAAAATAGGAAATGCAACATTTTTCACATTTTATATACGTTTGTTGGACGTTTTATTACACAGTCAGTTTGTGTTATAGTTCATTGTGTTGATTTGCTTTATCATAAGTAGTGAACACCTTGTGTTAGTGTTTTATTTTCGTATGTAATTTCAGTTTAGTGGTTGTGCAAGGATTTGTCCCATCGGCACTTGATTTGCTGCCTTGATCTGCATTCTTTGGGGTTTATGAGGTATTTATAAGCAATTATAGCTATGGAAACTAAATATTTAATTTATAAATTAAGTTTTTATGTCACGCTCGCGACGTACGCATACGATACGAGTGGTGTTCTAATAAATTCTTACGATGCGGGCATTTATCATTAGACCCACCCCTAGGTTAAGCCGATGGGGATCGGTGAACGGATAATACTGTGCGTGTGCTAAATGTCATAATTTATTGTAACAGGGGTCCGTATGAAACGTTATTATTTTAATTAAGATTTTGTAACAAGTGCATTCTCATTTTAATTTGTGAATGGCAAGCACCCAGCTGTATTATCTTCAGATGTGTATTATCCATTTATTGATTGCTGCATTTCTTTTCAATTCTTATTAATAATTGTGTAAACAATTTTTTTTATTCATCATTTTAGTATTCATTCCATATACCTACACCATGGACAAGAACTGATTATAATTTCGTATTTGCAGCACAAAAATAAAAGAATTACTCGAGCAAGCTCAATTGAAGTATTTTCATAAATGTGTATTTTTTTTTTAATTTAAAATTAATTTCATTTCAATAATCACCAGTGCTGTAACCGTTGTTAAATAACGTTTTTTTTTCTAATTAATTACAGTAACATGATTATTTATACAAACATGTGTAATGAATAATGGTAAACATGTAAAGGGGCACATTTTTTTTATTCAAATGTTTAACATTCACGGTTTAATAACTTGGTTGACCCAATTGGAACACATTTTCTTGTTTGTATTAGAACATTTAATACTAGGACCAGCTGCCCCAGTGTATTTTACTGGAAACAAAACTGTATTTATTGACTTAATTTATGCTTAATAAAGTCATTTTATTTTCCTATTGGATGTTTGAATTTAATTTATTTTCAAATCCTTTGCCCCTCTTATGATAAAAAGTACAGTGCATTAACATAACATATCATAGGTACAAGAATCCATTAATTGAATGTCATGTTGTCTGATGAAGTCGAAACTCTATAGTCTATTGTCATATGCACAGCCACAACAAGTTCATGACTGTACAGCTCGTGTTACTGCAAGGACAACACATGAAATTAATGTAGGTACATTTTATTTTCATTTAGCTACAATGAAAGATAGCCATCTAATAGTTGCTACACCTACACATGCAAAACTGACTCAAATCACTTAGTATGCCAAATGTGTTTGTTTTGCATTTTACAAGCTCTGCATAATGATCAGCATAACATTGTGGAGCCGTCCTTCAACTTGATATTGTGTAAATAATCTTGCGGTTTTTCAACTGTTTGCGCAAATTAAGTAGGTAAATATTACCTTACATAATAAAATGTAACTATCTTGCTTTGAATCCTAATTTAACATTTAATCTTATAAATAATTTAATCTAAGAGGGGCTTATCGCCAATTAACACATTCGACTCCACCACACTTTTCATAGAGCTCATATGCCATGCCGCCATACATATTGCTAGTGGACCTTCCAGCAGGGTCCTCGGCATTACATTTGCGCTAAAAGTGAACCCTCGAGGAGGGTTCCTAGCATTAGGTTAAAGACCTTGAAAAATACGCTATTACGTCGTAAAATAAGTGTTTGCTTGTTTCATGACGGTGAATTTTCTAAGAAAAACCTGCATTTAAAATGAGCCCTCCACGAGGGCACCAGGCATGGCGAATGCGACTACAGGGTTCCCTCCTGGAGGGCGCCCGGCACTGAACGTGTTAATAACCGCCCTGATCATACGATCTGCAAGGTTAAGTTGCGCTTGCCGCGGTCAGCCGTCGATGGGTGACCGTTTGTTACACACATCGAGGCCCTTCCTTGCCTCGGAGAACACGTTAATTCGTCGGTCCCGGTTATCGTGCCTATGACAGTCGTTATGGGTATTCAGAAGCCCGAAAGTCTGACAAGACAACCGGTTTAATCTCAGGATGTCGACATTGCCCAGTAACATGGCAGTAGCTTCGTGTAAAATTCTGGCATTCAGCCGCATTTGGTTCAACTGGAAGCCGACCGAAAAGTAAAGGCAAAACGGCTTTAAATCTTAATGGTTAAGGTGTGGAACCGATAACATAGCTTTTCATCACAGAGTATCTCAAATCATAGAGCACGAGGTGTCACAATTTCGTCTCAAAATCAGCTCACGAACTTCCACTCCATGATAAAAGCCGCTACAATAACCAATGGTAAGAGAAGGGAGGAATCGCTTGCAATTTATTGCAGTTCTATAAATCCGCGAAACCCTCGGAATTAGCTGAAAAGAAAGTATAAAAAACAGGAGAAGGCTCGATGGCAGTGTCTGAGCGATTAACGACCGATCAATTTAGAATAAAAACAAATTAAATTTATCAGTCCTTCATAAACAGGAGGTCAGTGTACCAAGCCTAAACCTACAAAAGATTCCAATTCCAACACTAATTTTACTTTCAAAATACCATATCCAACTTTCCGAACTTCATAAACTCAAACGTAATGTACTTAGATCCAAACGGAGCTGAAATAAAAGGAACAATGCCGACTCTAGGAAGGCCACAGCGGTGACCTCAATACGGGTCGACCACCGGGGGTGACTCACCCTGCGCGTGGCTTACACTTCAAAATGCTAGTGAATGGACTCCTCGATTCTCAAGCTGATGCCTACAGTGTTCTTAAATGGGTCGGGAGTTTCTTTAACAGTCTCTGTTTTGGTTTTGTCCAACATAAGTAATAGTATTAATGTGGACCTTTATTTCCGCATACTAGCCCGTAAACGGTGACTGCTGAATATGCCTCCCAATTACCGCTGTAATTAAGGGTCAAAGGGGACTTTGTCATAATTGCCACGCTTGGAAGACGTTGCTTTGCCAAGCACTTTGATTTCAAAGATAGACGGACGCTGCTTCTTACCCTCCTGAGGCAATCACTAAGTTGCCTTTTATGAAACTCGTGAGTCGCGAATGGATGGAATGGGAAACCTTTTTTCTGCTTACAATCACACAGACATTTTCAAATTGCACCAGAAACTGTGTGATCTGATTAAAAAAATAAATCGCTGATCACAGGTAATCGGATCCGTCATTCTCAGTATCAAAGCGGATTTTTGTCAGATGCGTCATTTGGATCGTGTAACCCAAAAGTTACTTTCTTTTTTCTTCTTTGTATACATAGGTATCTGAGAATAACTGAATCATCGGCTTACAATTTCTTCTCAAATTAGATGAGATTGTTTCCGCATGTAGAGAACAGTGTAAAAAGTTAAAAAGAACAAATAGTCTCGTTAATGCACTAGGATACAAATAGATGCTACCGCCCATCCACTTGAGTCCTAAAACAGCTCTCCACACGCTTCTTACAAAGCCAACGAGAAGAAATAGAATGGCAACCTATTCTTAGGCTAGAACCACGCGGCTACAAAACAAACCATAGACTTTCAATTTCACCACAGTAGCGGGACGGATCTAAAAATAACATCTACTGAATATCCAGTTAGACTTAATTGGGAACAACCCCAAGGCCGCTCCGAGTATAAATAGGGGTGAAGTTATTACTTCTGGTCACCCCCCGTGAGTTACACCGGGGGAGGATTATGTCGCGTCATATTTTATGCACAAACCTTTCCCGAAATCTGATTCGGTGACATCGGTTATTTTTATGTTTCATTTAGACACCTTCTTTGACTTTGTAGATAGGTATATATTTATAGAGAACTCTGTCAATATGAACACGGAAAATAAACCAAAAATATTCTTTTGAATTACAACTAGATGTAATCAGTATAAATAATACATTATGTTCTCTAATGTAGGTCTCTGTGATCATTGAATACAGTATGCTAAAGCTATGCAAGTGCAAGACTTATGCAAGTGTGTCGGGGGGAAACTTGGTGTTGGCACCGTACCGTGATCTCATTAACCTTTATTGGAAGCTTAAACAATAAATACTGAGCGCAATGGCAATCTCGAATAGTAGAGCAAAGGGTTTTTCTAATTGATTTGCATGTTAGCTGCACCCATACACAAAGCGGATAGAAACTCGTACCATGGTCCCTAAACTTAGAAAGTTAGATTTTCCACAAACAGTTCAATAAACCCATTTTGCCAGCTCGCATGCGATATCAATTTGGAATCACGTTAACCGACTTCTTGAGCGATAAATCAAAAGATTAATTCCGTAACCACCATGATTCGATGACGTTTAACACCGTTTAAATCCCCGAAGTGAAACAGTTGTTCCGCTCAACCTCGGAGCACTTCAGCGCGGTTGCGTAAAAACTAAATGCCACCGCGTTATGAAACTGCAGTCGTAATGGCGGGGAAAAAGTCTTTTGCATAATTACAGACCAAAGTTGTTGGGATTTTTAGAATGAAGTCAACCGCAGGTCCCAGTCCCAGCTTAATGCTACCTGGACTTCTATTGCTCCCCTTTCATTGTATAAAATCCTTCTACTTGACATCGTTTTTTAAAAACTATTGTTGGATTATGAGCACCATTAAAACTTTTGTTTTTTCTTACGGCGATCATTAGGACAACTTTGAGCATGCTCAAGTTACTTTAACAGATTGCAGCTGTGGTACCGTAACAAATTACACTGTTTTTGTACAACAGTAGTGACGTCCAGAGCCTTTTTTCTTCGATGTTATTATGGCCATCTTAGAACTTTAAGTGGAAGGTATGTATGTGATAATGAAGGTTTCATATCAAATAAAAAAGTCCTCTTTTCCATCGGTCTAAACTTGAGTCTTCTAAAATGTCGTCTTTGATAAAGTCTATTCCTCAGTCCTCAGTCCATTCAAATAGTTGTTTGATATTGGCTACCAAAGTATAGCAGTGGACATTCCGTGCACGTGGCCGGATGCTATGAAACTTCAATCGTTACTGGACGTATGGCGAACTGACGACACTGATAAATGACAAGGCTGCGGGGGCAAAGTACCCATTTTTCATCCTACATAGTAACAACGTTCAGAGCTATCATTTTGATAGACATGCCATCAGCTGGACGGTTTGCATTCAAATTGTTACGCGTGTCTGCAGTTTGAAATAAAGAATCAGAAAGAATCACTTACGTGTATTTCTTTTATGGGTTCGGCAAGATTCTTAAGAGGCAGTAAATAAAACGTGGTTTTTTGTACCGTTTGCAAAACCACGGACAGTCACCACAGAATTGCAGTTTAGCACAAATAACAGAGAATTTATATTTGCTTAAATTTTCTCTCAAATTCAGCATCGTTAACAAAACTGGACTTTGGCCAGGGACTGCGCGGTTTAAGTGCCATTAGTACTTTACCAGTAAGTATGCAATAAACATTGCAAACGCATCTAGTCCAGGAAGCTTCTAAACCAAGAAGAGTATCCAGGAAGCCACCAAGAATAGTCGAGCGGAACTCGTCATTTAGCGTCATTTGGTAGGATGGAACGCGCGCGCTAACTCGTGTGCCATAAATCATAATGATTACGTTACGGGAGGGGACTCTCCGACCAGATGCACACGGCTATTGCTCTCCATCCGTCTATACATTAGTCAGATTAGTCTTTTAAATAAATTAAGCTCCTTGCATGGATTTTGGATTATAAATGACGTGTGATTATAAATCAATTATAGTTTAATTGCGGTCGGTTTGGGTTCTATTAACTACGTTTTAATGATTTTGTTTCAAACTATATTCTGACTGATGGATGACTAATTTCTAATTGTATTCCGATTTTTCCTCATAATTACTTATTTCTTATTTCGCTTAAAATTAAGCTCTTCGAAATGGGGGATAATACAGGAAATATCATTAATTTTGCTCCCTCTTTCCGCTTTCAACGAAAGAAGAGTAAGATCACAATCCCTAGGCTCTCTTTCCGGCCTCATTAAAGTATTTTGCAGTGTTATAATAATGTTGGCTAAAAATATAAAGGCTGTGCTCGACGGTACAGCAGCTGGGTGACCGCGGAGATGCCACTCGAGATAACCGGCTCGCAGACTGTGACACTAACGACCCGCTGTGAATTGGGTTAATGTCTCTTTTTGCAAAACTACATCTGTCACGGATAAAACATTGTTTCAGTTTGGAAATGGTCTTAGTTTGTAGCTTAGCTAGCAGCAGATTTAAGCTGTCAGTGGGACTAAAACAATGCAGAAGATGCGATTTAAGCGGCGTGCTTGACTTGCCGAATTGGACAGACTTTAAAAAATCTATTTTTTTCTTCTGGACGCTGTGTTCCCTACAACATGGTTGAGCTGAGCGACGGCGATGTATGCGTCATGCTCGTGAACGGGTGCTGTCTGTTGGGACTGGTCAGCTCTTAACTGCTATCGCAATCGTTTTACAGGGCTAATTTTCTCATTACTTTTTATATTGTTAACCGCATGTACATTAATCTGCATTGTTCTTACATTACTCCAATGAAAACTGTCAATTTCTTTTTTTAAAGAGTGTCCATGGATTTTCTTGCCTGCTCTTCTCCATAGGACCTACTACTTGGAACCGACCACTTAGTGTTGAACTTTTGAAAGCACCGGTAATCTGGTCTACTTGAAATAAAAATATTTTGACTGTGACTTTGAAAAAAAAAGCTCTTTGCGTCCTTTTTTGCATCGAGAACCAAAGCACAGCCAAGTGCTCGATACTATAACTTCGTTTGATTAGTTAGTAAGTATAAAATCAAACTAAGTAATTAAAATAAAACTAAGTAAGGATGTTGTTCAAACAGTCCGAAGCAAGATGCTATTTTTAATGCTAATTGAGAAAATAAAATACGCAATAACATAATATAATTTGTCGGCAAAGTTGTGGACTATAAAGACCGTGCAGTTGGGGGGTTGTGAGTCCAGCAATGTCGTTACAGCGTGGCGTTAGGGTGGGAATCCAATCAAGTCCCCATTCCCTTGAGCCATTGACTCGACGGAATGCGTCATCAAATTTATTATTATTGCTTTACATGACACTTTTAAATCTTCCAGGACTTGTTTAATGTTTTGAAAAATCAACGAAATATGATATACGTACGTATCTTCCGACTTGCATGCTGCATGCTTTATAAAAGCGGCTCAATATTTTCTACGAACTCTAAGTTCGTTTAGATCTATATAAATAAAAAGAAAGGTCCTGACTGACTCATCAACGCCCAGCCCAAATCCTTGGACCTAGAAACCTGAAATTTTGCACAGAGGTTCCCTTTATAATTTAGACAAGGAATAAGTAAGGATTTTTCGAAAATCAACCCCCAAGGGAGTTAAATAGGGGATGAAAGTTTGTATGGAAAATCGTCACTTAACGGGTTCAAAATTTCACGCAAGCGAAGCTGCGGGCAAAAGCTAGTTTAAGATAAAATCTTACATGAACATTAAGTATATTACTTAATGTTCATGTAAGATTTTATCGAACCTTTCTAAGTTTCAAGTAGAATTTCTCCGGCCTGCCTGGATTGCAAGGGACCTGGGGCCCAATTCTCCTAAAATAAATTGTTGCCAAACGCAATCGAACCACAACCGTCAGTCAGTTTTTGTTTTCGAAAACTTTCAAAATGATGGATTTTGTTTTTTGTGTCAAATAATTTGATAGCTTTTGAAATTGAGAACTGTCTGAATGAACGGTTCGGCCTTGGTTCGGTTGTGCTTTATCAAGATTTATTTTAGGAGAATTAGGCCCCTGATTCACCTAACTAAAGAAGTACAGTTGTAGTGTAGTTGCAGTTAAGTTTCGATCAAAACAACGCTTTTCGTATTCTCTTAATAGGCGACCGTTATCAGATAGGCTCGTGTCACTACAACTTGATCGGCACGTCATGAAATTACGTGAATTAGCCTAAATGGTACTTAAATCAAACCCACTTGACTTCTACAATCGACTTTCCACTATGGACACAACCGCAGCAAGTCAACTTCTGCAAGATTTACGAACTAAGCGAGCACTTGCAATAACTTGCTATTGGATTTGGCGTTTATGAAAAGACGTTAATTTGTTTTCATTTTGATGGCTTATATGTCTCAATACTCGATACTTCTTTTTCTATCGTATCGGCACGAGCTATACGAGAATAGCTCATGCCGTGGTGAAAAGATTAGCCAGTCAGCAAGGTTGGTAGCGGGGCTGACTGCCCAGGGTGCGCCAGACATACTTATGTATCGTCACTCGTGGAGGCTCTTTTCATGCACCCCATTTTCATGCACTCGCTACTAAGACCCGTATTAATAAACAGCTCTCATTTGACAGATCCCTCTCAAGTGTAGTTTTAACATGAATTGAGAAGTATTAAAAAAAAATGGACTTCTACTTTATGGTAAGTAGCTGCTGTTGAAAGATCTCTCAAATGAAATGCTTATTAATGCGAGCCTAAAATAATGAAAAGTTTATTTACTTAGGCAAGACAATTTATATTTCTCTATTATGAATAATAAATTCTAGAGAACGAATTCATAACCATAATCTTCACACATAATAGCTAATTTAGTCACATTATCACATTCAATATTCATAAGTAAAGCTACGGTTTAACATAAAATCGATTCCTTACGATTACTGATGTTTAAATAATATTGGGACGGTCGGAATTGACCTTAATGTTAAAGGTCAGTTGTTACCGAAACGTAACACTAGCTCAAGGATTACGAAAACCACGTGTTATTTAGTTAAATGTTCTATAGTTAACTAATTAACTTGTGACTTCTGAAACTTCGAAGCGACGTTTTTCTCGATGCAATGATTGCTTCTTTCTTTTCTACGACTTTTTGACTACGTTTAAAGTTTAGGCTAACCTTAAAAACTGCTATATCCATTTCAATAGAATTTTTAATTTCATGGAGTTTCTTGCCGGCTCTTCTCCACAGGAAATGTAACCGTGCACCTAAATTCTACTTTTGATAAGCACCTGTAATGGTTTGAGAAGGAAAAATAAAAAAAAAAAAAAAATGTAAGGCGTGTCCTGGGGTTTTTCAATAAAGTTTTGTAAACTTTATCATACAAAGAATAACAGCAATAAAAAAAGTGCTTAATATATACTTTACGGTTTTTGATGATGTCCTTTACATTTTTTAGATAGCACTACAATTTACGCAATGACCGCTGTGCCAAGACTCATCGTTCGTTGAACAGAGTATAGACGGATTTTAGTAAAGTTCACCATAAAATAAAGTTAAGTATTTTGATCATGACAGACAACCATGCCATTACAGGCATGGTAGACCACTTGGCGGTAGTTAATAAAATCATAAACAGTTGTGAGGGTGTTGCTTAGCGGACAGGTCAGGGGTTCATACTACCGCGTTAAGGTGTGATGAAGCCCTACAAGAGAATGTTTGAAGCTTAGTATTAGAGGTTAATAGCTTATTGGTAGAGTCAGAAAACTTTGTGTATTTTTTTCTTTACTTTTTTTTCTCTTTCGCTTTGGTATTCGGTACTTTAGTATTTTATTAAGCAAATAAACTCCAATATGATGTATCCCTTCTTGAAACCAGTTCGTCTCATGAGCCTATTATGGGCCACTGAACATCCTAAATTGCATACAGCACTCGGTGCTCTACGCTCTGCATTCAGTGATTCAGTCTACCCTATTGTCTTTTGTCGATCCTCGTCCCGTTTTGTATTTAAGTAAGTAAAACATTCATAAGTACATCATACATACAAAAACTGACTTCTTTTTCATGACCAAGCAGAAACAACGAAATGCCACATAATACGATCCTCCTTTCGCTTCTTCCACGTTTATACATCTTGTCACACACGCGTCGGCTGTGAGTACTCTGAACCCGAAGGGCCTTCTCTGAAAATCGAAATTTCGGCTGACCGCACGTTTTCCAACCACGAAATCATTTCGGATCCGACAATCGATTCCATTTTCGCGATTTGACATGTTGTCTTTCGTTCACCCTACTCCCAAATGTTAACCCTTTAAAGGGCAATGGCAATATATTTGCCACCATGTTTTTTAGGAGATGTCGAGAAAGCCTTCTAGTTATTTTTTTTTAAACCTACCCTTATTACATTTTTTTACTATTTTCTTTAATAAAAATACAAACGATACTTAAAAATATATTTTTCTTCATTTCATTTTTTTTTAATTTTCATACGAAATTACCAAATTCTTTGATAATTACTTTTCCTAAAATCGACTGCCCTTTAAAGAGTCAATTGACGCCTAGTAGTTCGTTGTTAGACAATACCTACTTTGATCTATACTTATAAGCTCGATGCTTGTCGTTGTTTCGTTTCTAAACTTTGACGTTCATTGAAAGGAGAAAACGATGTATCGACGTAAGTAAGTCTTTCTAGACCGTCCTCTAACCACTTATTTTTAATCGCTCTAAAAATAAAAGGCAAACATAAATTGCCTGTGTACTTGTCACCATACCTACTAAGTGACACGTTTAAGCGCCCCTCCCCCTAAACACAATATATCATGGGAACATAGTTGCAATCAGTTGCAAACCGTAGCTCTTATCATAATTCTCGGTTATCGCGGCGCGTTGGCGGCTGCACCGCTGGCCGCTCCGATAGCTGCGATGATAAATTAATAACCCACATTATGTGCATTGTTTGATGCCTAATATAAAAATAAATGATAAGAAGGCAGGAAGAGGATGAGTTTTTTGTAGATGATTTACTTAAACGCTGGACTGGATTAAATGATTATTACTTATTTTTCTGTTTTCATGGGTTTTTTTAAAAATGTAGGTAAGTAAAGGGAAATGGTTAATTTGGAGTGTGCAGGGATTGCCACACGTAGCGCGAATGCGTTTTTATAGGGCGATCCTATGGGACAAAAGCCCAGTTTTACCCTTTTCTTTTGCAAATTCCCTAATTTAATGCATGCAGTTTGCATGTAAAAGTATACTATCATTATGTCAAAGAAAACACTAAGGCCCGTATTAATAAAATCCTCTCATTCTCAACATGACGATCTGAGAGCAGCATCCCAAGAGGAGCTGTCAAAATTTAGACGCCGCTCGTCAAAATTTTATACATTTTGCATTTTTATTTATTTAATTTAAGTAGGTACCGAAACTTTAAGTTATCAAAACGACACCACAGAATACAAGGTTAGTCAGAAAGGGGGTACTAATCCGCAGACCACTTAAAGTATCACTGATGACGGTTTTAAAGCAAGTGTTAAAAATTCCTAAATTGACTGCCTCGTTGGTCTAGTGGTCGCAAACGCGACTGCTGAGCGTGAGGTCTTGGGTTCGATCCCCAGGTCGGGCACAGTGTTATTGGGTGCTTCTCAGAAAGCGGCCCCAAAAACATAATTTCTTTGGCGCATTTTTTTTTTCATATTTTCTTTATATTAAAAAACATACTTTGTAGGAGCCTATAAGACCTATCTTTATGTGTTATTGGCCCTGAAATTTATCGAGCCGTTTTGAAGTTTTAGCGATTTTAAACTATTTTTGCCAAAGAAATTAGACATGTACCAAAGAAATTAGAAATTGTACCAAATAAATTAGGAAAAGTACCAGAGAAATCAGGAAACGTACCAATTAAATTAGAAACAAGCCAAAGAATTTAGATTTTTAACCAAAGAAATTAGAAAAGAACTCAAGTATTATAGGTAAAATTGGTTATGAAATTAAAAAAACATGTTTACTTACAAAAATCTTTATTCGTATTGACATTATTGTAATTATCCTTATGACTACAATTATATTAATTTGGCACACATCGAAATTAAAGCACTTATTAACGAGAAGATCAGTATTCAAAAGTGTTCAAGAGTTCAATCTTTATTTGTATTGACATTTGTAATTATCACCGTAAAATCACTTTTTTCTTATTAGTCTTTTTAAAATCCTTATGTCTACAATTATATTAATTAAGAATATGGCACACATCAAAATTAAGGCACTTATTAACGAGAGGATCAGTTTTCCAAAGGTGTTCAAGATCTAATTCAAAATGTTTCTTAAACCAACTTGCACCTTGAGTAATAATAATAATAATCTGCAACTGGTGGAGTTACTGAAGGTAACTGAAACTTTCAGTAATTCTATCAGGATGGAATTTGGTGTGGACAAATGTGCAGTCATGCATGTAAGACGAGGGGAGATTATAGAATCCGAGGGACTACAACTTTCGGATTCCATACACCTCAGGCCGCTCTCCGCAAAGGACACCTACAAATACCTAGGTATGTCGGAGGGGCTGGGCATCAGTGAGGCCGACAGGAAACAATCGTTGAGGGAGCGTTTCTTTGGCCGCCTGAAAAAGTTCTAAAAAGTCTTTTGTCGGGCGGAAACAAGGTGCGCGCCTTCAACAGTTGGGTCATGCTGGTCTTGATGTACTCCTTCGGCGTACTGAAGTGGACTCAGACTGAACTAGATGCTCTGGATAGGAGAGTCCGGACTCTGCTGACCGCAAATCAGATGCATCACCCGCGATCGTCAGTATGAGACTGTACATCCCACGAAAGTGTGGGGGTCGAGGCTTACTAAATGCTAAGACCCTCCACAATCGTGAGGTGTGCAGCCTCAGGGAATATTTCCTACATGCCGATGCGGGGATGCACCGAGATGTGGTCGCAGTAGATAATGGACTCACCCCATTCTCCTTGGCTAAAGAGAACTAGCGCAAGCCTGTGGTACTCAGTACTAATGATCGCAAGGAGGTATAGCAGAGCAAGGAGCTACACGGACGTTTCTACCGGGCCCTCCATGGGCCCGACGTAGACTTCCTAGCGTCCGTGTCCTGGCTACGGTTCGGTGACCTATTTGGGGAAACCGAAGGTTTTGTCTGTGTAATTATGGATGAAGTCATCATGACGAATAACTACCGGAGGTATATTGTGAAGGACGGGACGGTTGACATATGTCGGGCATGCCACTGTCCGGGCGAGTCCCTCAGGCATATTATTTCCGGTTGTTCTCGTCTTGCTAACGGCGAGTACTTGCATAGGCATAACCAAGTGGCCAGGATTATTCATCAGCAACTTGCTTTGAAATATAACCTTGTGGAATCGGAGGTACCGTACTACAAGTATGTGCCCGACCCAGTTCTCGAAAATGGTCATATCACGTTGTATTGGGATCGATCTATTATCACTGACAGAACTATTGTCGCCAATAAACCTGATATAGTGGTGATAGATCGATCAGAACGCCGCACAATGATTGTTGATGTTACCATCCCGCATGATGGGAACCTCGTGAAAGCTGAGAAAGATAAACAAATCAAATATCTTGACTTAGCACAGGAGTTTGTCAACATGTGGGATGTGGATTCGGCAACCATTGTGCCGATAGTCGTTACGGCCAATGGCCTAATGGTCAAGAGCCTCGACCAACACCTCATGAGGCTCTCGTTGGGTGGCTGGATCAAGGGCCTGATACAGAAAGCAGTCCTCCTCGACACGGCGCGTATTGTGAGGAGGTTCCTGTCCCTGGAGCCCTAACCACCGGTAGTTTGGACCCTGCTCCCGATGCCGGTGGATCTTCTCCTGTACTATTGTTAGAACTTTGAGCGCATGATGCTTCGTCGTGATCGTGAGCTTCGACATTTCTAATTTTTTTAGCAGACGTTTTTTTACGTCTTGCCATGGTTAAAAGCTCTGAAACAAAGGATATTAATATGAAGCCATTCCCCCAAATTCTGTCTGTATTATTTTTGCAGCAGGATGTAAAATCGTGAGCATTAGTTCAGTTTTAATAGTTTCGATCTCTCATGAGACAAAGCAAGTGATTTTCGCTGAGTTAGGAAAAAAAATAAGCACAATAGTAGTAGGTAAGCATAAGGAAATAGTATTAGGGTTATTGACATTTCAAGGCATTTAACGTTTTTATACTGGTATTTAGTACTCTATGACCGAAGGTTGCTCTCGGTTTCAAATATACTAGAAAACAATATGCCGTTAAAGTCTATGCAAAAACATAACAATGATTATTCTAATTTCTTTGTACCAACTCTAATTTCTTTGGCGCGCTATGCCAAAGAAATCCAAAGAAATTAGTGCCAAAGAAATTAGAGATCGTCAATATTTATTTAATTTCTCGAAAGGCTGATGTGTGATTCCAACTTATAATTGCCACGTGCATACTGTTTAACTGAGGAAATGTGCACAAAAATATGCAAGCAAAAGAAACTAATAACATCGTCGTAATAACCATCGAAGAAATTAGGTACCTACTTACTTGACCAAAGTCAGTTGCGGAAGGAAAAAAAAATTTTTATCTGTCGCTCCGTAACATTCGCGCAAGTCCGCTGCTGGCGTTAGATAGCGGGTGACTAAAGGGTGCTGGGACGTACTAGAACATTTCCTCACGGCCTTTTTCAACAGAGTAGGCACATGGTTTCATTGCGTCAAAGAAATTAGTATTTTTTCTTAGGACAAAATTTATTTTGTCATAATTAAACGGCAAAACCTTTTTAATTGAAGGTAATACTAATTACAATTAGAGTAAGTATTTGTTATTGATATGACATTTATATCATATTCGAATATTACTATGAGGGGTGAGTTTTCGTGACAAACAAATTGAAATAAGTAAAGGACGCGCCAAAGAACTTAGAATATTCAACTTTGATAAAATATTGTCGGTTTCTTTTACACGTTAAGCAGTTTTTTTTTAATGCACTGATACACTTGTTGGATACAATATCCAAAAAAAAATTGACCTCTGTGGAAATCAAATGTTTTTGTGGTTTCTCAACCTTGGATGCACCTCAAACGCTTCATTTGCGAAACACCCTATTGGGTTTTTCCGTGAGGAATTTCTCAGTAGCAGCCCGGAGTCTGGATTTGTGCCCGGTTGATAGCAATAGGCTCGCCCCCTATTACATGGGACTTTAACATAACGGCGAAATGTGGGTGTTACTATACACCCCTGCCCAACCCTTCGGGGAATACAAGGCGTGATGATGTTATGTTAAAAATTCAAAATTCGATAATTTTTATTTCTATGTAAAATTATTTTTATTTTAGTTTTTTCAAAAATTCTGCGTCCCTACTTTGTTATGAACTCAGAAAATGGAGCTTCGAATTCGCGACCCCAAATATGACCTAAAATGTAAACACAGCTGATCATAGCTGAAGATAGATAGATTTTAACATATTTTTACTGTAATTTTTGAACAGTTATTTCTCTTAAACTATTGACTTTTGGGGAAAGTGGTAGAACAAAAGTTACTCATTATTAAGGGTACTTTAACATACTTTCGGATTAGTACCCCCTTTCTGACTAACCTTGTATACAACGTTATTTTTACTTTATACGAAAACCGAGACACCCCAACAAGATTTTCATCAGAACTCCCTGAATATGTGTTTTTTTTTTTAGTAAAGCTCCAAGTTACACCTTAGTTTATGTCGCGTTAAGTTCCCTAAAAAAGTGTGAAATGCCTGAGATGTGCTATGCAGGGGTTGTCTAATACACGGAAACTGACCGAGCGGACCCTTTCAAGTCTCAAGGTGTCTATTCTCGTCAATTGTTATGGGTAGAAACCTACTGAAACAAAATTGAAATTTATGAAAAAAAAAAAAAAAAAAAAAATGTGGTGTAAAAAATATGTCAATCGATTCTCCTAGTGATACCTACCTACCTATTTTAAACAATTCTACCATCACATATTATTTCGCTGTGCATTGGGAATTCCCCTCATAAAATACAGAGTTTATTATTGCCATTGCATGCGTTATCGTTATGGAATATCTACACGTTACATTTCTGTTTTTTAATATCACTGCTTTTATAATGGCTCGAAAATTTGTTCTCTCAGTAAGCAAAACTGTGTCCCATATTCCACTAAGTTGTAAACGATGTTCGGGCCATAATTAACGCTTTAATTATTATTAGCAACATTCATGATACCAAAGTAATTACGGCTTGTTTATCCGTCCCATGTGTATTATAAATATTTGATTATTAAAATTACCTCCTTTGTGTTATAATAGCGGTTTGCGTCACTTTTTGTTAACTGCGAATGCAAAAAATAGAAAAATTATACGTAAAAGCAACGCATTGTACATGCGCACTTGTCTGTCAATGTGGAAAGTACGGCAACATCACATTAAACCTATCTACGCTACTTTTTTGGTTTTAAACAGGCCGTTCCGAATTGTCTTTTTTTAGGGTTCCGTACCCAAAGGGTAAAACGGGACCCCATTACTAAGGCTCCGCTGTCCGTCTGTTCGTCTGTCACCAGGCTGTATCTCATGAACCGTGATAGTTAGACAGTTGAAATTTTCAGAGAGGATGTATTTCTGTTGCCGCTATAACAACAAATAATTACTAAAAAACAGAATAAAATAAATATTTAAGGGGGCTCCCATATCAGATCCATTATCTATAAAAACGGCAAAAAAATCACGGAACCCTTCGTGCGCGAGTCCGACTCGCACTTGGCCGATTTATTCGTATATTTAAAAAAAAATGTTTTAATCTTTTGATGATGTAGGTAAACAGAGGGTTTAAGGGAACGCCCTCTGTTATTTTACATACTGTATATCACACGAGCGTCAATACACAAAAGCATCTCTTCAACAACTGTCAACTGTCAAATTTAAACGAACCTTTAACGCTGATCGATACGTTGAATCAACCCCTAACCCGCATCAAGCTAATCTACACCAAACAAAAATAAACAATATCATAACGTTAACGAAAGTGTTAACGTTAACATGCTGGTATAATTAGCATCTCACGAGCCGATCCGGGCCATCAATCACGAGCGCGCCATATAATTGCTTAAGTAATCGCATTATCTCGATTGCACGGTGTACCGTTGCAACGTTTTGACGTTGACTCGGGTTGTAAGCGTTGAACTTGCCTTGCAGTTTGTTGAAGTACTTAATTAGTTACGTTGTGGTATTACGGGAAGGTTTTTCTTGCCAAATGTTTAAAATAAACTTAGATTACTTAGTTGAAAAAATTTTTTTTGTCGTTAAGATGACTTTGTGTGTGTACAGTTGCAATATTTTAAGTTTTAACATTGTAATAATAAAGTAAAATGTAACAAAAACTACAAAGACACAGTTTAATAAACTCGCACTAAGTTATTTGAGTATGTGCAAACAATTAGTAGTTTCACAATTAAACAGTTCCTATATTCTGGTCGCAACTTGAACGCTTAGGGTGGTTGCATAAAGAAGCGGGTTCTCGAGACAGACAAGTCGGTACCAATCGGTACTGGTAAATTAGTCCTGTGTTATCTTATGCGGGTACACATAAAGATATCGGTTGAAATACAATACTAATTAATAGTCTGCACCGACTGACAAGTCGGGACCGGAAAACCTGTCTTTTTCTGCAAGCACCCTATCTTACGATTCCAAACTGGCGCGGCGCCTGCGCAAGTACGCGGAACTGTGAATTTGTTTTATTTGTCATAACGCTGTTATTTGTTCCGCTATTAGATTTGTGACTTCTGTCCAGTTTATATTTAACAAATATTTATGCGTATGTTATACTAAAATCAATGTAACTTGTCGTAAACGATATAATCGAATTTCTGAGTGAAGTTCAGTGACTCGAGCTTGAAAGTAGATTCAGTGTAATTTATCATGAGGTGGAGACGGCTCTTCACATTAAGCTTTATCTGGCATGTTTGATGAATAATTAATTTCAGCAATTCTGACACGGTAAGCGAGGCTTAACCACATGAAAGATGAAACGTTACTTAGTACTTGCCCATATCGTGGCTACACGTTTCAAACTTTCGGGAAACAATATTGATGTTTACGAGTGTTTCAATCTATGATTTTAGGGTGCGGATACTTCGATATCCCATTGGAATCCATCACGAAATTAAACAGGAAGCTTTAAGTAAACTGATCGTAGACAATGCTATAACCCGGCCGGATGTGGGAGTGCATTGAATCAACGCTTCCCGTGGCCGAAGACGAGCTGCCCAAATACGTCGGTGTTGACAGCACAAATAAATAGGAAGCTATGTACCGCGCCTTGCATACTTACTCCATGGATGAAATATTAATGCAGATACTTGATTTGTTAGCAGCATGCACACATACGCAATGCTTGTTTTACACGAGATTCAACGGGGTAGTGATGCGGCTCTCTTGGGTCTATTAAAATGTAATATTCTATGCACGATAAACGCACGAGCTTTGATTATACAGGGTGTCCCAAAAATCAACGTCAAGCCGGGAACAAATTATAAGGCAATTTATGACTGCTCATAAAAAAATACAAAAAAATTAAACTTTAACCTCCTTATTACAAAAGATGGTCCAAGAAAAACCTAGGTTTTAAAATAGCCCCGTTTCTATATCAATAGAAAGTGATGGGTATATTTTAAACCTAGGTTTACCTTAGTCTTGGTTTAAACCATCTTTTGTAATAAGGGGGTAATGGTTTTCGAGTTTCAAAATGACCATGAATATAATTTTTCTTCATAAATACTTATAACGATTAAAATAATGTGTTATTTAAAAAGAAAACACAAATAAAATAAATAAAAAACTGAACTTTTGTAAACTCATTTATTGTTCCCGGTTTGACGTGGAGTTTATGGACACTCTGTATTACCTGTCTATAATCAAATCGCACGAAGTACATCCATGCGTTGGTTGAATCTTAAAATTGTTAGCTCGTTATGAATGTGAGCATTAGTAAAAGCAACGTCATGCGTTCCCTTATTGGGCGAACGCTGTGAAATAATACGGCGATTAAAGGGCTACGAAGGTGTCTGTGGAGGTAAGAACCTTATTTATAATATAGCTACCGTTAATGCGGTCTTTAAACCCCTATTGTATGTATGTGGTAGGATGCTTAAAAGCTCTTTAACATCAATTCCATTTCAATACATCTGCAGTCAGCCTTGAAGATAAGCGCGTTATTTCCCGAACAGATTACTATTTTTGCATTTACAAATGTAGTTCAAAATAAGAATTACTATTCTTCTTATTTTGTTTGGCACTAAGAGTCTTATTAATTATTGCGTAATAAAAACAAAAACATCCTGATTGATGACACATATTTTTATTGGCTTCGAGCATCAATCTATTAGCTCACGGCAGCTGCTCATTTGTCCATGACGTCAATTTAAATAACCTACAAAACTGAGATGAAATTAATGTCTGGGAATAATAAAATCCAATGTCAAGCTATTACTTGTGAAGAGATGAGTGGAAGTTGAGTAGTACCGATTTGATACGGTTGATTTAATATGTCGAAAGCTTTAGTCAAATCCAAAGCTTAGGTTTGATTTGGAATCTATTTGAAAAGTTTTTATACGTAATCAATCCATGATTCTCTTCGGAAATGACTAAATCTATCCAGGTACAGTATTTGCAGATAGCTTGCGGTTAAATCAAGTGCTCGGATCACCGGTTGAAGCCGGAAGAAGGTTGAAAGTTGATTCAGCTTTAAACCTAGAATATTTATTGTGATTAACGATAAAATTTAAATTTATTTATATTCAGATTCTGCTTCTATTTATTGCTGTACAAACTTCGTTCTCCATTTTTGTATTCCAAGGCCGTTCTTATTTGAACTTTTGGCTACACAAAAAATATTTGATGTATGCAAATGGTGTTATGAAATTAAATTGCTTGATTTTACATCCAAAAAGGGAGATTTAGGTGTCAATAAACTATGACAATTTGTAATCATGTTCCGCGTTCGGTTGAATTATAGATAGCCGTTATGTGAATATATGGACGAATTTCCCACGATGATCGTACCATTCATTTTGTAAATAAGGCCCGTATATGTAAGGAGAAACTTAATTATTGGTTAGTATTGCAGTAGTCTTGATTTAGATTGCTGCGGTTAGAAAGCAGTTGAGGTCTGAAATTATTGAAAGAGGGCAACATACTATCGCCAACATATTTTAACCATCACGTGCCTGCAGACCCCAGGGCCTCTTATTCTCTATGACATTTGAGAAAACCATGCAAGAAACGCGACCGAGTTATAATTATATTATTTCCAGTTAATGGTGGCGATTCTTGCAAAGTCCATTTAACAATAATATGTCAAATTCAGTAGTACTTACATTTAAAATTAATACCCTGTTATTTCGATTGCACATTCGGATTCGGTTTTATATGTTAGTGAATAACTCTCGGGCCTTAATTTTGTCCACAAGGTCGATTTTTAGAGCCCGAAAGAAGCTATAGCCATGATACTCATTCGAACCTCAAAGTAATTGAGAAAAACCTTGACTTACGATTCAGTTTCTTTAAAACCCTATACTGGGAATGATATCTGTGGTTCCAAACCGGAGATGCTGACACTTAAAAGGTTAAGGGACTTAAAAATCTGTTTACGCTTTCAAGGGGACGGTCTTTAAGTGTTCTGCTCATTGAATAGCCATAATGTCTTTAACATACTTGTCCTTTTAACACAACTGTGTCTGTTGCTTTGAACTGGGTCGCCAGTGTTAAGTCATAGTATTGCATTATTAATTACTATAATGTGTGTATCATGTACTATGCAACGGTTTAATGGTGATTTCTCTAACTGATTTATATCTAATCGAGTTTCCATTGATTTTGTAATTTTCAGTACGGATTCGTTGATTACGCTGCTAATTATGTAGCGCCGGTGATTAGCTACAAATTGCAACACCCAACCACCAACTTCTTTAAGTGAATTAAGTAGGTAATAATTTTAAGTCATAAATTTGAGATGTACCGTTTTTTTCTGTGCAGACGGTTTTGTGCAAGTTAAGCGTTAAAACCACTAGCGAGTTAAATTGCACAAGTTATTGAAGCAGGTGCTTGCTTATCTGTTAACACTGAAAGCAAGTTAATTTAAAACCTTACACGGCTTGCAGCAAGTCGGGCTAGTCGATAAAACTTCCAGAAGCCTAGCAAGTCGTTTGGAGAAGTACTTAACCTTGCCCAATTTAACTTGCTAGTGTATTTAGCACTTTATGGGTTTATGACACGATGTTATAATAACATGAATTAGAAAAGGCGACAGAATAAAAACATGTGAGCCGAAATTCGTTTAATTGCACTTCACTATCCTACTTACTAGTATTTGCATCGGTTTATTTTATTTATTTTCATGACAATGTTTTCAATAACTGAGTAAAATTTAGAATTCAATCGAATTTGTTATCATGGAGTGAACATTTAATTTTTCATAGTCGGCTCGAGCGGCGCGTTTAATCAAATAAACCTTTTGTGACATGAATAATTCATCGACACATTCGGAAAGTGGTTCACTACAACTTGTGCCTAATGGCATTCAAAGCACGTTAATAATAAAGCGTGAATGGTTTTACATCAGTTAGTTTGAAAATTTAATCCTTTTCAAAGAACTGTCGGCTTTATTGTATGTTGATGACTGTCTTGTGTTTTCATAGGCGTCCACATCTCTTCCTGTGTAATATAAAGGAGTAAAGTATGTAAGTATTAAAAAAACAGTACCCGATATGTTATTGGTTTGGCTATAAGAGCAAGGCATCAAACTTATCTATTCACAATCTCAAGTGTGGATCAATCCAACCATAGAAATCTAAATAAATCCAACCTTTCTAACCAGTTAGTATGAACGATCTAAATAAATAGAAATATTTCGCGCAATGCTCTGTTTAATAAAATAATCAACAATATAGGTACCTGATTCAGAATTTATGATCCCGGTTCCCTGAGCAATTACACTGGTGCTGTAAAATACGCAGAAACGTCATCTGGTGACAATATTGCGTTATTATTCATGTTTACTATGAAACATTTAGTCATAAACAGATGAATGAATGTTATGATACAAAGTATTTACAGTTACTTCCTATGTAACATTTGTGTACAGTGGGTTTCTGTTTCTAATCTAACAAATTTTAATTCATATCTGTCATGAGTGTTTAGGAAGTTTCATAACCCCCATGATAACTACAAATTAAAGATATTTTGTTGCAACTTGTCGTTTAATGTTCCAGGTATTTATGAAAAATATTCATAAACAAAAGAAATAGGTATACTTAAACCTCAAAAGACAAAGCAAAAATTCCAATTGTCACTTCGTTGAAAAGAGCAAAATTAATATCTTCACAATGCTTCAAGTATTCTCGAGGAGACGGGAGACTCGCCGACGATCCGCCTCAACGGACTAATTTAATTAATTGATTCGTGTCGTCTTCTGAACAAATCGACGATTTGAGTTTTTCACATTTTTTCAACAGACCTATTTCAAAAATGAAACCTAAAAGTACGCAGTAAAGCTGATTTTGCGATGCATGAGACAGAAAGTCAATCGTTTCGGCATAAACTGAATGATACCAAGCAATTGATTTGAGTATCATAATGGTTTTTATATGGAGATGGATAGGCTGAATTTGAGAATTGGTGTGAATATGATTGCCAAATGAGTACAGCATACATAAGTATCGAAATAGGTACAAAGTACGAACTAAGAATTTAAACCACGACTTGAAAATACAAACGTAAGTAAAACGTTCGACTATTCCATGTTGAATAGAGATTACATTAAAGCTCCCAATTATTATTATTGAATAAGTAGCAGATATAATCGAAAACGATGACAGTATCAGAAACACGAAAGATATAATGACAATAGAACCGTTTTGTTGTCTATTAACAAACACAACAGTAATAATGTGAAACCAAGTTAAGCCAACAATGCGCCATTGCATCACGTTCGTGGGAAATCGACAGAAAGTAAATACCGCAGAGCAACCTAGTCTTTTATAAGGTCCTTCACAGTAGAATCAATATTCCGAACTGTTGGTAGCTTTTGACTATTCAAAAGTGCCTGTTGAAACGAATTGAATGATAACATTTTGGGTGCCCAGTTTGATATTCCGCTACCCATTCGTCCCTATTTTAACTATGACCCAAATGCAAATTTTCCCATTCAAGTTTTGCAGAAAATGTAACATGATATTAAGATGGTTCGCAGATTACGTTGGATCAGAAGAGCAATGTTTCCAACAAAATTCCTAATGTTATGCATGAGGAGCTCCAGACGTCTCCATATATCATTCATGCGCGGGATGCATCGAGGATAATGCAACTTGAACTTCTCGAGCCGAGGAACTTATCCTGTACAAATTTTATGGCAATTCTGAGCATCTCGCTGTAGTCTGAAATTTGCTAAGCGTGTGTCGGTGATTAATGAAATTTTGCCAACGTTTAGCGGTGTATCATTAAGAGGCGCCTTTGTTTGTAAAAGCTAAGTGTAAATTTGATGTGATAATTGCGGTTGAAGAATGATGGATGTCAGTGAAATCTAATTGAGTATGTTTAACTTATCTGTAATTTATTTGAGATTACTACTGACTGATTGTGTATTATGATCAAACAAACTCGTATGTTTGCCAGAAAATCATCCAGTCTTAATATCTTGCCATTCTTATTGGCGTACTTTTCTGCTATCCACGTCACACATGACCGATTCTTTCATACGCGATCACCAAAACATCTCATCTAGCCGAGTCGACGTCGCTAAAAGCGTTTGAGAAGTCGTTCCGTGTGAATTGTCGCAACTTTTCCACTTGTTTCCGTTGCAAGTTTCCCGTCAGTCGCAGCACTTCTCCGGTGATTTCAACAGAGTTTCGTTTCTTTGCCTTACTGGTGTGAATAAAAAGTATTTTTGTTAAAGACTTTCAAGTGGTCAGTTTGTTTGTCGACTCTGTCTGAGTAGCTGCGATATCTATGAGTAGTTGTATAAGAGTCATGGTTGTTATCAGCGGTAGTATTATAGAAGTGGGTTTGCTAATTGGTGTAAAAATAAAATACGTACAAAATCGCTGACAATATTTAGATAGTCAACTACTTACTGCAGTTAGTAAAATGGATAAGTTGCTACTTTAAATTAGGGGTGAGCAAACTTTTTTCACCAGGGGCCAGAACAAAAGCAAGAAATGTTGCAGGAGGCAAGAATTCCCAAAAAAAATGCATTTGTTTTAAATTCATTTACTACAAATGCAATAATTAGGGCTATTTGTTACAGCATTTTATAGTTATCTTTGTATTTATTTTATATCTGTTTAGGTCGCTGAGGCTGCAAAAATATATTTTCGAGAGCTATACACTTTTGCTCTTAAAGGGAGAGTTCGCGGGCCGGATTAAAAGACTGCACTGGCCGGAGTTGGCCCGCGGGCCGTAGATTGCCCATCACTGCTTTAAATCATGTTTTTTACAATGAAGTAACTGATTCGTGTTCTGTACTGATATAAATTAATAATACGAGTGTTAAATTATCGAATACAATGAAATATACGTGGCCCAAAGCCAAAAAGAACGTCGGAAACATACATTTACAATATTATTTTTTAAATCTGTGCTATCTGATTTTAAAATCTTTGAGGCCAGCAAGGTTAATGTCGTGTGACAGGGTCAGACGTAATATTTTCTTTATATCGCATTCATGTATAAAATAAACTTATCATGATTACATAATATTGGAAAAACTAGAGAAGTGAGAGCTGGATATAAAGGGAGCAAAGAGATTGAATAACTACTAGCTATATTGAATGTCTTTGAACGGGAGAAAGATGAATTACCTATCTACTAACTTGCCTACTTAAAACAGCAGCAAAAAACACGTTAGTACTTTACCATCTCTGGTTTCAATTTTAATTGGCTGATTTAGTTTAAGTACATTCATAGACATGATAATAACTACCTTGGCAGTAAACGGGATTAAAGCTAGTCTAGTGTCAGCTAGTCTTAAAATCATAGCAGCGCTGCAGCGCTTTATTGCATAATATCTTGAACAATCTTTCACGCATTATCATGACATCACCTTTGTAGCAAAATGTACAAAGTAATGCAGCACAATGATCGCGTTAGCAGAAATAACATCACCCGTAGTCACAAAAGCCAATTGATGTCTCATGTTCAAGTATCATAGCACGGAACCTGTCGACACTACGTAACACTGACTCGAGTGCGTGGCGTCAGATTAAAATTAAATTGCGTGTATCGATGAAATTCCAGAGACATAAATGATATTCGTAACGCTTTTATACTCTTCAATCGTTCTTCGGTTCCAAAACGCTTCCCGGATTATTGCTGGAGTCCTTTGCTCTACGCACTAAATCCTTTGTTCATGAAATGGAGGATTTCATGTTTACTTCGACATATCGTTGTCGGAACTCCATGTTTGTTTTGTTTGTTTGTATTAGCTAAATTCCAAAACCAGTTCATGGTACAAGGTGTTCCTATCAATATTACGTATTATTATCGTGTTATATCAAGACTACTCTATAATGTGATACTTGGAGCAAACTTGGAGTGTTCCGGTTGCGGATTAGTCAGAACTAATTGCTAGTTAATTGCTGAGCAATAGCATGTTATGCATATCCTAAACACTAATTATCAAATCAAATCAAATCATATATTCATTTGCGAATATGGGTACAAAAGCTCTTACACATATACAATAGTGACCATTAGCCATATCCTACCATGAGGCATGCAAAATTACAAGATAGGTACCTATGAAACTATGAACATAAGTAACAATAATAAAAGAAAAGACAGGAAAAGTGAAATTACACGAGTTTATCCTGTACATATTCATTGACAGACATTATCTCACGAAGAAGCACGAACTTCCTACAGTAACTATCCATATTGCAATAAGCACCCTTCGGGCTTAGGTAATATGCTGTTTTTAATAAGAAGGCAGTCGGCATTTGCAGAAATCAATATATCAGTCAACGAATTTGATTTACTTATATATCCTTTTTCCTTGAGTATTAGTGTCCATGTCTCGTATGAATGTATTAGAAATTTAGAACCTATCGCAAAAGAAATAGTGTCAAAACTACAGTATGATGAATAGCGCGTTAGGTATGGGTGAAGCGTTAATTGGATGCTGGGAATTCTTTGATGATATTTATAATGAGTTTAAAAATGTGATACTGCTGTAGATTCTATTATAAACTTTCCCTTACCGTGAGTAATTATAACTAACATCAATGTTGCGTAGGTAATTCGTTTTAAGGGACGGTTAACACGTATAGTCAGCCGCCGAAAAGTACGTTTCGTGCCTACCGTACGTCGAGTGACTACTCTTCGAATAAATAGAACTTAGGGCTGATCAAGATCAATGCTGTAAAGATATCGAATACATTCTTTCGAAGATTGAAATCCATTACTATGAGTCTGGATCATTATTCGTCAAGCAAGTATTTTGTCTGCATATAAGCATAATTGGCCCATTACTGTCCCAGTGTTCGGCAGGGGCATCTTCCCAGAATGAGAAGGATTAAGCCCTTAGTTTACGATGCTGGCCTGGTGCGGGTAGGCGGACTACACACGTTACAGAATCGAGAACTTTTTGTAGCCCTCTTATACCGGCTTCCCACGGTGCGTGATAGCGCCCACCGCGACACAAGCTCGCACCGACGCACCATGGGAAGATACTCGTCCGTGGTAACGAGGACGCGTGCGGAGCGGTGCGCCGTATCCACATCACATACCCCCATAATGTGGCTTCACACGGTGAGTGATTTTACGGATGATACCACGCACAGCCGGTGCGCGCTACCACGCACCGTGGGAAGCCAGCTTTAGGTTCGATGAAAAATGATTGTAACAAATCAGAACCCAAAAGAATACGTAATTCTTAAGCATAACTTTCAAAACACTGAAGGTCGTAATTATATTTGACTTTTGTTTAGCTGCGATGCGATAAACTTGGCCCCGAGGTTATCGATGAGTTAATTTAAAATTATTTGTATTTATACCAACATTGACATCACCTTTTGATTTAACGGCTGACGGATGCGACCATGAGGTCATGCTTAACGGCACTTTAGTTGGCTACTTTGTGTTTGTGGCCATATAATTTCGTTGAGATGAGATTTGTATCAACTCTATAATGCGTTCCTAAATATGCCTTTGCTTTGCTTTAAATAGTTCCAGATTTACTATAAGAACCTCACTTTACATTTACGCAAAAGGTTAGTAAGAGGCCTCATTTAAAACTACCAAGAACGGGTCCTCCAGGGTAATCCGCCTTAACTTTTTATAAGGAAAATAACGTCCTATTAATAGCTAAGTTCAGAAACCCAATTTAGAAATGAATTTGAATGCCAAGCTTTATGTTCTTCTAGCCTCACTATTAACATTTTCTTAAACTAATTCATTATTCATGTTTCCCGCAAATCTCAACCGATAATTTATCACGTTAAAGCACTGCATCCATTTATCGGTGTTTAAATTAATATTTATTCCAACTCAATGCATTGGCATTAAACTGATTCCATCTAAATATATTGAGTCGGTCAGTCGTTCGCCGCAGGTCGTTCGTTTATCCAATGCTATTCAGTATGGTCAATTGGCAATATTTTATTATCCGCTATCAATTGATCCGTGCTCTATTCTATTGTGATTTAGTTAAATACCCATTTATTTAACATGACTGGATGTTTAATGGTATATAGTTTTAAATGAAACTGCATGATTTATAGAAAGCTGCGTTTTCTCTTCTAAACCTGGCGATGTAAATGATTCAAGTAGGTACAAGTTCGTGGGTGCGCATTGAATAAGATAAAATTATACAATTTGATGCTTCCATGGGGAGTCTTAAAGCTTTGTTAATAGAAAATTAGATTGCTTTCCTCAAGTTGTTTAATTTAATCGATTACAGTGCTTGACTGAGCGTTGAATTCTGAAAAAAATATTTGAAGACAAATTATAATACATTTGAAAAAAAAACCGTAGTTCAATGGAGTCTTCACTTTGCATTGCGTGAAAAAAGGGTCAGAAAAAAAGTGAAAAGTTGTAGAAAAACTAATTAATTTAACTTTTTGAAATAGACCGACAATGTGATTCGTATGCAGATCAGTACCGTCGGCGACGAGTTGACTTGTACTTGGAGTCGGTGTAAAGGCTAATTCGATATGCTCCCGACACCAGTTCGCTAAATGAATGCCTGGCCTACTTCCTAGCGTTCAGGATCGGATGCATGCTGTCACTTTTATTTCCGACGTCAATTCACACTGTGAGCTATCGATAGCGGGTGATAATTCGGTCACGTGATTTATTCCTGGTTTTTGAATGGGTTACTATAGTGAGAGAGAGTTAAAAGTTGTCGTTAGTAATCCCGGGTTTTTATGATACTAGTGATGGTAATTTATGCTGAGCTATTACAGGCTATGGTATATTTTGTAGGTACTTATGAGTGATTTATGTATTACTGTGATTTGCATAAAAATGCTTTTATCTAAGTAATCATAATTAAATTACAGAAACGACTTATTTAGAAATTCCATCTGAGCCCACGTTGGGCGCCACTTCCGTTGATTTTGCGCATCGACTCTTTTTGAGCCCGAAGATTTTTTTAAGGCTCAAAACTGTAATTTAAAAGCCTCAAATTTTTCATCTTAAGAGCGTTTACACGTGGTGGTACCGGTGAATGGAGCACGTGGGTTGGTGCGGGCGCGGCCGCTCGATACAGCGGAGGCTGCGCGCTGAGCTCCCGCCCGGAACAACCTCTCCGCCACCCAATACTCGCTGACCTCCCCCTCTCCCTGCTAACAGTTCGTTGACCAACAATCGAGGGGAAGTTTCGCCAGAAACCAGAGCTCTTTCACGTCTGGACGCCTAAACACCAACCATTCACATAAGACCTGCCATGCTCCTACAGAATTAATGCGATCACCGAACAGATACGGCTCTAAATTAGTTGGCTATACAGATATTAAAGATTTCGCTCTCCCGGTACGAGCGTACGAGCCTCGTATCTAATGACACTGTTTTGATTTACGATAAGCTTTCGTTGTACGTTATTGTATTTATAATTTCATGATATATTCACAAATCGATGATCTCACACAGATAATATTAAGTTTAATATAACACTATATAATTAAGATGTATCTGAATGATTTATGATCTCTTAATGGATTACGAGGTTTATTCATTATTTAGAGTAGACGGTGATGATGAAAAATGAAAAATGTTGTGGTTTGGCTTAATTGAGTTGGATTTGGTTAATAATGTTACACAGTATTCTGAAAAATATATATTGTCTAAATTACTGAAATGAAATTTTATTTAAAGGACGACAGTATTTGGACGAAGATCTTCCGCTTTGAATTTTTAAATAAGGGCATTACAAGTTACACTTTGCGTCGCGACGCTTCGTGTCGGCCATTGCAGCGCTTGCGGTCAGGGTTATACCAAAATTGCTTTCAATTCGTTATCAAAAGAATTTATAAAGACGGCAGCAATCACTTCTTAATCTGTTTCGTCAACAACATTTTTCCTTATTTATTTAGGAAGAAAGTAAACTGGGGTCTGCGAGTATGTTGTAAGAGCAAATAACGTAACGTAAATTAGACCATTATGTTGTTTATACTGGAAGAATGAACTTGTCATCGCTTTGCGACTTTTAAACCCCTATAGAAATAAGACTTTCTTTATGGTTTCAAGCAGGATTAAGACGCTGATACATACAATAGCTTAAGAATTTACACAAGTAGTTGCAAATTGTACCTTGAGTTTTCCCCATTTTGGTCTTGCTATTAGAATTTAAGTACTATTCTCTTTTCTTGACTTAAAATCTTGACATCCATTGTGGTTATGTTCTTCTTCTGGTTATATTCATCTTTTTCCTCTGCTCCCGTGTCGGTACGAGCTATACGAGAATAGCCGTGGTGAACAGATTAGCCAGTCAGCAACGTTGGTAGCGAAGCTGACTGCCCAGGATGCGCCAGACGTATTTGAGTACCGTTACTCTTGGATGCTCTTTTAATGCATATTCTAATTTAATATTATCATCGAGTTAACAATTCTTGCCTAGCAAATTCTCAACTGTATACAAGCTTAGTTTTAGTGTATACTAAACCTGAAACTAGTTTGCCCAGAATCACTAGGAGAATCGATTGACATATTTTTACACCACATTTTTTTTTTCATATATTTCAATTTATTTTCAGTATGTTTCTACCCATAACAGTTGACGGGAATAGACGCCTTGAGGCTTGAGATGGTCCGCTCGGTCAGTTTCCGTGTATTAGACAACCCCTGCATAGCACATCTCAGGCATTTCACACTTTACTAGGGAACTTAACGCGACATAAACTACGGTATAACTTGGAGATTTATAAAAAAAAAAACACATATTCAGGCAGTTCTGATGAAAATCTTGTTGGGGTGTCTCGGTTTTTGTATAAATACTAAAAATAACGTTGTATAACAAATGCGAATGCCACATCCTCAAATCTCATCCGGCTCTAAATGTCCGCTATCAGAATAGTTACGTCTCAGCATCCTCACTTATTTTTAGGTCACCATCACAAGGGAAGTGGTCCGAGAGGGGAAGCCTCGTTATTCTGTTAGCACATAACTGCTACGCACTAAGGCAGCTTTTAGACCGTAGTTTTGTTCTTAGGACGGAGAGAAGATGAATAAATTATAAAGGGACCCTCTACGGATGTACGAGAGGTCTCCTCGCATTTACTTCGGCTTTTTTGCTCGTATTTTCGAGTGTGTGACCCCGTTTTTGTTAATGCTTTATGGGTTTTGTAGTGTTCTACTTGGAGATTTTTTTGTATTAGTGAATTGAAAGGGTAAGCTTTTTGTTAACATTAAAATAAGGGTTCCGAACACAGAAATCTAAATAATAAAAGTTCGGAATGATCAATGATGTATGAAGAGCGTTTGATCTCGAATTTTATTGGTTCAGTTTTTCATTATTCGACAAAACAGCCCGCCCCGTAAACACGGCCCTAAAATTAGATTAAAACACAAAAATAACAAAACGGTGCTGATTTCAATATTTATGTGTTTTAATCTAATTTTGTGAAATTACAGTTATTGCAAAGAGATTTGATTAAATCATAAACGGGCATTGCAAACACATTTAAATCCATTTCCGATCGCATTACAGTAAACCGGAAAGCGATTCAATACAAAATCGCGTTTGCACAGCCGGACCCGAAATCTTTTATCTAATCTAGACAAATATTGGCTTTGACTTGGCATCGCGAAATTGGGACCAACCTTAACTTTGCGCAAGGACATGTGCAGAAAATTGAAGGCCTTAACATCATAGAAAGAAGCGTCAGATTCCTATACAGGCAAAATATATTTAGGGTTGAAGTATGCCTTATTGTTAGGAGATAAGGTTCATATCTCAGTATTGAAAAATCGATTAAGTTCCAAGGCGTGAGGAGATGCGGATTGTAGATAGATAAAAGTTGGTGTCCGAGATAAGACAGGTCGTTGAACCCACGCCTACGGGAGTTCTTCCCTTTTCTTATGTTGATTTCGTTTGGATTGAATACAGCTTTTTATTGTGTAAGAAATCGGTTTTCTTTATATCTTTTTGCGTCTGTCCTGTTCTTTATTAGGTACCTATTTATGCAAAAATAGATATTATGATTTACTTTCTACCAAAATAGATAAAATAACTGCTACATTTTTTCGATAAATTAAGTAGGTAAGTATAAAATATGGGTCAAATTACTACGTAAATCAAGAATTTAATAATTAAACTGTGTTATAAAATTGTATCACTACTGATAGTAAAACTGAAACGTTTGATATGTACCTATAAAATTAACTGTAAACATGTTGAGGTATGTGTTGAAATGTCCATGCATTTACAATTGAATTTATATTTATTTCTTTAATTTACCAAAAAAAAACAGTCTTATTATTTGTGTCTATTTGACGCTACAAGTGATGAGTACCAACATAAAGCCTCGTTTATGGAGATGTGGAGCTTAACGCGGAGCGTGAAGCGGACAATTCAAAAATATTGATGATGTATTAGGGCAAGGGTGCTCAGACTTACCCCCTTATTACAAAAGATGGTTTAAACCAAGACTAAGGTAAACCCAGGTTTAAAATATACCCATCACTTTCTTATGTCATATAACAAAAAGAGACGGGGCTATTTCAAAACCTAGGTTTTTCTTAGACCATATTTAGTAATAAGGGGGTTTATGTCGGCGATCTATCTCAAAATATTTAGGCAGCAAGTGATCTACGCCAACCAACGACCATTGGTCGTTGACGCCAACCTACAACTATGAAAGAAAAACTTACAATGTTGTCGTAGGTGTCGTTATATGAGTGATCGCCATCGAGAGACTTTCAAGATAAAGTATTTTATAATATACTTTACGGGAATTCCCGTGATCGACTGTATGAGCGCGCTTGTATTAGAGCCTTCGATAATTTTGCAATACCAAAATTCTTCATTCTTCTTCTTCTCTTTTCCAAGGAAACGTTATAGAGAAGCGTTTTTCTATGTGATTGTTTGAGTTGCAGTTGTATGTATGACAGAACGCAACGAAGTGCGCGGCACATCTCCAATACACAAGGCCATAGCGTCAAGTTGACTGAAATCAATCACAAACCATCTTTTGTAATTGTACTAATTTTATCTCGACAAGTTAGTACCTGTCATCAACAACACCATCCTTACAGCTACAAGCTACCGATTCCACAGAATTAACAAATAAAATGTAAACTGTATGTATTATGGTAATTGTACAGTAAACCAGTTGTGGTATCTCTAGGAATGTGCCCATGAGGACGACTCGCTTGTGACGTGCGATGTGTGGTATTTTTAATTATTCAACTGTCGCTTACGAAATTAACATGTTCAGTGTCTAACGTTACGTTAGAATAAGTTGATTTTGACGGATTTCCATTAAATTCTATTTTAAGGGCGAGTCTACTTGTTGTAGTATTAACGTGATGTGGTTTTGGTTGGGGAACAGTCAATTCAATGTGACAGGTTTAAAAATAAAATGTTTTAAAGTTAAAAAATAATGGGTCGCACGTTTGGGCGTTGGAAATTATTAGGGACTTCGTGTTTGTGGTTTTTAGTCACTCTAAAAAGAATCATTTTATAGGTGTTACGAATTCGTGTAATTCCTTCAAGCCTCGTAGTCTACTGGTGACACAGATTGACCCTGCATGGGATTTTTTCATATTCAACGAAGAAAAAAGATCTAAAAAAACAAATAGGTATTTTGTTCTTAACGTTAGTCAGTTTAGTGCCCCGACTTAAGTAACTGACTGACGGAGCAACATCGAGCTAATCGTGCCAGGGGGCCTACTCCCAAAGTACGTCAACGAAGCTAGTCGCCCGTCCGAAAGTAGCCCGAAACGTAGGAGTGAAAAAAACAAGTGTCAAGTTCAACTTTTCGGACGGGTAAAAACACATCGGTAGTAGGGACAACTGTCAAATCGTGTTGTCATTAATTCTTAGTTCGGGCCCCGAAATATTCGTATGTCCGTAGGTGATAGGGAGTAGGAAACGCTCGTAACTAAGACCGAAACCACGAACTTCGTGCTTAGGGAGTAGATCCCCAGTTGTATCGCCGGGCTTCCATTCATTTATGTGCAGTATTGAAATGTTCTATCACAATTTATCTTTCGTTACAATTTTTTTTTAATTTAAATTTTCATCAATCACAATCTCTTCCATAGTTAATCTATGTACTTAATAGTCTCGTTTACACGCTGTAGTATTTAATTTATGTATATGTAGTCGATCTGTCTACGGCTTTACGGATGTGCTCGTTACGTTATTAAATCAATTCATACCTACAGTCAATAACAAGATTTCACACACTGCACTTTGTAACAAGGAAACAATTCCCCACTATTTTCTCAAAAGCAAAGCAAAGAGGAATGCGACTAACATTCCTCTTTTTGATTTACGTTTTTCAATAAAGCATATACATGTACAAAACATTTTATTACCTAACCCGAAACAATAAAGTTAGCTGTAAACATAATTTATAATGCATATAGGCCAGCGTTTAACATCTCTGAGAGAATCTCTTTAAATATTTAAAGACGGTTCAAGGTGTTTCTCCTTTCATTTACAAATTAGACGTCATTAGAATAGCACGCATTAGGTTTACTTCTAGGGTTTCTAACTATAGGTATAACGTCGTAGTCTACTGCTATATGTCTAGATCGGGTCTTTTTTTTTAAACTTTGTCCCGCTCTTTGATTTCTCCTGTGTCGTGGGTGCGTTTACAAATGCATTATTCTCATTCTATGTCGCACGCTACTGTAATGGAATTGTCATCAATAGTCATGATCTACTATTTTAAAAAGAGTATCATGGAGTTTCTTGCTTTTCTCCATAGAACCTAGCTTTTGGAACCGTGCACCTAGTTTTGACGTTTTAAAAGTGCCTGTAATCTGGTCTATTTGAAATAAAAAACGTTGACTTTGACTTTTGACTTTGAAATCTCACATACACAAACGCCCAGACCCGAAACAACTATCTGTAGGCCATACAAATTTTTGTTCCGTGTGGGAATCGAACCCACGACTCGTAACACAGAAGCCAATCGTTCGGCCACTGCACCAAACGTGTCGTCAAAATTCACATAGGCCTTACCTTACCAATGGGAGTCCTGGTCGAATCATTGTAATGACTCCATTTCCAGGATCCGTTTCATACTATAGTGAAACGCAATAGAAGATGAATTGTTGAGAACCAGTATTGAGCTATTGACAGGCGTAGGTAGCATAGAGTATCGAAGTAGGTAAAACATAACGTGCGTCATAACTAGCTACAAGAAATATGCCTAACTTTTTCCTCTAGGAAATGCTATAGATAATTAAGTTAATGTTTAATAAGTTCCATGCGCTGCACAGCAAGTTTTGTAAAAAGTGCCAAAGTATAAAAGTTTCCAGCAAACCTAGGTTATGATCAAATTAGCAAAGTTTCTTCTGCATATTTTGTCGCAAGTACACCACGTGACTTTTTCCACGATAAAACTTTGATATGCTATGTTCTCCTTTTTCGTGGAAAGTTAATTAAGGAAGGTGTTTTAGTTAAAAATATTAAAGCCTGAATTTGAATGGTATTATATTTTTGCTTTGCGCTTGTAAATAAATGACTAATCGTCTGGAAGTCCATTGATCGTACAGGAGCAGAATAAACAATTAGTATTGAACGTTAATTAAGTAAGTTAAAATGCGTCATTGATGATGCATGTTGTTCATTCATCTTCGCAAATACAGGAAAATATGGGATAACTTTGAACTGAATGGAATCTTTACTGAGTAATAACAGGTAACTATGTTAATTCATAATTGAAGAATGAGTCCGTGAATAGGAATTCACGAGGAATGTAATTCTATGAAGATCATCAAAATCTTTTTCAAATGTGTACCTACTGTTTGAAGTTATCCAAACATAATCATACTAGAAATTCACGAGGAATGTATTTCTATGAAGATCATCAAAATCTTTTTCAAATGTGTATACAGTTTGAAGTTATCTAAACATAATCAAATAATAATGCAGTGTTTGAATTAATACAAGATAATAGAAGATCCAAGATAATTCAAGTACCTAAAGTATTAATAAAATAATTAGCTATTATACAATAAATGAATACCTATTTAAATGATAGTAAAATATTAAGCTAAATTTCCTTGAGATATAGATATTAGATAATTTGTAAAAGCTTCCTCTCTCCTACTATTTTTGCTGTGCCCGACACGGTCCATAATGATCTCATATTTATTAAGTTACCACCTATCCCACAGAACAGATAAAGATCTATCCTTACACTGTGAAATGCAATAAATATATTGAGTATTGCCGGAAACGGTATAGCCAAAGGCCTCGCCAGCCGATGGCCCAAGGGGGGGGGGGGGGGGGGGCAAGTTGATATGGAGAATGAGAAAAGTATGAATTGTAGGTAAAGTCGAGAGCACATAAAGCGACGTACGGGAATGATCGATCAAGCAAGTCAAGTCAAAGACTTTGGTTACATTTGCCAACTTTTTTAGAATCTCTAGGGGCGGGCAGCTGCCCCTCCTGCCCCCCCTTGGCGACTCCCTTGGGTATAGCCTGTCGACAGTCTATCAATCTTAATAAGGTTACTCATGTTATAGTATACTTTTTAGGTCTACCAATACCATAAATATTATCGATAATATCAGTAGCAAGATTTCCATTAACGCTATTAAATTATAGTGCTCCGCTGTAGATACGAATCATGATAACGATAGCCTCGCTTCGATATGTCAGCGAGGTATCAATGTATCATGTCTTGATAGACACAACACTAGATGAAATCACTGGTCAACTAATTGATTGTAAGAGATACGCACATTTTATTGGTATTCAGTTCACGGGCATTCTGTTCCAATTAATGAACAATAGGTACTTATTAATAAGCATGCGACGCGCTCTGTGATTTGTGGCTTCGAAGTCCATCTCAATAAAGACTAGCTAAATGTATTTGTCTCAGAGAGTACTTAGGTATACACGAAGCATGTAAAGATTGTTTATTTCCAAAAGATAATACTTCATCAGGAAAAAGACGTATTCCTAAAAGGAAAGCGTGCATTAACGATCATGAAAGCAGACGAAGCAAGAATATTAAGGAAAGATACAGAGTAAATGCGTTTCTATTCGACCCGATACCCTCGCACGAAAATGCTTCCCTTTCCGCACTAGTAGACCGTTAATAATCTGTTACAGAATAAGATAACGAATAAGCTGGCAGGATCCCAGAATTTTGCCAGTATCCTAATTAGGCAATCGGCGCCCTTGGCACAAGAGCCAACTTGTGAAATAGTCCAAAACGACAAGAAAGTTTGGTTAACTGCCGAAACCGAATCAAAGTTTGTTACGTCCAAGAATTTCTGACTTTTAATCAGTTCTCAAATGAGGGTTAGGTTAGCAGTATTCGAAAGTACCAGTTGACCACATGTGCCAGTTTTGGAATACTTGATGAGGCTATTGTTAATGGTTTACCAAAACTCGTTTTATAGAGGACATCCTTTATTCAAACTTGGATATTTGTTTGTAAGGTATAATTACACGGGTAAGGCTTTAGAAATCTTTAGACAGCTGGATGTTAGTCAGCGAAAACTCGAAACAATAGCAACCCATCGTACCGTGAGGCAAAACCTCGTCACCTATAAACAAGCCATGCATTTTGTTCCGAACAAACCCTCCGTCACCGGCTGCGGCACAATATGGCACACGACCGCATAAAAAACCACCCCATACGAGAGCCCGCAGATATTCACCCAAATGTGAACTTTACTTTCTGAATATAAGGTCGGGAAGTGTAGCATCGACTTCGGCACACGTCACACGTTGCATTGAAGGTTGAACTTTGACTCCAAATGGCGACACGTTCTTTTTTGGAGGGTATGACTTTTGTGGTTTTTATACTAAAAGGGACTTAGCTGCCACGACTTACAGTTTATTCTGGTACGGGTTGTGAATTCTTTGTTAAAATACTTCGCCAGAAGTCGGCAAATGCTCACGTGCGTATTCCTTTTGTTGAAGGCTCGTATGGAGACTCGTACAAACCTCGACGGTGTTACTTGACATTTCATATGAATAATAGCATATTTTTATTCGTGTAATGCGTCGTAACCTTTTAGAGAAAGGATTTCCTTAATGCCATTTTGGGAACGGTTGTATGGGTTGTGCCAACTATTGTGTAACATGCGTTTGTAAGGATCCATTATTAAGTCACCCTCTATATTTGATTATCTTGTTTATATTTTATCCTCTAGTATTTGTTTTACCAGTAGCAGTAATAGTAGTAATTACTGGTCATTTGTATCAAGGGAATCCCAAAATCCCCAATCATTATTGACAATATGAGTTGTGAAACCAGTTCTTCTACAAGATCAAATTAAACAGGTTTTTTTACAATTGCTTTATTTTATTGCTCTGATTTTAAATTGTGGTTGCCTCCAAGAGTTTCTCTCACGATTATTCTAGATTTTTTAGAATTCGAAGCTTTTTGTGGCTTCTTTTAATCTATTGTTGCTTCGACTCGCGCTGATAATTTCGTTTTAAACTAAGCACTTTCTTTCGTATTTCCTCAAACTTTTCGTGCTAGGTTTTTCTCGGTATCTTAAGATCCACGTTACTCAATGGAATTTTTGATGCATTTAAGGGCAAATGTACGTCTATTTTCTAGGAAATATATTAGGAAGGCAATTCAAGATTTCTGCTACTATTTTTAACTCCTGCTTGGTCAACTTCTACCTAAACACGATATTTCCATTACGTGATATGCGGTAACTGCTATCATGAATTATCGTAAAATGTTAATATGTGCGTACAGATTAAGTAAGCACACGTCAAAACCAGTGGCTTAAGTTTGTTGAAGCACAATGGTGCCTAAATGTTATTGTTATTTCACAATGGGCCAATGTGGTTTGCGTACATAGTTAAATATGTATTATATGTAGTAACAAAACACCCATTGTGAATATTGAATTTGTTAAGTCTAACAGAATTGAACTAAAGGTAAAATGTATTAATTTATTTACGTAGATGATATAAAGGGAATTTGAAGAAAGTTAAAATAAAAATCCAAGTTTGTTTGGGTGATAAAGTAATATGACAAGTGTTCGTTAGTTAAAATATCTTTCATTAACACACATTCGAGTCCACCACACTTTTCATAGAGCTCATACGCCATCCCGCCATACATATTGCTAGCGGACTTTCCAGGAGGGTCTTCGGCATTACGTTTGCGCTAAGAGCGAATCCTCGAGGAGGGTTCCTGGCATTAGGTTAAAAACATAGAAAAATACGCTACTACGTCGTAAAATAGGTGTTTGCTTGTTTCATGACCGTGAATTTTCCAAGAAAAACCTGCATTTAAAATGAGCCCTCCACGAGGGCACCCGGCATGGCGAATGCGACTACAGGGTGCCCTCCTGGAGGGCACCCTGTGACTGTACGAACGTGAACTGAACTGTTAATATTTTGCTTTGGGGGGGAAGCCTATGTCCAGCAGTGGACGTCTTTCGGCTGAATGATGATGATGAATATTTGTAGTAGTATAATTATGTTCCCAAGTTACTTGTGGTTGGCGTAATATGTTTTTCTTTTTCATTCTTCCCTGTCAGCCGTCAACCTCATCATTTACTCCCTTTTACTTTATAATATTTCCATGCCTCTTTGTTTTATTTTACTTTGAGTTTTATAGAAGATACTCGTAAGACCCATTATTTAATGTTATTTGTTTTACAATGCTGTGCGGTTCAATGTTCACACAAATATCAGAAACCTATTAATCTGTAGGGCCAGCACATGCTAAATAATTATTAGTAAACAAATGATGTCATATTTCTGTACTATGATTGGTTAGTTTTCGGCAAATTGTGATCTATTGATAAAACAATTGGTTGTGATTGGCTCAATTATATTGATAAGATTAATGTCCAAATCAATGTTTACTATCAACCCTTTTGTTTTCTAAGGATCGTGTTGCGTATATTATTCTAGTGATAATGTTTTCATGCTTACTAATGTAGAAACAATAAAAACATTTCGTAATCGATTTTCCTGTAAAAAGATACGAGATTTTGCGTAAATGGGGTGAAGATCCGATAGACATAGAGAGAGAACGCAGGGCTTTTACTGTACACACGACGTTTTTTCAGGCGCCGTCGACGCACGTTTCGCTATCGCGCGTTGTCGGCGCTGCTAAACTTGAAATAGGCAGATTACTTGCGATTGCATCGCTGCAAACTCACGAGAAACGCGCTACAGACGCGCGTGAGCAACTCTCCTTGCAAAGTAAAACGCGTGTAGCACGCGCGCGAAGGAGCGTGTATCGCGCTAAAGACGCGCGTGAGCAACTCTCCTTGGATTAAAACGCGCTGTATGTATGTGTTTGCAGCTAAAGAGACGCGCTGTGCCAGCGCGTCTGTATCGATGTAACTCCGCGCTACGAGTGCGTCGACAGCTCGCGAAAAAGTCGTCTGCATACTACAATTTTATGAACGTGTGAATAGGTAAATTGGTTGCGATAACATCGCGTTTGCAGTGCGTTATAGTTGCGTGAGACGCGCGTCGACAGCGCCTGAAGAAAACGTGGTGTGTAAGAGCCCTAAGAGCAAACACGATTGCTTGCAGGTTCGCTCGTTGCACCCTGGAAGTAAAATTGGTAGGTATATGGATAAATTACTGCTACCACGTACAATATGTAGCCTGTCTTTAGAGAGAGAACCCTGACACCCATAACACAAGTTGAATCTTAGCTTGGGTGTCAGCGGCTACTCAAACTGTCTTAAAATTTACTTTTCTCATTATTCTTAGATACAAAATTGAAAATAAAGAATTTTATTTATTATTATTAAAATTAACTCTATTTAAAGCGTACTGTACGTCATTCTACACAAGCAGCCTGTGGGTCTATTACACGCAAAAACAGTACAAAGTACAATGGTTTGCGTGTGCAATATAATTCATGCAATAGAATAGTGCTGATAGGGCTGCCCCGATTTTGTAGCGCATCAGATATGTTCGCCGAATCGTCAGTAGACTGTTTCTACGCTTCCATACCGAAATGGTGCACATCCCTGATGCGCAGGGTTCGCGCCAGCTCCAACGGCATTCTGAGGACATTTTCTGCTAGATTTCATTTTTCGTTGTTTAATCGCACACGTCGCTCTCCTATTTTGCTATACAGAATGCTCCACCTTACACACCTTACTTAAGGGGGTTTCCCCTTGACATAAGAAAGTGATGGATACATTTTAAACCTGGTTTTAACTTAGTCTTGGTTTAAACCATCTTTTGTAATAAGGGGGTAAAAGTTTATTCCTTCAGTAGCTTATTAGTTATACTTAGAAACTTATTTGAAATTCTACTAATCATCTTTCTGTGGTTAATTCTCGATCAAGACGAATTCCGCTTAAGTTCTGCTAGAGTCTTCTGCTTCGTCTATCTTAAAACATTAGCAACTATCAAAACCGATGCATATTAAGATTTAACTTTTATTTGTATTGAGTACAGGGAACGAGTACAGAGGCAGGGTCTCGTAATTGATTGCCATCGCCCTCGTCCGTGTGTCACGCGATCTCGCGGCTGCCTCATAAACAATAACTTGTGGTGGCTAGTTTTAGGGTTCCATGAATTTGCGTATTACTCTTTAAAGTGTTATATTTGTGTAAGAGAAGAAAATACGATACTTCGAAAGAAAAAAAATCCATCATAATATTTAGTAAGAAAAAAAAAACATTAAAAAAGTAGGTGATTGATAATTTGGTTGTCACTGGAAACTTTCTGCAGGAATATTGTGTGAAAAATAACGATTTTGTAAAAAAAAAACAAGTGTCATGCGCAATTTTTCAGGAATTTCATTATAGATAAGGAATACATATTCCTGTTTGTTGTGATTTCTCAGAAAGCGCTACTTTAGGACTGGTGTTTGAAAATTACGATGAAAATGTTTACTAATAAAAGTGATAATGAGTGAAAACCAGGCTTTTATTTTGATTTTCAGTTATTTTATGTTTATAATTGCCAGCAAATAGATCAAAAATGCTCACTGCCTGTCTATATAATAGGATAATAAACAGCAGTGTTCTGCTGGATATAATTATAATTATGCCTCCCTTAATTTGTACTAAACGGCCGCCCGGCCGGTTCACCGTCTCTCGGATTCTTCAAAGCCCTAGGTAACATCGAAACATCGATTTCCGAATTGGTTAGTATCCGAAATGTATTTTAACAATTCAAGCTGTTTTTGATCAGACTTCCTAATCCTAACTTAATATTATAAATGCGAAAGTAAGTTTGTTTGTTTGTTACGTTTGCACGCCTAAACCACTGAATCGATCATCCTGAAATTTTGCATATACGTTGTCAGGTGTACAGAAACGGACATAGGGTACCTTTCATCCCGAAAAAAAGTACTGTTCCCGAGGAAAACAACAATAACATTCATAGATGGCGCCACGTGTCTTTCGAATCACGATTGAATTCTATTATATTATAGAAACTTCAGTAGTGTGTAGTGTAGAGTTTTTTTGAGCTTAATTAAGGCGAGCGAAGCCGCGGGTAAAGTTACCTATAAATGCGAAAGTAACTCTGTCTGTCTGTTACCTAATTACGACTAAACTACTGAACCGATTTTGATGAAACTTAGTACAGAGGTAGTCTGGAACCTGGAGAAAGATATAGGATAATTTTAGACCGAAAAACGCGACAAACAAGATCCACGCGGGCGGAACCGCGAGCGACCCCTAGTTATTCATAATTTTAATTGAAATTACTCCGAGACTACACTTTGCTTCGTCGTACCGTCATCATCTGCCTAGCCTTTTCCCAACTATGTTGGGGTCGGCTTCCAGTCGAACCGGATGCAGCTGAATATCAGTATTTTACATGGAGCGACTGCCTATCAGACCTCCACAACCCAGTAACTGGGTAATACGATACTCCTGGTAAGACTGGTTGTCAGACTTTCTGGCTTCTGACCAACAGTAACGACTGTCAAAGATCTACAAATGACAGCCGGGACCAACGGCTTTACGTGCTTTCCGAGGCACGGAGGAAACTCGCTATGGTAAATGGTCACCCATCCACAGACCAACCTCGGCAAGCGTGGCTTAACCCGGAAGATCGGTCTATGCGGCTGTAATTATTTAGCCACGAGCTCCTCTTTGCTTCGTCGTACCGTACTTTGTGTAAATGTCAAACAGAACGTGTTTTTTAAAGCAACTAATTGAATTTACTGCACTAGTAATTTGGGTGTCTGCTAAATATTCGCTATGTTACCAATCTCGCTTTGAAACTTGCTGCGACTTGCTAAGGTTCAATTTCAGTGAATTCCATTTATACGTTCCGTCTTCCGTCAAAGAGGAACTTTTGAAACAGACTGAATATAATTTATGGAATTCGAAGTTGAATGTAAATGCTTCCACTCTGATTTCAGAGTCAATGTATTGTTCGTAGAACGCTTTCTGTCGTCAAAGTCAATTATTATTAAAGAACATGTTACTGTTGCTTTAGTAATTGTGTGATTAACTTTTTGAGGCAGGTTTTAGAGGGCGAACCGCTCCATAAATAAAATGTCTATGTTTGCCATAGAAATATAAAATGATATCTATGGTATATGCTGATATATCAGCATATATATACAGCAGATATACAGGCATGTAGTCATACAGGGTGTAAGTGAATTGTGTAATTTCTTCAAACCGCATGATCTACTGGTGACACGACACAGATTGACATAGCAAGGAACGACGATTAAAAAAAAAAGTGTGGCATCAAAATATTCAATCAAATAAAAATTCATATTTTTATTCATACCTTATTATTTGGTTCAGACATGATCATAACGACTACTGAAACTTTTTCTTTACCCCCTCTTGACTAATAGACCATGTGGTTTTAAGCAACTACACGAATTCGTTTATACCCTGTAGGTATATTATGATGCGAGAATAGTCCAATCAACCTAGAACTTCTAACACCACGAGTGAAATCTTACCTATATAAATGCCGCTGCGGGTATCGCTGGTCTGAGGGGCCGGGGAAGCGCGTGCGCGTGTTGCGCGTGTTTCCGGACGACTAGCTAATTAAATAATTTCATTATTTTTATTTCTTTACATTAATGCCGCCTCGCGACTAAGGCCATTCGGCCGGTCAAGCGAAGCTGGGAACCGGGAACACACTTGATACAGATGTGCTGCGGTGCATTTAGAATGGCAATCCGTCACAAACTGTTTCTACCCAATGAAAGATCAATCATAAAGCCATCTTTCCATGTATTCTAAACGAGATTTTAAGTATAACTTGAGCCCCGGGTACAAACTATCCTTTTAAGGATATTTATTTATAGACTTTTGAATTAAATTTTCTTATTAGTAAGGAGTTTAATCATATACTAGCTGGCCAAAAGCCAGTAGTTCTAGCAAAAGATCATAAATATTTATAAACCAAGTAGAAACACAGCGGTTTTTTTCTGTAAATAATAATTAAATATTCGTAGACTCATGTCGGGTATTATAATAATAGGTCCTTCTACTTATTTTCACGCTTTAGATCTCTGTTAGAATTAGAACCTACGCGGAATAGGTTAATACAGCTGAGTTAGAGACCTGCTTCGACTTTAATTGTCTGGTTTAACAACCGATCACCTAAAATCCTAGTATTTTTTTTTCTAGTATTCGGGTGTTTAACTAGAGAATTAATGTGGGTGAACATCAGCCTTACTGGGTGACCTGTTTAATCTTCTTTCAACGCTCGAGCCACGAGCTAATCCTTGTTTAAATCGCTGAATAGTTGGTTCGTTTCAAACAGATTTCACGGTTTGTCGCCTCCGTTCTGCCCTGTTGACATTCATTGTCCAAACAATTGTTGGAAAAACTGTAAAAAGATAAGTAACGGTCGCGTCCGATACCTAACTTTGAAATGAGACCGTTTGCAAAAAGGTTTAAGTGTAACAGCGATTTTTTGAATACTTATGGTTGAATAAAAATGTAAAAAAAAAACTGGTTCTGTACGGTTTTTTAGTGGCACCTGTTATACTGGATGCCCTAGTTCAGGGGCCAGGGCTACACTGATGTATTTTGAACTTGCAATAAACGTTTTACATTTATTGCAATTGATCAGTCATTCAGACCGGTCGATGTGGCGATGCTTGGGGGAGGCCTATGTCCAGCAGTGCTCGTCTTTCTGCTGAATGAATGAATGAATAAACGTTTATTATTATTTCCTTCATTCATTCTTCATTACATTTTTAAACATTTGAATATAAATACAATATTTTAGCCCATCCGTATCGGTAACAGGGTCTAAGCTAGCGGCGCGGCGCGGTCAGGGCCTATGAGAGAGAGGAACTTCCTAACAATACGCGCGGTGTCCAGAACTACAACTTTCTGTATCAGGCTTCATGTATTATTTATCGAATAATACAATAGCAAAAAAGAAAGTTCTGATCGGAAAAGTCTATTGTCTTCCTACAATTTTATGGATTTACAAATAACGGACAACCATTTTCTCCATTGCTTTATTTCAAGCAAAGCAACAACCATCGGCAATTGAAAGCCTTCAATGAATAGCGAATACAACAAAAGCCTGCTCGTAAACACGTCGTATTATGTGCATTGGTTCGAATGGTTCGTCATTCCGAGAACGAGAACCGCAATCGCCGCGAATGCGGGTAATCGATACGGAATCGATGACCAACCAATGCTGCAGTCTCATTAAACATTTACTACAACCTTGCGTTTTGTCGCTGTCGCCGTACGGTCGCCCTTGAGAATTCCGTTAGCTTTCGATGACTCCCTGACTGGTTGTTTCGCACACGTGAAACCTTCTTAACACCTAAAGCTTCCTTACAAAGAAGGGAGCTGTCGAGACCTTGTCAAAACATGTGGTTTTTAAGTTTACTTAGAACGAACAAACATACACAGACGCAGTATATAGCTTTGTTTGATATTATGTAACGGAAAGAAAATGTATCTACAAGAGCGCGCTTATATCATTAGTGCGGGCATTAGAAGCCCTACGTCTAGGATTAGATAGTTTCTGGCTGATGAAGAAGAATGTAGCGTAATGTTGACTATAATTCGTAAACATATTAAAATATTGTAAAATATTAAAGTTTACTTAACATGATCAGCCTGTTACTTCAGTACGTCCGGCGAACCCTGGGCAGTCAGCCCCGTTACCAACCTTGCTGACGACTAATCTTTTCACCACAGCATGAGCTATTTTCGTATAGCTCGTGCTGACACGAGAGAAGAAGAAGTCTGTTACTGTCCTACTACTTGGCACAGGCCTTTTCTCAAAGTAAGAAGGCCTTACTTCACCACGCTGGCCTGCTAACCTAACATGCGCAGCGCGAGATAATTTTGTCTTCGAATTATCTCGTACCGAGGCGAAATAATGTATGGCTTGTGATAATGCGCTTTTTGATTGGCACAGGATAGTGCATTGATATATTATGTGGCGCTGTGCCTATTAGTCCACCTAGTGCAGGTTGGTGGACTACACACTATCGAGAACTTTTCTGTTTTGGGTCCTGTGGTGTTCTTTTTTCATCTCGATATTTTCCTTCACCGTTAACGCAAGTGATAATCAAATTCTGATTCTCACAGGGTTTGAACCCCCCTGCATAGAAGGCAGGCTTTCAACCGCTAGTCTAGCACTGCTTTATTAAAGTTTACTTCAAGTTTACATAATTACATAGTGCCTCGGAAAGCACGTAAAGCCGTTGGTCCCGGCTGTCATTTGTAGATCTTTGACAGTCGTTGCTGTTGGTCAGAAGCCAGAAAGTCTGACAACCAGTCTTACCAAGAGTATCGTATTACCCAGTTACTGGTTTGTGGAGGTCTGATAGGCAGTCGCTCCATGTAAAATACTGATATTCAGCTGCATCCGGTTCGACTGGAAGCCGATCCCAACATAGTTGGGAAAAGGCAAGGCAGATGATGATGACTTCAAGTTTACATAATTATATTTTCTTTCACTCACGCAGGATTTAACAAAACACTACGTCGTCCCGACCTTGATAAGTTCAAACTCACATGGTCACTAACACAATCTTTAGAGGTTAAAACGGGATATTTACCATGTTTATTATTTGATGTGAGTTTCCGATATTTCGGCACCGTTACAAGCGCCATGGTCACGGATGAACTTCATCCGTGACCATGGCGCTTGTAACGGTGCCGAAATATCGGAAACTCACATCAAATAATAAACATGGTAAATATCCCGTTTTAACCTCTAAAGATTAAGTTCAAACTCAACACGTAGAATTATTACTTCTTGATGTATATATACAAAGAGATAAGTATTAAGGTTTATTTCCAGCTTTGTCTCACCTGCGATGTTTCAAGAGATACAGTGAGAGTTATTATTATAGGATCTACCTCACGTGGGCGGAGACTTACGATAGACTTGTTATTGCCACTTATACATATAGGCTGTTTGTCCGTAGGCCAAGGAACGAGCGTAACGAATTAGGGGCAGCGTATAAAATACACAAAGCTATAGTTTCATTTTCATTGTATAGTCTCTGAGGCCGTATTGCTTGCTTGGATAACCCACTTTCGATATTCAACTGTTTTATGTAGCATGAATAGCCAAAAATATTCTTTTCTCAGTGCTGTCTTCCGACACTGTTCCGATTTGGCAGACGTTGAACTTGAAGTCGAATAATGTTGCTTTTATACTGTAATATCATGGCAACATTGAAATACTACAAAAGTTTAGACATGGAGTTTCTTGCCGTCTTCTCCATAGGACCTACTTTTTGGAACCGCGCAACTAAATTGTCGCGACGTTTCCTAACGTGCATGTACAGACGCCAGCACATAAAGCTACTGTAATCTGTCAAATTTCTTTAATAGATTTTCATCTTTATCGCAAAAGCATTACGTTCAAGATTGATTGGGAAAATTTTACAGTTTCCGGTAGCTTGATATGCTGACGTCTGTAACTGTGCCTATTCGAAATAAAAATCTTTGAATTTGACAGATGGTAATACTTACTGTGTCTAACGTCAAACTCCTTACATAAAAAAAGAGTTTAGGCCTTGTTTAGACTAAATAACTGTTAAACACGAAATTATGCTACAGGACCTGTAGTACAGGTAGAGTTTATTTCATACTTTCTAGGTGCAGAATACAAAAAACTAAGTGCGTGTTAAAGTTTAATACCAACCAAAAATAACCACGACGTCATTCACTTGAAAGCATAAATTAAAAAAAAGAATTAACTGCAATGTTAATTATTAATTAAAAGCTCATAATTTTCCTTTTCGCCAAGGTTCTGGGGGCAATGTATTGGTTATTTTAATCCTAACTAATATTATAAATGCGAAAGTAAGTTTATTTGTTACCTTTTCACTCCTAAACCACTGAACCGATCATCCTGAAATTTTGCATATACGTTGTCAGGTGTACAAAAACGGACATAGGGTACCTTTCATCCCGAAAAACAACGAGGAAAGCAACAATAACGTTCATAAATGGCGCCACGTGTCTTTCGAATCACGATTGAATTATGTAAGAAACTTTAGTAATGTGTTTTTTGAGCTTAATTAACGCAAATGAAGCCGCGGGGAAAAGCTAGTAATATAATAAAACCAATCTCCGGAGCTTGCTAATCAATGTCTTGTAACAATCACTGCAGGCATTCCGTCTGATCTGCCGAGGTCGACGGCCTAAGGTCGATATACATTGTTTTCTGTTTACGATCTACCCGATAGACTATCTCTGACCTAATGGTTCGTAACTAAGTATAGTGCGTTGTAACTTAATATAATAGTGCTTTGAAATATAATAATAATAATGATTTGTGTGTTGTTTCAGGTATGGATGGATATTCTTAGCTGATTTATGTCAAGTATGTATATTGTGTAGTGGTGATATTATCGAGGTGCTTATTTTTTGTCAGTCACTTGATCATGTTTATTATTAGACTGTATTGATATCTCAATTTTTTGTCAGTCCGAGTTCCGAGTTATTAACGAATGTGCTGTCGAGTATCAAGTACCGAGTTGTTAACGATATTGTACTGTTGTTCGTGGGAAGATTTTATTCATATGATTTGCAAGCCTTTTGAATGGATAAATACGACGAAAATCCGTAATAGGTATATTGAATTGCTGTGAAAAATTACGTATAGAACTCGTAAAATAACTTTGCCACTTTGAAAAGAGGCTTAGAGCGTTCTGTACCTAACTTCAAAGAGGCAAATTTATTTTACGCGTACGCTATTTGCGCAGTTGCATAGAATATTACCGTGTCTTTACTTTACCGTTATCTGAAAAAAGATGAATTGAGGATTCACAAAAACATTTCCAACTTCATTAAAATCCACTGCACTGAAACATATTTACATCCTGTTCCATCGAAGTTGATTTTGATCTGAAATCGTTTTTGATTGCGATTTGTTGACATTCCAACATCTTTTCGTGCTCTTGGAAATCTCATGTATTTATGCATGCACTTGCTAAACGACTTGGCATTACCGTATGCATGTTCCCTACATCGGGGGCGAGGCGAGAGATCTCGCTGCACTATTGAACTAGGACACGAGTCCACAGTTCACGCACGTCACTGTACCAGTCCCGTTTGCATAGACCTGTTTCTCTGAAGCCTGTTATATTATAATTTGTTAGTGGATTCAGAAAGAAAAAAAAGTCTCTCTCTGTTATGGTATCTCTACATCAGTGCGCTTTCATGTTCATCTTGCGTTTTCGTCTGACGCATGCCTGAAGCGCCATAGCGCATGCCCTAATACTAGTTCGAGTCTTACGGCAATCAATATTGCATGCGCTTGACGCAAGAGGAATTGAAAGTTGAAAGCGCAAGATGAACATGAAAGCGCACGGGTGTAGATATACCATTAGGGTTTCATATAAGCAAAGCTTTTGCGGTACCTTTACTATCTTTCCCCGGCGCAAAAAGAGGGGTGTTATAAGTTTGAAGCTTTTGTCTGTCTATGGCATCCAGCTCCCAAGGGGAGGTGTTAAGTTTGAACCCTTTGTCTGTCTGACTGTGGCATCGTAGCTCCCAAACGGATGAACCGATTTCATGTGGTTTTTATTTATTTGAAAGCTGGTTTAATTGGTATGTTTTTAAGCTATGTTTGTTGTATATGTTACGGCTAATAGCCGAAGTGTGGCTACACCTAGTTTTAGCCGGGTACAACTAGTTGCAGCCAGTAGCAGTTGGTTAGAACTAGGTGTAGCTTAAGTCGACGGAGCCCCGCAGAGCGGGGCTCCTATTTCTGTCTGCAGGGTTTAAAGTAACCTAACCTTCGAACCTAACCTATCCGTGTCGGGGTTCCCCTTAACCACCGGTGTGCGGCTGCACCTAGTTCTACCCGCTATGATGAAGGGTAAACCTAGTTCTACCCGAGGATAAGTAGGATACACCTAGTTCTAACCAACTGCTACTGGCTGCACCTAGTTGTACCCGGCTAAAACTAGGTGTAGCCACACTTCGGCTATTAGCCGTATACAAGGTTAGTCGGAAAAGGGGTACTAATCCGTGGGTCACTTAAAGTATCACTGATGACTATTTGAAATCAAATGTTAAAATTTCAAAATTCGATTATTTTTATTTCAATGCAAAATTAATTTTATTTTAGTTTAAAAAAAAACAATCATTCCTGCTTTAGTTACAAATTCAGAAAATGGAGCTTATAATCTGTGACCCCAAACATGACCTAAAATGTAAACACAGCTGATCATAGCTGAGGATAGATAGATTTTAGCGATTTATTTATGAAATTTTTGAACAGCAATTTCTCTTAATCTTTTTACTGTTGGCGAAAGTTGTAGAACAAAAGTTATTCATTATTATGAGTACTTTAACACCCTTTCGGATTAGTACCCCCTTTCCGACTAACCTTGTATAAAGAATGTCAAACGAGGGAGTCTCTACTTCTTTATGTTATTTTTTCTTACTTTGTTTGAGGCAAGGACAAATATCGTGCAGTCAGAATGTGCTAATTGTTTTTTTCTTTTAGTTATTATACGTGTAACTAACGACTGTTATTTACGTGTGAGGTCTTGACCTGGTTACTGCGGTTATAAATAGGCAAGGTTCATTTAGCTTTTTAGAAACGTTAGCAACAGTCGATGTTAGGTTAAGAAATAGAATAATATTAAGTAAATCCTTTTAGTAATTGCTATAAATAGTGGCGATATCGCTATCCTAGATCTAGGTATTATAAAGGGACAGTAATGGATAGCCATTCGATTTATCAGCGGTCTATCTCAAATCTTAACAAAGTATCTTACACAATTGCAGTCTTAAAGTTGACACGTCGTCATACATCTAGATAACTAAAACGGTGAGAATATTGTCCATAGTATACTGACGGTGGCTTTCCCTTTCGATAGATTTCCAAAAGTTTTTTTGCTGCATTGTCTATTCCAGCACTGTCCAAGCCGGAAACGTTTCAAGTTAATACAAATTACAACATGGAGTGGCAAGCTGTAGTCTAAATATGACTTGTATGTGTAGTATTTAAGCTGTTAGTATAAGTTGGTCAATAAATAATAATAAATAAATATTGAAATGAAATGAAATGAAATGAAATGTATTTATTTGCCAGAATATAGGTACTTACATAATAACAGGGTAGAACAATTTTGGTCTCACTATATTCGACTTATCAGTCGTGCAAATATTTGTAGTACGGTACATGCATCATTCATGCACGAAATTAAATCATATCATTGGTCATACACATCATAATCATAATAAAATTTACAGTCTTGCTTCGTTAATATTAATTAGGCACATTACATTATTAAATAAATTAAACTAGTTTATTGGATTTTATCCCACAGTTAAGACAGTCCATCAATTTATTGATTGATATACGATATTGATTACATTAGATAGATGATACTGATTACCATTTATAAATAATGTCAATAATTATAATTTTAAATACTTAAGTGTTGGTAAAATTATATAGTTATACATCATGTCTGTTTAAAATTTAAATAATCATCTATTGAATAAAAACATCTGTCACAAAGCCAATTATTTAAAGTTCTATTAAATTCTAGGTTATTCATTTTTCTTGTTTTTTCCGGTAGTTTATTATAAATGTTCACCGCCATGGTATAGCAGTTTCTGTTACATAACTTTAATCTGCTTCGAGGTACTACCAGAGGTTTTTGAACTATTTTCCTTTTAAATTGGGCCTTATCATCCTGTTCAAAAAGTGATAGGTGGTTTCTCACAAATTTACACATTTCAAAAACGTATAGGGATGGAAGTGTAAGTAAACGTTTATCGGTGAATATTTGTCGGCACGAATCAGTCCACTTGAGACCATAAATTGATCTAATGCATTTTTTTTGGGCTGTAAAGGCTCTCTGGGCGTCTGTAGAGTTTCCCCATATGATTATCCCATATCTCAATACTGAACATACATGACTGTGGTATACCATTAATGCTGTTTCTTTATTAGTTATCCTTTTTATTTTACGAAGTGCGTAAACGAATTTGTGAATTTTTTTACACACAAGATCTACATGAGATTTCCAGTTACAATAAGTGTCAATATTTATTCCTAGAAATTTTATTTCATTTACTTCTTCAATGATGTTATTATTATATTTTATTGGCAAGTTTATTGTGTCTTTTTTATTTCTTTTGTTATTATATGTCAAAAATCTCATAAATTTAGTTTTATCGGTATTTATTTCTAAATTATTTACAATTAACCAGTCATGTATACCCTTTAGAGCTTCATTGGTGACATTTATCGCCTGATTAATAGTAGCTTCTTTAGTTAAAACAGTGGTATCATCTGCGAATAATCAGTATATATATAATATTATCAGTACAATAAACGAAAAAAACCTCAAAAGATTATTAAACTACAATAAAGAACAAAAGTAACATCGCGTGACAAATACGAATCGCGGGCCGTGGATTTGGACAGTCCTGGTATATTCTAAAAAAGTCAATTTTTGTCTCAACTTGTTAAATATTTGTAACAATATCATTTCGGACGGGATGTGTAACTGTACTGGTTAGTAGGTAAACATAATCGACCTTGGCTGTCCAGCGTCTCGACAGCTACATTTGACGGTCACTCAGCAAGGCCACCGGTCAACGACCCGCCCGGAAATAGATAGCCCACGTGCGACTGATAGTGGACTTACCTATGCTTAGTTACATAGATATTATACGAGTTTCAGCTAAAAACTGCTCTACACGTGCTCTACACGCTCTACGTGGTCACGAGTAGACGGGTAGAGTCTTCTCGTGACCACGGCCGGTGTAATTCGGCCGAAACGTCGTCGGGATAAAAGGTATTTTGTGCCTCTTAAAGTTTTTTACGCGAGTAGACCCGATTCTATATTTTTATAATGTGTACAAATCGCGAAACTTTAAAAACATTTAAGGTATAGATTACTATCCGATAGGTTACCGTTTTGTGATGTGTAACTTTTAGGAAACTTGCACCAATCTTCTATATAGTTTACGAATTGTTGGCTCCTGCTAACGATGTGTTTACCTGTTTGACAGTTTACTGACAAAGGTATAGATAACCATCTTTATAGATGAAGGTACTTAGGTTAAGTTTACCTAAGTTACTATCAAAGCTGTATTACAAACTAACGCTTAAGCTAAAGACCTGTTTGATAACTTAACGATTATGTTGGAGATGACTATCTAGATGAAATATGAAGGGATAAAGTTTGCGTCATATTTACTCAACTTCTTATTTTACCTGTAAGGAATATTTTTAGGGTTTTTGTACAAAAAGTCCTGTCAGTAAAATAGTTTTATGGTAGTCCAAGTTATTGATGAAATTCTTTTTATCTAAATATCATTCTGAAAACTTTTTTATCATAGTTTAGCCACAGAAAAATAATCATAAACAAGTTTCCAAAACACCTTTCAAAGTGTATAACTTACTTTTGTGGTACCGACTGTACAATCTGACTGACAAGTTGCGGATTTACCAGGACATGGTCGGGTACAGCCGAGTACATTGGCACCGACAAATTCTTGCAGAATTACTCTTTTACGAGGGCAATTAAACACTTTGTTTGACTGTACTTGGAAATGGCACAATAAACATTGGGCACGATCGAAGCCACTGTACTAAAGGAACCAGTTCTCTTTAATATGTTAACATTTTGAGAATCAACTTTATAGTTTGTGTTCGACGTAATATACCGACTTCATTGGAATTCCAAAGTAAATGTGAGATGCTGTAAGTAATTAATTAAAACTGATTTAGTCATTAGTGATTTGTTTTGGCGTGTTTCTATAATTAAGTATGTAGGTAATAGGAGTCGAGTTTTATTTATTTATTTCCTAGGAAAACCAACGGATACATAAATGAAATGAGTAATTATGGTGAGTGACATAACGACAAATTACAGGTTTCACCTTCTTTCTTATATCTATGGGTTTCACGAATATCAACACACATTAAAACAGAAACTTAGGAACACTTGATAGCAAAACAATTACGATTCTATAGTATAGACGCAAAGTAAAACCAAGTACACATCGTAACTAATTGAAAAACTTAAGGTTAAGCTCCCTTCTTGCCGTGCCACTATTAGTGACAAATTGGTCAAATAAGAACTCCGTACAAAGTTTATTAAAATCAATGATTTACGCTCATTTCGCTCGCACAATGTATGAATTTTACTTTAGAATTTTACTACTAGAAATCATAACACTGAGTGAATTACTTAACAGCTAGCACTTAATTTAAAGCTTAATTGATCAAACTGCCCATGAAACAGCCATAACTAAGAGAAAATCGTTCCCAACTAGCAGTTACTTACCCTACCACAGATAGTGTTATCTTTAGGGTAAACGCACATATTGCTGTACCGTAGACGCGTTTTCAAACATAAATAAGCGCCTACGCGATACGCCGACTATAAGTTAACCACCCGATGCGACGGAGAAAGTCAACGGGAAATATGTAATACATAAATCGAAGCAAAGTTATATGGATTCCAGAATAATTGTTTTTTAATGGCGCGTTCTGAAATTGGAATGACGTAACATGTACGATTATCATGATATTTTATTTACAAGGTCGTTTCATTCTTGTTTGAAACACATTATTTATTATATGAAAGTTTGTTAAGATGGATGGATGCATGTTTGTTACTCAATTACGCAGAAACGGCTAAACGCATTTGGATGAAATTTGGCACACAGATAGATTAGTCGTTTTTTTTCTTCGTACAATCTTCTTGGATACCTTTCGCCCGGGGAAGGCGAAGAGTTATGCCGGACTCTTACCGGCTACCTTTGGCGAGGGTCGCGTGATTCGCAGCTGCATGCACCGCGACCCCGGCAGGCCTCGGTCCGGCAGCCCCTGGCGGACTGCTCCTTCTGTGGGGCCTTACCCCACGTCCTCCTGAGAGGCGCGCGGAACACAGCGCGCCGCCTTCTCGGGCCTGTTACTTCCTGGTCGGGCGACGGGTCCCCTAGCCCGCCGCCCGCAGGCCACACACTGGGGTGGTCGGAGATCGTCGCGCGCCCTCCGGTGGCGCCCGGTGCAGCCGCCTCTCTCTCTCCGCTCTTTCTTTGATCGCCATCACTTCCTCGCAAAAGGATGCGACGGCTTATCCCACGCACTCTCGCTCCCGACCATGGCCAGAACCACGGCCGGAAGCGAGAGGTCACCACCGACTGCCGCGACTAGTTCGCGGCGCTGCGTCGCCCGCGCAGGACACGCCTGCAGCGTATGCAGCGCCGTGTCCTCCAGGCTGTCGACGCAGTGGTGATAACCGGGCGTCTGCTCCCGGCCTATGCGACACAGGTACTTGCCGAAACAACCATGTCCAGAGAGCACCTGCGTCAGCCATGCCATGCCGCCTCTCCAGCCACTCCTCCATCACGGGTCTTACCGCCGCTATTGCGGCGTGCCCTAGATAGATCATGTCCTGGATTAACACATAGGATACTTTTTATCCGGGTATATGAAGGAGTTCCCCAAGGATGCGCGTAAACCGCGGGCAAGAGCTAGTTTATAGGACAAAGTATATGTATTGATTTCTCGGGGAGTTCCTGGGGGTTACCATGATCTCTTAGAGCAGGAATGTTTTAATATTATTACGAGAGTGGGTAAGAGATGGCGCTAGAGAGCTGTTTACCGCTGTCACTTTCCCACTCTCGGAATAATATTAAAACATTCCTGCTCTAACAGATTATGGTAACCCCCCTGATGATGCTATAAAACTATTATGATAATCTGTAAACAAAGGCTGACCGCTAACCGATAGTGGAGGTTTCATATCAACCACAGTCATGTTATTTTATGTGAATCATTAAATCATTGTTTCATTCCTCTTTGTATTACTCGCTTTTGCTCGCGACATCGTCCGCGTGGATTTCCCCTCTGTATGGGGTTATTAAAAACATCCATAAATACTTATTTTGTATTTTTATCGACGTGTATTTATACCAAGTTTCAATTACACGCAGGGAATACGATTTACCATACAAATGTTTACACCTCATTTCGCATTCATAGGGTTTCATTTTAGAATATTCCTTTTTTAGGGCACCTCTGTTGCCAACCCTGGAGATAACGTTGAAAAGTTTCGCGTTCCTGTAATTTTCCCGGCACCCATACCCTTCAAACCGGAAAACAACAATGCTACTTGGCGGCAGAAATAGATAATATGTATAACAATATGATGCTGTAGAACTTCCCCGGACGAACTCTTTCACAAGGAAACCTACATATTAAATAACCTACTTTACTTTAATCAATCTGTTGCTCATCGAAATAAGAGGCACATTATAAGATTTTGCTTTACTAATAGTAAGGTGACTTGGCTACCAATAATATCTACATTTTCTATGTATATAAAAATGAATCCCTATTTCCCTTGGTCACGGTATATCACGCGTGACTCCGCGTGAGCGGCTGGACCGATTTCGCTAATTTTTTTTTTGTTTATTTGTTTTTGTCCGGAGAAGGTTCTTATGAAAGAAAATTTTGATATTTAAAAAAAACCGAAATATTCTCAGTATATCCATATTCTTCATTTGTTTACCACATGCATGAAAATGGGTTTAACTTTTTGTTACTATTTTGATTTTGTTTCTGAAGTAGGTAAGCTGTAGTAGGTAGGTAGTAAGTAGGGAAAAGTGCATTGCAAAGCATGCCGGGTACAGCTAGTACTTAATACAATTAGAACTTTAACATTAAAACAACTTAAATTCTGGTTTTAAAAATGTCTCGGTACGAAATTAAATCCTTATAAGATCAGGGATACTAACATTATCAGATTTCTGTCAGAAAATTTCTCACGCTTGCGCGAAGGCACATACATTTTGTAGTAGACCCGCAGACGGTCGGATCAGGCAAATTTCTGTCTCGGGTCTAATACAGAATGTATGCAAGTGCACAACCGTCAGAAATGATTCTGACAGAAATTTCTTATAATGTGCAGCCGGCCTTAATGTAATCCTGACACCATGCTACATAAAACCAATAAACCATACTTATCATTCACTTCCTCTGCGCAATTAGGTACATTACCTTATAAAGCGAGGACGTTCACGCATAGAGATAATTACATCAGAGTACTTTCCCTTATGACATTGACATGTGTCTGCCCGTTAATGTCCTTTAATCGACGCGCCTAATGGAACTCTTTCACGAAGCCCTTAAAGCTCGCCGCACATTCTCGGCCGTCGCCACTCTGCAATGTCGTGAGAAAGATTTTAGGAAAACTGTCGATCCATATGTATAAGAAGTACAAATATTGTTGGTTTAGTAAGTAATTTTGAAATCGAATATGGTTGAAATCGTGCAGTATATATCGTCGAATGTGTAGAGGGCTAAAGTCTGTTTTTTAATCCCAGAGACTGAATTGACAAGCACGAAACGTCAAATTCGAAAATAATGTTCCTAAAATTGAAAAGTTTGACATACATAGGTACCTGTCAATTTTGTCTCAGAGATTAAAAAACGGACTTTAAGTAGAAACCAAATATATTCTTGCTTCCGGTTGCGTACCGCCCGTCGCGTCGTCACAGGACGACACTTAATTGTCTTATCTATTGTTTCTATAATTACCGTGCGTGAGGTTTTATACTCTATACTAAATTTGCACGTATTTATATTGTTAGGGAATGAAAGGCAAATAGAATGTTGGTAATGCACAATGTTAAGCTGAACAAAGAGACAGACGAAATAAGAATTAATTATCTAATTAAAAAAATTAACTAGCTGAAACAGGTCGTAGTGTTTGGACATTCTGATACACTTCTGTTCGTACTCTGCTTACGAGTATTACTCGTTTTGTTTATTATTAAATTAACGTATTTCGCGCGTATGATGTAAATTACGATACCACAACAAACGAACAAATGTGTGGGGATCACCCTTTGTGTACAGCGTAAGTACGGCGCCTACCATAAGGCCGTACCTATTTATCAGTAAACAAGTCTGAGGAATTTCGAGTACAACATCAACACGACTAATAATATTTGTTCGTTAACGAGACTAGGAGAAACGATAATTTGGAACTGCCCTTATGAGCAAGTTGAACGTGGGCTTACTGAATGCGATACTGATGCCTATTCTGTAGCACCAACTAAACTAACACTGCTATCACTAATAATGCTATCTATGATTAATTACGATGTACTAACTCACGTGCATTTTTCGGGATTGTCCGACATGTTTTGGACCCAAACGGAGCCTTTAATCTCTACACACTGCGGCTGAGGCTACCAGTGGCGAAGGGTGAATTTTCTTAAAAGGAAAGCCGGACCAATTATTTGTTGAAATGATAATTGAAAATAATAGATACTAGTATTTGCCATATTTCGAAAGGGAAGCCGATAGGAATCGAGTTGTATGGAGCCTTCGCTACTGGAGGCTACACTTAGCAGCTATGCGATCTGCGACAAATAAGTGTAAATGACACAACAACATAATCGTTCATGGGTGATTCTATCATTACAGTTACAGCTAATATTAGTATGTCAGGATTATGAGCAAGGTAAATGTAGTAACCAACTAACTAAAGTACTAACAACTAGTTAAAACCAACATACTCTCCACCACTGAGAGTACCTAATTGTATTTGGGTTAGTCTTAGTAACATGAACTAGATCACAATATAATACTTTACACAATTATTACTAGATCATAAAATAAGGACAAGCTAGTCAGATATAAAAGGTCAGACTTCTTCAGCTGATCAACACGGAATGCTCCTGCTTCGTCGAATGACCACCGCCTTTAGAACATCGGGAGCGTTGATCCATATCGACGACTACCTTCCTATATCAACATTGCCCAGTGTTACCCGCTAGCGATAACATAAGCGATTGAATCAAAGAAATTGATGTTCTCGTATATGGCTAGACTATACAAGACAGCGATTTTTGTAGCCAACCCACGTGAATATTACATTTTTTTCAATCGCTTATGTGTTGCAGTTCGCATCGCTGCTAAGTGTAGCCTCAGGCTAACACGCGGCTATGTCGCGAGTCGAACTAGTCGGGCAATCCCGAAAACGTGAGTAAACCGTAACTAATCATAAATATGAATATGTCTCACGAAAGTTATAATACAAAAATATTGTTGTCTTTTATTAATAAGCTAAATTAGAAAGAGACGGTTTTTTTAGAGCTATCAAATTATACATAGGAGCAAATAAATCGAGCCATTTCTATTTTTCACGTATAATTGTTATTATTTTTGGTACCTAGTATGGAACAGATCAATTCGAAACATATACCCCCTTATTACAAAATATGGTTTAAACCAAGACTAAGGTAAACCCAGGTTTAAAATATACCCATCACTTTCTTATGTCATATAATAAAAAGAGACGGGGCTATTTTAAAACCTAGGTTTTTCTTAGACCATCTTTTGTAATAAGGGGGATATCGTCTAAAAGGTTATTTGATAACCTTTACAATGAGGGTAGTTTTTTGTCAACTTAGTATACAAGGTTAGTCGGAAAGGGGGTACTAATCCGCAGGCCACTTATAGTATCATTGATGACTGTCTTAAGGCAAGTGTCAAAATTTCAAAATTCGGTAAAAAAAAATCATTTTTATTTTAGTTTTTTCAAAAATTCTTCATCCCTGCTTTAGTTACAAATTCAGAAAATGGTACTTGTAATTCATGATCCCAAATATGACTTAAAATGTAAACACAGCTGATCATAACTGGGGATAGATAGATTTTAGAGCTTTTTTTTTTTGAGATCTTTGATCACCTATTTCTCTTAAACTACTTACTGACTTTTGGAAAAAGTTGTAGAACAAAAGTTATTCATTATTATGGATACTTTAACCCCCTTTCGGATTAGTACCCCCTTTCTGACTAACCTTGTATAATCCATGAAACCAAAACTAATAACCAGGACACGTGAAAAAAGGAGTGGCTCGACTTATTTGCCCCCAAGTGTACCTAGTTTACTTCTTGAACATCACTGCGTTGTTAGATGGCATATTTTATACTGAGATGTCTAAATCTTTTTGGAAGTTTTAGTTCAATCTAATTCGTCAGCTCTAATATTCTTCTATCTTTCTCATGTTTTATCTGCAAGTAAAGGATATAAATATTTTTAGTCAAGTTTAATCGGTGGTCCACAGAATCGGAGCCACTTAACGATTATAATAAGGTATTTAATCCAATATGATCTTCAGTATTCCTTTCAACGATACCGACATAATATTATGTAATAGAGAAATCTAAACGTGAATCTGTATTCGGTGGCTATACATTCATGAAAACATGATTTATTATTATTAGGTTGTGTAAGAACCCTTTGCTGCAAAATATAAGTTGGAATTTAATGGATGGTTATGGTATTCAATCTTTTATGTATTTCTCATCATACGAGATCAATAGGAACTGAATGAACGTTTTCTTCGGTAGTAGCCTCTGCTTGAGTAGTGGAGTCTAAGAGGAAAATCGTTGCCACTAAATCAACTGGCGTTACACGAGCGATTCAAAATACCTATCACTACCTATCGATTCTAGTTAGAATCGATAGGTAGTGATCCAGTGATCCAGTTGCACGGAAAAACCGATATTAAATATCATACAAAAAAAACCGGTCAAGTACGAGTCGGACTCGCGCACGTAGTGTTTCGTTGTATGTGTTGTATGGGAGCCCCCTTACCTAAATATTAATTTTATTCTGTTTTTTAGTATTTGCTGGTATAGCGGCAACAGAAATACATCATCTGTGAAAATTTCAACTGTCTAACTATCACGGTTTATGAGATACAGCCTGGTGACAGACGGACAGCGGAGCCTTAGTAATAGGGTCCCGTTTTACCCTTTGGGTACGGAACCCTAAAAATAACAATGTTATTTAAATAAAAACCCTGATTTATTAAAAGCCACACTGGCGATAAGCGATTTATAGCATCCTATATTTATATTCTGGAACTAGCTTTCGCCCGCAGCTTCGCTTGCGTGAAATTTTGAACGCGTTAAGTGACGATTTTCCATACAAACTTTCAACCCCTATTTAACTCCCTTAGGGGTTGAATTTCGAAAAATCCCTTCTTAGTGGATGCCTACGTTACAAAAGGAACCTACTGTCAAAATTTCAAAGTTCTAACCCCAGCGGTCTAGGCTGTGCGTTGATAGATCAGTCAGTCAGTCAGTCAGCTTCTCCTTTTATATGTATAGATTCCCATTCCGAGTGGATATGAAATAAAAAGCTACGTAGGTATGCTGCTTTCAACGGTTTATTAAATCAATAAGCTGCTGAAAACCCCACATGCCGCTCAAATGCTATTAACCTCGACTTCTCTTGTTACTAAAATACTGGTTGGCTATGGGCTTGCAACCTGTAACTGCTTGTGCAGTGGTATTATTGGGCCAATAATAAATTGAATTTTAAATGTCGTCGTATTACTTACTTAATTTTTATTTTATTCTATGTTGATGCATTTTATTAATCGCATTGCTTTATTTTACCGCACTATATTACGTTTTCAATCACGACTCGGCGGCCATTACTGAAATAAACTGAAATTAACTTTTTAAAACGGCTCTTTTTATACGGGAGATTGCGTCTGCGGGCTATCTACAAAAGCGCTTTAACCAATTACGTTTAATAGTTAAGTGTATTGAAACTCGAGTACCATCCTTATTTTATTGAAGTAATTCGGTTTAAACAAAAACTGCGACATGTTGATAAAGATTAAATAATTGAATTATAATGTTTGTGCGTGCAAAAGCTAGTTTACTTTGAGTTGTTTTTTATTTTTGACGAACAACCAGTAAAACAAGGTTTTATTACAAAATCCAATTTTGGGATCCCTTTGACTCTCTCGCTGTTAACGTTATCTGTAGTTATTCCAAATGTTTTCACTATGCAGTGAATTGTGACGATTTACGCGTTGATGTTCTGGCCGGCACCATTCAGTTCGCCCCGGTAGCTGCGAATTTGTTATCTCTAGTGGTTCATTAGGCGAGGCTTGGAAAAGGCTAGCTGGGACAAAGGCCCATTGGACCCACCCTCGGAAGTCGTAGGGTTACAGAAATATACGACTGCTGAATATGCTGCTATCCGACTGCGTGGAATTTTGAAGGGTGTTTCTCTTTATCAAAAGTGTCGTTATTTTGTTTATATTACTGTATATTTCGCACAGAAAATAAGTGTTTTAAATACCTGCTTGTCTAAACCCAGTTTTCATGTCGGGCGTTTTTATTTTTACTGACAAACGTCCGTCGGAGACATCCGATTCAATTAAATCAGTAAATTGGCATTTTCGCAGACATGTATCCTATTTCAATTTCTTCCTGTTTAAAATGTGAAGTTATTAAATTATTTACTGTAAAATACACATCTCCGATATGTCAAGTAAATAAACATAATTTTATTCCATATCTTTAATCTTAAATAACGGCCGATAGCTGGAAAGCACTACCTACTTTTTGCGCACCTTGGAGCATTAAATAAAGCAGCTTTTTTCTTCTTAAGGCTATGTAGAGTTCTTGATTGGTGACTCACTGTGTGACTCAAGGGACTCAGTTTTATGTTGGACATTTTTAATTTATGGCTTTCGATTGTTTGATGCATTCAAAAAGTTGCTAGTTCGATATTTCCATTTTTGAATTTTATCGTAAAAATATAAGTAAAGTTCGTTTTTTAATCCCTGAGACTGAATTGAGAGGTACGAAATGTCAAATTTGAAAATAATTTTCCTAAAATTTACAAGTTTGACATTTGTGGCTGTCAATTTTGTCTCCGAGATTAAAAAAACGGACTATAGCTAGGTACTTTATTTTATTTACTTACTAGCTTTTGCCCGCGGCTTCGCTCGCGTTAATTTAGAATTTGACAATCAACCCTTAACACACTAGGTACTAAAGTTTATATAATAATATAATTCAATCGTGATTCGAAAGACACGTGGCTCCATCTATGAATGTTATTGTTGTTTTTCTCGGGAACAGTACTTTTTTTCGGGATGAAAGGTATCCTATGTCCGTTTTTGTACACCTGACAACGTAATATGCAAAATTTCAGGATGATCGGTTCCGTGGTTTAGGCATGAAAAGGTAAAACAAACTTACTTTCGCATTTATAATATTAGTTAGGATTTTTACCTGTAACGTATAAAAAGCCGTAAAACAAAAAAATAAAATGCAGAGATTTACAAACAAGATTAACTTATGTAATTTTTGTTTGTTTCAAACCTAATTCATGTGTTATCTTTGGAATGCTGTTCTAAACAACCGGTGGACTTTTCAAGGGTAATTATAACTTATACCTGCATGCATCATAAACTGATATCATCATCAGCTATAATTATTTTGTTATTTTACACTCGACGTATTTTATTTGTATTTAAGTATCGCCGCCCAGCCCGGTCATCAACTGTTCCTTTATGGTGTTCCATTCGATTGTTTTGGTCTCGCTCCGTCTGTGTCGCCAATAAAACGACTTACGTGATACGAATATCCTTAATGTCACGTTTTGAACAAACTACCATGGATCAATGTTTTGACGACAGATCAAGTTCAAATCGAACGTTCTGAAGCCTTTAGAAATCACTACATAGTATAAAACAATATCGCTTTTCGCTGTCTGTCCCTATGTATGCTTAGATCTTTAAAACTACGCAACGGATTTTGATGCAGTTTTTTTTAATAGATAGAGTGATTCAAGAGGAAGGTTTATATGTATAATACACGCATATTATAGCAGAGAAAAAAGTGGAATACGCGATAAACGACATACGGCGACCTCTAGTGATGCTATAAATAATCGTTTCGAATTAGGTAGAATCAAATCAAGTGATAATTCGACGTGTCTTTTAATTGAATACATCAATTTATTAAATATGTTCAAGCTTTATTGTCTGATTTTATACTACGTAAGTATTGTATTATATTCTGAACTTGACGACTCATATGCTTTCGTTTTTTAACTCTGAATGGTTTACAAAAGCAGATGTTTCTATCACATGTTTCAATATGATAATTTTTATGTTAATAAAGATGTTATTAGGGGACTATTATGTTCGTAAATATTGTTTAGACATGCAATTATGAAAGGAAAGTAAACAAGCATTTCTAAAATAAAATTTTGGTTATCTAAATTGGACTGATTTACTGAAAAGTAAAACGCATATTTCGCAGTTTCCTGCCTGAAGGGTAATTCATTATAAAATTTGTCGATTTTTCGAAACCTACTTGACTAATTGCCCACATGATATTCTAAAAAAACGAAATTTGAACGATAGCTTTCATAGATATTGGTTTATAATGACGGCGGTGGCATTGTGCAAACAATCAAAGACGAAAAAGGTTAAAAGAAAAAAAAAATGCGTTCAATTTGTGGTACAATGGAAGCTTTTTTGAAGTAATCGAGTTCCATGGCGCCGTCCGTCTTCGGTGAGTCAGCTGATATCCCACAGAACGTGACTGTACCAAGAAATTTTATAGAAAGCCGGATAACGGTATTATGTCAAATTGAATTTGACGCCGGAAATCTCTTGCATGGGTATGTAAATTTAATCTACGAATTATAGCAAGATTTTTTTAAGTCTAATAGCTTTGTTATCTTGAAGACCGGAATTTTTTGATTGGTTGATGTCGATTTTGAATGATATTATACGCTAAATAGGATTTTTAATTATTTGCACTATGGTGCACTATGGTGGTACATAAAGCGGATTTAACGCCATTAGGCATTCTCTACCAGTCAACTTTTCATTTTGGTAGTTTGCATTCTATTTTTCTTCTTCATCATTTCCTTCTTTTATGTATATTCAATTTCTATAGAGGGTGGGAGACATGCAACGTTGAACTCCGAATGACTTATTACGAATTTAGAGAGGAAAAAAATCTTGTGCACATAAAATTTGACTGTTAAGCAAAAACATCCGAATATTCGAGGGATATTACTGAAGTATATTTTCTCTTATTGCTTATAAATCACGATCGTAAATAAATGGAGGTCGAATGTCTTCATTCTTCTTTATTTACTAGCTCCTGGTCCTTCGAGCCGGATAGAAGCTCATTTAAAATAAAGGATGCGAACCGTACGGTTGAGGGGTGTAAATGTGAATTAACGATGGTTCATAGAACATTAAATATCTGTTTGAAATATTATTTATTTTGATCTAACCTTATTTATAAACCGTGTTAAACTTTTCCCTATTTTTATACAATGTGTCCCATTAAAAAAACCGGCCAAGTGCGAGTCGGACTCGCGCACGACGGGTTCCGTATATCACTTATAACTCAAGAACGGCTGAACCGATTTAGCTGAAAATTGGCAGGGAGGTAGTTTAGAGCCAGGAGAAGGACATAGGATACTTTTTATCCCGTTCGACATCATGTAGGTAGGTAGTAGGTAGGTAGTAGGTAGGTAGTAGGTAGGTAGTAGGTAGGTAGTAGGTAGGTAGTAGGTAGGTAGTAGGTAGGTAGTAGGTAGGTAGTAGGTAGGTAGTAGGTAGGTAGTAGGTAGGTAGTAGGTAGGTAGTAGGTAGGTAGTAGGTAGGTAGTAGGTAGGTAGTAGGTAGGTAGTAGGTAGGTAGTAGGTAGGTAGTAGGTAGGTAGTAGGTAGGTAGTAGGTAGGTAGTAGGTAGGTAGTAGGTAGGTAGTAGGTAGGTAGTAGGTAGGTAGTAGGTAGGTAGTAGGTAGGTAGTAGGTAGGTAGTAGGTAGGTAGTAGGTAGGTAGTAGGTAGGTAGTAGGTAGGTAGTAGGTAGGTAGTAGGTAGGTAGTAGGTAGGTAGTAGGTAGGTAGTAGGTAGGTAGTAGGTAGGTAGTAGGTAGGTAGTAGGTAGGTAGTAGGTAGGTAGTAGGTAGGTAGTAGGTAGGTAGTAGGTAGGTAGTAGGTAGGTAGTAGGTAGGTAGTAGGTAGGTAGTAGGTAGGTAGTAGGTAGGTAGTAGGTAGGTAGTAGGTAGGTAGTAGGTAGGTAGTAGGTAGGTAGTAGGTAGGTAGTAGGTAGGTAGTAGGTAGGTAGTAGGTAGGTAGTAGGTAGGTAGTAGGTAGGTAGTAGGTAGGTAGTAGGTAGGTAGTAGGTAGGTAGTAGGTAGGTAGTAGGTAGGTAGTAGGTAGGTAGTAGGTAGGTAGTAGGTAGGTAGTAGGTAGGTAGTAGGTAGGTAGTAGGTAGGTAGTAGGTAGGTAGTAGGTAGGTAGTAGGTAGGTAGTAGGTAGGTAGTAGGTAGGTAGTAGGTAGGTAGTAGGTAGGTAGTAGGTAGGTAGTAGGTAGGTAGTAGGTAGGTAGTAGGTAGGTAGTAGGTAGGTAGTAAGTAGGAAAAAGTGCATTGCAACGCATGCGGGTACAGCTAGTCTATATATATAAAAGAAAGTCGTGTTAGTTACTTCACTTATAACTCAAGAACGGCTGAACCGATTTAGCTGAAAATTGGCAGGGAGGTAGTTTAGAGCCAGGAGAAGGACATAGGATACTTTTTATCCCGTTCGACATTTTGATATTTAAAAAAAAAAAAATTATATCAGTATATCCATATTCTTAATCTGTTTAGGTAGTAGGTAGGTAGTAGGTAGGTAGTAGGTAGGTAGTAGGTAGGTAGTAGGTAGGTAGTAGGTAGGTAGTAGGTAGGTAGTAGGTAGGTAGTAGGTAGGTAGTAGGTAGGTAGTAGGTAGGTAGTAGGTAGGTAGTAGGTAGGTAGTAGGTAGGTAGTAGGTAGGTAGTAGGTAGGTAGTAGGTAGGTAGTAGGTAGGTAGTAGGTAGGTAGTAGGTAGGTAGTAGGTAGGTAGTAGGTAGGTAGTAGGTAGGTAGTAGGTAGGTAGTAGGTAGGTAGTAGGTAGGTAGTAGGTAGGTAGTAGGTAGGTAGTAGGTAGGTAGTAGGTAGGTAGTAGGTAGGTAGTAGGTAGGTAGTAGGTAGGTAGTAGGTAGGTAGTAGGTAGGTAGTAGGTAGGTAGTAGGTAGGTAGTAGGTAGGTAGTAGGTAGGTAGTAGGTAGGTAGTAGGTAGGTAGTAGGTAGGTAGTAGGTAGGTAGTAGGTAGGTAGTAGGTAGGTAGTAGGTAGGTAATAAGTAGGAAAAAGGGCATTGCAACGCATGCCGGGAACAGCTAGTTATCTATAAAAACGGCAAAAAAATCACGTTTGTTGTATGGGAGCCCCCTTAAATATTTATTATATTCTGTTTTTTTAGTTTTTGTTGTTATAGCGGCAACAGAAATACTTCAACTGTCTAACTATCACGGTTCATGAGATAGGTATGACAGATGGACGGACGGACGGCGGAGTCTTAGTAATAAGGTCCCGTTTTACCCTTGGGGTACGGAACCGTAAAATGTAGTGTCAACCGGAAGTCCAGAGGTGTAGCACCCTTAGAGGTACCCGAATCACCCCCATGGATGTTCCGTTTCGTCAGTGAAGTTCTAACAGTGCGTAAGTCATTTTGTGACAAAAACAGACATTCATTCTGCCTAGCCTTTTCCCAGCTATGTTGGGGTCGGCTTCCAGTCGAATCGGATGCAGCTGAATATCAGTATTTTACATGGAGCGACTGCCTATCAGACCTCCACAGCCCAGTAACTGGGTAATACGATACTCTTGGTAAGACTGGTTGTCAGACTTTCTGGCTTTTGACCAACAGTAACGACTGTCAAAGATCTACAAATGACAGCCGGGACCAACGGCTTTACGTGCTTTCCGAGGCACGGAGGAAACTCGCTATGGTAAATGGTCACCCATCCACAGACCAACCTCGGCAAGCGTGGCTTAACCCGGAAGATCGGTCTATGCGGCTGTAATTATTTAGCCACGAGCTCCTCTTGTGACAAAAACAGACAACACTGCGAAAACCACAATACTACTTGAAATGAAAAAGATTATTATGATTTTCAAAGGTTTATTAAATCATCAAAGAGTTCATTTGTAATGATAATTAAAAACAGTATTGCGTTCAGCGTAGGTTACGCTCGTTTTAAATAGTATTTTCACTCTCTTGTAAAGTAGCCATTTTTGACTTCACGAACTTTTCGAGTTATGGTTTGAATGACTCTGACTTTAATGTTTTTTGACCGATTGGCAATCCTACTCTGCCCAACCCTTCGGGAAATACAGGTGTGATGTTATATTAAAACCTAATACCAATTCTATAGTTAGTGTACTTATACATAGTTCGACCCATTAATCTAGTTCGTCGTATCCGAAATCCGAATTTTACGATTTGCGTAGGAAGACCTTAGCGTAGATACCATACGCTTTATGACCTTAACAACGCATATATCTATACTTACCCACTGAGACACATAAAAAGCTACTAAAGAGACATGAATAGCTATAAATTAAAACTAATTTATTAACACGACCCATAATGATTTAGTTTATTGTTTAAATAATAGTATCTTAATATTCACCATCATATTAAGGTTCTGGAGTGGCGACCGCGTACCGGAAGACGCAGCGTGGGTAGGCCTCCCACAAGGTGGACCGATGATCTGGTGAAGGTTGCGGGAAACCGCTGGATGCGAGAAGCACAGGGGGATTACTATGTCCTCTTATGAAAACGTTCAAATGCCAGCCAGTCAACTTCTGTTCAAAAGCAGGCCAGCTCCTGAATCGCTAAAAATCGTACCATGACAGTACTAAAGGTGAACGACTATTGAACCAAGTTGAACGGTAATGCTTGTTCATGGTACGAAAAGTCTGTACAAAAAAAAAGGTGAACGGATTTCGTAAACGTCAACGTTACAGGCCTGCTCTAACGATGTCGTAGTACAAAAAAGCAGGGCAGTTCAACTTCCAGGCAACTTCTGTCCTGCTTTAAGAGGTCATAGTAAGCCCCCAGGACCGATCGATGTGGCGATGCTTGGGGGAGGCCTATGTCCAGCAGTGGGCGTCTTTCGGCTGAATGATGATGATCATGGCGATGATATAACCATCTTCACCCAACTTTCTCTGTAAAAACTTCTTCCTCTTAGCCTTTTCCCAACTTGGTTGGGGTTAGCTTCCAGTCTAACCAGATGCGGTTGAATACCAGTATTTTACACGGAGCGACTGCCATCAGACCTCTGAAACTAGGGTTACCATCTCTGAAGAAATCTATGCCTGACTTATGAAGTAAAAATGCTTAATTTTGACTAAGAATGAGGTTACAAGGATATTAAACCAAATACAAAAAAGAAAAAAAGACATTGCTGAATGAAATATTCGTGTTTTCATATAAAACATCAATTTTCACAAACATATGACTAATTAGAAAATTAACCAAGTACCCTGTTTTTTTTTAATAATAAAAGGGAAAAAACCTCTCATTCATTCAAACCACGCGCCGCGCGCATTCGGCGCGGAAGTTTAAAATGCCTGACTTAGAATAATGCCGGCCGGACGCCTAATCAAGTGCTAAAATGCCTGGCAAATCAGGCGAAAGCCTGGCATATGGTACCTAACCCTACCCGCAACCCTGTTATTGGGCAATGTCGATATCCTAAGATTAGACCGGTTGTCAGATTTTCGGCTTCTAACTACCCATAACGACTGTCATAGGTATTCGTATGACACCCGGGACCGACGGCTTAACGTGCTCTCCGAGGCACGGAGGGTGATGTCTAACGTATGGTCACCCATCCACGGACAGACCGCGCCAAGCGCAGCTTAACCTTGCAAATCATATGATCCGCGTTTATTAACCACGAGCCCCTCATTTTTCACTGTAAAATTTATTTTTCAATTTTCAATAATAAATAAGTTAATGAATACCAGTGGCGAAGGCTCCATACAACTCGATTCCTATCGGCTTCCCTTTCGAAATATGGCAAATACTAGTATCTATTATTTTCAATTATCATTTAAACAAATAATTGGTCCGGCTTCCCTTTTAAGAAAATTCACCCTTCGCCACTGATGAATACACAAACACTAAAGTAGCCACAACCAATAACTTATTGTAAGCATATTTGTTCTTCTCAAACTAAGCAGTATACAAGTACAGTGTAAGCAATCATAAAGCTTGTCTAAGCGGTCTCGCAAACAATCAATGTTCTAATCTTTAAAGTTGCCGTTGTTTGACGGCAAACAGACAATGTTGCCTTTTTGTAGTACACGCGTAGCTAAAGGTCGATGGAACTTGACTGCGGTTTGAGATGCAAGCTGTGAGCGGTCTTGATCTAATAGAGTCGGGAATCGGTTATTTATTGATATAATTCCCCCGATTGCGTCTGTCTCGTTGGTCTGGTGGTCACAAGCGCAACTGCTGAGCGTGGTATTATGATTTTTCGTGTTGAATTTCTCTGTAGCAGCAGCAGTAGCCCTGAGTCTGGATTTCTGCCCGATTAATGGCAATAGGGTCGTTTCCTATTACAATACACCTCTGTCTACCCTTCTGTGAATACAGGCGTGATGTTATGTTATTATATTAATGATAACCGTGAAACTCCTCTACTGAATATAAGCTCGCAATAGACCGGCACAATAAACGGCCTAGAAGACAAATTAATTTTATCACCACGCTTGAAAGACAAGAGCAACATGTACATTATTTAACTTAATGGGGATGGCAACTGTGGAACTAATGGCGCTACCTTCGATTGCTCCCATGTGCTCTTAGTGGTTGCAATGTGTTTGACATTATCATTGCAACCAATTAGAGTGCATTGGAATAATCGAAAGTAGCGCCATTCGTTTCCAGTTGCAATTGCAATTGAAGAAAAGATTAGTCCTTATACCCAGAAAATTAAATTCTGTTGCTGATTGTCTCTTAAGTCAATATTATGATGAAGTATTAAGAATAATCGCTGGCTCCGATTTAATAACGGAACTCCGTTTTATTCTTTAATTAAATCACTTGTCATGCTTAGCGTAAACTAGTTTTTAATCCTATTTTCCCTTGACATGACACTAAGCGTTCCATATGATTATAGAGCTCCGAGATGAGTAAGAAGAGTAGTAGAGCTCCTAGTGATAGAGTTTGTCCGTGGAAGTAGTACCTCAATTCTTGTTTTTTCTTTATTTAGCGATACGCTCGCGTTTGACCACTATCTCGCGTAACGGTAAGCGATGATGTGGTCGACGGTGAAGCACGCTTGCCTAGAAGGAACCTATTCACTCTTGACTTAAAGACCCCAAGGTTGTAGCTATCAGGAAACACAGACTCCGGTAGGGAATTCCACTCCTTAGCTGTGCGAACAATGAAAGTGTTCGCAAAATGCTTTGTATGTATGAGTGGGATGTCCACCATGTACCGATGGCGCATTGCCGTACATCTTTCTGCCGCTAAGCAGCGTAGATGTGTTCCGGTTTGAAGAGTAAGGGTGCTGGTGAAATAACAGGCACATGAGACTTTCCAACTTTGTCTCAAAGGTTGGCAACGTATTAGCAATCCTCTTGGTGTTGTAAGTGGTATACACATAGCGGCGGTAACTATTTTCCATCACGTGGGCCATCGGCTTGTTTGCCAACATATAACCATAAAAGAAACGAATACGATAAACACTAACATTTGACCAAAACAATTCAAGACCAAAATTGCTTTATCTGGCCCTTCGTCCCATCCCGTCGCCATTCGCCTATCTCCCACGCCGCCGTTATCGCCGTCGTGTTCTGGGCTGGGCAATAAACAACTAGGTTTATTCGACGCCTCGGAGCTCGACATGTCGTGTGGAGAGTGCCTCTCCAGCTCCTCGAGTGTACGAGTACCGCCTACGAGACAGTGAGAAGGGCGAGTATGAACAGCTGTTTGTTGTAACAGTTACTGATTGATCAGAATAGATGGTGATCGGTAATACTTAAATCATTCAATTAGTTGATGGAATACCGGAAACAGACAATAGATAAACAATGGAAGATGTCACTGATCCACGGCGTTGGGACATTATCGGTAATGAATGGCTTTGACGGATTATAGCGAGTTTTATATATATTTTTACTAGCTTTTGCCCGCGGCTTCGCTCCCGTTAATTTATAATAAAAAAAAACTTAACACACTACTAAAGCTTCTTTATAACATAATTCAATCATGATTTGAACGACACGTGGCGCGCCATCTATTATCGTTATTGTTGTTTTCCTCGGGAACAGTACTTTTTTTCGGGATGAAATGTACCCTATGTCCGTGTCTGTACAACTGACAACATAAATATAAGAAAAATTCCAGCATGATGGTTCAGTGGTTTAGGCGTGAAAAGGTAACAAACAAACAAACTTACTTTCGCATTTATAATATTAGTTTGGATGACAATGACAGATCCACGAGGAAATTAAAAGTGAGCCTGTTATTAATTTAAATCCCTATAAGGGGTTAGTAATCATAAATTGAAACACGTTTATGAAATTTTGTGTGTATTTATAAAATACTAGGGGTCACTTGCGTGGATGTCGTTTATCGCGTATTCCGTATTTTTCGGGATAAAAGTAGCCTATGTCCTTCTCCAGGTTCCAGACCATCTCTGTACCAAATTTCATCAAACTTGGTTCAGCGGTTTAGGCGTGAAAGCGAAACAGACAGATAGACAGAGTTACTTTCGCATTTATAATATTAGTAAGGATTATAATGGTACTCTTTATTTCTGTTTTTTTGCTTCAGAGGTTAAATACTGTCGTACACATATTTATGTCGTCATTAGAAATGAATAATCAATTTAAATAAACAACCATTTAGTTTTAATCGCATATCGTATTACAGAAAGATGGATGGCACATACTCTTTTGAGTGGGTGGACAATAATCGTAGTCACATAGTTATGAATCAAATAACAGTTTGTTTCATTGATATATGACTTCACGAACATTTATCATATTAAATTAAGGCGTTTCCCTGACCAAATGACCTTGAGCATTTGTTCCCTCTTTGCCGCACCCCCCCTCTACAATACTTCGTAAATAGGTACTACTAACGCCAACTGGCGAACAACTTAGGAATATAAGTGAAAATCACAGACCTTCGAATGCACAGACACGGCATTCAATAAAAAAATCTTATAAAGAAAGGAACGTTTTTCGCGTAGTGCGACGACAATATATTAGTGTGTGTTATCTGTGGAATGTTGAGACATCACTTATACACGCACATGCACACGCATTGGCTGTATCGTGCTCGGGTTTATAGCAATGTAGTCCTTAGCATGCCTATGGAGTTTTGAGCGTTTACTGTACCTACACAGGGTCAAATTAAATTAGCTAGTGAAACTCTGCAGACGTTAATAAAGATATTTATTTGATGATGTTTTTTTTGGGGTCATCAACCGTCGATAGTGTGAAGTCACTTAAAATATTAGTTTAAAAATTACTTTCTTTTTGTGTAAACTTTACAGACGTAATGGGTATCGATATCTCAACACTGTATAAGGGTACGTTCACATGACAAGCGTTCAACGTGCGCTGAACGCGCGTTAAATTTTTGTATAATGTTCACATGGAGCGCGCTTGTCAGGCGTTGAACGCGCGTTGCCGTGGCGGCCGTAGTTCATTTTCTACAGAGTGAGTTCTACATTTCGCTCCTTTAGAATTAAAGAGACCTATCTAAAAACTAAGGTTTTGGAAAACGTTGAATAAAGTTTCGTATGTTTATAAATTTTGTAGAAACGGGAGATTATTCTGTTGCATTACATTTCTACGCCACCATACGCCTCTGTTTTATTAAGAGTCGATGAAGATGGGCCAGTCTATGAGTAAAAGTTGAAATCTTAAAATTTCGAATAGGTCTCAAGTCTAAAGGTGCGGTTTGTCGAAGATGAACGTAGAAACAGTTTTAATGGTGATTTTATATCGACGGCAAAAACGACGCGACAGAAGATATTGGGTCCACCCAATTTTTTCATACAGGCTGACTGAAAGCCAGTACTTCACTTTGTATCCTAAGTTAAAGCAACTCGGAATCAAATTTTTTAACTACTTCAGAATGTCCATCAAGTCATTTGATGACTTACTGGCTCTCATAAACGATGAACTCGTAGCAGATAAAAACGCTAAACTCTAAACTTTATTTCAACTATAAATAATTCGGTATTAAAAGCTTCCGTTTCCATTTCGGACGATTTCTGGAAGAACCGAACGAACCCTTTAGGGTTCGTTCGGTTCGTCTATACACGTCGAAAGCGCGAGCTCATCTGAACGGTAACATAGAAAATCAATGATATCAAAGCGCGCGTTGACAACAGTCGAGCGCTGGCGCAGCGTTCAAAGCACGCTTTATTAAAACGCGCGTTAGCATGTGTACGGCCTGAATAAAATGTATGTAGTTGTAAACGCGCGTTAGTAAAACGCGCGTTGAACGCTTGTCATGTGAACGTACCCTAATAGATTTTATCAGCTCGCACTTCAAGTAAAAAAACACAAACAAAATCATTACTAACAGGCAAAAAAACTTTTCATTTTGTTGTGTTTAGATATTATGGCGGAACGAGAGATGGTGTTCCTCCAACCAAAGGGAGGATCCTCCAACCAGGCAGAGTCTTTTGCCTGGCGGGCTACTGCCCAAAGGTTAATGTTGGGCGGTTAGTTTACGAACGAACGAGTACCTACATGTTATATATTTACGTCAGTTCAAAATAATAATCACTCAATTCTCTCTTCAGTTTATGCTTATTACTTACTCCTTCCTTCCTCCTTCTTGTTACTTACGCTGACATCATCCTTGTCCAACTGATTGATGGAGTTAAACGAAAAAAAAAACACGTTGATTTTTATCCACATACTTTTTTTATTTGTACACAATTATATTTATTTATACATAATTGTAAAAGCAATGATTAAATGAGGCCAGTAGACGGCAATAAGCGTTCCCTAATATTGTATAGGACTGGTAACATAAGATGCCTGCCTAACCTTTCGGAAAATCACGTGACAAAAAGGCATAATCGTACACAGAGTACTCATATTTTGGAATCCTGGGAGAGCTCTCAGGATGCTATTGGCATCTTCTGTGATCTCTCCAAGGCTTTTGACTGCGTTGACTACAACACCCTCATCTGTAATTTACACCACTACGGAATTCGTGGCCGAGCTGCTGACCTTGTTTTCTCCTATTTATCTAATAGACAGCAAAAAGTTGGTGCTAACGGTGCGATATCTTCGGGGTCTCTAGTTAAGATGGGCGTGCCTCAAGGCTCAATTCTTGGACCTTTATTGTTTCTAACCTATATAAATGATCTACCCTACATGATGACCGACTTATCAGACATAATTTTATTTGCCGACGACACTTCCCTTATTTTTAAAATAGATAGAAAAGATAGGGACGTTTTACATGTTAACGAGAGTCTTACTGTTCTTTCTAAATGGTTTGCAGCCAATAATATGTTACTTAATGCAAACAAAACAAAATGCCTTAAGTTTTCACTACCAAATGTTCCCCAAGTAGGTTTAAATTTAATGCTTGAAGGCAATAATCTTAATACAATTAATGACACCGTATTTTTAGGTATAACTCTCGATTCAAAATTGCAGTGCGGTGCGCATATTACTACCATGTCGGCTAGGTTAAGTTCTGCTGCATACGCAGTTAGTAAAATTAGGCAGGTGACTGATGTAGCTACAACTAGGTTAGTATACATCGCATATTTCCACAGCATTATGTCCTACGGCATTCTGTTGTGGGGCTCAGAAGCTGACGTAGATTCTGTTTTTATTTTACAAAAGAGAGCAATCCGTGCAATCTACAATATGGGTTCCCGCGAGTCCCTCAGAAACGTGTTCAAAGATATTACCTAATATACTTACCTTGCCGTCACACTATATCTTTGAAAATATTATGTATGTTCGGAAAAATTTGCATGATTTTCATGATAAAAATACACGTAATAAACATAAAATTGTGATTCCCAAATTTAGATTGAGTAAAACTAATAAGTCATTTCTAGGAAATGGCGTGCGTTTTTATAATAAGCTGCCGAAATCTGTAACTGATCTTACCGAGGGAAAGTTTAAAGCCCATATTAAACGTGTCCTTATTCAAAAAGCATAATTATTACAAGTCTAAGGACTACGTTGACGATAAAGATGCTTGGCAATAACTCCTTCTGCACATGTGGCTTCCCTGGTACCTCATTAACGTCGTATATGTATGTCTATTAACTAACCTCATTACGATTAGCTTTTTTTTTATTACTAACGTTACTCTCAAGATATCTTTATCTTATTATACAGTGATTTTCTTTGTAATGTGTTTTGATGACAATTAACCATGTCAGTTGTTTTATATAGTTTAGCGTCCTTTTACCTTTTGTAAATGTGAGAGCTTTGTAGACTTGCTAGATGCCTGGATACCTAGTTAATTTGTGACCATATTTTTCATTTTGTTTTATTTGTGTGGTTCCTGCTCTTAAGCCTACTTTGCTCTCTCATAACTATTCTAAGTCATAACTGTACCCACTCAAATTGTTAAAGATATGGATTTTAAAAGAGTATCCATGGAGTTTCTTGCCGGCTCTTCTCCATAGGAAACGACTAATTGGAACCGTGCACCTAAATTCGACTTTTCATAAGCGCCTGTAATGGTTTATGTGAAATAAAAACTTTTGATTTTGATTTTGCACAGCACTTGTATTGTCAATAATAAAAACGGCAAGTGCAAACTCTTTTTCCTCTTCTGCAGCATGCTTCATCGATTCTATGGAAACACTTTCCCATTTTTACTAATTAATTCGTGGTTTGTTGAATATATTTTTTCGGACAAAGAAGGAAGATTTATTGATGACAATAGCTCGTTTAGTTGCGAATTTCCCGCGCCTATTGCGATAGTACCTGTGACTGCGCATTTATTTATTGATAAATAATTTTCACTGCAATTATCATTTACTATTAAAAAAAAATCGTTGCATAATTGGCATTTAAACGTAAATTTCGACTCTAAACCCTTTTGTGTTTCTCCGATAAGTTGTAGTTCGGTGACGCTGCAACCCAATGGACCATGATTGGAAATTTTTATTAATTCCGAAAAGAAGTGGCTGACATCAATTATTCTTCTTCTTATTATTTTTTCATTATTGCTTTATTCCGCCTCACAAGATATTTCTAACTGCAAAAAAGAAAACTATGCATAATTAAATAAATCAGCAATAGTGTGTTACGTATATTCAGATTAAATAAAGGCTCCTAAAAATAGATGTAGATAAAGAGGTATTTATACCTACCTACTTAGTATCTACTTATTTATACCTAACTACAATACCTACCAAGGTATTGTGATTAGATTATACTGGGTAGGCATTAGTACCTACTGATCTGATTAGTACTAGTACCTACTTATTATTAGTACCTACTTAGATATCTTTTACCCAAAACAATACCTTAGTAGGTGTGTATACTGGATAGGCATTAGTACTTACTGATCTACTTAGTACTAATATCTACTTAGTACTAGTACCTATTTAGATATCCTTTACCTAATCACAAGCACAACTATGTGTTTGTGTACAATAATATCTACAAACCAAAAAAATAAATAAACAAACCTCTACATCTTCAACCATTTCAGTTGAATCAAGACACGTATCCTCTAATTCTATGGTTTCTTGACTCAAGTCGTTTACTGGCGTATCGTCAGTGTTTGTGTTTAGCCTTCAATAAAGAATTCATTATATTAGATCTTGCATGAAAACAAAACTGAATTACTTTTAATAAATCATTTAGATACATATTTTAGCTGTACATTTGAAAAGGTTCATATTATTTTCATGGTAACCACAAAAAAATATCACATCTTTCATAAGTTTTGTCTGTTATTTCATAACTCTATGGACTCAAAAGTTCGTCTGATTACCCAATATCATTTTCAATTATTGGTAAACTTGAATAATTATTTTCGTTGTCAAATGCGCATTCCGGTATTTTTCTTCTCTTCCTAAAATAAAAAGATACCATGTAATTACATGTAGGTATTTATCGGAATAAAAGCAGGTTGGTAAACTTTGCATAATGCATCAAAAATTACTTACAGAATTTCATTCATCTCTAGAGCATTTTGACATCTTTGACGTTTATTCTTCTTGAATTTAGGCATTTTCAAATTACACAAAATTAATTTCTTATCACTAGGTTTATTTATACTAAAATTAAACTAAATAAAAATAAAAAGCGTCTATCCGTAGGTACTCTTAAAATATTTTAAATATTTGCGGCGGGAAGGACGACGACGAGAGCGACACAGCCTCCTCGTACGAAAGCACGCAGCGTACTGCCGCCCGCACCCTGCGCACGCCCCTTCAAACGTAGAACTCACACATTTTTTGGAATTATTTTAATTAAAAAAGAATAGTGATCTTTCGAAATTAAATAAAACGTGAAATTTATAGATTTTTTAATTCTCTATCCATTAGTGTAATCCTCAAATTATTAGAGCGTTGCCTTTAGCAACAGATGCATGTAATCAATAATTTTAGTCACTTTTTAAAAGTAGATTTTAAATGTATTTATAACACAAAAAAAACAAAGTAGAACGTGGAATGTGATGATAAGATATCGAACATCAATAATGTGCTTTTAGATGTAGTTTATTTCTCTTAACTAATTAGTTAATAGTCTCTGAATAACGAAGAAAAACGCACTCTCGCAAGGTTTTGGTCAGGGTATCGCCTTAAGATAGATTTGTTGTTGCAATGAAATGAGTTTCATTTATTTTTAAGGCTATTTAATTGGCGAGACGGTCTACAGAGAACAATACCTACCTCCTATTTAGAAAAAATTGCTTAGTGATGATGAAGAAATAAATACTGCATTTAGTGAAGCATGACATATTTTATTATTTATTGCAATTAGGTAGTATGCTCATGAAATACAGGTGTCACCTGGTCAAACAAAGTTGTCAGGTCGGTCGGAGTAAATTTTACATTATAATTGCTACTTCCAAAGGAACAATAGGCCCAACTATCAGCACTTTCTATCTCTTACATTATCTTGACAATGGGCCCATTTCAATCCAAATTCAATCCAAAGTTTAATAAGGGCACGTCAATTAAACGCTCCAAACCTACGTAGGTACACATATCTAATTATTCGACCAGCTAATTAGAGCTCTTGCAGTGTAACATTCGTTATAATATTGAGAACGTTTCGTAGCTCATATTTGACTGGTGATGTAATTTCGTGGCCGTTTAATGTTGAGCTCCAGTTTTATGGAGTCTGTTTCGGGTTTCATTCGTTCGTGTCTGGAGTCTGGGTAAGGTTGTTAGATCAAAAAATGCAGGACAGAGCTGTTTAATTAGCCCGATGTTTCGATCTAAATAGTGGTCTTTTGTATAAATATTACTTTAGATGCCGAAATTTCTATCTCTACTAAAAGAGCCCAAACTTCGCAGTTTAAATTCAATAAATATCATGTTATATTTCATCTATAGGTACATATAAAAGGACAAGCTGACTGACTGACTGACTGATCTATCAACGCACAGCCTAAACCGCTGGGGTTAGAAAGTTGAAATTTTGACAGTAGGTTCCTTTTGTAACGTAGGCATCCACTAAGTAGGGATTTTTCGAAATTCAACCCCTAAGGGAGTTAAATAGGGGATGAAAGTTTGTATGGAAAATCGTCACTTAACGGGTTCAAAATTTCACGCAAGCGAAGCTGCGGGCGAAAGCTAGTAATTTATATAAAAGTTAAATTAATAGAAACTCGTATAAAATGCCAAGAAGGTCCAGCTAAAGTCGGACGTAGACGTCTACATAGGGTGGGTAAAGTAACAGTGGTTGTCGGAGAGGTAATGCCGGGCCGGAGCTCAGCGCGCAGCCTCCGCTGTATCGAGCGGCCGCGCCTACCCCACGTGCTCCATTCACCGGTACTCTACCAGTACCACGTGTGCTCGACCATAGTATCGGCAAAATAGGCTGTAGTAGGATAAAAATAGTTTTTAGGTTTTTTTGTCTGCCGGTCTGGCGTACAATGCAAACAACGTGGAGTAGGCTGTTTGCAACGTAAATGATATAAACAATTTTTTTGTGATATACTATCGGCCGATATTAATGACCGATCTCAATCCAAAATATCTTGATTGATGTAGATTTTTGACATTACTTCTATTGAATTTCTGTCGACATTAATCCAGAGATATTGCAAAGATCGGTTAACCATATCGGCCGTTAATTGATCTTTATATCAAACATTATATTAATTTATCGTTTTATTCAGTTTTGTAGAGCTATGACTTCTGAGTTACGACGGAACTTAGCGACAACGTTAAAAATATCTGTTTATTTTTGCTTTGCCTGCCCTACTGGGTTTAAGTTATGTGTTTAACTAGAAACAAACGTAACTATGTTGCAGTTAAAATAAAATCAAGCCCTTAAAGTTCCATTTTGGGTGCCAATTCTGATTATTGAAACTGAAAGGATGGGTTGTACTGCATAATTGATGTATTAAAATCTTTGTTGAAATGAACATTATTAGACCGGACCCTAAGATTGTTGGTAAAAATACTATAAATCCCAGAATATTCTCGTTTAGGTAACAAAAAATATAAGTTAAGCTCTTAGTTGCTCATAAATTTGTCTTGTTATTGTATTATAAATACGCATGCGCGTGGCTTTTAAAAGGGCGAAAAACCATTAATTTTCGCGCCCCTTGATAAAAATTTAGCAGCATTTCTTAATTAGAGCCTCGGACTCTCCTTTTCACGGCCGTATTAGCGGTCGTTGTACTGAAAAAATAATGATCGCCATGGAAGAAACAATGAACTTTTATGTTATAAACATCTCGATTTAATGTTTGAAACAAATTGAAAAGGAAAGATCGAACAAAATTAAGTTATAAAGTTAGCATCATAAACGGTGTTGTAAGACAAACTCGTAAATACATCCCAAACAAACACACGGTCACGCAAGCATGTGCGCCTCGAAGGGGTAGGGTAGCTTAAAGGTTTAGGTATATTTTTGTACACGCACAGTTTGCGAAAATTACAAATGTGAAAGACAGCCGCTCACCATTTTTCTGAGCTGGGGCTAAGTATTTTTATTTTAAAGAACTTTTGTTAATGAAATAAATTGTTGAGTAACGAAATCGTATCACGTTTAGAACTTAAATTAATCTCTTTGATGTTGGCATCAGACGTTTCTCAAGTTATTACCGTCAAATTAAAACGATTATGTTTGGAACTGGCTTTGAAGGATCCTTCTATTTGCTTTTCATTACTTATTTGAATGATTGTGTGTTACATTTTTTTTGAACCTTGTGTGGTGCCTCCAATTTTCGCTGATTCTTAAGAATAGGAAAAATAAAATAATTTCAAAAAAGTACGAAAATACATCATAAGCGATTTCTGTCTGTGGTTTTAGAGAAACACAACCCTATCGATTCTGGAGAACTCTTGTATGCCAAACTAAATGCTCAGTGATTATAAAATTTGCTTAAAAGATCTACTGTCGCCACGAATGCAAAATAAATGATGTCAACACCCAGAAAATCTATGAAATGGTTTATGGAGGCGCCGGTATTTTAAACAGTCTGGTCCTTAATGGTTTCAATTAGGCAGTTTGTTTTCTAGACGACACAGAATCTGGTCAGGTAATTCAATTAGATCGCCTTGACTACACATTAAAATTTGATTGGAAACTTCCTCGCGAGTAAAACTAGGTTAGAGCGAACAGTTGCTGGGTATAGTTACAAATTGAGCTCTTAGGCCCCCGCCGGATTGGCGGCAGCTCCTAACAAGACAATTGATTTATAATTAGATTGTTGGCAGTGCGTTGCGATTTCCTTAGAGGGTCCGCTCTGACGTCTTACAGGGGACTAGGTGTATTTGGAGATCGAAATGAACCTTCTGCTCAGAGATTCTATTAAATTTTAACAATTCCGTTGATATGCTCATAATTAAACTTCTTCTTCTTCTCTCGTGTCAGCACGAGCTATACGAAAATAGCTCTTGCTGTGGTGAAAAGATTAGCCAGTCAGCAAAGTTGGTACCGGGGCTGACTGCCCAGGGTGTGCCGGACGTACTGAAGTATCGTCACTCGAGGACGCTCTTTTCATGCACCCCATAATAATAATTAAACTTAAATCCCAACTAATTAATAATAGTAATGGCAGAGTGCCTGCAAATATTAACTGAACAGGAAAAGATCAGACGAGTATCCTTTTCAAGAATCAGAAGTGACGTATTGATTTAGTTTCGGTTAAATTGAATTGAATCTGCAATGCACCCAGAGATGTTTTAAAGGATGGAATAGAATGATGTGAAAATAAAATGAATTTGTTACGAGACGCCACACCGGATGGTTTCGAGACTGAAAAACTTAAAAAATAAGCTCCTTTGGAGCGGAAAGAGACGAGGATCAGTAGACGCCTAATAATGTGAAGATGCTTTTACATCTAAAGTGTTATATTGAAGAGAAGGGTTTTATATTATTCATTTTATGTGGCACGTATAATAAATGTCGGTGTTGTACGAACGAATAGAGATATAAAATGACTTTGAATTTTTACTTGGGTCCCGTCGGGCTGTTCCTATGAATATTCGCCGTGTTGTCCGTTTAATTTTGCACGCTGCTCCGCCAACCCACGGTTTTATGTACTTTACATATTGTTAAAGTTTGGTGGGCCTACGTAATGTTTCTACGGTCCGCTTAGTTCAGTTAAATGGAGCTACCCGTTTAGATTTCTCGGAGAATTTTCTTAGATTACAGTTTTGAAGATGTATCGTCGTGTGTTGAGGTTAAACTATTATAATTATAAATGCAGATTTTCTTGTTTTTTTTCTGTGTTTGTCAGTCATCGTCATCTAGTTAGAAAGGAATTGCATGAGTAACGATCTCAAAATAACAACCTTGGTTAGATGAAGAGACTGTAAAAGTCTTGTAAGCCCTACGCGCGTTGGATGCCAAGAGTCTCAACTCAAAACTCTTGGCTATCCAAACCAATATTGTTCTTTGCCATTGAATCCTTTTAGCCTTTTAGCTCGTTGGTATTCTGTCTTAGCAGATGCGGCTAAATCTATTATTTCAGTGTATTTTCCTTGGCCATTCACTATTATTTCAAAATTAAATCTACTGAGGATAAAGTTGCCAAAACTTGGCTTCCGCTGTATAAAGTTCTACTGTAGCGTCCGGTGCCCGGTGCCCGGATACTGCCCGGACGGCGTCCGGATATCGGATGGACGTTATCTACTGAGTGTCCGTCATCTGTCCGTTGCAACGTGTCTGTTAATTCTGGTTTAATCCATTAACTGGGTACATTAGTGCGATGAGATGTTCGTTGAAGAGTTAGTTTGTTTTCAATTGCACGTTGTAATCAACCACTGTGCTCTTAATACGTGTAGTCGTGTACCCTTAGAGCAACGCGGTCGTCGGTAGCGTCGTTGCTCTAAGCTTGTGCCTGATCTGTTTGATGATAAATGATTTCTATTTCTGTAATTTCATCTTTAACACGTTGAGTGCCGGGTGCCCTTCAGGGGGGCACCCTTTAGTCTCATTCGCGTTGCAGGGTGCCCTCGTGGAGGGCTTATTTCAAACGTAGGTTGTTTTAAAAAAATCACCGTCTGAAAACAAGCAACAAGATCCTCTGAAGACTATTTTACTTTGTAGTAGCGTGTTTTATGACACGGCTTTTAACCGAATGCCAATAATCCTTTTCGAGGGTTCATTCTTAGCGCAAACGTAATGCCGAGGACCCTCCTGGAAAGTCCACTAGCAATATATCGATGGCTCCTATGTATAAGGGCTAAAGTGGCATTTTTGTCATTTCCAATGTGAACCGTGAACCCACTTATATCTACAGTTAAAAGGTCCAAATCGGTAATTACTAAAATGCCACTTTGGCCCATATACATAGGACCCATCGATAAATGGCGGCGTGGCGTATGAGCTCCATGAAAAGTATGCGAGTTCACCATACTTTTCATAAAGCTCCATACGCCATGCCGCCATACGTATTGTTGTGTTAAAATACACCTTTTTTAGTCAATATTCAGTTTTGTCTGATTTAGTTCGAGATAGCTTAATGGATTATGTTATGCTGAATAGGTACTAAAATCTACAGCGTAATATTGGTTAGTTCAATCCTTTGTTTTGCCGTTCATTCACGTAGGTGCTTTACGTCACGCATTATCGACCGCTACAAAACCACCCACCACTGTGGGAAATCCTGTAATGAATCATCTCAGTTGCTTCCTACAAGTAAAACGATGTTTGCGTGTCCGTTTGATCCGAAATTAGATCGTAAATGTATGGCGATATCCTGAAACTATGTTATGGTTATAATAGATATTCGTAACCAGATATAAAAAAAAAGTAAAAACCGACTTCAAAGAAATACTAAAAGGAGTAAAATAATTACCATAATATAAAATTAACAGTTTCAGAAGTCGGTGGCTTCTATTTGCTTCATTGTAGAGTTGCACCGACTTCTGAAACTGTTAATTTTATATTATGATAATTATTTTACTCCTTTTAGTATTTCTTTGAAGTCGGTTTTTTACTTTTTTTTTAAAGTTTATTTTTTATTAAATACGATTTAGTGTCATAATTTTAGCCCCCTCCTTCATAACCCTTCTTTTTGGCTTTGACGTAGTCGGGCATAAAAAGTCCTTTCAAATGATACCTTACACGATATAATGAAAACATTCCAAAGGGGGGGGAGGGGGGGACACGCACCCTCTCCTCTTTTCCAATAGTCAGTTCCCAACAACAAATATAAACAAAGCAATATTAGTAATTTGAGAATGTTGCTTTGATCCGATGAGGAGTTCCGTTCCATATCTCAGAAGTTCATGGTCTAATCATAACAAAATTGATATGGGACCAATCGGGAAGTATACCCTTTCGAACAAAAAAAGAATTTTTCAAATCGGTTCATAAATGACGGAGATATGAGGTAACAAACATAAAAAAAAAAATAAAAAAAAAAAAAATACAACCGAATTGAGAACCTCCTCCTTTTTGAAGTCGGTTAAAAAGAAAAAATAACATCATCACGCCTGTTTTCCCTGAAGGGTTAAGTAGAGGTGTATAGTACATCCTCATTTCGCCATTATGTTTAAGTCCCTTGTAATAGGGAGCGAGACTATTCCTATCACCAAGGCATTAATCCAGACACAAGGCTGCTACTGAGAAATTACATACGGAAAAAACCCAATAACACTGCCCCACCTGGGGATCGCAGTCTCATTTGCGACCACTAGACCAACGAAGCGTTTAACAAAAGTCAAGTGCTTTTAACACATTCGAGTCCACCACACTTTTCATAGAGCTCATACACCATCCCGCCATACATATTGCTAGTGGACCTACCAGGAGGCTCCTCGGCATTACGGTTGCGCTAAGAGTGAACCCTCGAGGAGACTTCCTGGCATTAGGTTAAAAACCTTGAAAAATACGCTACTACATCGTAAAATAGGTGTTTGCTTGTTTCATGACGGTGAATTTTCCAAGAAAAACCTGCATTTAAAATGAGCCGTCCACGAGGGTATCCGGCATGGCGAATGCGACTACAGGGTGCCCTCCTGGAGGGTACACGGCACTGAACGTGTTAAAAGAAAAATCTAAAAATAAATGCGTAGGCAATTTCGAGCCAAGCTTTATATAGCTTCCTAAAAGCTGTTCAATACCAAATAAAGCTGCTGCATGTGTGTAGTACGTGTGCAAAGTAACAGTGGTTATAATGTATGAAGTTGTTTATGAAATGTCACCCAGAATCCGATATTGCATTCGGTATGGCCGTGCGTTAATTCTTTTGCTATCCAGTAAATCAGTTCCGTGAATACAGAAATGCAAAGCTTAATAGAAGCGTTAAAGTAATTAATCGTCTGTAATATTGTGCCATATTAGGTGTCCTTTTTTGGTTGTGTTTATTACAATGTGCTTTTAAAGAAGAAAGTTAGTATAAATTATCCAAAAGAACTTCAAACTTCGAGTGTGCTCCTAGTTGTGAAGATTGGATCTTAATACGGACTAACGAAAAAACTTTGTTGACACCATCAGAAAGTACAGTTTCATGTAAGCATAGAAGACATAATAAATAATTTCTTTTCAACTAATATGACCTGTTTATAAGAGCTGTGTTACAATTTTGGTGTTCAATAAAGTATATTCTATTCTAAGGACCTACAAGTTTGGGCAACCACTTACCAAAACTACGTTTATTTTCAAAGATTGACCGACACCAAGATACGCAAGTGACGAATTGAATCAATCTAATAACATCATGTTTCATGACCAACACGTTCAAATTACTATTAGCAACACGTGTACAGAATCACAATAGCCAAATAACTACAATGGGCTCACAATAGGCGTCCCGTGGTCTGTCGTGTTCCTGATAGCTTTGTATGTGGCCACATGTGTATTGATGTCGCGAAACCATTTGCGATGCATACAAGTGACATACGACCGGTTGGAGTGGACAACTTGCTCGACGAGCTCGAGTGTTTGAGGACAATGACAAATGAAATTCATTGGTCATCAGTCATCACTGTGTGTCATACAACAATGTTCATGAATGTTGATAAAGTCCATGGTGAATAATTATTGTGATACAATGTTTTTTTAACTTCTAACATAATAAACCATCACGCATGTGTTCCCCGAAGGGTTAAGCAGAGATGTATTATACAACCTTATTTCGCAGTTATGTTTAAGTCCTACGAGCCTATTGCTATCAGCCGGGCACAAATCCAGACTCCGAGTTGCTGCTGAGTAATACCGTTCGGAAAAACCTAATAACGCTTTGTCCGACCTAGGGATCGAACCTAGGACCTCACGCTCAGCAGCCGCACTTGCGACCACTAGACCAAAGAGGCAGTCTTAACTTCTATTAAAGTGTTTCTCAGGTACGTTTTGGTCGGTGTTATAAATCTGGACTGGCTTCTTGTTTTAAATGTACGTAGTAAGAATATCCTTGCTCTGATTTACATTAGCAATGCGGAATATCAGTATAAAATTCAATGACCTTACAATTCATAATTGACCCTACTGAGTTTTATAAGAAGTGTCATGAGTCAACCTGCGGTATAAAAGCTTCAAGCTTTGTAACTTTCAAAGGCACGATCTACCGATCTCTCCCGTCGTAGAGCCGGTTGTCACTTTAGACTCCGCAGTCACACCGATAATTCAAGCCCTCATCAAGCTGTCTCCCTCCCAAATCTCCCGCCAGCAACGCCCTAAGCCGAGGTCCGAGTCCCACTAGGGGTCGCCCTTAGTGCTGTTGTTGATAGTAATCAAGATGTTAGTGTAGTAGAAGTAGTTATAGCTTAGATTAAGTATTTTACATTCCCCCCATTGGCTGGAGACTCTTCAGGTCTCTCTAATATCTGCCCGGTTACGTAGAAAAGGTCTGCAAGACCATCTAGAAGAAGTACAAAAAAAAAATCAAAGTTAACACAATATCAGCCATCAGGTAGTCATGTCGCAGCATCAGCCAAGTATGCCAAAGTAATGCTTCGTGAGTACGTAGTTTAAGATACGTCAGAGTGAAGCTTCACGGCGGCTGTTTTGATAGCGTTTCATTTGGCAGAGTTGGCTCACTACCAACACTGGGGTCACGTTGCCAAATGGGCCCGGGGAGTAAATTTTCACACTTTATAAGACAGCTCATGCAGTATGTCACTTTACAACTTTGCGTCGGTTTCGTTGTCAGGTTTTATGCGGTTTGCAATTTGTGTACGTGGCCGTTGGCACAGTAAACTCCCTATATGAATTTATGATGCCGCGAGTAATCGTTGAGTTTATAGGTGCAACCAAAATTTACCTTGTCAAGTGTTAAATGGTTGATGCTTCGTTTATTGAAAAAGCACTGCTTTGGTAATCTGCTTGATTATTCAACGTCAGTTTTGAATGTTATCGTAATGACATTTAAAAGATCACTGAATGCATTACGAAAATAGCGGTTCTGATTTACTCGTTAGATAAACCCTTTTTGGAATTTCTTATTTGTGTTTTAAAAATACTGTCTTGTATGAACATTGATGCGTTGTTATGATAACTTTGAATAAATGAAAGCGAATTAGAAATCAAGAACGAGAGGTCACGTTTTAAACCGTTCTAGTATAAGTAACTAAAAAAGTTACTGCCATTGAGTGATAGTTTTGAACTCGCATAAGTATGGTTCCAAAACCGAGCTTGCAGGTAAAGAAAGTTCACATAACAGTTAGCCATCAGTCACACTCTATCATGTCCAGTGAAGTAGAAAGTTCTAGAGACAAAAGTTTGTAATGATGATAATTATCTCTTACAATGGGCAACACTGATCGATTGGGTGCGCGCTTCAAATTGAAGGTTAATGTGGGCATTGTTTGAAAAAATAATTTAGTTATGACAACCTAAGGTCCCTTTGTTTTTGCGGACCTAATAGCTCGTGGGGACGGTCTAGAAAATAAAACTTCCTCACCGCACGCTGGGAATAGACGCGTGTTGTAAGATTCAACAAAACCCAGCACGCTTAGTGGTAGGATCTATACGGTTCGCCTGGTTAGCTACCATCCTCACATTAAAGTCCGGCGCCAAGCAGTTTACTCGTGTTCCGTCGTGTGTTTGTGAGAGCCAGAGAGGTATGAGGGAATCTATCTATATCTCTGTTACTTGGATTCGTGTGCTCCATCTTAGACCCTGTCTGCGCTTACCATCAGGTGCGACGAGGGTTAAAGGCGACCAAGTCAAATAATTAAAAAAAACCAGTAATACTAACAAAACGGTTGTTTCATCGCAAACGAACCACAACCGTCAGTCGACCATTTCTGTTTGGTTTTGTTTTAGTTGTCAAACATTTCGACCGTTGTTATAAACGAAAACTGTCTGAGTGTTCGGTTTAGTTGTGCTTTGGTTACGATTTATCAACGTTTTTGTTAGTAGAACTGGTCCCCTGTGCTGTATTATATGTGATTATTGTTCAAAATGAAATTCGAGGTTCAATAGCCACGTCAAGTCTTCGGCCTGCTGCCTTGAACTTCCTAAAACGTTTAACTGCGTCATCTTGTCTACTTAGATCATTATCTGTATTTGTTTACTGACTACTTATCAAGTTCTTTATTTTACTATCCCCTGTTCTTTGTGCAAATTAGAACGCTTTACTCCGTTGACTCCGTTACTCCGTCTTTTACATATAATATTAGTTCGTCTGTTCGGTTTGTTTATTTCAATGCTAAACTTATGTGCTGTTCAACTCTCAAGGGAACACTTCGCTGCCTATTCTTCTTAGTATTCTACTAACTACACCCACAGAAAACTGGGATCGCATAACCTAATAGCCTACAACTATCGATTTCTGCATAGACGTTGGCTATGACATATTATCCGCTCGTGTACACCAAACTCTAGAACTTTGAATCAAGTTGTCTGTATTCCTCCACAAAGGCGAGCATTTGAGATCGTATAACGGTATGTATGGTGCAATATCCTATTCTATATTTGGTGCGCTCATACCACTTGCACTCGTTTGCTAAGGCTTATTTTGGTCAGCAGACTACCAAATGTTATTAGATAAATTAAAAAGCTTTCAAAGTTTAAACTCTATTTTAATAGCGATAAGAGTTATGTTGTCACGTTCTCGTTAGATTTTGGCAGTTAAGCAACTTTCGACGATGCTTAGTGAGTCATAGTTTTATACAATGCACAACCTCACTGTGATTCAAAGCATGCATTAAGCTGTCGATCTCAGCTAATTTCGTTTGAACTTATCTATAAAGTGAACATATTGCAGCTTTCTATTAATTTGACACCAAACGTTGGCAGATGTTCCAATTTTCAAAGCTCTTTCTCATATTGTCAGCAGGCTATTCTGGGAACAATACGCGGATATTCCACATTGGTAACGCATTTTCGAACTGGAACGCATTGATTCGTTCCGACATTCGTGTTAATGTTCCACATTTGTCTGCATCTCTATCCCGACGGTTATCTGATCTGCCAACACGATTGATGATCGGCTGACGACGACGTCAGCCGAAGAACCTTCCAGAAAAGATCACTTGCGACCGCCAAATGACAGTAATTAAAGTCTGATATTGAGATTTTAATAAGGAAAAATAAAACTATACAATATTTTAAATATGTATAGTCAAGTGCGATTTGGTACAGTGAGGCAAAAATATTATTTTTGAAAACCATTGAATCTAACCAGTTTAGTTTCACCATTTTGGATTCCAGCAGAAGATGTCCAAAGTAATCTTTATCTTTAGGGACATCAGTTCATGAAGGCCACACAGTTCCCCGTAAATTTATGGAGACTTCAAATCGACTCTTTGGAATAGATATGTGGGTTTTTTGTTCTGTGGGAAGTTCCGAATACGATTCCTGATTATTTCCAATTTCGATATGGAACCGTATTCTACCGTATACGTGAGTATAAATAGACGAACGGGAATTGAAGACGTTAGTTATGATTTTTGTAACTTTTTCCTTATTGTCTACATTATACGGTTTTAATAGTTGCAACAAGGCCACTTATATAAAAACACTTCTATTTAAGTGTTTATGTCTGGGAGATACTAAAGTTTTAATGACAATGCTAATCAACATAACTATTGTTTTATTGTTTTTTGTCATATATTACAAAGGTATATTCCTAGATTTAACAGGTAGATAGTCAAATCTGTGGTCCCCATAAAGCACAATTTCTCCAGCTCAATGTATTGCATTGGCAACAATGTTTCAAGTCATGATAACATTATTACTGCGTTGTCGTGACTTCGTGAGCCTGTATAGGTCAATATCGATTGGATAATAATGCACAGTTATTGTTTTATTCGCTGCAAGCCGTGCAGTAATAGCGCGGCGCGATTAAACTGATAGGTAATAAAGAAATCGTTGGAGTTGTTTCATTTGCTTGCATGTCTGTTTTAATTAAGTGGTGCTTAAGTGGTTGGTGTCCAAACGACACCTTTAGAAGTTAGCTTCGGACTAAATGTTGGAGTATGAGGATTACAACTTTTTTGTGGGATACGGGATTTTTGCTGTTGTAATGAATGTGATACGGTATTCCCTTAGAATAATAACGGGTATTCCCCTAGGTATCCTAACTTCCTAACTAATATTATAAATGCGAAAGTAAGTATGATTGTTTGTTACTTTTTAACGCCTAAACCACTAAACCGATCATCCTGAAATTTCGCTTATACGTTGTCAGGTGTACAAAAACGGATATAGGGTACCTTTCATCCCGAAAAAAAGTACTGTTCCCGAGGAAAACAACAATAAGGTTCATAGATGACGCCACGTGTCTTCCGAATCACGATTAAATTATATTATTATTATAGAAACTTTAGTAGTGTGTTAGGAGTTTTTTTGAGCTTAATTAACGCGAGCGTAGTCGCGGGCAAAAGCTAGTAGTCTGTAAACCAAACACCTCGGAACCGCGAGTTGACGAAGTTTGGTATGATATTTTTATTGAATCTCGCAGTGATTGAGCAGTTCTGACTGTAATTTTCTCATATAACTATACTTTCATGTCGGCATGAGCTATACGAGAATAGCTTACGCCGTGGTGAACAGATTAGCCAGTCAGCACGGTTGGTAGCGAAGCTGACTGCACACGGTGCGCCGGACGTATTTGAGCATCGTCACTCATGGATAACGTGACCATTATTTTTTTCCCTCAGACCGGGATCGCCTGCAATAATATTTTTCATAAGAATAAGGGCTGATTTTTAAATCGTCAGTTAAGTTTTATCTGAGGAATAAATGTGACGGTTTGACATATTTTCTATACAAAAGCTGTCAAAATTTCAAACTTATTCCCTAGATGAAAGTTATATGACGATTGAAAAACCAGCCCTAAAACACATACATATTTTAAAAAAAAAAACTAAAAAAAAATGGAACTTTTCTTGTGTAGTCTCGTGGGCTGGTCCGATATTTTACGGAAGAGCAATTTGCTTTAAAATAATTACCTATTAGCTTTAGTTTATACAATGAATGTGTATAAGTGATAATGTTGGAAAGATTTGTTGGTGTTACTTGGTTAGCAAAATGTTTTCCGATGCAATTAATAAATACGCGCCCGTTTTATATTGAATTCATTTCCACGGATTACCTTTTTTCAAAGCCGGGACATTTACATGTTTTTGGGGACAGCGGGACACATATCTCAAAAGCGGGACTATGCCGCTCAAAACGGGACGTATGGTCAAGTTACTCATGGAGGCTCTTTTAATGCATAAAATTGTCTCCTAACATATTTATATTCCCATACGAATATGACATACCTAATAACTAAATTAATGTTGTGAATTTTACAACTGTGTGTCGACGAGAGCCGTCCGTCCTTATGTTTGCAATAAAAGTTTACGAGGCCATACACGCGACTGCGATGCTTTCTATCGATCTAGTTTTAGTAGTTCTAACTATTCGCATGGCTCTACTGCGTTAACTATTTTTAGCTACAGATAAAACTTAAGTGGCTGTACGTCTGTACCTGTAGGTATTTTGTGTTGGTACTTTGGTAATTCGCTAAATAAACCTGACAAATCAAATCTACAATCTACAACACTTCTTCAAGTGACTTTGCTTTTATGGAATGTTGATAGCAGTACAGGACTTATTGACGCAAGTAAAAAATAAAAACCTGTTTCATTGCAAATTACATCAACATCGTTAATTGGATAATCAGTCTACCCTGCTAAAGTTCTCACACGCAATACTTAAGCGTCGAACGAAGAATGCCGAGTATCTAGTCGTCGAGATTACACCGGTCATACATGGGAATGTGGACCAAGTTCAGTTGTTGCTGTAAAAAATGAGCGGGATTTTCACGTCAACATGTTGTGAAACAAGTTATGACTCAGAGGCTCTTAGCTTTCGACACGGTCTAGGCTACGAGACTGGATTGTAGTAGGAACGCTTGTAAAATATTAACTTCACCATTTTTATCCTAACTAATATTATAAATGCGAAAGTAAGTTTGTTTGTTCGTTACCTTTTCACGCCTAAACCACTGAACCAATCATCCTGAAATTTTGCATATACGTTGTCAGGTGTACAGAAATGGACATAGGGTACCTTTCATTCCGAAAAAAGTACTGTTCCCGAGGAAAACAACAATAATGATATTAGATGGCGCCACGTATCTTTCGAATCATGATTGAATTATATTATTATAGAAATTTTAGTATTATGTTAAGACTTCTTTTAACGCGAGCGAAGCCGCGGGCTGTAGCTGGTGATGCAATAAAAGTAAATATTCGATAGAATGTTTAGGTTTTCCTGCCATTCCAACTGATTAAATCGATTTCGGAAACTCTAACCAATGCAAACAGCTAATGCGATTGCTTTATGAACAATCATGTTCAAATCTGCATAAACTAACATCGAGGTGCGGACAAATGAATATACATAAAGAAAATGCATAAAATTACGCTTCAAACCTGAATTCATCAAGTTCCTGAGGAATTTCTCATGTAATTCCCATACATGGGTGAGCATAACATGAGCTGCACCTTGCCTGCATGGGTGCGCGCTGAACGGTACGGAATTCAAATTTTCAATAATAATGTACGCGTGCCTGGCTCGGTATGAGCCCGTAATTTTCCCGTGCGTCGATAGTATACTACGTTAAGAGAATAATGACAGGGATTCGATTCAGACTACCTAGCACAAACTTGAATGCTAGTCATGTCTTTCGAACTCACTTACGCAGAGTGTTGTTAACCTCTGGTGTGACGTTCGTTTTTCGCAAAACCCACTTTCTGCTTAGCCTTTTCCCATCTATGTTGGGGTCAGCTTCCAGTCTAACCAGATGCGGCTGAGCACCAGTACTTTAAATGGAGCGATTGCCATCAAACCTTCGCAACCCGGTTACTGGGCAATGCCGATATGCTAAGGTTAAACCGGATGTCAGACTTTCGGGCTTCTGACTACTCGTAACTACTGTCATAGGCATTCGTATGACACCCGGGACCGACGGTTTTTTAACATGCTCTTCGAGACACGGAGAGGTCACACACACACTAACACACACTCACCCACGCACTTACAGTTCACTCCTAAACACATTGTATAATGTTAAAAACATAGGTAATACTAATTTCCCAATAAATTGTTATTAATGGCTCACGACTTTTGGGAGAGCACTGTGACCTGAAATACAGGCTCAGCCTAGCTCAGACGCAGTTGCACATCTTTTATTATGTACATAGAATAATAACTACAATGTATACTGTTCTGCCGTCTCATTTTTTATATGGAAATAAACAAATTTATTATTATTATATTATTAACTAGCTTTCGCCCGGAGCTTCGCTTGCGTGAAATTTTGAACCCGTTAAGTGACGATTTTCCATACAAACTTTCATCCCCTATTTAACTCCCTTCGGGGTTGAATTTCGAAAAATCCCTACTTAGTGGATGCCTACGTTACAAAAGAAACCTACTGTCAAAATTTCAAGTTTCTAACCCCAGCGGTATAGGCTGTGCGTTGATAGATCAGTCAGTCAGCTTCTCCTTTTATATGTGTAGATGTAACGAATCGCAAAAGCCACTATTCAGCCCACAAAAGTGGCAGTAGTCAGAAGAAATCTTATCAAGGTCTAATCTTCCCAGTGCACATTATATTATAATTAAAAGCTGTTTGTGCGTAAATAGCACAATAGCGCCGCGCGCTCGTCTCAATTGTTCGTAATTCATTGCGTGACATCGCTCAACAGTTCAACACGTCTCGTAATGTCCCTTTTTATGATTTTAATGCGTTCGCTAATATTCTGCCTTTAGTAGCATTAATGTGTTGAGGAACAGGTTTTCCGGACTGCTTTGAATGTGGGGAGAATAGTGGGAGATGTCAGTCGTAAATTGAAATAGAAGTTGGAACTAGTTTTATGTCCTATTCCGTAGTCTATTTTACGGTTTTCAGACTTCGCGTTAGTTTGTGTGACGATGAGTTCATGAAACTACGTTTTTGGATCAATGAGATTCAAAATCGCTGTAAACGTAGTATTCGGACTCGCAGTATGATGATTTTTAAACATTTGTATCACGGAAAACAATTAGTGTAGTAAATGCTTTGCTATTATGCTGTGTGATTGCCAAGCCCGAAAAATATCTTTATAAATCAAATGCCACACTTGGCTCTACATTACATTTCAGAACTTTTTACGTTTTTATGGAATTGCTTTTATTAAACAAACACTTTAGTTTGAATAGGTCCATTATATGTAAATAAATATGATAACTAGGTTTATCATAAACTGTTTATCTCTGTCATAAAATCCTCGCCTGTTTACGTAATACTATCCTAGACCACCTCTCGTTTATTCCTAGTTTATACAGTGTCTAGTTATCTGAGAAATGCGGGCGAATGCATTCGAGATAATTTTAATGGTAGCGATAACACCACATTGTAAGAACAACGAGCCGTAGTTGGCGTATTTAATGGTAACCAGTGAACCTCACATTGCGTGTGGTCGGTTTTGTTTGGAACGCGTACACCCGAACGATTTGTTGCTACGTATTTCATTCTGATTGTTTTACAATGTCACGGTGAAGCTTTGAGGAGTACTGTATGGTTTCTTGTTACTGTTTACATCTGGGAATCGGGGAAAATCAATGTGTTGTTGGTTAGTTTTCAGTAAACAGTTTGATTGATGATTACAGAGTGCAGTATTTTGACAACAACAAGCTGCTTGTTAGTTAGAATGTTTTATGTCAAGCTTTATTTGTAGGTAGGCTTGGTAGTGTTGAGATGTTACGGTATTAGGATTTTCAATTGGTTCATAAAGCAGCGTACACATGCAAGGAAGACCAACGAACGCCAGCGAAAGCTAACGAATGATCGTCATTTGTTGAATTTGACCAAACTTTGCATGGAACTAGTCTAGTTTAGTTCCGTTTTTAAGGGCTTATTACATCACCCGATAGGGTCCCTAACTCTTATTCAGTGAAATATAACAACAGTAACCTCCAGTTTCTGATTTGAGAATTCGGGATAAGCAAATACTTAAGTAACATTTGAGTACAACTTTGTCAAAAAAATGCTTTAAAATCCGTCATTTTTTTGACAACTCCATACTCAAATGTTACTCAAGTATTTGCTTATCCCGAATTCTCAAATCAGAAACCGGAGGTTATGGTCTTTTCGGTTTTCTGTCAGAACTCTTTCAATCGGCTCGGGTAGTGTAATAAACGGTTCAGCGGTTTCGCGCCTCTTTCGTAGGCGGTCATTGGCTGGGTGTAAACGCTGAATAACATGATTTTTTCGACCACGTTTTCTTTTTGGAAATATTTTCCTAAAACATTAATTTCTCGTTAAATAAATAGGTAATTCACATGCCTTCACGTGGAAGTAATTCCATAGTTCTAGACGCACAATATTTAACAGCAGAACCACATAAATTAATTCAATCCTATCATTTGTTACAGATGTCCTCGCGGTGAAAGTGAAGTACCATCGGTCCGGGCTACCATGGCGTCGTAGGCAGAGATACTGATACATAGTTGCGGTGAGTACAAGTACCTACATCTATATCTGTTCGCCTCGCGGGAGACATCGGGAAGACAGGCAGCAGGCCATCAATTTCAGACTTTCATCAACGCAAGAAAGAATAAACCTTATGAATATGAAAATAGTGGTCATAATTCCGTGGACTCGTGTAGAGTTCGTGTCAGAAAAGTTTGCGCACATATCAAAACTTTGTCTGCAAAATTCTGTCCCATGAAGGTATTACGTTTCGTAATATAAGTAGGTATACATATGCTTCAGTGATATTATTATTGTTTTTCTTTGGCTTAGTTGAGGCATATCAGTGTTTCATTTTGAGTGCTTGTAACTTTATAAGGTTCATCGACCTCTGAAGGCGCTTCAGACCATGGCATATGCTACGCCAGGTATTCTTCCCGTGACAGCTAGGTCACATGATTGGCCCAAAACTACATCATCGGCTGTGGGTGATGCTACTATGTGTAAATAAATTACCCGAGCAACTTACTTGCTTTCATAAGAAGCAATTTTGAACTAGTAATTTTATGCACTTTATTTTTTAACTAAATAGGGGCCGTCCATTAATCACGTGAGGCTCGAAAGGGGGGGAGGGGTTTTGACAAAAATCACGAAATATCACAAGGGGGAAGGGGGGATGTAGTAAGATATCACGTGTATTTATTTTTTCGTCAAACGCGCGATTTCTAAACCGAAAAGCGAAAATTTTTATGCCAGTCAAAAACAACCTGCAACCTTTCTGTCTAGACATTTTTATCATGGTCCTTAATTTCAGAATAAAATTATATTATACTTTATGCCTAAAAGATAATATTCTAAAAATTTTAAGATTCTTTTTAGGTACTAAAAAATACACGTGATTTTGGGTGGGGGAGGGGGGGTAGTCTTAAACCTCACCACGTATCACCAAGGGGGAGGGGGGGTTAAAAAATGCTAAAAAAAATATCACGTGATTAATGGACGGCCCCATAGATGAATACCACGAGATAGCAAATAGTTAAGCTAGTTAGCAATTTATTTTGTATACATTATGAATTAAAAATCTCCTTAATTGGATTGAAGATGTGAATCAATGGAAGCACTGATCGTGAGATTCGTGACGTAGTCTTGGGCCATCGTGGGAATAGAATATACGGTGAAACATATTTATACCATGCTTCAGACTAATTAAACTTTGCTGAGACATAAGACCTTCTTTAAAATCAATATTAATAAGAGGGCTACAACCTGCTATCGATTATCACTCGATTAATTTGAAGAGAGTACTCGCTCGTATTCAAAGATCGCCGATTCTCTTGAATGCTTTTAATTCTAGTTCCATACTTTATTTGAAATGCTCTTAAACTAGTTGCATTCCTGTTGTTCTATTAAGTGCATTTAAGCCCTCTCCTCTTGAGAACGTGACGTCTACGACGTGCTAAAGATTAACAAGAATGCTCTTTTTAAAAGGCACTTACCCCTTAAGTAGGGAATAAACAAGAAAAACTATAAGTACTTAAGATTATTGTGCTAGGATTTTTTAATTTGGTATTTGCTTTGCCTAAACTAGGATTAGGGCAAGTGTTTCTTATTATGACATTTAAGCATTATGGTGTCACCAACATTAAAATCTGTATTTATGATTAGTTAGGGTTTACTCACGTGCATTTTTCGGTATTGCTCGGCTACTTGAACTTTCGACTCGTGACCTCGCCGCGTGTTCAGCTGGGTCCGAAACTAGCCGGGCAATCCCGAAATATGCACGTGAGTAGATCATAACTAATCATCATAATCATAATAAATATGAATGTGTCTCACGAAAGTATACATTAATTACCTTGTTAATCAATCATTTTACGTGAAAAAAAAACTTGTTGTTTAATATCTGGTTCCTATGGCCAAAAAATAATTGTTATGCTTACCAATGGTAGCATTTTTTATTGACTGGGTATATAAATAGATTTGTAAGCTCATTTAACCTGTGATAGCTACCAACGTATGGGAGGGTTTACTATGCAAAGCTTTTGCAAAGGTCTTTCTTTCATTTTTAGTAGAGAAACAAGAGTCTTTATTGTAACCAATAACGTTTGGTAAATCATAGGAATCAATATAATTAAAAAGAAAAGTCCTGACTGACTGACTGATTGACTTACTCATCAACGCCCAGCCCAAACCCTTGGACCTAGAAAGCTGAAATTTTGCACAGAGTTTCCCTTTATAATGAAGACAAGGAATAAGGAAGGATTTTTCAAAATTCAACCCCTAACCTCTGGTTTCTGAATTGAGAATTAGAGATAAGCAATACTTAAAAGTAGCATTTGAGTACGGAGTTGTCAAAAAAATGCTTTAAAATCTGTAATTTTTTGACTACTCCGTACTCAAATGTTACTTAAGTACTGCTTATCCTAGAATTCTTAATTCAGAAACCGGAGGTTGTAGTATCACCTTCTTCATAGTCATTCACCTACCTACTGGCCATTTTTATATTTTATACTTTTTTTTAATAATGACAGAGAGGGATTTGAAATGGGACTGGACTTTGATTTGTTTTACACCATGGTGATTTTTGATACTATGATTTACTGTTTATTATATTATATTGATATAAATATTATAAATTTAAATCCGTGTGAGTGACCGTTTAATTATATGTGGTATGCCATCACATCAACCATTCCCTATACACTGCTCTAAGCAACACCTGCCTTTACATGGGACTCCGGGGGGCTGGACGGCCTGAGCCTCCACCACCTATCCGGGAACCTGCGCTCCCGTGGTACCGGGGTGAGATGCGTTCCGGTGCCCGAGGGTAACCCCTTCTTCCTTCTGTTACACTTCGTCTCCTGCTACACATACGAGATCGGCGATCGGACCGGCTGTCGTCTACGTCTACTAATGACTATGACTAAATGCTACAGCCGGTCTGTTTGCTGCCGCCGGTTTCTATCAGATGGCTGTGTGGGCCATCGACGGACGCCGTAACGATAAGAAGGAACTCGCTGACTACTCCGAGGGACGTGACGCAGTCCTGCCTCTTATTCTATAAGCATCTTATTATTGTTAAGTACACTACTAGGTATTGAATGCCCTACACATTCTTTACAACTGGTGTAGCAGACGTGCTCTCAGGAGATCCTTGGGGCCGTCTGTTACATTACAGTTTGGCGCCCGGGTTTTTGGGGTAATGTAGTATCACCTTCTTCATAGTCATTCACCTACCTACTGGCCATTTTTATATTTTATACTTTTTTTTAATAATGACAGAGAGGGATTTGAAATGGGACTGGACTTTGATTTGTTTTACACCATGGTGATTTTTGATACTATGATTTACTGTTTATTATATTATATTGATATAAATATTATAAATTTAAATCCGTGTGAGTGACCGTTTAATTATATGTGGTATGCCATCACATCAACCATTCCCTATACACTGCTCTAAGCAACACCTGCCTTTACATGGGACTCCGGGGGGCTGGACGGCCTGAGCCTCCACCACCTATCCGGGAACCTGCGCTCCCGTGGTACCGGGGTGAGATGCGTTCCGGTGCCCGAGGGTAACCCCTTCTTCCTTCTGTTACACTTCGTCTCCTGCTACACATACGAGATCGGCGATCGGACCGGCTGTCGTCTACGTCTACTAATGACTATGACTAAATGCTACAGCCGGTCTGTTTGCTGCCGCCGGTTTCTATCAGATGGCTGTGTGGGCCATCGACGGACGCCGTAACGATAAGAAGGAACTCGCTGACTACTCCGAGGGACGTGACGCAGTCCTGCCTCTTATTCTATAAGCATCTTATTATTGTTAAGTACACTACTAGGTATTGAATGCCCTACACATTCTTTACAACTGGTGTAGCAGACGTGCTCTCAGGAGATCCTTGGGGCCGTCTGTTACATTACAAGGTAAGGGAGTTAAATAGTGGATGAAAGTTTGTATGGAAAATCGTCCCTTAACGGGTTCAAAATTTCACGCAAACGAAGCTGCGGGCAAAAGCTAGTCTGCCATGTGAGTAGAATTAATGTTGGTGAACACTTACATTGGTAATACTTGCGGAGGTCTGATGACAGTCGCTCCGTATGAAATACTGGTATTTAGCCGCATCTGGTTAGATTGGAAGCTGACCTCAACGTAGTTGGGAAACGGCTAGGCAGAAGAATACTTATCTTAGTCTTTATACTCTAACGTCACTTGCAATGATAAACACTTCAAAACTTCGATCACTTGTACTTATCAAAGTATAAACATGCCGTAATGTATTGAGGAACAGAACAGAATAATGTACAATACGGCCGACGTATCTTGGCGAGTTTGAAGTTAGTTGTTTGGCTGCGCAATGAATCTTTTAGAAACGAAATTGTCTACTGCGCAGCTAATCAGCTAACTTCAGACTCGCCAAGAAACGTCGGCCGTATTGTACATTTGACCTAGTGCCCAAGATGTAAGGCCTATAAACCCAATTTGCAATCGCTTATCCTAATAATTGTTATTAATTTAATGAATAATGATGATTTAAGTTTGTTTGTCCGTTGTCAGCGTGTGAGCTTTCAGACCAGATGGTCCACATTTGCGACATAGATGCTAATTTTAGTTCACAATTAGTTCACGATGCATGTTGCATGGCTGATTAGCGTCTGGGTTAAAGTGTCATTGATTTTGTCCGAATAGAAACATGGATAGACTGGAATAGTCAAGGGTTTTTTTTGAGTTATTTTTTTTTTCGAGTCATAATAACCTAGGTAACCTAACAAAAGATAGCGATGCCTAACAGCTAAAAAGCGATAATTTATAAGCGCCAATTTACCGCCAACTTACAAACTTTACAGGAGAGTGGTTTAAAGTTCGTTTACGACGAAGAAATTAGGTTAAGGACCTTAATTTACATACCGCAGCGACAAAAATTATGTCGTAGAGTCAAGAGACATAGACCAATCGACGCAGAAAAAAAAACGATTCTAACGATAAATACAAGTCCATTTCGCAAAAATGGCGCTTATCCATTTTTGGCTGTTAGGCATCGATAGATATACCTGAAATTCACGAGGTGCTATAACGTTTAAACGTCAATAAGAAAGAAATTTTATTCGCTCTATTAAATTGCAATGCTTCCCCTATCCACCTGGCAAGATACTTGATCGGCACTGTACCTGTTTGTATGGGTGACAATACCACAATATTATAACCGTGTAACATAATAACCCTGCAAGTAGTTTATTAATGATTCTTAATAAACTACTTTCAGGGTCAAATCAGAGTCAAAATTTAGGGAAATCGAGTCAATAGCCGTTTGGCTATTGAATCGATTTCAGCCATTTTTAATGTGTAATTTTTTTGAAAGCGTGCTTTTTTATTCAGTGTTTTGATTTAGGTAAAGAAAATTGAGCCTTATGGAAGGCCATAAGACTAAATTTTAAATGCAATTAAAAATGAAGACTGTTTTCTTATATAAACAATATTTAAGCACATAAAAGTAAACCGTCAGTTAATGTATTATGATTATAACTGAATAATTGGGGTGTCCTTTGTTTTTTGTATCCGAATTTAATATTTTATTTAGATTTCTAGAACGTCATTCGACAGTACTTTACAATGTAAATTAATGATAATACTGCAGACAAAGTCTAAAGTTGGTATGTACTAGTCGCGCGCAGAAGGTTTGCCGATGACTGCGCCTCCCACTTCACCGACCGCTACCCGCGCTCGTCTGAATCGTACCGACCATCGACGCGTGACGTCATGAGGCCATCGGCAAACCTTCTCCGCGCGACTTATAATGTATTTTTTTATCAAGCTTACCTCATGATGTGTCATTTGATCTCCAGGTGTGATCGTGAAAGGTCGCGATGGGCGCGCCGGGCGTCTCGGACGAGTATTCGCCGCCGCGTCTCTCGCGGCTGCTCCACGCCTTGCCGCATATCAATGTGACGCTACATCGCGTGAATGACACCTTCGCACCCAACTCGCCCGTTTATCTGGAGGTAAGGCTTGGTTGAACTCTCTTGTCTAAATTCCTAGAAGTAACTGTCGTTCTCCGGGACTTGTTGTATCAAGTGCAGTTCAAAATTGATACTATATGTCTTCGTTATCCTACCCCCTGATCAGAACGTTTCAGTAAGTCAGTTGTCAAACGAATCGGTTTGTTATACCAGATCATAGACCGATAACTAACTTTTGCAAACATTCTGAATCAGGAGCCCAAATTCTCCTAAAAGAAATCTTGATAAATTGCGACCGAACCAAGGCCGAAACGTTCATTCAGGCAGTTTTCAATTTCAAAAGCTGCCAAATTGTTTGACACATAAAACAAAATCAATCATTTTGTTCGTTTTCGTAAACAAAAACTGACTGGTGACTGGTTAGGACTTGGGACACTGGATACGGAGAAAACAAGACAGTCATATACATATATATAGATAAATTAATAATGATTGGGAAATGAAATAAAAATAATACAATTTACTACAGTCGTTTTCGTCTCCGCCTATCAAAGTGAACGAAAAGAGCAATGTACGGAGCAAGTACCTCCCCAGTTATGAAGAAGTTAAGACAAACTGCACTAAATTATCAAGTTCACTGATGAACATAGGCCTCTAACAGTTACAACGTAAGATTTATATCTAGATTTAAGAGCGGCAGCGCATCCCTGTTAAGCTGTACACACTATGGTACAAATCATCTCCCGGAAATGTATACTTACTCTGTGCGAAGCGTTAGTCCACAAGACATGACAGTTAATTAAGAATCTTGGTTTGCGCCCTGAGGGAATTTAAGTATAGGATTCATTATTGATGTTTACAACACTTCCTACAAGTGCTAAACTTTAGATGAGAGAATCTTTAGAGACGACTAACCAATGAAATTAAATATTGCATGGAAATAACTGTACTTACTGCCTAATATAAAATATATCGATGGATGGTAATTCTATGTGACTCCGGGCAGCTAAATTCTTGGCTTTGATGAAGATTTTTTTATGAGACAGCTAAAAACATGAACATTAACACAAAATCATATGCTTTTGTGTTAATGTAACAGAACTTTTGCTAGAACCTAATTCAACTTCAACTTCAAAGCTCATTTATTCAAAATAGACTAGAATTACTTAGTTCTTTTTGAACTCCAATGTTACAAAAGACAGACCCCAAAAAATGTTCTCCCTTCACTAATTCTCAATTCAATTGATACAACTGTCTACGTAAAACTACTTACAGTACGGCTGTCTGATGGCTGATGTCTTGGCCGCCCTCAACTTCGAGCACATAGTTGCGCAATAGATTTTTTAGGAAGAAAATTACGTTTATCTAATATCATCTTATTATTAATAATTTTTTAAGCAAAGATTATTTTTGATCGTTGTTAGATTAGCTGTTTCCTTCCTGAGTACATGCGCGAAATTTCGGAGAGCCTATGTTTAGGGCGGCCAAGATAAATTAGCCGTACTGTAAATATTACGGTTGTACCAACAAGGGCCTGCGCAGACGACGGACTTTTTGTCCGACGGACTACCACGGACAAGAATGAAAGTAGTTGGTAGTTGTTGCCATCTCAGAAACTAGAGTTCTAACCACAACTACAGACAAAACTACCTACGTGTGCGTTGAGTCCGTGTTAAATTTCGCGACCGGCAAAGACTACCAACCACATCAATTCCTGTCCGCGGCAGTCCGCCGGACAAAAAGTCCGTCGTCTGCGCAGGGCCCAAGGGTCTCTCGTTCCGCTACAAGTACGCTGCAAGACAGGTCAGTAGGTTAATTCAAGTATTCTTTAGAAGCAAGAAACGTGCAGGAATTCTCTCCGTTTCTTGAATCGTACAGTTTCAGGGGCCTGATTCACCTAACTAAAGAACTACTAAGTTTCGATTAAAACAACGCTTTTCGTATTCTTTTAATGGGCGATCGCTGTCAGATACCTCAGATACCTACGCTCGCGTGAACTTAACTGCAATGTCACTGCAACTTGATCGGCGCGTCATGAAATCACGTGAATTAGCCTACAGTTTGTTTTTGTTGCCAAACAATTTAACAGTTTTTGTAAACCAGGACTGTACTATTAAATAAATCTGCAGTCTAGAAGCACGTTTCCTGCTTAAAAAAAAACTGAATTAGCCTAACGGCAGTGTTGCAGCGCTTTCAACTATACCTACTTTCCTGCATGCATGTAAAAACCTTTTTGAAAAACTTTGAATTTGATCTCCAATTTTCGTATTTTTTCAGAGTTTGGGCATCCTTGGGTCGATACCGGGCGCCTGGCTGATACTAACGTTGACCGTGCTTCTCATATACCTGCTGACAAGATGCTGCGACAGGAAGCAACGGCCACCAAGAAGTATCACTGCTTTGAAGGTGAGACACGTCTGAATATAATTAAATTGCATAATACTTACGGAAATAAGTGAATTCTAACTTTTTTTCGGCCTTATTGTGAGAGACAGAAGTTCCTTAATTGCGTAATTAGGAAGCACACGATAATTTCGTTCATTCATGATATTGTGCCGTTATGGTGGAACTTCAGAAAAGCCTGTGTGGTCTACGGCTGGAATTAATGATATTGTGCAAGTGCCTATCGTAAAATAGAATATTTGAGAACCACGGGGTTAATTGGAATTCAGTTATAAAGGAACGAGCTTCTTAAACTATTTAAATTGCAATTTAATGTTAATGTAGGTATATTTCAATATTTGAAATGGTATAGTTTAAAAATTATATCGATAAATCTCCATGTTCATGTCAATGAGCTCCGTGGTTGTCAAATAACCCTATTTTAATGGTTTGAAATACGAGATCAGTAGTTGTTTTAGGTAAAGCAATTCTACTTTTTCACCTAGGCGCCGTTTTTGTAGGGGATCTAGATATTCTAAAAATGATTTTGTGGTTACGTTTGAATGTGGGTATAATGTAGAAGTAATGCTTCTTGTAATTTTACAGGAGTGAATAACGTAACCTTTCTGTCAATCACTCAGTGTGTTAACTGACCTTCAGAATAAGCTAGCTGTTAATTATAGCGATTCTTCTTACATTGTTAATGAAGTAAATCTAATTTACACAAAGGTGAAACGTAACCTTTTAAAAGGTTACGTTTCACCGTCGCGCATATTCGATAATGGACCAGAACTATCCCCCAATTCACAAAGGTTTCGATAATCAGTTGTCGACTGATTCGGAGAATAAGGTTGACTGATAGAGAATGCCTCATGGTATTAAGTCCTCCTTGTGTAAAAAACCGAATCGCTCGGCAACTGATTATCAAAAAGGTTCTGGAGGGCAATTTTACTACCAAAATTGTTTAAAATCGCAATCGAACCGCTGCTGAACACGGCCATTTGACGTTTATGTAGAGATAACGGTTGAATAGCCGTGGTTGAGCGGCGCGGCGGTTCGATCGCGATTTTAATCAGACCTCCTGGATTGGGGAGTAATCTTATTCTATTGTTGTTACAACCTACAACAATAGCAGACATATACCATGCTAACCCTTCAGATTGAATTTGATGACCTACTAAAAGTTTTACTTCAATAATTCATCTCATAAACACCCTTTAGCCCAGACTGTCACAATATTAACACATGATTCCTCCGACAGCGAATGATAAAGCCATCATGTTCGCCCCAGAGGGTATCTCAGTCTATAAATAGTCTGCAAACACAATCAAAATAATTCTCACAGAGATGATTCAAACAACACGTGTTTGTAACTAAGTGTTCAAACGATCAGATGTTTTGTTTATGTTTTTCGTATTAATCCGTTACCAATCATAGGAAAAAATTAGGACGATGAACTTTTAAGATTCAGTGGTATGCTTTAGCTTTGATCTCTTGTTTGAAGATAACGTAAATATTTTTATAAAGATGTTAGGTCTATTGGAAGTGTATGCGTGTTGTAATGTTTGATTCTTATCTGATGATTAATTTAGAGATCAAAGATTATAAAGGTACATTGACTTAGGTTTGTGTTAACCTACATAAATTCCTAATACTTTTAAATATTACTATTATAGTGATTTTTTTGAGTAGGTGCCTTTTTGGTTGTTTTCACATCAGCCAGTCTTTTAATTTTGATTTAGGTATTAATTGCGTTTGTTGGGAAAAGAGATGAATTATAATGATGTTAAATCGTGAATTTTCGCCATTAATGGGAGTTATCGCTGACACAGTTAGTACCATTAACAATATTGTTGAAGAGTGGTTGTAGACTAAACATTCGTCAGGCTAAGTTAGTCAAGTTAAGAGTAGCAATGACCGTGACTTTTTATAGCACCCTTATCTGACTAACAGTGACCAGGCAGAGATAAATAGAGTAGAGTGAATGCTCTGAAATAAGATGCTACAGAGTTGGAATAAGTTATTTTCCCCAACTGACGTTCACCCGACTTTGAAGTAGATAGCATTGACTAATCGTTTAACGGCCGTTTTCAATAACCTATCTATCGGCGGTTTCGCCTACTAGAGATAGAAATTTGACGTAAGCTCCATAGAAGTACCTAATGTCAAATTTCTATCTGTAGTAAGGTAAACCGCCGATAGATAGGATATTGAAAATGGCGGTAAAAAAAGCTGTCTATCTTGATCGCGTTTGAACCTAGTTGCATTTGATGGTAAGCGCAGACAAGATTTCGATTCTTGATGGAGCATATAATTATGTATACACGATGGAACACAGTATCTGCTTGGCGCTGGACTTGTGTTAGCTAGACAGGTGGACCGGAAAGATCATACCACTAAGCAAAAAATAAATTCCCGTTTGTCCGCCACTGGGACAAATGAAAGTGCTTAAAGATAATACTCTAATCTGACTAACCAAACTTACCCTCTTCCATTTACTTCACAGATAACGCTCATGATTCTATCGGTACTATGTTGCGGCGCAATCGGCGTGGGTCTCTTTGGCAACGATGACCTGCACAACGCGATGCTGCAGAGCATCCAGGCGGGCAACCAGCTAGCGGCACTCGTCAACACTGTTAAGAACCAGGTAAGTGTTAGGAGATTTTCAGGACATGACTTAAAAGTTAAACTGGAGTTCTTTTAGGCTGGTATTCAGACAAAACATCGTGAGGAAATTCGCACACATAAAAGGGTTCCAAAATATTCACCATGGTGTGTGTAGTCGCCAACCCACACCAGACCAGCATAGTGGAATACGGCCTAAACCCGCACTGTCCGGCAGTAGGACAGTGATGGGCTGATAATGCTTATGTTAAGTGTTGTTTAACCAGATAATTATTGTTGGTGGCCTTACAAGAGGCATCCATTGGAAAAAGGACATATTGGAACTTTTTTTTATTTTTTCTTTAAGCATTACTCCCACTAAACCCCACACTAAGATTTCTTTTGTATCGTGGGTGCGTTTACAGACACAAATCTTCACATGCACAAACACCCAGACCCGGAACAACTATCTGTAGGCCATACAAACGTTTGTTCCGTGCGGGAATATAACCCACGACCCGTAGCGCAGAAGCCAATCGCTCAGCCACTGCACCAAACGTGTCATTCTTCTTCTTCTCTTGTGTCAGCTCGAGCTATACGAGAATAGCTCATGGCGTGGTGAAAAGATTAGCCAGTCAGCGAGATTGGTAGCGGGGCTAACGGCCCTGGGTGCGCCGGACGAACTTAAGTACGAGTATAGTCAGTCACTCGAGGAGGCTCGATGGACTTGTATAGAAAATGTATGATCTCTTTGTTCTAATCAACTCCAGGTTTCATACGTTTTGACGTTGCAAAACGTAGCTTTGAAGTTGACACTATTTTGTTGACATGAAGATGTCTTCAACAGTTCCTTTTATTTTCAGTCAAGCATCTTAGAAGAAGCGATGGGTTCCCGCGCGCGAGCTCCTTTAGCACGATTAGCGGATGCGCTGGACGCGCCTGTAGCCAATCAAACAGCGCTGGGAACACTACTTCGAGCGCTGTCAGCGCTTCGAAACAACGCCAGTGCTGCCGCTTCAGCTGCTGACAATCTAAGGCGACCACTCGCTGCGCTCAACCTTGATGCATTCATGAAGGTTAGTGCTTACACGAAGTAGTTTAGGAGTTTGTTTCGCTATAGGAGAGATGGATTTCCGCTTCTTTGGCTTGATAAACAAATGTCCCGGGTGTATGCTGTAGCCAACTAGAAAATTCCACCTTTTGGAGTTTATGGCAATAATTGTGGTTACTCCGAAGCGCAGTTTCCTTAGGCGTTTGAATCAGAATCGTAAGATGAAGACCTTTACGGGTAGAGGCAGAGAAAACCCAGTCTTAGTATCTGGTTAAGAACAAAGGAGAATGGCTAAAGGTGGCTTGTTTTATGCCTTTTATCTTGTTCACTGTTGCTGTATTGTTGCTTGTGTTATAAGTTAAGTTGGTGTATGTCTATTTTAGCGCGCGTGGGTGTGGGAGGCGGCGCGTTGGGCGGGCGGTATGGCGGGCTGGTGCTGCGGCGGCGCAGTCTGCGTGGCGCTGCTGGCTGCTGCCGCACGACGCTCGCGCCGCGCGCTACTACTGCTCTGCGTCAGTGTACACACATATTCATGTTCAATCATCAATTTCCTCCTTTTCAAATACAATATTATCTTAGTAACATTTTGGCCACTTCTTATAGTAAATAAACTGATTAAAACTGGTTCATTTAAACAAATCTAATGCGACGTGAGCTGGTATCAGTAGTATTGTAATGCGTCTATAACGAAACCAATGCAGGCAACACGCCGCGTCAATCCAGCATGGGGGTAAGATTATTCATCCAAATATCAGTTCCTCTGCATTTCTGATTGCCTCGACACAACCACAGTGTACCTACTTACTACGTACAGTGGGTCAACGCCCATACATTTGACAGGTCCTATGAAATGTCAAAATTGGTAACACTTGTCAAAGGGTTGTCACATAAAATAAATTACACAAACTTTATCAAACGAACGTCCAAATTAATTAACGTTTTATAGAAACAGTGACATGCATAAAGAAAACCACTCATGCGTAATTTTGACGATTGACAAAATAATGCAAAGGTATGTAGCAGCAGTTTCACCATCTTATCCTGGAATATTCTAACAATATTATTAAAACTACAAATTTTGTCGAGGTTACAGTCGCAGTGGCTAACGCTTGCGGGGGTAGGTAAGAGTCATAAATTATTCGCAAGTCTACGATGGAGTCATAGAAAATTACTTATTATTCATGGTTATAACTTCTATGGGTTTCGTAAGTGCTGATGCCGGAAATAAAGCCTAAGTATTCCTCGATAATACAAGGCAGTCAAAAAAAATTACCAGTTAAATGAGATTTGCCAGGTAAAACGTGGTCCCTATCTTGGTGTTTGAGAATTGATCTTGTTTTTGTAATCAGCGTCTCTGAAAATCATGGATTTGACACCCATGACGTGTTGTGATTCCTGACCCGACCACGACATGGAACGGAGATTTTACTATGGCACAAAATGATTATTTTAATTGTGTTTTATTGTGCCACTTATCCCAGGAATTTGTGCCTAATACTTTTCGAGTAATAAGTGTACGATTGTGGTCGGGCTGGGGATCACGGTTCCTGACCCGACCACAACCAGATCTAATAAAATATCAATCCCACCAAAAACATTACATGTAAAAAATGCCAAGTCTCTATATGCAATCTTTCCACCGTCAAAAGTTTTAAGATCTCATTGAAGCCAAGTCCTATTCAGTTTATTTTGTAGTTAGTTATCTATCTAGTGACTGTATTAATAGTTTTATTTCTATTATAATTGAAGGGTACAGGGGCAAAACCAGGAATGTCACTAAAACAGGATTTTGTATAATTAACATTTTAATTTTTGACAGTTTATAACTTTGTCTTACTCAATTGTTGAAGATTCAATATGAAGGACTATAATCGTTTTTATGCTTTTTACTTATTGCTACATAAAAATACGCGCGAAAACCTAAGTGTTGCTGTACTTAGGTAATTTATATTTGATTTTTTTGTGACATTCCTTGTTTTGCCCCTGTACCTTTCAATTATAGTGACTTGGCAATGAGCACAAATTAAAAGCTGCTTGCTGTGTGCAATTATGTGCGACTGTTATTGACGAATTGATATCTTTGAGTACTATGATTACATTAGTTGTTATGCTGATGTGTGATTTATGATATGCAGACGTGATTTTACGGCCAATGAGTAGTTATGGTCACCATCGACTACGTGCGTCAATACATATTTAAGAAAACCTAAGTTTATTTGATAAGAACATCACAATTATTATCTATAGGTACCTATACCTATGTTTAATGGTCAAATCAAAAGAACTTAACTAATCCTGTGATATTAAACATTACGCGTGCGTTATGCGTTACTTTCACCTCCTCCAAATATATTTGTTTCTTCTTGTGCTCATTGCCAAGTCACTATAATTATAATAGAAATAAAACTATTAATACAGTCACTAGATAGATAACTAACTACAAAATAAACTGAATAGGACTTGGCTTCAATGAGATCTTAAAACTTTTGACGGTGGAAAGATTGCATATAGAGACTTGGCATTTTTTACATGTAATGTTTTTGGTGGGATCTCATTTATTTTTTGTAGGTGGGTCTCTTTCTTTTCTTTTTGGGTGACATAATAATGTCTTGTTCATCAACTGCTGCTTTGCTTAGAGCCTATTCTCTGTCTCTATCTCTTTTGTTTTTATAACTAACTAACAAACTAAATATATATCAAACTATTTATGTATTAAATTAGTATTTTTAATAACTAACTATTTAAGTAACTAATAACTAGCTGATTCGGATATCCATAAACTTCGTTTCGCCGAATATAAATTTACGTTATTATATTTTTTTAGTTTCTAAGTGGTTTTTTTCATAGATAGATGGCGCTATCATACGAATTTCGCATGTGGACACGACACCCATGACTCGTATTTTGTAAAGTATCACAGCGCCATCTTGGATTTTGACTTCGACATCCTTTTCATCATCAGCACCCCCGAAAACAATGGACACGATATCCAAGACGCATATCTTGTAAAATTTCACAGCCGCCATCTTGGATTTTGACTTCGACCTCATTTTCGTCCTCAGCGGCCCCGAAAATCATGGACACGACACCCATGACGCATGTCTTGTAAAATTTCACAGCCGCCATCTTGGATTTTGACGTTGACCTTATTTTCGTCATCAGCCCCCCCTCGAAAACCATGGACACGACACCCATGACGCCTATCTTGTAAAATTTCACAGCCGCCATCTTGGATTTTGACGTTGACCTCATTTTTGTCATCAGTACCCCCGAAAACCATGGACACGACACCCATGATGCATATCTTGTAAAATTTCGCAGCCGGCATCTTGGATTTTGACTTCGACCTCATTTTCGTCATCAGTGCCCCCGAAAACCATGGACACGACATCCATGATGCATATCTTGTAAAATTTCGCAGCCGCCATCTTGGATTTTGACTTCGACCTCATTTTCGTCATCAGCGCCGCCGAAAACCAAAGACACGACACCCATGACGCATATCTTGTAAAATTTCACAGCCGCCATCTTGGATTTTGACTTCGACCTCATTTTCGTCATCAGCGCCCCCGAAAACCATGGACACGACACCCATGACGCATATCTTGTAAAATTTCACAGCCGCCATCTTGGATTTTGACGTTGACCTCATTTTCGTCATCAGCGTCCCCGAAAACCACGGACACGACACCCATGACGCATATCTTGTAAAATTTCACAGCCGCCATCTTGGATTTTGACGTTGACCTCATTTTCGTCATCAGCTCCCCCGAAAACTATATACACGACACCCATGACGCATATTTTGTAAAATATCACAGCGCCATCTTGGATTTTGTCTTCGACCTCTTTTTCGTCATCAGCACCCCCGAAAACCATGGACACGACACCCATGACGCATATTTTGTAAAATTTCAAAGTCGCCATCTTGGGTTTTGACTTTGACCTCATTTTTGGCATCAGCACCCCGGAAAACCATGGGAACGACACCCTGACGCATAATTTGTAAAATTTCACAGCCGCCATCTTGGATTTTGATTTTGACCGCCCCCGCCCTCTGGAGGGAAAACTTGTGAGATATTAAAACTTTAAACAATTTAAATTAGCCTTTATGAATGTTATCTAGATACAGTAATAAATGGGTTCATATAGTTACATACTTAGTATACACCTCTGTCCTACCCTTCGGAGAATACAGGCGTGATGGTATGGAATCTCATTTCCCAGATTTTGCCCTAAATAAATAACAATTTATAAATAATCTACACCAATTCAATATTTTTTGTACGTAAACAAAGAACAAAGTTAACAATGCAGTCGAAATTCATACACCATGTTCCTGGCAAAATGGCAAATATAAAATTGTTTTCTATAATTAACTATTTTTTTATGTTTTTATAATTTTTCCTTTATATGTGCCTAATAATCTATCTTGATGCCAAATTTCAAGGTTCTAGGCCTGCTAGAAGTATCTTAGAATTTTGATGATCGGTCAGTCAGTGAGTCAGTGAGTCAGTGAGTGACAAAATGATGTAACTTTGATCGATGATAACTCGTAAACTATAAGTTCAAATATCATGTAATTTGGAAGTTTAGCTAGTTATAATGATTACTCTTGGTTACCGAAAGTTCAAACTGCTAGCTTTGTCCACAGCGAAGATATAGGGGGGGTGAAAGGGCCGCGAATGGCTTCGAGAAAAGATGGTACGGCCGTGCCCGCTTTGCTCGAGACTTGGCGGGGCACTGCCGTGCCCCCAGATAGTGGGAAGTTACTGAATATGCCAAAAATATGTGTCAAATTGTGCCTATGGCACACGAAATTCTTTTACTATTCATATCACAGAATATATCTTGATTCGGATAAAATTGAATAATCAAGAAATAAAGTATGTCAATCACACGCTATGCAATTTTACTACGACTTTGCAAGCAGTTTTATTTTGTGAAATTATGCTATATAAAAAGCACTTTATTATTTTATTTTACTGGATGTGTTCACGACTTCGTACGCGTATAAATGTAATTATAAAAAAAAAAAAAAACACTCTATTTTGTAGCATTATATTAGTGTTAGGCTTGTATAAAAAACCGGTCAAATGCGAGTCGGGTTCGTATCCTGAGGGTTCCGTAATCCACATCATGACGATAAGTTGAAATTTAAACATAAATTATCTCGTTTAAACAGTACCAGTACAAGCTGATCCCTTGCTGCATACTTTTACTATTAATACAGGGGTCAAAAAGTTAATAGTTAAGAATTAACCTTTTAAAATATAAAAACATAGTTTTCAGACTTTTTCCTTTACTTGTGATGTAAGATCTTGCATCTTGCTAAATTTCATGATTCTAGGTCAACGGGAAGTACCCTGGTTTTGATTCCCGAGCGATTTCCATAGTTTTTTTTTATTTTGTTTTATGTAAAAATTCAATAAATATAATAATAAGAAAGCTGACAAAATAAACTCCATTTTTATTTCTTACTCTGTAACCCTATATGAACAGTTTTGTTACGACAACAGTTCAGTTACATCATAACTAACAGAATTCAAATGTTTAATTCCAGACTAAATTATACATAGAGTGTGACTACTTGACGTAATGCGTTGTGTGTGCCATAATAGGCACAATTTGACACATATTTTTGGCATAATTAGTAACTTCCCACTATTGATATTTTATTAGATCTGGTTGTGGTCGGGTCAGGAACCGTGATCCCCAGCCCGACCACAATCGTACTCTTATTACTCAAAAAGTACAAGGCACAAATTCCTGGGATGAGTGGCACAATAAAACACAATTAAAATAACCATTTTGTGCCATAGTAAAATCTCCGTTCCATGTCGTGGTCGGGTCAGGAATCACAACACCCCATGACGGCTAATTTGAATTTTTTTATGGCCGCCATCTTGCATATAGATTTTGACCTCATTTTCGGCATCAGCATCCCCGAAAACCATGGAAATGACACCCATGATGGTTAAATTGAAATTTTAATAGCCGCCATGTTGGAAATGGATTTTGACCTCATTTTCGGCATCAGCATCCCCGAAAACCATGGAAATGACACCCATGATGGTTAAATTGAAATTTTAATAGCCGCCATGTTGGAAATGGATTTTGACTTCATTTTCGGCATCAGCATCCCCGAAAACCATGGAAATGACACCCATGATGGTTAAATTGAAATTTTAATAGCCGCCATCTTGGAAATGGATTTTGACCTCAATTTCGGCATCAGTACCCCCGAAAACCATAGAAATGACACCCGTGACGACGAATTTGACATTTTTGTAGCCGCCATCTTGGATTTCGATTTTGACCTCATTTTCGGCATCCGCACCCCAGAAAACCTTGGATTTGACATCCATGACGACTAATTTACTAATTTTCATGGCCGCCATCTTGGATTTGGATTTTGACGTTATTTTCGGCATCAGTGACCCCGAAAACCATGAAATTGACACTCAGGATGATTACATGAAAATTTTTATGGCCGCCATGTTGGATTTGGATTTTGACGTCATTTTCGGCATCAGTGACCCCGAAAACCGTGGAAATGACTTCCCACGAACAATCATTTGAAAATGTATGTATGCCGCCATCTTGGATTAGTAAACAGACTTTATAATAATATTCTCGTAATAGGTACACATACATATCAATAATAAATTAATATAATTTCTATGAACGATATCAATGAAATCAAAAAGTGCGAGCCCTGGAATTTATGTCCCGAGTAGCAGTATGGCTACTCGGGACATAACCTCCGCCCCTTCACCCCGCAACCCCCCGCACGATTGCTCTGTGACAATGTTCTACGTTGACCGACTGTAAGGAGTAAGATATAGGTAGACTGTGACACAACTCTGCAATGGAATTACCGCACTACTAAACATGTGGTTAGGCCGCGCTAGTGTTTAAATGGGCGATAGTTTTAGCACAGTGTTCCTACTTACTACATACAGTGGGTCAACGCCCATACATTTGACAGGTCCTATGAAATGTCAAAATTATGTAGGGGCGGAGGTTATGTCCCAAGTATGCAGTATGGCTACTCGGGACATAACCTCCGCCCCTTCACCCTTTCACCCCCCGCACGATTGGCCTGCGACAATGTTCTACGTTGACCGACTGTAAGGAGTAAGATATAGGTAGACTGTGGTTTTAGTGAACCCCTTGTATGTGTGGTGCAGGTGGGTGCTCTGGGCGCGCTGGTGGTGTGCTGGCTGGCGGGCGCGGTGCTGGCGGCGGGCGCGGTGGCGGCGGCCGACGCCTGCCAGGAGCCCGCCGCCGCACTGGCTCACCACGCACCGCATAACTTGCCGCAAGACGTATGTATTACATTCATCTTACTTGCCTATCATGGTAAACATACATCTGAAAACTAAACTTAGGTATGCATTTTATGCGTCATTAATAATTATTACACGCAGTAAATGCGTACATGCTTACGTTGTAGATTACTTGTATAAGTTTATTTCGGATTATTTTCGCTCAGCGGCAGTGTTTATCGCGTGCAAGCAAGTCGACTTTATAGGAAGCTATATTTTGGGTTTCTTACTAAATCCTACATGTATTTCATTTTTTCAACTTTGACAGATGGTGCACTACTACTTATCCTGCAAGGTGTCTCGTGAAAATGTGCTGACGGCCGAGCTTAGAAACGCGCAACGTGCCGTGGTCGCCGTGCGACAAGCGTTAGCCGTGCTGGCTCGCGGGGCGCCGCAACTCTTCAATGACCCTGGTATGATGTTACTCTTGACAGGCATCTTCTTCCTGCCCTTTTCCCAAGTTACTTGGGGTCGTCGCAATGTTTTTCTCTTCCATTCTTCCCTATTAACCGTCATCTCATCATTGACTCCCCTTTCCTTCTTATCCTCTCTAACACAATCTATCCATCTTTTCTTTGGTCTCCCTCTCTCCACCTATCAACATTCATATTTATCACTCTTTTAGTTACTTACTTGTCATTCCTCCTCATCACATACTCATACCAACGGAAACGATTTCCTTTAAATTTTTCTGTCACTAACGCCACTTTCAAATTCCTTCTATTATACCCATTTCTCACTTTATCCAACCTCGTCCCTCCTCAAATCCATCTCAACATTCTCATCTCCGCTACGTGCAATCTTTTTTTATCCGTCTTCTTCACGGCTCAATATTTCGATCCGTACAGAACTACAGGTCTAGCATTCCTGACGGTGTTGGTTATAATATGGGTTATATTAACATGTCCCCCCTCCCCAGGTCTGCAGCCAGCCCTGGGCGCGCTAGGCGCGGGTACGGGCGAGGCGGAGCGTGCGCTGGTGGCGCTGAGCGGTGCGCTGGAGTGTCGCATGGCGCGCGCGTACTTCGTGGCCGCCGCGAGAGCCGCCTGCGACGCTGGCCTGCAGGTACGTCTACCCTAGGGACACATTAGGCTGAGACGCAGGTGACGCAGGTGCACGCAGCGCAGGGCAGAGCAGATTTTGTAATGCATGAACGTACTTAGAGCTGCGTACGCTGCGGCGCAGGCGCGTGCGACGCAGACATGCGTCTGCCCTGCTCTGCGCCTCGTTGTAGTGCCGGCACAGATTTCTGCGCGACGCGTGCATGTCACACGTGTTTTTACCGCTAATTCGAATTTTATTGCAATGACAGAACATTTAATTGAATTAGTGCTTTGTGAACCTTGTTTGTATGATACTAGTCATCCAGACTATTAAAAAAAAAAACGTTCGTCAACTCGAACACGTCTATTCTTTGTACTAGTTAAAACTCGAATGTGTCTTCGAGCTGCGTCGCAGCATGCGGTCGTGGCCTATGTCTGCGTCGTTTGCTCTGCCCTGCAAAATCTGTACTGTACTGTGCTGCGTCACCCGCATCCTAGCGTACGCTTAGCCTAAAGCGCTGCGAGCTGGCCAACGAGACGGGTCGCTTGTTCCAAACTTACTTACCTTAAATAACCACGAATTAGTAAAATGAGCCGACATGATCGATTCGTAACTAACCCTCATCACCGATGAAGATTGAAAAACGCTAAGTAACGCTTTGGTGGTCTTTCTTCAGTTTTCTGGGCCCAGTTAACAAAAACATTGTTATTTCAGGCCCTGTCGCTACAGCTGTTGGCAGCAGTCGCAGCTGGCTTTCTCTTCACCGCTATAGTCCTGGTCGACTCACATGCCTGGATATACATCAATACTAAGTAAGTATAACTGAGAGAGAGGCCACACGATGCGGTGCGGTGCGCCGCCACACCGCAACCATTTTGCCGCATCAGTGATTACACGTAGTACGAAGCGTCGCAAAAGCCACGCGATGGGGTGCAACGGCGTACCGCACCGTGTGGAACGGCTCTTCATCAACACATCTGCAGTCTGCGACATCGGAGTGGTGCCGCTCCGACGTATTCACCCTCCCCCCTCGTTTTGGTCCGGCGAGCGTGCGGCGCGGCGCCGCACCGCATCGTGTTGTATACCATGGACATTTGTATGTATTAGGCTGCAGTGGCACCGCTCAGGCGCCGCGCCGTAGTCGCACCACATCGTATGGCTTCTACCTAAGCAGATCTATCAAAAATGTTAATGAAAAGAACCTTTTTAGTTTAACGAATAATTAATTACTGTGAACGTAAGTTATTGTTAGTGATTGGTCAACACACCAAGGATTGTTCTAGCTCAAGGTTGTTCAACCAATTTTTTAAGTGAGTCGTAATTAAAATGCATTGTCAGGCGGTGGGTCGCCGAGTAATGAAGGGCAAACTCAAATGCGTTGGCGGGCAATATCAGGGCCTGGGGTTGGACAGCCCTGTTCTAGTCTATTTGCTGAACCTATTTGCTAATTTTATAATAATATATTATCGATAAGGTTTTGAATCAGGGAGCAGTTTGAATTATAGCACATCATTATCCCTATAGTACCTACGTAATAAAAACGTGTACGAATCGGTGCCTCGAATTTTCAGTTGAGATACCAGTGCGCATCGTGTTTCGTCAGTTTAGCTTTTAAGTTTAGTTTTATGTGTATGTGGTCGCGATGATATGATATTATGGTTTGTTGGTTATACAAGGTATAACATAAATAAGGGCACAACCGCTTAAGGGGTCACTGTACTCATCATTATGAACAACTTTTACTATGGAACAAAACAAGAAATCGCGAAAAAAAAAAACAGCTGTTCCCTACATTAACATATCGCATAACTCGTCAAAATGTAGGGAACAGCTGATTTTTTTTCGCAATTTCACGTTTGTTTCCATAGTAAAAGTTGACTGATGAGTACAGAGGTTGTGCCCTTATTTATGTTACACCTTGTATAGCGCACACCAGAAATTGAAACTTCAGAATTCTTGTAAAAAATTAGGCTCATATCTATTTGTCAATGATAATACTGAACTGTAGATATTTGAGTTTAACGTTTAGATGTCTCCGCAGACGTAGCGGCGGCGGCGAGGAGCAAGCCCCGTTCCTGTCCAGCGGAGGCAGCAGCCAGGCCAGCCGCACGCTGCCGCGCCCCGCACCCTACAACAACGGCAAGCCGCCCTCCTACGGCGCCGCCGTGCAGCTCATGGACCTGGAGCGACCCAGGTGAGCAGCCTACATCAACAACTATCTAATGATGATCACAGTGTGCAGGACAAGTGCACAAAACACTGACCAAACGCACACTGCACACTATTTACACGAATCAGACATCCAGACGACGCGACGGTTGAATTTGGAATGAACTGTTTACTTTGACAAGTTTGAGTATAATTATATGCTCATTCTGCCGAGAAACGTCTCGAGCTATGGACGACGATGCATTGCTATGTTTTGGTGGGGATCGCCTGCTATGTGTACTTAAAATAGGGGAAATTATCGGGTTGATTTCGAGTAATAGCGCTTAAACATACTCAATTGAACGTAAAAACGACAAGCACGGGTATACTATTTAGTCTACCCAAGTTTCTAAGTCTCAAGTTTCCAATCACTGTTAGTACTTGCTCTTTGAGCACTGAGGTCGATATGTAAAAAATTGTTACCCATCCAAAATTTGACCGCGATAATGCTGCTTAACCTCGTAGATCAATCGATCTGCGCGGTAGCTATTTGGCACGAACCCCTTTGCGACGGTAACTATCTTTAACGTTCTGTCTAGCCCGGGCAAGCCACCTTCCTACGGCGCTGACGTGCAACTCATGGACTTCGAGAAGCCAAGGTAACTATTTGTAACGTTCTTGCCCAGCTGTGGGCATAATTGTAATTGTTTACGACTTTGAAACGGTTTTAATTACGTGCATATTTCTGAGATGTCAGATTAACTTCAGTTTCCATTGGAGACCTTAATCGATCTCTTCACGTGGTGAAATCGAGAGATCTTGGAAATATGCACCTTGTTAAAACCTCGTGAGAAATATACTCCAAAGTCCCCTCGAAAGTAAGATACAAAAAAAAAGTAAATTTTTATGTTTGTGTACCTATATAAAGTAAAAAAGACGCGATTGGAGTATAATTATGGTTACGTATCATAATACCTACGTTTATTCTAACTATTTTCAACTTAACTACGGTTGATTCACATATGTTCATAACGCATAATGGTCGACTCAACTACAGTTTAACTTACCTAATCTTGATTAAACTAAAATTAATTGCACTAACGAACGATTCAACTATGTATGAAATACCTAATGGACGACTCGCCTACAGTTTATTAATACTGATAATTAGACAATGGTGAAAACATTTTTGCGAGCAACTTGGAAATAGCGCTCGCCGGCCGCTGCCGCGGCACCGCTCGCTTCGCTCGCTCGGCTCGCGCGCGGTTGGTCACAGTTCTAACCTAACCTAACCTATTTCACTCAGTTCAAAATGATGAATCATACAATCTGCCTGCGACTAGATATTTAGACAATGGTAAAAACATTTCTGCGGCAGATTGTATGATTCGTCATTTTGAACTGGGTGAAATAGGTTAGGTTAGGTTCGAACTGTGACAAACCGCGCGCGAGCCGAGCGAGCGAAGCGAGCGGTGCCGCGGTAGCGGCCGGCGAGCGCTACTTCCAAGTTGCTCGCAGAAATGTTGTCACATATACAAAATCACCAGTAAGACAAACACAAGACCACAGATAAATCAACAGTAGGTGAATCGTCCGTTAGTTTAATCAACGTTAGGTGAATTAATTGTAGTCGAATAAACCGTAGATGAATTCTCCATTATGGATTTCGTTCATTAGTTATTACAAAAATAGGTGAAACGATCTTTAGGTGTTATAAACGGTAGGTCTTTTGATCGTAGTTAAGTTGAAAATAGTTAGAATAAACGTAGGTATTATGATACGTAACCATAATTATACTTATTCTTGATGTATCTGTCAATCCTAACATTTTTTCCACCGTCTATCGTATTGCCTTTTTAACCGTTTTATAATTCCTCCCAATCCATATCTAATCCGAAACAAATATTTGTAAATAGCCTAGAGATATCTCTCACATACCCCTATGTCAGATTTGTGTGTTGTAACAGCAACTACGTTACACAAAATCTTAGTTTTTATAAAACGAAAAACAAAGAACATTGTATTCTGTCCCCAGATCCCGCATGTCCGGCAGCGCGACGTTAGGGCGCGGCGCGTCCGGCGGCGGAGCGGCCGCGGCACTGGGCGGCGCGCACACGCTGGGCCGCGCGCCGCACAACGGCAAGTACGCCACGCTCAGCAAGCAGTGCAAGACGCTCGAGAGCAGCGACTTCTACTGAGACCGGCCCGGCGGCGGCGCAGGCGGCAGCACGGTGCATCAACCCGAACACAACGCAGGTAACTACCGATCTTTGTAATAATATGAAGGTTTTAACTACTTGTCAACGGGCAGTTCCATAAATAAAATTTGGAATAAACCAAGATTTCGTCAGATAGAGAGTTCTGGTAGCAATAGCGTCCGAAAGTTTTGACTCTACCGAAGCCTCATTTGTCGTTCCAGGTCAATCCGGGCGCTCGACAAGCCTGAACCGTTTCGACCCCAAGTACGCGTCGTTCGGGCCGCGCGCGCCCCGCCCGCGCCCCGCCGCGGCCGCCGTGTCGCTGGGCACGTTCTCCGCGCCGCCGAGCGACAAGTACGCCACCGTGCGACCCGCGCGAAGACACGAGCCTCAGCCGCTCTCCGCCGCCGCGCTCGAGTACCGCTCGCTGCAGCGACCGCGCCGCGGGAACGTGCCCGCGCAGCCCGCGCACCGCCGCCGGCAGGACCGCCCCGACCGTCCCGACCGACCCGACCGCCCCGACCGACCGGAGCGGGCCGAGCGACCCGACCGAGCCGATCGCCCCGAACGTGCCGAACGCCCAGACAGACCTGAACGCGCCGAACGACCAGACAGACCCGACCGCTCGGAGCGCATCGACCGCATTCCGCATCAAGACACCCGCGACTTATACGCTGTGACCGAGCTCTAGGGATAGCCCCGCGCCTCGCTAACTCCTCTGGATGTGTTCCTCTGACATTCGGTGCCGTGCCGTGCCGCCATCCCCCAGTGTACCCCCGACGTGTTTCTATGACGCTGTTGTGTAACCTCCAAGTGTACCCTCGAATTACGAACGCTGTGACGTTTTCGACACTCGATATTTCGCTATGACGATCATAGTGGATGCGGATTGATGTTACTCTGATCGAGTTTATGTGGATATGTGATTGCTAAGGACTGTGGATAAAACCTGTGTACTTCTGCGATGACAGAATATTTAATCACAAAAGATAAAACGTAGAAACTTTAAAAAGTATAGGTTAAAAAAATACGCATATTTAAATAATAAGGACTTTTAGGCCGAGCTAGCTCAGGGTTAACCAATTAAATCCCAGGCACAGCCATACCTATAAACTTCACTAGCCCAGGCTAATACGTCAATATTGCGTAAATGGGCCTTGGCCAAAAAGAAAATTGTAGCTATTCATTTCAATCGATTCTTATTTAAACATTCTGTCAGCGTAGATGTTAAATTGAACGAATGACTTCTACCTGTGCGTGATTGCTCAAAAATCTTTGTGATTTATTGTGAATACTGGTCTAATATTTATGTCTAAAATATTCTGACGAACATTATTTTTGCTGTCTCGATTTTTTTAGGGAATCATTTTAGCACAAATATTTAGGTAATGTTACAATGGTAACTACTTTCTAAAGTAATCTTGATTGAGGCCTATTTTTTTTAATACTTTTGTATCAAAAATTGTTATAGCAACTCAAAATTTCGATCGGCATAAAACGTTTTTATTGTTCTAAAGTGATTAAAACAGTGGCTGCTTATTTATATTATTATTTATCTGTGTGTATCATAAAAGTCTAATAAGGCTGTGTTAGCAAATGTTAACGACCAATATTTTATAACAATTTTGTTGATAACTTTCACGATAAAGTTTATAGTGACGACTGCTGTGTCATCAAAGACTATGTATGTTTTTGGACTCGGGTTTTCGCTCAATGTAGTTTTAAGAAAAAATCCGGCTATGGTCTAACTTTCAAACTGTTAGAGTTGATGGACGCTTTTTAGCGCTAACTTTAGGACGAAATCTGCCAAATAATTGGAAAAAAATATTCTTTTGGCATGTTTCTATTAAATTTAAAAGTAGACGGCTCGGAGCCCGACAGTAGAAATTTGATTGCATTGTATATCTCTACATAACGTAAGCGTGTACATAATATTAAAAGTAGACACGTTGTCATTTATGTTGATCGTTTTAGAGTGATTTTCCACGAATAATTAAAAAAATATTTAGACAAGAAATTATTATTATTTTGAAATAACCTGGAATCTCTATCGGGTATAGTTATTATGTTTTAGCTTTCATATTTATGGCTCAAAATTTTAACTGATTTGAATTGCGTGGACCTAATGTAAATATAAGTTAGGGCTATTTAATTTTAAATTCGAATTAATACGTATTTTATTTACAGCTAATCCATTAATTGTAAATAAAATAATAATAAAATTAAGCATTCCATCGTGTGTGAGCTAGTAAGAAGTGGAATTGGTAGAAGCAATTTACATACAAATGTATTAATTATTTGTAAATAAGGTGCAAATGATAACTGCCATTTGATGAACAAAAGTGAATCTGAACATTTGTTTATAAACTGTAGTTATTAATATTAATGGAAAAGTACTGCTCTTGCTATAACACCACAAAATGTAACTATTAATTATTTAATGGAGGAGTGTATTCTAGAAAATAATATTAAAATACAAAAATGAATTTGTCAGCATCAGTTGAGGAATTAAAAAATGGCGCCTGGCGCGAAAACTAGACATTTGGTCAGCATTCGGATACATGTACAAGTTATCATAAACATTATTTTCAAGAATACATTATCTGGATAATCTTATTAGCTGTATCTAATAAATTATGTAGACTAAGTAAGAATGGTACCATTTTTATTCTATAAAGCGAACAGTTTTGTATCTCAGTATTAAAATAGGGAATTTTGTGAGACTTTACAACGACGTTCGTACGGTTTTTTATGATCAACGTATTTTTAAGTTTCTCAAATTTCACGGTACCATAAGCAGTGTATTCGCCAAAGATAAAGCATAATTTAACTTAAGTATGTAATAAGGACTAGTTAGATATAAGGTTCAAGTTTGTACAGCAACAGTTACTCATCGTCAATATCATAGTTATCTTTGTTCGATCCCAGTAGCCTTTAATTAATTATTTATTTATTTCGGCCAATAGATAGAGCAATAGCTTTTGGAAAAATAATCTACATAGTCATTGGGATCGGATTGAAGAAACGGCTGTTATTTGTGATTTCTTATCTCATCTGAATGGTGTAAACAAAATGCTATACGGACACTTTTGAGACTACGAAATTTTTATATCTCTTTTTTACGACGTAAAAAATGTGGTTTCGTAATGTGACGTGGCTCGCTATAGTGTGTATATTTCAAACGAAGTGAAATAAAATATGCAATAACAAAAATATACTATCTCTACATTGTAAGAATACACAATTTTTCAATGTAATTACTGCACACTATTTATAATCGTAAATAATAACACATAGACAGTTGTAAAATATGTTACGGTTCTTACGAAGTGATTACTTACCGGGCAATGTATCCGAACGTTGAATGATTCCAGTTTGCTTCAATTATTTGAAGCTCTTAGCTTATTTGCTTTTAATTTGCCTACAATACAATAAAGTTACCGTAGTGTGGTAATTATATTTACCTAAATAGGAAATGTATTGCGAAAGTAAGGAGCGCGAATTTTCGAATATTAGCATTTTATTTATAAATTAATGTCAATGAACATCAATTAATATAAGATTAGTAATTTTTGTTCTGCATTTTCGTCGTAGGTTTGCTAAGTCATTGCTAACTAAAGATCCACATCAAAAACAATTAAAATTTCGATTTCCTCGGTGACTGTGAAAACTCAATGTGGACTGTCTTAAATGTTTCCTTTTTTTAATTATGAAGTGCCATAAATTATGTTGTTACTGAAAACCCAAGTGATTATTTTGCAGCGTTTCCGAACGGCAGTTTTTTTTAAATATTGATTTTTAGAATTTACATGTTTTTGTTTTTAAATATTTTGTTTAAATCTCGCTTTATCGATTGTTTTGCTTTTTCAAGTCAATTATGGTGCGCCCGAGTATGTTTAACTTAAAATAAATGCATTTGTCGCTTTATATACTGTAAGAGGCGATCCACCATTGCTGAATATTAGAAATAGTTTTTTTTTTAAATATGTAGTTTTGTAGGAAATTATTCCTAAAAATTCCTAAACTTGACGCCGAGTCTTGATTTTAGATAAAACTAAACAAACAAAAATCCACTTTGATTTTTAAATCTAAAAATTAAGTTATCGGATATAGTACCTTACCTACCTATGTTTGCTCAAACAATGATATCTCAAATACCTGTAAGTACATTTCTGCAAATCATAATTATGGACTTAATTGTCTGGTTATTTAGTACAATAATTTATAAAAAAATAATTTATATTTTCAAAAATGGTTGCCGCCTCTTACATTATGTGAAGTGCGTTAGTGTTTAAGTCTCATCTCGTGATGTATGACGTGTATAACGTAAATTATAAACGGTTGATGATAGAACAAGTGTATGAGTTTACAATGAAAATAATAAATGGATTAAAAATATTTTTGTCGTTTTATATTTCATGTCCTTAGAGTCAGCTGTACGAGATTGATACTTGGAGAAAGTCTAGAATTATCTACAATTTTAAAATCTTGAATTATGATGACGAACAGTTTTACAATCTAAAATTATGATAACGTACAATTTTAAATTCTAGAATATTCTAGAATATAAATGACGTACTATTTTAAAATGTACAATTATGATGACCTACAATAATTTCATTCTGATGCCAAAAGATAACGCTTCAAACTCACCGCTCCGTCCTTTTTTTGTTGTAAAAGTACACACATAAATATTACAATCTAATAAATCATCCAGAATCTTGACGAATTGGGATTGGAATGTATACAAATATAAAGTACAGACGCCAGCAGGTCAAGCCGAAACTGTAAAATGTTCCCAATCAAACTTAAACCTAATGCTTTGGCGATAAACATGATATCTATTAAAGAAATTTGACAGACTGTAGTAGGTTGATATGCTGGCGTCTGTATAAAATTATAGAGCTATTGTCCGACAAGTTCGTACACTACCGTCCTACGGGGCGACAGACATTGGTAGGACGCGGTAATCTAGATGTTAACGGTGGCGGGTGGTGCAGCGGGGAAGGGAAATGCGCGCGCTGCGCCACAAGTTCCGAGGGGCTACAGTGTTCCCCCCCCCCCGAACTTCGGCCGCCCCGTAGGACGGTCGTGCACGAACTTGTCGGACTATAGCTAGCCCTTAAACGCCCATTGCTGACCACGGGCCTTCGATTAGACCTCTTCAATGAAACGTCTTAACTAGTCGTGGATGTCACCATAATCAGCATGCCCAGCGACCGCCATCTAATCGCACTGAAGGATGCTGCTAGCTATGCAGGTCTAAAAAGCTCGTATCGGACCGTATTCATGCCCTGTCAAAAAAAAAAAAACTATTTCCTTATAATAAAATGTTGTCTACAAGCTAACAACTAAAAGCGTTTATTGTTACAATACGGCCGACGTATCTTGGCGAGTCTGAAGTTAGCTGATTAGCTGCACAGTAGACAATTTCGTTTCTAATAGGGTATAAGATGTGTAACAATACCTCACCTTGTTTGTCTACGGAAACTTTCATGCCGACGTCGACGTCTTCTCGCTAATCAGCCGTTAAGTCCACAAAACAGTAAAAACTGACTACTTACTATAATATTTATTTTAGATTTTATAATCTTAGGCAACCAAGAAACTGCACTTAAAAATAAATGCGCATTGACTAACATTGGTGATTTTCGTGTGAAAAACAATTGAGGATCGTGCCAATTTAAAGTATGTTTTTTAAAGGCATCTCATTTATTAAAAAGAAAATTCTATTCAGCCTTGTTTTTTTTTCGGGTTTTCAATAATATTTTATTGTTACATAAATGCACCTAATTATGTCACACTTTGTGAGCCACAACTATTATTTGAGGTCACTAAATGTTAAGTGTGATGTTGGTTACCACTGCACGATAATTTACTAATTAATAATACCACAAGTGAAAATATTTGCTACGCCCTCGTAGCAATAGCTACGCAAACGACTTTTTTAATCACTCATGCTCATAAAGTGTGTCATTGTTGTTTACCTCAAAAGAGGGGAAAAAGTGCGTCTTCTCTTCCCTAGCGTAAAGGGCAGAAAGTAATTTGAAAATAGAACTGAGATTTTCTTTATGTACCTAGTCTTTTTTAATTCTCAGCTTTCGTACTCGATGTCAATGGAACTACTGTACTTTTGCAACCTTTTTATTTTCTAAAATTACTATTTGGGTGAAAAACAAAATAAAATCATTTTTAGGTCGAAATAATAAATAACTGTAGAGGAAAACCGCAAACAAAAAGAATACATGCTCAAAACTGAATTTTGTTTTGTCGGAGGGTATTCGGAGTATAAAGCTGTATGGTTTTAGGACCTTTGCCTGCCTACATGGACTAAATATTAGGTATGTACATAAATATCTCATGTGAAATTGATCGCTTCCATCCCTTGGCTTACTTGGTTTTGAATCTACTATTCAAAACGAATCCAGTACATGTTTTCGAAAACCATTTTCCTCATTAACTGATCCCCTAAAAACTTTACACTTTTCTAACGTATTTTTTAAACCGTTGTATTTACCAAAATTTTTTTTTTAATTAAATGATCAACATTTGGTTTGAGAGGAGTAGACAGCCAGGATCAATCTAACGTTACCTACGTTATCCCACAGCACAGTAACTAATTGGGTTACGTTGCGGAGGTCAGATTTCAGTCGGTCCACGTAAAATTCGGATATTCATTCTGCCGCATCTTGTTATACTGTAAGCTGACCCTAATATAGTTGGGAAACTCCTAGACTGATAAAGATAATGATAATTTGATCTGAGAGGAAAATATTCTAAGGATATTGTTACCTTCTACGTCACCGCCGTATGTCTGTTCTGTATGGCTGAGGCTACACTAAAAGCGCGATTCCTTGCCTAATGGAATCGCGCCTTTAGTGTCTTGCATGCAAGTATGACGTCACATTTGCGTACAAGTTGCTTACATTGGAAACATGTTTTCGAGAGTGTGCAAATTGCATGCAGGTTTTATTTGCATACAAGTGGAGATGTTCAACGATTGAGTTGGACATCATGGGTGTCAATTGCTATGTCTACACCAGTCTGCTTTCATGTTCAATTTGCGTCTTCGTCTGAAACATGCGTGAAGCGTCATAGCGCATGCCTTCATACTAGTTCGACAAAAGCGCATGCCCATAGCGCATGCTAATCCGTCTATTGTATGTCGACTGACGCCTGACCGAGTCGCACCGGTGTAGACGATAAGCATGCGTCTTATGGCAATCAATATTGCATGCGCTTGACGCAAGAGAAATTGAAAGTTGAAAGCGCACTGGTGTAGACTGTAGACATACCATATCAGTCGTTCGCAATTCGAAAATTACAACTAACGTTTGCGCGTTCAATTTGCACGTCACTTGAATAAAAAATGTACAAGTTCAAACTACCTCATACAAGTTGTAGCTTGTATGCAGGTTTGTTCAAGTTGTATGCAATTTGCAACTCGCATACAAGTAACTTGTTTAATGGAATCGCGCTTTTAGGGCAAGATTCACAGACCGCACTTAGCAAAGTAAAGTAAGCCTTTCATATGAAAATGAACCTTCTCATTGTAAAAATAATTTTAGTACCTATTGGGTGTCATTACGGGTAGTCAGAAGCTCGAAAGTCTGACAACCGGTCTAACCTTAGGATACCGGCATTGCCCAGTAATTGGGTTTAGGAAATAGCAGAATTTTACACGATCAGCGGTCACAGCCGCATCTGATTAGACTGGAAGCTGACGCCAACAACGTAGGGAAAAGAAAAGGAAAAAAAAACGTGTTTAGCGAATGTGAATAAGCGTTTCAGACGAATATTAACATTAATTATTTACGAATAATGTTCATATTCGTACGAAACGCTAACGTAGCAAAGTCTAAGTGCGATTTGTGAATCTTGCCCTTAGCAGCGTCGCGAACTGCGAAACAAGTGATTGAAACAAAAGTAGGTACCACTGAGAATCGAGGTAAAAAAATGTCAAAACTGTCAAATTCGTTGCGAAATTGTTAGCCCTCGTCAGGGTGTCTGTTGGGTTTAGTGGTCGGCACCAGTAGACACGCTTACAGATGGACACATAACGCACCTTCGGTGCAACAAAGTCACAACAGCTAAAAAAAAGTGTCCTGAATTATTGTGACTTTGTTGCACCGAAACAAAGTCACAATAGCTAAAAAAAGTGTCCTGAATTGTGACTTTGTTGCACCGAAGGTGCGATAAGTGAAATAGTGATATTAATCTAGATACTTGCAGTACTACCTACTGCCATTAGTCATACTGACGATTTTGCAAGTGCGCATCGGTGACTACTGATTTCCAAAATAAAAGCTTATTGTATTTAGCTTTTTTTATTCCGTTCGGTGACCTTTGGACATAGCCTACTAAGGATTTATACCTAATTCTTGTCATGCTTAAACATTAACTGCCGTATTTATTACTATCATAATTCAATTCAATATAATAGTGACTTAACGCATTAGTGCAAATTAACGTGTAACGAAAGTAGATTGTAGGTATAATAATATTGTACCTACGTGATTGGCGGCGTTATAGTTACATTTTAGGTCATATTGCGGGTCATGGATTGGAAGCTCCATTTTCTGAATTCGTAACCAAAGCAGGAATAAAGTTTTTTTTGATAAAACTAATTTTATTCCTAATCATTTTGCATGGAAATAAAAATTATCGAATTGCTTTAAAACAGTCATCAGTGATAAGTAATAGGTATAAGTGGCCCGCGGATTAGTACCCTCTTTCCGACTAACCTTGTGTAAACGCTTGCTAGCAATTGACCAATTCATATTAATGTACAGTTTATTCACAAAAATATTTTTAAATTTTCTATTTACAGCAAAGGTAACAAATACATACATCCAGGTAAAAGTTTATAGTCTGTCGTCGTTATTCCCGCCATCGCGCCATTTGAACAAATAATTGTCTCTGGTACGTTTTCGCGCGGGTCGTACGGAACGAGTAGCAATTTGCACAACAATGCACTCGATAGCTGCCTTGTTTATGTGTCTTTTCACTTATTTCAGTGTTTATTTCAGGAAAAATATACGGAAATGTCAACGTAAGAGAAAGGAAATGAAAACTTCATAATGAGGGCCGCATTCGTGTAAAATAAAATGCGTCTACTTCCTGTCTATTTACACTCAGGAGCAATTAATCCGGGTCACCAAATTAAACCTTAATAGTTATCTCGAAAACTAAGAATGATAGCTTCTTCAAATAAAAAATATTTTCTACTAGCTGACCCGGCGAACTTCGTACCGCCATTTTTTTTTGTTTTTTTTTAATATTTTCTTTTATACTAACCTTGTCCTGACAATAACGAACGCACAAAAAAGAATTACCTATCCAATTTGGTGCAGTCTGGTGCAGTCGTTCGGAAGTTAAGCGCGTACATACACGTCGGCGATTCATTTTTATTTATATAGTTTTAATACTAGGTAGGTACTCAAATAAAATTAATAAAACTTCTTGAATAGTCTATAAAATACTTTTTCTTTCAACTACGTAGTAATGTTATCATTAATCGCTACAAAACCGATCACAAAATACGTATTTTCTGCTTAGAAGCAAAACAGTGCAGAAATGTTGTATGAAATCTCATTACTGCACTGCAAACAGTGCAGAAATGTTGTATGAAAGGAGATCATTCACGTTTTATACAAAGTTCGGCCCAAAAGTCAAAGTGCCGGCCAACGAAAAAAAAGGTGTCACCACTATTGGGGAAGTCAGTCCGAGTATTTTTTACTACGGCACTAAGTCTCTACAACCATTCCTTCAGCTGATTTTTTTAGTTGAAAAATTGGATTTCCATATGTTTATTTGAAAAAATCTTTTCATCTGCTGGCGAAAAAAGTGATATGAGCTTGTTGGGATGATGACCTTGAACAAGTATTATTATGTATGACACCAAACCGCTGTTTTTTTTTTTTGATACGCGGCCTTCCTTTTTCCACCATCCCGCCTGATGTTAAGCGATGATGCGGTCTACGATGGAGCACGCTTGCCCAGAAGAAACCGATTCACCCTTGACTTGAAGACAGCCAGATTGTAGCAGTCGGGATACACTCACTCGGGCAACGCATTCCACTGTTTGGCGGTTTTCGCAATTAAAGTGGAATCAAAGCGGTTCGTTTGGGTTTTTGGTATATCAACCATGAACCGATGGCGCTTTTTCGCGCTTCTGGCCGTCCGATAGAAAAAAGGGCAGGGGGGAATCAGATCCTGCAGATCTGATTCCCCCCTGCTTGAGAGGCACACTCTCCGAAATGTATCCGATAAAAAACCGATAGACTAGCAACTTTGCGCCGATGCTCAAGACTTTGGAGCTTGGTCTGAACAAGGGAATCGTTGCTCATGATCTTCTTGGCACGCTTCTCAATCGACTCCAACGCCTACTAGGCTGAGCCATCCTAAAGGTGCGAGCAGTACTCCATGCACGAACGAACCTGTACTTTGTACAATAGAAGCAACTGTTCCGATGTGAAGTACCGTCGCACCTTCGGGAGGACACCCAGCTTTTTAGCAGCCAATTGAGTTTTGGACTCAATATAGGAGCCAAAGTGGAGCTCAAGATGGTCAGTTATCGGTATAGACATATCTCGAAAAGTAGGAGCCAGCTGGAATAGCCTCCTTTTGGCAGAGAAGAGACACGCTTGGGTCTTAGCTGCATTCATCTTGACCAGGTTTGCATCGTCCCAATCGGAGACTGCCTTAAGGGACAAATTCAAGCGTTCGACCATGGCCTCTCTCAGAGATTGGATTTGTGGTCCACTGGTCCGTACATTGGCTACGTAGCTCTCTACAACAGTGCTGTTGTCTGCATACCCAAAGGTTCCGGGCTTTAGCAGGTCGTTGATATGCAGCAGGAAGAACGTCGCAGAAAGCACTGACCCCTGGGGGACACCGGCATTAATAGGCATTCGATCGGACGAGCAGTCATCAGGTCATGATCCCAACAAGCTCATATCACTTTTTCGCCAGCAGATGAAAAGATTTTTTTTAAATAAAAAGTACGGACACTAGATGTTTCAACCCAAAAAATCTGCTGAAGGAATGGTTGTAGAGACTTAGTGCCATAGTAAAAAATACTCGGACTGACTTCCCCAACAGTGGTGACACGTTTTTTTTTGTTGGCCAGCACTTTGGTTTTTGGGCCGAAAATGAAAGATAGAGGAGATCTTTCATTACTGCACTGTTTTTCATTAATGCAGTTTTTTATTTTTTATTTAGATATAAATTTACCACAGAGGTTTAATGTCTCCCGTTAAGTTTGATATGAAATGTATGCATTCTTATGCATTCATTAGATCAAAAAGATACAGGCTGAAAATAAAAATCGGCTGAATAAAACCGACTTGGTGAAAAAAAAAAACAAATGGCGCGCATTTTGTACCATTGTAAAACTTTGATATTTCTTATTTAGCAAGAAGTTTTAAAAAATGGAAATAGATAGCGATATGAATTCAAGTCCAGAAAGTATAAAAACAGCTGCAAATGAAATTGTTAATAACCTTTTGCCGCAAAAGTCGCAGGATAACCTTGTTTTCATTAACTTGAGTTTTTATTTTGAGTAGGTATATTTTTATCACGGTAGGTAAATTGGTAGTTGAAAGAAAAGTAGATTACGCACCTTGCTGAAGTGAGTGATTAATGCACTCGTGCTAATTTAGTGCCCTCGCTTGCGCTCGGGCACCAACATAACACTCGTGCATTAATGACTCACTTTGCGCTCGGCGCAACAATCTACTATTTTGGATTATAACTATCGTGAGACTTTTTTATGATTAGGATATGGTTTACTTAAGTGCATTTTTCGGGATTGCCCGACTACCTAGTTCCGGACCCAAAAGGAGCCCTATAACATTAGCTAGAGCGAGCTTAAGCATGAGAAACTAGTCGGGCAATCCCAAAAATGTATGTGAGTAAACCGTAACTAATAATAAAACTACTTTTATTCGAATAAGCTATCATTTTTAGTTTTCGAGATATTATGGTTTATTTTTATGACCTGGATTCATTGCTCCCGAGTGTAGCATATGTAGGTAGCTTATTCCACATCCGAGCCTTTCCTATGATTTCTAGACCTTACGGTCTAAAGCCAGTATGTTTATTATTTATGATTGTGACGGTGGTAGTGGTGACGACTGGCGGGGTGCGCCTATAAAAGAGCCGCCACGCTGCACTTCGTCCTCATTGGTTGGAGACCCTTCAGGTTTCACCAATTACTGCCCGGTAACGTAGAAATGGTCGCCTAGGACCATCTACAGCACACAAATAGAAAAAAAAAAACTTCGTCCTCTCGCGCTTCAGCAGCCGCCAGTTAAGTCAACCTACACCTACACATGAAGACCCTGGACGCCTCGTATCGTATTGTCTAGAACCACGCCCTTTATACTAATCTTGTAATAATTGTAAAATATATATGTATATTGTATGGTTAAAAGTGTTTTATTTGTTCTTAGCCTCGTGATTTTATGTGCACATGCTCGTTAAGGGTTGACTCCTCAAGCCACTCTTAACCCGCTAAGCGTGACATGATTTATCTGTATAGCTTATCTCGCCCGTGTGTTCTTCAGATTTCGGAGATCGGGTTATAAGATAAAAAGTATTAGAGATAGCCAAGCCTACCTACTAGGTACACGGTTCCTTACCTACCCTTCTCAGGGTATGGAAGTGCCAACTATCTCTCCAATTTACACCTTAGTATTTATAAAATAAGACACAATTCATCAGGTTACGGTTAATTTAATTAATGACATTAGGAAAGCGCATGTCAGTCTCTTTTAGGTTCTTCTCCATGTATTCTTCAGCTTCTTTTGTCATTTCTTCATCGAAGTATTTGACCCAGTTTCCAGATTTTCCTGCGAATATTGATTGATATGTTAATGATGATGACTGATGATGGCTTTTATAGCCTAATCCTAACTAATATTATAAATGCGAAAGTAAGTTTGTTTGTTTGTTACCTTTTCACGCCTAAACCACTGAACCGATCATCCTGAAATTTTGCATATACGTTGTCAGGTGTACAGAAACGGACATAAGGCACCTTTCATCTTTTTCATTTCACCTTTCATCCATAAAATGTACTTACTGTTCCCGAGGAAAACAATAATAACGTTCATAGAACGTTCAAAAAGAACTAAGTAATTCTAGTCTATTTTGAATAAATGAGTTTTGAGTTTGAATTTGAATAGATGGCGCCACGTGTCTTTCGAATCACGATTTAATTATATTATTATAGAAACTTTAGTATGTAGTGTGCCAAGAGTTTTTTTGAGCTTAATTAACGCTAGCGAAGTCGCTGGCAAAAGCTAGTGGTATTATAATTAGGTATACGTATCGTATTGACGACACGTTTGGTGCAGTGGCTAAGCGATTGGCTTCTGCGCTACGGGTCGCGGGTTCGATTCCCACACGGAACAAAAATTTGTATGGCCTACAGATGGTTGTTTCGGGTCTGGGCGTTTGTTTGTGAGATTTGTGTCTGTAAACGCACCCACGATACAAGAGAAATCTTAGTGTGGGGCAACGTTTTTTAAAAAAAGAAAGAAAAGTATCGAGGGCTTCATAACAAAGAGGCGCTGGAGGTTCCCATTTGTTCTATGGATCATGACGTCATCGGAAAAAATGAAAAAAAAACTCCTTTTATTCCATAGAACATTTATACCTATTTTAATTCCCATTTGTTCTATGGAACAATTTTTTATTATATCTAAAATTTATTTTAGCAACGTAGATATATCACTCAAAAATTAACAGATCTTTATGTCAAACATCACAGAACAATTTGGGAAAAATTAGATTTCAGTTTTGTACAATGACGTCACTGAAAAGTGAAGTCGAATGAAATGCTAGTATGCAGTTCTATGGAACAAATTAGTAAAAAATAGATTTGTTTGTTCCATTGAAGCCATGTTCCATAGAACAAATGGGAACCACCCGACAAAAGTACCTACAACTTTACAGAAGAGACAAAAAACTGAATAAAACCAAAACCAGTTGACGGTTAAGAGCCATTACGCGCTGTCGACTGGTCGCCGGAGCCTTGATCTCTCGGCGACCAAAAAATAAGCATGGTCGATCGGCGACCAAGTGCGTAAACACCTATTTAAACTATAGAAAGTCACAGTCGCCGTCGACCAAGTCTCCAGCGACCAGTCGACAGTGCGTAATGGTTCTTAGGCTGATATTTGGCACGTATCAGTTTCTAGATAAAGTATGGGTGTTGAATTATATTATGAGGGCTTTAAACTATCCTATGTAGCAAAAACGAGAATGCGGATTTTGCGTGTACGCATAAAAAAACAGCTGTTCCCTACATTAATGTTCGCATAACTCGTCAAAATGTAGGGAACAGCTGTTTTTTTTTGCGATTTCAGGTTTGGTCCCATAGTAAAAGTTGTTCATAATGACGAGTACAGTTACCCCATTATGAGGATGTGAGTTATTTATGTTACATCTCGTAGACTATTTTCTTATAGCTCACGCAATCTAGCTTCGTAATAAGCGTTCTGCGTTTCATGTTTTAGTGGCCAGGCCGGAGACGTTTACGTGCTAATACAAATTTCGGCATGGTTTGGCGGGCCGTAGAAACTAAAACAATGACACTTCACTTCGAGAAATAAAAAAAAAAAACCTCAAAAACATTCTTATATGCATATAAATTTGAGTCGCGGGCCTCGGTTTGAACCACATGAGTAAATAGTTTATTTTTTTAACATGGACTGGCGGACCATAGAAACTAAATATTATCACTCCTCAATATGAGAAATAAAAAAATAGTCGATAAGATTCTTGATCTACAACACTATTATAAAGATTAACGCTTAGTTGCAACTTGCACCAACTAATTATAACCATAAACTTGCCATCTTTATTTATTTCAAAGAACTCCAACGACTTATCCACTATAACATATCTATATATACAGGGCGTCCCACGACTTTGCCACATGGAGGGGAAGTACCTTAAATACTGTAGATAGAAAATTTTACTGAATGAAGACTTCATTTTTATTTTAAAAACAATACGAACTGCATTCAAAGAATTTTAAATAATCACCTGCCTGAACCGGGAATCGAACCCCCTAAATGTGAAAACAAAAAAAACTGTAATTTTATAATACTAATCGAAAGGCTCGATCAGATACATTTATTACTTCTAAATAACATAGCATCTAAAATAAAAGGAACACCATGAAATTTAACATTTAATTTAAAATTTTGTTCAGAATCATTTTCTCTGACTATGTCGTGCTAAAACAACTGACTTTATGTACTACTTTCTGCTTTATTACTATTTCGAAGTATTATTTCAAATATTCACCATGAAAAGTAAATAAATCAACGGTAAGCGAGATCATTATAAGAGTTACAATTTGTATACAATAGGAAGAGACACATTTTGAGCATTTAATACATTAAATTGATTGTAAGTTGCACAGTTAAACGTGTGTTATTATTTCAAATAAATGTTAAATTTAACGGTGTTCCTTTTATTTTAGATGCTATGTTATTTAGAAGAAACAAATGTATCTGATCGAGCCTTTCGATTAGTATTATAAAATTACAGTTTTTTTTGTTTTCACATGTAGCGGGTTCGATTCCCGGTTCAGACAGGTGATTATTTAAAATTCTTTGAATGTAGTTCGTATTGTTTTTAAAATAAAGATGAAGTCTTCATTCAGTATTTTTTTCTATCTACAGTATTTAAGGTACTTCCCCTCCATGTGGCAAAGTCGTGGGACGCCCTGTATAATGAGGCGAACATTCGTTTGGATTATGGTGAATTTGTCACTTATAGGAGTACACAGCACCATTGACTTAGAATAAGTATGGACAACGAGTGTAGTACAAAATTCACGATAAAAGTGTCCTGAATTGACATAATATAAACTTAGAAATACCAACAAGCTTATTTACGATGTACGAAATCCTATGTCGTTATCATAATGCCTAATTTTGCTTGCAACAATTTTTACTATACGAAAACATGACAGCACTGCTCAATTTTTCAAATTTCGAAATTTCATCTAATGTTAAACGAAAATTTGGAGAACATAGGAGTAATAGAGCAACCTTAATTTTTAAAAGATTTTATTATTAGTTATATTTATTGTGATCGCTAAATATTTAATCCAACTGAAAGAGCATAGAACATTTCTTGCAAAATTACAACATCGTCATTTTCAAAAACGCGATTTCGCTTCCTTTGCTGAAGTATCACCATCAGCATCTTCATCATCTTTATCTAATTGATCTCAAGGAAAACTGAAATTAAATCAGAGGTATATTTATTTTTTTGAAAAAACAATCTTTTTTCATGTGTATTTAAAAGATTTCATGATAACTAAACAAACGATCCCAAACGTCATGTGTCCACTATTTGCCGTTAGGAAGTTCCAGAGCCCGTTTTCCGGCTCTAACTCAAACTCAAACTCAAACTCAAAACTCGTTTATTCAAAGTAGACTAGTATTACTTAGTTCTTTTTGAACGTCAAATTTAGGTAGTTACATGTGACTGCACCCCCAAATGCTCCCACCCTTCACCGCTTCCTAGTGTTTATGCTGTGAAGAAGAAACGGCGCAACAAACTCTCCAGCAACACAGTTCAGTCTGTCAAGTGAATAATTAAATGAGTCTATACACAAAAAAGTAAAATATTAATTACATTGATTAAATTATGCAAGTTGATGATGGTAAACAAAATATTTACCTATGCTCTACCATCGAACCTACGTCATTATTTATGTAATGAAAAGTGCATGATCTGAAAGTCGACGAGCCTACCATTTGTTCCTGTGCCTGCCTAATCTTCGGCTCCATCATCAAATTAGTTCAGGGACATTTTAATAATCTAATATGCAAATACCTACCTGCAAAATTTCAGCTCGATCGGAAACTTGGTATTTTTTTTTTTTTTTTTTTTTTTTTGTTTATTTCCGCGTCATGGCAATCTGTTTTTCACAACAATAAGCCATTGCTCTGTCTGATATAAATTTATCTGATTGGGTAATTTAGCTTGGTGAGACACTTCTCATTGGGTGTCTCCTTCCGTCCTGACGAATCTATCCAGTAGTGTTTGAACACTATGTCTCTTCAAACGCCTATAGCGTAGACTTTTGTCTCCGCTCAGTCTGCAGGAAAGCTCATTTTGATGTTTTTCGAGTCTTTTCTGGTAGTTAGAACTATACTTCGTGATCTCCTGTTTGACGGTTGGTAGTTTCAGGTCGTGATATATAATTTTATTGCTGATGTACTGTGGTATGTTAAAGATGACTCTAAGTGTTTTTGTTTGGAATCTTTCCAGTATTTCAATATTGCTGTTGCTGGCTGTACCCCAAAGTTGGATGCCGTAGGTCCATATAGGTTTCAAGATGGCTTTATACACTGTCAACTTGCTATGAGTGCTCATTTGTGAGTGGCGTCCTATAAGCCAGTACATACTCCGCAATTTTAAATCAAGTTGCTTTCGTTTTGTCCAAATGTGCTTTTGCCAGGTCAACCTTCGATCCAAGTGCATACCTAAATATTTCGAATGGTCGTCTTGCGGAATTTCGTCATTGTAAATTGTCACCGGGGGACAGGTGTCTCTCCTGAGCGTAAATGTTACGTGTACTGACTTGCTTTGATTAGCTTGCATTCTCCAAGTTTTAAGCCATTCTTCAATCTTGTCAATGTGATGTTGTAGATTTTCAGATGCTACTATTGGGTTCTCATGTGCGGATAATAAGGCCGTATCGTCCGCGTATGTTGCAACCATAGTGCTGTCTGTGGTTGGTAAGTCAGCAGTAAATATGGTGTAAAGAACCGGACCGAGTATACTTCCCTGAGGCACTCCAGATTTTATCACGTGTAAGTCCGAAAGTTCTTCGTTGAATTTTACTTCAAAACATCGACCATTGAGATAGGAGTGCAATATATTGTAAAAGGAGTGTGGGAGCATCTTTTTAACTTTATATAAGAGCCCTTCATGCCAGACTTTATCGAAGGCCTGGCTAATATCCAAAAAGACAGTTGAGCAGTACTTCTTATCCTCCAGCGATCTGCTTATTACGTCAACGATGCGGTGAACTTGTTCTATCGTGCCATGGTTCTCCCTGAAGCCAAATTGATGATTTGGAATTACGTCATTTAAGTGAGCCTTCATCCTCTTCAGCAATACCTTTTCAAAGAGTTTACCCATTAATGGCAGCAGACTAATAGGTCGGTATGAAGCTACTTCATTAGGTGACTTACCAGGTTTAGGCAACATTATTACCTGCGCTATTTTCCATTGTCCTGGGAAGTGGCTAAGCCGTAGGCAAGCATTGAATATATTTACAATTGAAACAATTCCTTTTTTTGGAAGATTTTTCAGGAGAATGCTATCTATAAGGTCGTATCCCGGAGACTTTCCGTCTTTAAGGTGTTTTATTTCGCTGGCTATTTCTGTAGGACTTACATGTTTTATTGGAAGGCACATTTGTTGTGCACTTTCTAGGTAGTTTTTAATCTTAGTGTCGTGCTCAGGTCTCAGCTCGGGAAGTGGTTGGAACACTTCACTAAGGTGTTCCGCAAATATTTTAGCCTTTTCCATATCTGATCTGGCCCAATTCCCATTGCTTTTTCTGATAGGAGGTATCTGGTTATTCGGGTGTTTTAATTTGCGTGTTGCCTTCCACAGTGAATAGTTTGTGTCCAAGCTAGGAGTCAATTTAGAAAGGAATGCCTGTAGATTGCTATTGTTGAAAGTTTTAGTCAAGTTTTTCAGTTCATTAGAGGCTTTGTTAAATGCGGCTTTATCTATGGGATATCCAGTTTGATGCCATATTTTTCTAAGGTTGCGTCGTTCTATTATTTTTTCCTTTATAGTTTTAGGGTATTCGTTTGACATCAGAGGTAATTTGTTTCGTACTTTCGTGGAGGCAGTGGCTGCTACATGTATCGCTTTGTTGAGGCTTTCTATAGTCTTTTCTATATCTTCTATTGTTTTTATTTGATTCAGGAGCTTAACTTTTGTCGTTACCACATCCTGGTACATTTCCCAGTTAGTAGCTCTGTTGTAAAGCCTTTCCTTAGGTTGAACCAGCACCACCCTTGAGGTGACATTTAATATGACTGGTGTATGATCGGACGATAAATCTGTGCATGTTTCAGTGTTCATGTAGTTTCGACTTATATTTTTGGTTACAAAAAAGTCAAGCAAATCCGGGATTTTACTTCGATCCGTAGGCCAATATGTTGGTTTTTGTGAAGTCAAACACTCAAGCTTTAGTTCTTGTACTGTGCCATATAGTTGCCTTCCTCGGTGTGTAATTAAACGCGAACCCCAGTTTGTATGCTTGGCATTCCAGTCCCCACCACAAATAAACCTTGAGCCAAGGGCGGAGAAATACGTCTTGTAGTCATTTTTGGTAATTGTGTGTCTGGGTGGACAATACACTGCGGACATGGTTGTCTCAACTTTATCATTATGAACTTTTATTGATGTTGCTTGAATTTTATTTGTCTGGTATTTGTCTAGTTCATAATGTTTAATGTTGTTTTTTATAATTATTGCGGTTCCTCCGTGACTATTTCCTGATGGGTGATTCGTTGTATAAACTGTATAATTCTTTATTGTAAAGTGAGATTTTGCTGTGAATCTTGACTCGGAAATTAATGCTATATCAATTTTTTCTATTTGGAGGAATGTTTGAATCTCTTGACGACGTTCCGTCAGTCCATTGGCATTCCAAGTAACAATTCTGAGTGTGTGGCTCATTTTGTGACAAGGCTCGCAACTAGCTGGATCATACGATCCATCATTTTGTCCATCATGTTGACCATGATTTGTTGAAATTTAGCGAACATTTGTTCTAGTCTGTCTGGAAAGTTTACAGTTGAATCTTCGTTTAACGGTCTCTCTCTTGTTACATCCGCATAACTTTTTTTTTCTGTGTTATTAGTGTGCCTTATGTTTTGTTTTGATGTTTGTTCTGGTGTTTTAAACTGTTTTGCAACATGAGTTTGAGTTGAATCTTGAGTAGTTGGTTTAGTTTTAAGTATTCTTTCCTTATATTGTTTGTATTTTGCACATCCTTTATAGCTCGCAGGGTGTTTTTCCTGGCAGTTTGCACATGTTGCATCTGTATCTGCTGTTTTGGTGCACGTCGAAGTAGGATGGTTGTTACCGCATTTAACACACCTAAATGGTCTGAAACACTGGTTTTTAGTGTGTCCAAACCTTTGACATCTTTTGCATTGCATAATTTCTTTTTTTTTATAGGGGGCTTCAAATGTCACTTTCATTTGGCCTAAATATCTTAATTTAAATATATCCTTGTTGTTTTTGTTGGGTTCTAAGTCCACAAAGAACATAGGTAGTGCTTCTTTAGTAGACCTGTGTAAAACATTTACTATCTGCCTGACCTCATGTCCTTGTTCTTTCAATTCTTGCTTAATTAGGGAAGTATCTTCTGTAGAGTGTAGTCCTCGTAGAACCACTCTATAAGCTCTTTCACACTTCAGTTGATAAGTATAATGTGCTATATCGTTTGCTATGAACTGTTCTCTTATTGCTTTGTAGGTCTGGATGTCGTTCGGCATTAGTTTGATGATATGGCCTGATCTTAATGTTGTCATTTTATATAAGTTGATGTCGACAATTTTGTTTAACGTAGCTTTTAATGCTGCGACATCCATGACCCCGGTCACGAAGATGGGTTCAGGCTTGGGTATGTATTCAATAACTGGCTCTTCTGTTTCTGTTTCTACATTGTTTAGGATGTCGAATTGATTGTGCGTAGGCACTGCAAAGGTGGTTGTATTCTTCGATTTCTTTTTGTTTTCACTGTGTATTGGACTTGTTTCTTTTCGCTTTTGTCTTCTGGAAGGCACTTCATCATTTTGCCATGGAGTTAAAGGGAGCTCATTTCTATTCTCAGATTCTGATTCATTTATTTGAGGTTGTTTATCGCTTGGTGTACTTGCTGCGACTGTTGGTAGGCTGTTACTCCGATGTCAGATGAACATACTTTTGTGAAATTTTTGTTGGATCATAGTGTTTGGATTGTTTGGTATTTTATTGGTTTCATTCATAATGTTCCCACGAGTAAGGACGAAATAATTTGTCAATTGAGGGGTGACGCCTATTCCCTCAATAAGGCACAATACAACAACGTTAGCCGGGTCCGTTGAGGTTGACGCTCGCAACTTGCTACCCGCAAGCCATACATCCTCTTGGCGCGTTTCCCACCGTAAGATTAGGGGTGAATTTTTAGAGAGGCTTTCCACCTCGTGACACGGGCGGTAAAGCCAATGCCCCCGATTCCATAATGATCCCCGGAGTTGCGGGTTGTGGAGGTCATTTCCTACCCCCAGCTAATACCTGCTTGTAGACAGGCTAAGTCGGGTTTTTTTTTTTATGTTACCGCCGCCCGAGGCTCGGCGTTGTTGCTCGTTTTGCACCACCCGGGGGAGACGTGTAGGGTGGATCTAGGATAAGATGGTAAGTCCTACGGACGCGAGCAACTCCCTCCCCCAAAAACTTGGTATTGACCGAAAAACCAATACAATTTTGAAACGGAAGGACAACATACATATTTTTGTACATAATATGTTTGCATACAATGCAAGTTTAAAAATAACTTGTATCAATGAATAGAACAAAACAAATTGTAATTGATTCAAAATCGCAATACAAAAACACATCGCGTAAAAATAACGACTCTTTGGAATCTTTGTTCTAAATTCTGTCAAATACGTCAAGTTTCTTAAGGTAACCCAACCAAATGAAGTTGACATAATTGGTCAAACAAAGGAAGGAAAATAAGATACTTTTTATTTAGTTGGATTATTGTGTGTTTTGCTCTTGCAATTAATTCAATTTTAAGTAAAATATAATGTTCCTTAACAAAATAATACTTTAAAATTGTAAAACAATAATATACCTACTGAAAATATGTTACACCATTAACTTTTTTCACTTTTTTAAGTAGTTTTTACACGATCTCACTACACAGAACGGCATTGTTAGGGTTGCCAACCCTACTATATAATATAGTATCCTACTATATTAGAGGCCCAACTACTATATTTCTGAAAAAAAGTATACACTCCTAAATTTAATTCACCAGAAAAAATTTAAGGGCATGGTCAGTTACTGTAATAGAACATATAAAGAGAAAAAAAAAAGAAAATTATTTTGTTTGAAAACTGTACTTCAAAAACATCAATAATTGGTAAGAAAGTTCAATCACATTGACAATGATATTCGTACGCGCACGCACACACGCAACCCTTTTATCTATTCATTCAAAAAAAAGCCCGTGCAATACATAGGCTGCGCACGAGACGGACGGCGCCAACTAGTCTGGCTCCCGCACCACCCTCGCTCGCCCCCACCCACACCGGCGCGTGCGCGTGTCGCCCGCCGCCCGCCGCAGTCGGCCGCCCGCAGTAATTAGGTTAAGTTGCGTGACGCGCGGTGCAAGCGCAACCTCTCGTTACCGCGTACCCGGTTTTTGTTGTATACGTAATTACATGTTGTGTTGATGAATACTAAATAGGCTTAATATTCGGTAAACTAAGGTCAAAGCAGACTGCATCGCGCCCTCTCCACCGAACCCGTCTCCTCAGAACGCAACAGAGAGGTTATTAAGTTTACGCGAGCGCGCAATACGTATTACCTGTTAACATCTGTTATTAAATTGATAACTACGATGGCTTCATACGATCATCAGTTCACGTCTCGAGAGTACCCTTTGTGTTAATACTTCATAAAAGGCCGGCACGCAGGTGAATCTTATCTAGATAGGTCGGAGCGAAAGTACCTAACCGAGGAGTTCGGGAGTCGGTGGACAGGCTGCGGCGGCCTAATTGCCTGGCCCGCGTGCCGCCTGACCTCACACCCATGGATTTTTACATGTGAAGTGAAATCAAACGGAGAGTGTACGTGAGTGAGCCCGATAGTCGCAAACTTTTAAAACAACTCGAAGTAAAAGGGCAAAGTGATGTTCTAATATCATTAAATAACTATCTTTTAAAAAGTGCTCGCTTGTGTGTTGATAACAAAGGGCGGTGGCCATTTTGAAAAATTGCTGAACTGTAAGTTTTTAATAACACTGTAAATTACCACCCTTATCAGCTGATTTCAATCCTTATCAGCTGATCCTAATCACTGTTAGCTAATCCCTTCAAATTCAAATCCCCATTGTCTCAGAACAAATTCTAACTTTTTAAATACGTGGAGTGGAGTGAGGGAGAAAGCATTTCTGTGTGTGTGTTGCACGGATTTCGCGCTATCGACTCGCTCGCACGCATTACATACCGGTATAGCATGACTCACACAAGCGTATAATGGTGCATGATGTGTGTAGCTTACGCGCGGTGGGATGAATTTCATTGATAGTCCGTGTCGTTGACGTAGTATTTCTAGTATTAGAGTATTATGTGCATAAAATTATTCATATTTTCAGGATCAAACAAAAGTAAATAACTTTGTTAGATTTAAATAAATTATATTAATGATTTTACATTTCAATAAGTATACCGCTTCCGTATGTACCCTTAAATTTTTTCTGGTGAATTTAATTTAGGGGTGTATAGTAGGCGAAACTACTATATTTTAAAGGCATCAAACTCAAAGCAATAATATTCGTTTCAAAATGTGTAAGCGTAAAACGAAACGTCAATATCTATTTCTGAACGATTCTAGTATGTCAAGTTGACAGTTACGTTGACGTTGACAGATTGGCAATTTTGATTTTCGCGCTCTCGAGTATGTGTTTTGGTAACTATATTGTTTTCACGATAAGAAGATTAAAATGACACATGTCAATAGGAGTTGCTAAACATGTGACTGTAGTCGATTCAACTATCGATAAAATTTGTAAAATTTCAGCGAGAATTTGACAAATTATTGTAAGTAATGTGATTTTATGTACATTTCAAATACTTGTGATTTAAGTAATTAGGATTAAGTCAATTAGCATGCATATCTTCAAGGATAGACGATTACTTGCTGATGTGATAATGAATCCAGCAGGTATGGGATGAGTGAACATAAATGTTTATTTCATCATCTGCCTAGCCTTTTCCCAACTATGTTGGGGTCGGCTTCCAGTCGAACCGGATGCAGCTGAATATCAGTATTTTACATGGAGCGACTGCCTATCAGACCTCCACAACCCAGTAACTGGGTAATACGATACTCTTGGTAAGACCGGTTGTCAGACTTTCTGGCTTCTGACCAACAGTAACGACTGTCAAAGATCTACAAATGACAGCCGGGACCAACGGCTTTACGTGCTTTCCGAGGCACGGAGGAAACTCGCTATGGTAAATGGTCACCCATCCACAGACCAACCTCGGCAAGCGTGGCTTAACCCGGAAGATCGGTCTATGCGGCTGTAATTATTTAGCCACGAGCTCCTCAACGTAAATGTTTATTTATCACCAATAATAAGCCCAGTAGCCGGGTCGCGAAAAAGAGGTTTATCTTTCGTTAGGTTCGGTAGGTTCATCGGTCCTGAATTTTGGATGTGTTATGTTAGCTGTTTTTATGAAAAGCCCACAAACAGACACACAGACAGAGAGAGAAATAGACAGCCAAACAGAAAGACAGACATGGGCTTCAAACCTATAAAATACCTCTGATTTTGAGTCGGGAATGAAAAATAAGAATTTAATTTTCTACAAAATTGATGTGAATAATTTTTGGCATAAAACCCATACGGAGTTATTTAATAAAAACTAATTTTTGGGTTCTTTAACCCAAGATGGCAGAGCGCGCCGAGGTCACTCAAGGTACAAAATTTGTAATTTTTATAAGAACACAATCCATAACACGTATCCAAAATTTAGGACTGACCGACCTTTTGCAAGGCAACTGGGCTATAATGAGCCTTATTTTAATTATTCAATCAACTGAGCCTATCGTCTATGTATAATTATTAGGATAGTCAAAATATGCATTCTGTTAATATAAATTTATCGAAATTATTTTATCGATACGCACATCTCTGGCAACTGGTACCATCTGACGCAAGTTTGAAAACGCGTCGGGGTTTTTTCAAAATCATTTATGTAATATATAATTATGGCGTTAAACACATAAAACTATATTGTTTCTATGTTTCTGATTTTAAAACAACCTTCTGGGTAACGCTTTACTAATCTTTTAAATTGATTTAATACATATTGAATTAAATTGTCAGAAACAATCGCCATTACAATTTATTTTCATGTCATGAACTGACATCTGCCAAATTAATCAACTTACCGTGAAAACAATATACCTACTTTTGAAGTTAAATTAAGTTTAAGAAAATATTCTTTTAAGAAATATATTACCTATTCTGGAACCTACTATATTTTTTTACATCTTTTCGTTATCTACTATATTTTTGTGGGTAATCATTTTGGAACTACTATTTTTGACCAACAAAGAGTTGGCAACCCTAGGCATTGTTGACATGTGACATTGAGGTGTAGCTGCTTGTTCGCCCAAATGAAGAATGAGCCGCGCAATTGTAGCTCTTTTCAAATTTCTTGTGTTTTAACTCTCATTCGGTTCGGACATTTTTGAGCGATGACCCGAGGTCCATACTTCTTCTAAGTCAATGCACAGCACTTACGTAACAAACATACATATACCTATACACATATCAAAGGACAATGAAAAATAAAACAAACACAATGACCAAGAATGCTAATATACAATTAAAAGTAAACGTTAATTAGTGCAATTCAAAATAATAATAAAAAATAAAATGAAAAAAAAGAGCAAACATACAGAAAAAGGGAAAAATTGGGAATTTATGTCAGATTTGTATTGTTTAGACGGAAATTTTGTTAAAATTACGGTTATATGTAGTTAGTTGGTGCAACTGATAATAATCACGTCAAGTGCGTCACGGGCCGCACACATATGAGTCGCGGGCCACGGTTTGAACCATATGAGTAACTACATTACTCATGCAGTTTGAACAGCCGCGCTAGACAATCCATACGAGAAACGTAGACAGCAGAACGTTATGGTGCCTTTCCACCAGAGATGGGCTATGCAACGTTGCTATGGATGCGTTTGATATCCACCAATCATATTCATTGGTCCACATAGCATAGCACTGGTGGAAACTGATTCAACTAAGCTATGTTTTTTATATGGAAGGATGCGTGCTGTGGATACGTGCTACGGATGCGAGCTATGGGTGCGTGCTATGGATGGTCGCGAGTGGTGTAACTACGTACAGAGCACCGCGCCGCCGCTTCCTGTGCCTTCTCTATTGTCGATACGTCGCATCTTCCTCGCACAGTTACTTTGCGGCGGCGCATTTTCATACCACATCTTACTCGCTCTGCTACATAGCTTAGCATCAGTGGAAACAGTCACATAGTTTCGTAGCTTAGTTTTTACGTTCTCGCAGCATAACTGCATAGCACATCTTTGGTGACATCCTTAGCCTAGACGCGGCGTGTGTTTGCGTGAGTTGTCATTTGGAGTGACGGTCGGCTCATGATTCACGTACCGATAAGTTTTCTATCTTTTACGTGCAAAAGATTACAAATCTTACTTTCCATAATATTAGCTAATTCTGTATCGTTTCTCAAGTACGTTAGTATATACTTGACTAAAGGTCGCCCGCACTCGCGTGGATGTCGTTTATCGCGTATCCACGTTTTTCGGTATAAAAGTAGCCTATGTCCTTCTCCAAGGTCTAATCTACCTCTGTACCAAACATCGAAATCGGTTCAGCGGTTTAGGCGTGAAAGCGTAACAGACAGACAGACATAATTACTTTCGGATTTATAATATTAGTAGCGATTAGGCTTGACTCGGCTTTGGGGACACCCTCGATAACTTTACGCAACCTCGCTATGACAAAAGAAAACCAGTTTCGTTTGAGAAACATATTTTACGTGTTTGAACTCTACTTACAAACATACCTATCATCTATCTGTTTGATATAAGCTTCGATCAATAATTATTGATCGAAGGATATTATTATAAGCGATAAAATATCGAACTTGGACGTTGCCCGACCTGAAACCGATGATGGAGCAGTTATCAAACTAACTTCGTTTCAAACTTAACAAACACAAATCTTGGCCTCTCCCAAATTGCACTACATCATCATTCAGCCGAAAGACGTCCACTGCTGGACATATGCCTCCCCCAAAAGGAGGGGTTTGCCGTAATCGCCACGCTTGGCAGGCGGGTTGGCGATCGCAATATGGTTGTTATGCGGGCTCTACATTCGCGCCGCGAAAGCCCGCGAAGGCCGCGAACCGCGAGTGTGGATGGTTTCGTGGCATCGCGGTCGTGCTTCGCGGCGTTGCCCGTCCGGTGGGGGTTTTTTGGTCCGCGTCAAAGGGTTTGCGAAGCGCGAACGCGAACGCATCCACACTCGCGGTGTGTTCGCAGTTGTGTTCGAGACGCAGTGACAAGCGGACATACCTAACAAAAAATGCGCATCGAGTGCAGTAACGATCGCGAACTAGTGTTCCTTGAGTGTTATCAAGCAGAACCCGTGCTTTGGCAAGCCCAACATGCTAAAGCACACAGTGTCAGAGCAGCAGCAACAGTAACTTCCATGTCCATTACAGTCAAATGCGCGAACGTAAATGCGAAAGGCTGCAAGTGTAGAGGGCTATATTTTTCGCGCCCTGTTCACGCGCGAATCGCGGTCGTGATTCACGGCCGCGGTTCGCGGGCGTTTGTAGAGCCCGCTTTAAAGTACTCAGAGAACGCTGCTGCCCATCCTCTAGAGAAACTCTACACAAATTGCACTACAGCACCTCAAAAATGTTAAAACATTGATCTTAGGACTGTTTGCAGCCAGGAAATATCCGAATCTAGTCTCGGTCTAGTTGGTCTAGTGCAACTGCTAAGCTTGAGGCATTGGGAATTGGTTATTGGCTTTTTCCGTGTGGAATTTCTCAATAGTAGCCCGGAGTCTGGATTTGTGGCGTAATGTTGTTGTACTATTATTTACCTCTGTCCAACCCTTCGTGTAATACAGGCGTGATGATATGTGATGTTGTCTAGCACTAAATAGGACATTATATTATTATCTCGCTACCTAGAAGTTATGGAACACCTTTTAGATACCGGTTATTACTGAAAGCCATTAACTGAACTATCTACAGTGTTTACTAAGAGGAACTGCAACATGTCCCAACTCAATTACGACGTGGTAACAGGTAATCTGAGTAACTTCCACGTCCGATCGACTTGAAAATTGACTGCGTTACCAGTTCTCAGTTCCCAGTTCAAACTTAAAATATCATCGGGATACCTAAGTATTGTTGTACCTTGTACCTACTTCGGTGCATACGTCCACTTGTAGTTATGATTACGAATATGAAATGAAATATGATTCACCACGGCTTTCCGTACTATGTAAACTGTAAAACAATGTGGGTATGTAATATGTAAAACAAAGCTCTTTAATTTAATACTTTTAGTACGGAATCCTAAAAAAAAATGTTAATGATTCTTCAAATAAATAATTTGAAACTTTATATAAAGTCCAATAAATAATTCGTGAATTTTAAATCCCGGGATTAAAACGTCATTATAATTATTCCGCGATTGTAGAGGAGGTATCATCCACTCTATGTTACTTCCTTCCTCGAAGTTTAGGTAAATGTACTCTACCTATTCCGATCTCTGCTTATAATACACTGTTGGTGACCCGGATTCAATACTCCCGAGTATTGAATCCGGGTCACCAACATAAACCTTAATATCTCGAAAACTAAGAATGAGAGCATATTCAAATAAAAATATTTTATAGACTATTTAATGTATTTAATGTTTACGCAGAACGGTACTGACGGCTTCCACGCAATTGTGCGGAAGAAAATAGCGTCTGTGGCAGCTAGAACCCGGGCCAGTGGCAACAGAGCATTCTGAAAACAGTGACTGAGAATGTGTTTTCCCCTTTTATGAGGCATTTTGTGGAGAGGATGGCCGGTTGAGAAACTGGTTTCGTCTTCTTCACAAAGGGACTCATACCCAAATTGTTACCATAATTTATGTATATACTAACACTAGGTATAAGGTACTTTACTAACACAATGGATCTCTGTTATCTGATTAATTGAAATAAATTATTATCGCTTTTATTCATTTTCATTCTTACGTTTACATTTTTAAATATAATTCTATAAAAACGAAAAAAAGAAAGAAATACATTTAAAAATATAAAAATAGAGGTCCACCGGCATCGGGAGCAGGGTCCAAGCTACCGGTGGTTAGGGCTCCAGAGACAGGAACCTCCTCACAATACGCGCCGTATCGAGGAGGACTGCTTTCTGTATCAGGCCCTTGATCCAGCCACCTAACGAGAGCCTCTTGAGGTGTTGGTCGAGACTCTTGGCCATTAGGCCATTGGCCGTTACGACTATCGGCACAATGGTTGCCGAATCCACATCCCACATGTTGACAACCTCGTGCGCTAAGTCAAGATATTTGATTTGTTTGTCTTTCTCAGCTTTCACGAGGTTTTCATCATGCGGGATGGTAACATCAACAATCATTGTGCGGCGTTCTGATCGATCTATCACCACTATATCAGGTTTATTGGCGACAATAGTCCTGTCAGTGATGATAGATCGATCCCAATACAACGTGATATGACCATTTTCGAGAACTGGGTCGGGCACATACCTGTAGTACGGTACCTCCGATTCCACAAGGTTATATTTCAAAGCAAGTTGCTGATGGATAATCCTGGCCACTTGGTTATGTCTATGCAAGTACTCGCCGTTAGCAAGACGAGAACAACCGGAAATAATATGCCTTAGGGACTCGCCCGGACAGTGGCATGCCCGACATATGTCAACCGTCCCGTCCTTCACAATATACTTCCGGTAGTTATTCGTCATGATAACTTCATCCATAATCGCACAGACAAAACCTTCGGTTTCCCCAAATAGGTCACCGAACCGTAGCCAGAACACGGACGCTAGGAAGTCTACGTCGGGCCCATGGAGGGCCCGGTAGAATCGTCCGTGTAGCTCCTTGCTCTGCCATACCTCCCTGCGGTCATTAGTACTGAGTACCACAGGCTTGCGCCAGTTCTCTTTAGCCAAGTTGAGTGGGGTGAGTCCTTTATCTACTGCGACCACATCTCGGTGCATCCCCGCGTCGGCATGTAGGAAATATTCCCTGAGGCTGAACACCTCACGATTGTGGAGGGTCTTAGCATTTAATAAGCCTCGACCCCCACACTTTCGCGGGATGTACAGCCTCATTACTGACGATCGCGGGTGATGCATCCGATTTGCGGTCAGCAGAGTCCGGACTCTCCTATCCAGAGCATCTAGTTCAGTCTGAGTCCACTTCAGTATGCCGAAGGAGTACATCAAGACCGGCATGACCCACCCGTTGAAGGCGCGCACCTTGTTTCCGCCCGACAAAAGACTTTTTAAAACTTTTTTCAGGCGGCCAAAGAAACGCTCCCTCAACGATTGTTTCATGTCGGCCTCACTGATGCCCAGCCCCTCCGACATACCTAGGTATTTGTAGGTGTCGTTTGCGGAGAGCGACCTGAGGTGTATGGAATCCGATAGTTGTACTCCCTCGGATTCCATAATCCCCCCTCGTCTAACATGCATGACTGCACATTTGTCCACACCAAATTCCATCCTGATAGAATTACTGAAAGTTTCAGTTACCTTCAGTAACTCCACCAGTTGCAATTTGGTGGGGGCAAAGAGCTTTAGGTCATCCATGTAGAGAAGGTGGGATACTACCTGGCCTCCTCTCCGCAGTGGATAGCCTAGCCCTGACCCCTTCAGCAATGTGCTAAGAGGGTTCAAGGCTAAACAAAACCATAGTGGGCTCAGACTGTCGCCCTGGAATATTCCCCGCTCAATACTAATCGGTTCACCGCTCCCCAGAATCGGTCGACACCCTGGATAGCGAAGGACCGTCCTCCATTGCCTCATACATGACGTCAAGAAGGTGCGTAAAGTTGTGTTTATTTTGTACAGCTCTAGCACCCTCATGAGCCACGTATGTGGCACCGAGTCGTAGGCCTTCTTGTAATGTCCAGCATGTCGACAGATTCTTTCGGGAGCGACGAACCTGTTGGCTAATGGCCATATCAATGAGGAGTAGCTCCTTAGTACCGCGGGACCCATTCCTACATCCATTTTGAGAAGGGGACATTATCGAATTATTTTCTACATGAGTGTTAATTTTGGTTCTCAAAATGGACGTAAGAAGCTTATAGACCGTCGGCAAACATGTGATCGGTCTATAGTTCTTGGGTTCCGCGGTACTACCTGATTTATGGAGCAGGTGGGTAACTCCTTTTGTAAGGAACTGTGGAAGCGACCCAGACTCTAAGGACGACTGGAATTGGGACGCCAAGCGAGCGTGTGAGCTACGTAGCCATTTTATCCAAAAGTTGTGCAGCCCATCCGGCCCTGGAGATTTCCAGTTAGGCAGCGGACGGGCCGCACTGGCTACGTCTTGGGGGCTAATTAAAATTTCCCCCATTTCTTCTATTGGCTCACACGCTCGCTCAATATCCCGCGTCCAGTCACCCTCGGTGTGAGTGACGGGGGCCGACCAGATGCTGCGCCAGAATGAGCTCATGGCATCATCATCCGGCAGGCGCCCATCACTCACTCCTTGGTCAGGTCGCTCCCAAGCTCTATACACCCACCTTTGGTCGCATTGGAACATGCGATTCTGAGCATATCGCTCCACGCGGCGTTTATACCTACGAATACGGCTTGCCCATGCACAAACTTTCTGCTTCAGGAAGTCGATGCGCTCTGTGACTTGGGACATATATTCTCGAGGACTGATACCAGTCCCCGAGAATGCCCGCCTCACAAAGCGCATCACTCTTGGTCGAGTATTACCCTCCCTGAAGCAGATTAGCTTGCCGATGAGTGCCCTGGCCCCGTCGATACGACGCTCAATCCTGCACTGCCAGGCTGGTATGGCTGGTTTAGGTCGTGTAGCTCGTTCACTATTATTAAATTTGACGTTGGCTACACGACATGCCGCAACAGCCGCACAGTACAGGATTGAGTGTGTATCGACGAGATCTTCGCTGCTCTCAAAATAGCTAGAAAGCAGCGAATCCAAGGCACACACCAGCGCCCTGTTTTTATTGTGCATAGGCAAGCGTGGTAATCGTGGCCGTAATTCGGGATTAGCTCTATACTCCCGAATCGCATCCTCCAATGCACTCCTCAATCGGTCGTTGTATTGGCTACTTACTGTAACAGCCCTGTCATCCACATCCCCATCTACACAATCGGACCGCGGCGGGACTACATTGATATTAATATGGTGTACCGCGGTTTGTGAGGGGACAGGGGTGACACGGCTGTTCTGTACCTCTAAGCGAAGCCTATCAAGTGCGGCGTCGTCCAATCTATGATTGCGTTGGATAACGCGCACCTGATCCGATAATCGTTGGGCCGAGACGTTAATGGCTGGTTCAAGTTCCTGAAACAGAGTCAGCATCCTAACACGGTACGCAGTGAGGTTAGTTCCCCCCTCTGTAGACCCGTAATATGCGCGCATGACGTTCTCGTTTATATTTTGAGTCCATTTCATGCGCTGCACACAACCACCGGTAGCGAGGACCCGGCTCGGGGCCGGGGGGCCCCTAGGTCCCAAGCTATTCGGCGGCCGGCGTCTCCCCTGCCGACGTACAGGTGTTGGCGACGTCGGCGGAGAGAAGTACTCGTCGCTCGAGCTCGACGCAACTGCGGCGGCCGGTGTCACAGCACTCACGGTGGGGCTGGATTCCGGCGGCTGCGAGGCGGAGCTGAGCGGCGAGTCCGGGGGTGGTGGGCGTGCTTCTCTGGTTCTGGCTCGAGTGAGCATTATTTTTTTCGCTATTTGTTCGTCATAACTTCATCATCATTTTCGTTTATAGTTGACATGTGTCAACTTTGTGCTTTAGTTTATTATACTTTTCTATTGCGTTATTTGGCATTATTGTTTGTTTATAAGCTTTACGATGTTTATGGTGCTATTGTTAACCTTTTTAGGTATGATAAACGTTTTTCTGTTTAAAATATTTCGGTTTATTAAATTATATTATGAGATGAAAATTTTTATAACGTTTGGCTCCGAGTGTTGCCAGCTTATTATTATTAATACTAATTAAATTATTATTATTAATACTCCTCAAATAAAATTCTTAACTTCTGAAATAGTCTATAAAATAATTTATATTTGATTATGCTATTAATCTTAGTTTCCGAGATTAAGGTTTATGTTGGTGACCCGGAGTCATTGCTCCCGAGTGTGTTTCGTTTCAATCACCTTTTCTAAAGAAAGTAACTTCGTTTCCTTCTTCGTTCTTGGTATTCACCATGGGCTTCTTCTTCATATTATTGAAGTTGAGGTATTCAATCAGTTGTTGCTTCTGTTTGGCACTGTACTCCTTGTCTAGGAACCTGCATACTCTGTATGATACCGCGTAAATCCTAAAAGATAGAAATAAGTGCGTGATTATTGAAAATCGGAGATGGATACTTCGATTGATGTGATGTTATATGGCGCATTTCTTTTTACACTACTAAGTATATGTTATACCCGAAAGATTTAACCACGCCTTTCTGATGGTATTATGAGTCAAATATTATATCAACAAAAGTCCAATTCAGACATTTTTTTTTCTTTTTTCTGAACGTTTTAAATCAGTTAACTTTAGTATTTCCTTGTATACAATACTTTAGGTTGAAATGGCAACGTTTATAAATTATCGTGTGAGTGGATAAGAAACTTCTCAGTTCACAACCCTCCCCGACAATAAGACATACGGCGAGTGGGGTATATTGTGACCATGATAAAAGTCGCAACGCCGCGTTCATAGGACTTGTTAGCATAGAAATTCAAGTTGTCAATTTCAACATTGCCCAGTGCTACCCACTACCGATAACACGAGCGTCATCTAGTTCTTAGACATTTGTTTTGGGAGATGCGACTAATATTTTTTGTCCACATATTTGGTAGCTATTAATACTTACATTTTGCATCTCCTCATAAAATAAGAACATCATATTTGGATGGTCTCGTTTTTGCCAAGCCTCCTTCACATGAGGGAATATAGGGGTGTGCATAACTAAAAGAAAACATTAAATTCAGTTCCATACGCCTTCGCGAATGTTCGCTGTGCTAAAAAATGATTATGCATATACATATATTAGCAACACACCGTCAATAATATTCATTTACATACCTAATGTATCTTAGAAACTTTGAATACATGAAAAGAGCGAGATTCACAGACCGCAAAGAGATTTTACTTTGCTAAGTAAGCGGCTCATAAAATATGAACATTATTGGTATGAATAAATTAACTATAAAAATATAGAATCGGGTCTACTCGCGTACTTCGCGTACCACGAGAACTTTAAGAGGCACAAATACCTTTTATCTCGACGTTTCGGCCGAATTGCACCGGCCGTGGTCACGGGCAGACTGAAGTGGAGCAGCAGCAGACCCGATTCTATATTTTTATAATGTGTACAAATCGCGAAAGTTTAAAAACGAATAAATTAATGTTCATTTTCGTATGAAACGTTTATTCTCATTCGTTTATACGAATATTAACTTTTGTGTTTAACAATAATATTCGTATGATACGCTTACTTAGTAAAGTTAAGTCTAACCTCCGGTTTCTGAATTGAGAATTCGGGATAAGCAATACTTAAGTAGTATTTGAGTACGGAGTTGTCAAAAAAATGCTTTTAAAATCCGTAATTTTTTTACTCACGTAGGTACTACTTATCCTCGAATTCTCAATTCAGAAACCGGAGGTAAGTGCAGTCTGTGAGTCTCGCCCTTAAGCTTCATAGAAGCAATGTCAAATTTCTATCTCTAGCAGCGCAAACCATCGATAGATGGGTTATCGAAAACGTTCGTCAGAGATAATAACATGTAGTTTTCTCTATGCATCCGAGAACCAGACAGGTAGTTTCAAAATGGCTGGCTAGGACGCATTTTGCATTAAGTAAGATGATGAATAATGGAACTGATAGTGCACTTGCTCGTTAGCAACTTAGGAAGTTAGTCGTCCCTTCCTTTAACAAGCCATGGTAATTAACTGTAAATATGAAGAACAAGAAGAATACTAACTTAAATCCTTCTTGAATAGGTCCCAAAACTCCTTGAACTCGACACTGTCATCGAAATATCTAAACAGTTTGTGTGCGAAGTGGAACGATACAGCCACGTCTCTGGGATCCCGTGCTATGTAGAACACCTTTGAAGAGAGATAGAACATCATTTAATTAATTGTAAAGGTAAAGTACAACTTTTCTTCGTCGCACTTCTACTGGAAACTGTGGTCCAGCAGGCATTACACCTCTGCTAAAATAACTTCTCTATTAGTTGGAAAATAATAAGTACAGTCGCGGACTTGAAATATTTACCATCCTAAGGCAATGACGTATTATAAATAGACACGTCATACATCAACATCACGGCACTCAAAATCAGCGTAAATACTATCGGTAGCTGGATAAACGTACGAAGAAGGAAAGAAAATTAAATGTCATCTACAGAATTGCTGTTGTTAGAGAGAGATAAATATATATCTTAGGTTACGTTATCATTCTTTGGCGCATGCTCATTGGTCGAGCGCGTACAAAAAGAGGCATGTGGGGAAAAATTGACACTCAATTTTCTCGTGTTGGTATAGGTAGGTAGTAGATTTTTGGGTAAAATAATATTATTCTCTATCCTTAAAATTATGAATGCAATATTTCGCAACAGTAATTATAGTTATTTAATTAATAAAACAAAATGTAATATAAACATAAAAATCTTTATTTATAATATAATCAAAGAAATCAAGTAAGAATCTCTTATGTAAATGTCTGCGATGACCTCTTGATGAGATAGGTACGATTCGAATACGATTCGAGTATTGGTCTATTGCATTGATCATTAGGTTTAATAAAACATATTATTATATTCAAATAATATAATTAATCGAAATAAAAACAATGTAGGTTTTATAAACACTGATGCAAAGTTGCCGATTTTCCTCGCCAGCCGCCATTATGCTGCGTCGCAAAAAATGTTAATTAAATAAATATTTTTTCTTGATACTTACGCATGAAATGACACTTTTTTTATCTTTTACGGTTGCAGTATAATTATTACATTTTCTATACACACAGGACGGCATTTTTTTTCGCTAATAGAGAAAGTTATTGCAAACAAGTTATTTAAATTTCACGTACAGTCGCAGCAACGGTTGCTACGCGACTAAATGGATGTCAGGCAATTACCTTGCATTCATCTAGCCACTACAGAGCGCGGGCAACGTATCTATAGTAGTTTATATTATCATTGTCCTAAGGTCTATAATTGCTTGCATAATACTTTTTCATAAGGTCGGTCGCTCGCAAAGAATTGACAGGGCAAAGATATTTTTTCTTAATTGACACAAAAAGGTTAATTTAAAGAGGCTATACATATACTAGATAGCATAGACAAATAAATCAACCTATTTCGTATATTGTTTTCACGGTAAGTTGATTAATTTGGCAGATGTCAGTTCATGACATGAAAATAAATTGTAATGGCGATTGTTTCTGACAATTTAATTCAATATGTATTAAATCAATTTAAAAGATTAGTAAAGCGTTACCCAGAAGGTTGTTTTAAAATCAGAAACATAGAAACAATATAGTTTTATGTGTTTAACGCCATAATTATATATTACATAAATGATTTTGAAAAAACCCCGACGCGTTTTCAAACTTGCGTCAGATGGTACCAGTTGCCAGAGATGTGCGTATCGATAAAATAATTTCGATAAATTTATATTAACAGAATGCATATTTTGACTATCCTAATAATTATACATAGACGATAGGCTCAGTTGATTGAATAATTAAAATAAGGCTCATTATAGCCCAGTTGCCTTGCAAAAGGTCGGTCAGTCCTAAATTTTGGATACGTGTTATGGATTGTGTTCTTATAAAAATTACAAATTTTGTACCTTGAGTGACCTCGGCGCGCTCTGCCATCTTGGGTTAAAGAACCCAAAAATTAGTTTTTATTAAATAACTCCGTATGGGTTTTATGCCAAAAATTATTCACATCAATTTTGTAGAAAATTAAATTCTTATTTTTCATTCCCGACTCAAAATCAGAGGTATTTTATAGGTTTGAAGCCCATGTCTGTCTTTCTGTTTGGCTGTCTATTTCTCTCTCTGTCTGTGTGTCTGTTTGTGGGCTTTTCATAAAAACAGCTAACATAACACATCCAAAATTCAGGACCGATGAACCTACCGAACCTAACGAAAGATAAACCTCTTTTTCGCGACCCGGCTACTGGGCTTATTATTGGTGATAAATAAACATTTACGTTGAGGAGCTCGTGGCTAAATAATTACAGCCGCATAGACCGATCTTCCGGGTTAAGCCACGCTTGCCGAGGTTGGTCTGTGGATGGGTGACCATTTACCATAGCGAGTTTCCTCCGTGCCTCGGAAAGCACGTAAAGCCGTTGGTCCCGGCTGTCATTTGTAGATCTTTGACAGTCGTTACTGTTGGTCAGAAGCCAGAAAGTCTGACAACCGGTCTTACCAAGAGTATCGTATTACCCAGTTACTGGGTTGTGGAGGTCTGATAGGCAGTCGCTCCATGTAAAATACTGATATTCAGCTGCATCCGGTTCGACTGGAAGCCGACCCCAACATAGTTGGGAAAAGGCTAGGCAGATGATGAAATAAACATTTATGTTCACTCATCCCATACCTGCTGGATTCATTATCACATCAGCAAGTAATCGTCTATCCTTGAAGATATGCATGCTAATTGACTTAATCCTAATTACTTAAATCACAAGTATTTGAAATGTACATAAAATCACATTACTTACAATAATTTGTCAAATTCTCGCTGAAATTTTACAAATTTTATCGATAGTTGAATCGACTACAGTCACATGTTTAGCAACTCCTATTGACATGTGTCATTTTAATCTTCTTATCGTGAAAACAATATAGTACCACTTTTGACTAGACACACATACAAAAGGAGTTTATAACATCAAAAAGTGGTTATCTACAAATGACAGCCGGGACCAACGGCTTTACGTGCTTTCCGAGGCACGGAGGAAACTCGCTATGGTAAATGGTCACCCATCCACAGACCAACCTCGGCAAGCGTGGCTTAACCCGGAAGATCGGTCTATGCGGCTGTAATTATTTAGCCACGAGCTCCTCCTCGAGTATTATATATTATGTATTAATATAATATATGTAGTTTATGATTACTGATATATACCTATTTATGTATGCATGTGAATATGATATCTAGTATTTATTGGTTTATTTAATATGTATTTTTATATTTACAAGTGTAAATATTATTGGCAATAATGCCATCGCATCACATAACACTAACACTATTAAGTGCACCTACCATGTTTTCTCTGCTCCACCCTAAGGTCGACTGGTAGAAAATGCCTATGGCATTAAGTCCGCCTCTGTACAGATTTTGTGCGAAAGTATAAATAAATAAATCAATCTAATTTAATAATATAGGGTTAGAGCACACGTATACAACATGTTATGGAAGAAACGCAAAACCTGAAAGAAGTTTGTTCAGTATCGAAAGTAGAACCGATTCAACTACTTTTTCATCTAGATCGTACTTTTTAATGTTATTTCTAACTTATCACAAACCACGGACATGTTCACCTATACTGAAATTCAATACGTAGGTAAATAAGGGCAGTGTTGAGTCTAGGGCCTGGGCATAGGGGCGGCTGCCTGGGGCGCAGGACTTTCAAGGGCGCAGGTTAGGCCGCTCACTCCTAATCCTAATTAATATTATAAATGCGAAAGTAAGTTTGTTTGTTACTTTTTCACGTCTAAACCACTGAACCGATCATCCTGAAATTTTGCATATACATTGTCTGGTGTACAGAAACGGACATAGGGTACCTACCTTTCATTCCGAAAAAAGTACTGTTCCCGAGGAAAACAACAATAACGTTCATAGATGGCGCCACGTGTATTTTGAGTCACGATTGATCGATGTCAATCGTCTTTTTTAAGGTAAAATCGCCAGAACTATTTTTCAAAAGTATTAGGAACTGTAGAACTCAGCTGCATGCGATAGGAACTCACATTTATTTTTGATCTGCTGGACAATTATCTGCTAAGTTCACTAACATGTGAAAACTAAACTATGCGTAAGGGGATTAACCTCCGGTATTTGAATTGAGAATTCTAGGATAAGCAGTACTTTAAAATAACATTTGAGTACGGAGTTGTCAAAAAAATTACGGATTTTAAAGCATTTGTTTGACTACTCCGTACTTAAATACGAAAAATAATAAATCAAGCCACAAATTTATTTATTGGCCACGTGACCAAACTTCTCATTTTATAACTAAGCAACGGGAAAATGAGATAACCTCTAATAAACTAATTCGACTTTTTTACAACGCCAACTAAATTTTTGGGCACCCCGACACGGATAGGTTAGGTTCGAAGGGGATGACGGGGGGTAGAGTGAGCGAGCAAAGCGAGCGAACGAAGTCCCCGTCATCCCCTTCCCCATCGTCCCCGTCATCCCCTTCCCCATCGTCCCCGTCATCCCCTTCCCCATCGTCCCCGTCATCCCCTTCCCCATCCCCTAGGTTACTTTAAACCCTGCAGACAGAAATAGGAGCCGCGCGCAGCGGGGCTCCGTCGACTCTTTTTGTTTTTCATTTTTTTTTATTGTGAAAATGAAAGTGGGTGACGAACAGTGGCTTATACATATAGAAGATAACTAGTGGCTAAGATAGTATCATTCAGACGCTCGTTAATTGTGGCTGACTTAGTAATTTAGAAGCCAATGTAGATTTTTAGAGGCGAATAATGCTATTAAAAAGAAGTCTGTTTAATTAGCACCCCTTAAATACTACTTAAGTATAGCTTATCCCGAATTCTCAATTCAGAAACCGGAGGTAAGGTTTCTTATCTTTTAATATATTTGTATCTCTGTAGTATTGTGAATTGGTTGCGTCATACGATAGTTTCAGTAAAGTCCCGTTTTTTTTTGTCATGTGTCTAAATAGTAGATTACATACCACAGACGTCATTTTACATACCTAGTACGTCTGTGCTACGTACAGATTTAATCTGTAGTAAGTATCTACAGATTAGAATAATGTGGTTCTTATACTCAACCCATTTACACCCACTGCTAGGTATTTCTGTGAAGGGCTAATGGCTAATTAATAACTGCGCGATTCATATAATTTTCAAGGTTAAGCTGCGCTTGTCGCGGTCAGACCGTGGATGGCTGACCATTCGTTACACATCGAGACCTCTTCGTGCCTCCGAGAGCACTATAAATGGTCGGTACCGGGTGTCACATGAATACCTGTGACAGTCGTTACGGATAGTCAGAAGCTCGAAAGCACAGTTTAACAATCATCAAATCATATGATTGTTAGGGTACATGTCCGAGACGGACTGCAGACCGCAAACTGCAAAAGTAGTATCGCTTGCGGTGCGATCTGCGGCTGCGGTCTGCGGTTGCAGTTTTGCAGTCGCTGTCGGAATAGCACCTTTAAAGTGCACACCTTAAAGGCGCTATTCCGATGGCGACTTGCGTGCAGTCTGCAGTTTGCAGCCCGTCTCGGACTTGTACCTTTAAACTGTGCCGAAAGTCTGAGAACCGGTCTAACCTTAGGATATCGGCATTGCCCAGTAACTGGGTTGCGGAGGTCTGATGGCAGTCGCTCCGTGTAAAATACTGATATTCAGCCGCATCTGGATATACGGAAAGCTGATTCCAACATAATTGGGAAATTAGTTTGATGTAATTATTTTTGAATAGCTTTTGCCCGCAGCTTCGCTTGCGTGAAATTTTGAACCCGTTAAGTGACGATTTTCCATCCAAACTTTCATCCCCTATTTAACTCTCTTAGGGGTTGAATTTCGAAAAATCCTTCCTTATTCCTCGTCTACATTATAAGGGGAACCTCTGTGCAAAATTTCAGCTTTCTAGGTCCAAGGGTTTGAGCTGGGCGTTGATGAGTCAGTCAAGCAGTCAGTCAGTCAGTCAGGACTTTTCTTTTTAACCGACTTCAAAAAGGAGGAGGTTCTCAATTCGTCTGAATGTTTTTTTTTTTTTTTTTTGTGTGTTTGTTACGCGATGTCTCCGCCATTTATGAATGGATTTTGATGATTCTTTTTTTGTTTGGTAGGCCATACTTCAGAGGTGGTCCCATATAAATTTTATTGAAATTGATTCAGCACTTTTTGAAAAAATCAACAAAAACAAAAAAAAATACACAAATCGTATGTAGACGACGTTCTAGTTGTAGTGTTGGTCCGAGAATTTGTACACTATTGTAATCGTAATTTGTGGCACTAAAAAGTATGAAATAAAAAAACTTTAAAAAAGTAAAAACCGACTTCAAAAAAAACTAAACGGAGTAAAATAATTATCATTTAATAAAACTACCAGTTTCAGAAGTCGGTGTTCTACGCTGAAACAAATTGAATGCACCGACTTCTGAAACTGGTAGTTTTATTAAATGATAATTATTTTACTCCGTTTAGTTTTTTTTGAAGTCGGTTTTTACTTTTTTGCAGTTTTTTTTTATTAATATAGATTATAATTAATTTATTCTGCCTATAGCAGTCCAACTGTATGTCACAGGCCTCTCTAATATAACGCCAATGAACTCGATCCTCGACTTTTCTCATCCAGCTGCTATCTTTGGAATATGTTATTCACATTCACATTGAACACTTCATTCAATTAAATTGCTTTAATGAATTTGTATAGGTACGTCATTGCGTTACGCGTTAGAGTAAAAATGTATGTCCGCCTAGTTTGTGTGTGTAGAAGGTAGATACCGGTTGTTAATCATTATTATGTGATCTTATCATGCATCGATAATGAACTGTGAAATACTGTGATAACGTTTATTAGGGTCCCTTATCAGAAAAGGCACAAAACCGATGACCGCGACCGCGACACGAATAATTAGTTAAATTTTTTAGAATTGTTTAGATCATCGAGTGCTTTATTTACCTTTATATTACCTTATATTACCTTAAACTGTTCTCCTCTCTTTTTCTTCGCGACACAAGCTATACGAGAATATGTCATGCCGTGTTGAAAAGATTAGCCAGTCAGCAAAGTTGGTAGCGAAGCTGATTGAACAGAGGGCTCTTAATGCACCCCTTTTTTTTCGTGGTACTATCCTCATTGCTGCCCTTTGCCCGGGGAAGGCGAAGGGGTATGCTGGACTCTTACCGCCTAAAAACCCACGGTGTTCCTTCTCCTGACCCTTAGCCGGGGTCGCGGGATTCACAGCTGCATTCACCGCGACCCCGGCAGGCCTCGGTCCGACAGGTCCTGGCGGACCTCTCCCTCTGTCGGGCCGTGCCCCACGTCCTCCTGAGAGGCGCGCACGGAACACTGCGCGCTGCCTCCTCGGGCCTGTTATTGGTCGGGCGACGGGTCCACTAACCCGTCGCCCGCAGGCCACAGACTACGGTGGCCGGAGACCGTCGCGCGCCCTTCGGCGCCCGGTGCGTCTGGCGCGGGAAGGGAGAGTGGTAGCTGCTTCTCTCTGCCTCTCCGCTCCCTCCTTGGTCGCCATCACCTCCTCGTAGAAGGAGGTGCCGGCTTCCCACGTACTCTCGCTCCCGACCATGGACTGAACCACGGCCGCAAGCGAGAGGTTCTTAATGCACCCCTACTATATGTTGAAAACAGAATGTTACACAAATATTTGAATTAAATCCTGATAATGATACGTTATGCCATAGTCATCGAATTAAACAGAAAAAATCGTGTTATTAGCCTGTTCCTATGTTTTGCGCGAGCGTTATTGGTTAAAATTAAGACTTGTATTTTTACCAATAATTAAGCTAAGGCCTTAGGCTTTGCATGGTCCCTCCAATAGGTTAGTAGCTACGAGTATCACAGGTAAAGTTATCTTGCAAGTCCATTTATATCCTTAGTTTGGCATATTAAAAAAATCTACCACTGGTAAGCAAAACGATTCATTTTTGTTCACAGGAACCGGGCATTAGATAGCAATTGCACGTTTATTCGGTGCGACCATTAAAATGTTATCTCTTAGGCCACTTATCTCCGAGTTAACCGGAAAATTAAAACCAGATCTGCGACATTTCGAGAAATTATCGTGTTACAAACAATGCTTTAATGTACGGGCCCTTTGGGGCGCGTTAGACTCGTACTAACACTTTTTTAATTGCATACTTTGAGCTATCAAAAGTATACTGTACTTTGATCTAGTTATTACTTTTTTTAATAAATATTGACCTGGATTTTCAATACCTAGGTTCTTGTTAGGTTGGCATCAAGCTGACAGCCCACCTGATGGAAACTGGTTACCATCGCTTATTATACAAGCTTAGTTTTAGTATACACTAAACCTGAAACTAGTTTGTTCAGAATCACTAGGAGAATCGATTGACATATTTTTTACACCACATTTTTTTCATAAATTTCATTTTTTTTTCAATAGGTTTCTACCCATAAGAATTGACGGGAATAAACACCTTGAGGCTTGAGATGGTCCGCTCGGTCAGTTTCCGTGTATTAGACAGCTCCTGCATAGCACATCTCAGGCATTTCACACTTTACTAGGGAACATAACGCGACATAAACTAAGATGTAACTTGGAGATTTACTAAAAAAAAACACATATTCAGGCAGTTCTGATGAAATTCTTGTTGAGGTGTCTCGGTTTTTGTATATACTAAAAATAACGTTGTATACATGCATACATACAGCAAGAGGATTGCTGATGACATGTGTTGCAAACCTTAGAGAAAAAGTTGGAAAATCACATGAGCCTTGAGAAATATGAAACCAAAAAAATATACCTACTCTTATCTAATCTTAAGAAACTCACTCAATATAAGCATATCTCTCAGTAATGGACACGTTTCTCGCTGTGTCAAAGTCTAGGTTGTTTGTCACCAGCCACACGAGTTCTTGCAACCAAGTGGTTCCTGCAACATAAATACACATTACGCCAGTATTCCATAAGGAGATAGGCAATGTTGCACTCATTGCACTATAGTACGACCTAAATGTCGTCGATGAGCTCATTCAGTATTCACGTAAGATAGAGCAAGATTTAATTTAAGAAACTGCGTTTGTTGAAGAGCTTTGGTCCTCATTATTGACCCTATTGATATCTATCAACAGGTGCAATAAAAATGTTACTTTTTATAGTTTGTCTAACTCCCACTTTAGCCTGGCTGTTTTTTATGTTTATCTAGACGTGTTTGCGGGGCTGGCATGGTCAGAAATGGCACAAAATAGGTTTGGAAGGCAAAAGAGAGAAAGAGAGAAAAGAGAGAAAGATAGAAGAGAGCCATTGCTCAGCAGTGGGTAATATAATGTTATTGTTATAACTTTCGTGAGACACATTCATATTTATGATTAGTTACGGTTTACTTACGTGCATTTTTCGGGATTGCCCGACTAGTTTCGGACCCAATCGGAGTCCTTCATTATGAGCTGATCACGCGGCGAGGTCGCGAGTCGAACGATTAAGGACTCGTATTGGGTCCGAAACTAGTCGGGCAATCCCGAAAAATGCACGTGAGTAAACCGTAACTAATCATAAATATGAAATATAATCGGCTAATACAAGTAAAAAAGGTTTTCGAACAAGCCGAGGCGGTCGGCCCATGGTAACCGCCGCCTATGCACCAACAACACTAAGATGATTAGTGATGCATTGTCAACCTTAGAGACTTTTGAAAATCTCATGTATTAGTAATTTCACCGGCACCCATACTATGCAAACCGGAACACAGTAACCCTGATTTGCGGCAGAAATAGGTATAGTGGTAGTACAACTGGCGAGGCGTACGCTGAGATTTGCATTTGTGTGAGTGTACATAGAATCGATTGCCAAAAAGCAGTATAAACCGGTTTAAAACAAGCAAAGGACGCGTCTGCATTTATTCTCACACAAATGCAAACCTCAACTTAAGCCTCGCTGACGGTACTTTCCTAGATGGGTTCTTTCACAAGGAGCTCTACTACTATTAAACTGACTGATTAGCTGACTGAGTGACTACTCAAGGTGCACCGGACGGACAATAGTATAGACAGTGGACATTCTTTTAATGCACCCCAAATGGATGGATTACATCGTTGTTGGTTGTACAGTCCTCACATTAATGTCCAGAATCAAGCAGTTTGCTGTGTTCCGTCGTGTGTGAGTAAGAGCCAGAGTGGTATAAGGGAATCGCTCTTTATCTCTGTTACTTGGATTCGTGCGGTCCATCTTAGACCCTGTCTGCGTATACCATCAGATATGACTAGTATCAAACGCTACAAAGTCAAATAATAAAAACCAGTAAGGCCGGCCATACACGGGCAGCTCGAGCAGTTAGCCAGTGATAAACACACACGGACAGCTCGAGCAGTCAGTGGACTGCTTGACCGCACGCCGTGCCGCCAACCACCCGAAGCAGTTGCAACTGCTCGAGCTGTCCGTGTATGTATGTACGTACGTAGAAGGCTGTAGTTTACTATGCAGTTGCAGCTTCAAGCGGTCGATCCTGACTGCTTCAAGCTGCCCGTGTATGGCCGGCCTAAAGCTTTATATTGTATTTACCTGATCTAGAGAAAGCGGTGACCCAGATATCATCAGTCCTGACCTCCAGGTTGTATATCTCTGCAGCATGGTCGCCGTAGCCCGCACTCGATATGTACCCCGACGGGCCTGTTCGGACGAACGGTCTTACGTAATCTGCGGAGTGAGAAGTTGTTTTATAGAGATCTCTTTCTTGGTTCGAGCTTTATGAGAATAGGTCATGCCGTGGTGAAAAGATTAGCCAGACAGTAAGGATGGTAGCGGGGCTAACTGCCCAGGATGAGCCGGACTTTCTTGAATATTGTCACTCTTGGAAGCTCTTTTAATGCCAGAAGAGATAAGTAGGTATCATCATTATAATTATGATGTTCTGTATACTTCCCACACATAATAAAAAAATGCCCAATAATAATAGTTATTATTAGTTTTAGCCCCATTTTAAAATTTCAACCCTCCACTTTAGCTATGTCTACACCAGTGCGTTTTCATGTTCATCTTGCGTCTTAGTTTGAAGCATGCGTGAAGCGCCATAGCGCATGCCTTAATACTAGTTCGACAAAAGCGCATGCCCCTAGCGCACGCTAATCCGTTTATTGTACGACTGACGACTGACCGAGGCGCACCGGTGTAGACGATAAGCTGCGTGCGTCTTATGGCAATCAATATTGCATGCGCTTGACGCAAGAGGAATTGAAAGTTTAAAGCGTAAGAGAACATGAAAGCGCACTGGTGTAGATATACCATTTGGTCTCTATAGCAACAAAGCAAAGACTTAAAAAAAATCACTTGCTCTTTAGATGGACAAACAATATTTAAAACTATTCCAAATTTTAAGTTGATCGCATTAACAGTTTTTTACGCAGCTGGGACAGACAGGGATAGACGGACGAAGTCGCACAACAAGGGTTCCTTTTTTACCATTATGGTACGAAACCCTAAAAATAACAATACAAGATAATATTCTAACGTATGATTGCCTTGTTGGTCTAGTCGTCTCAAGCGCGACTGCTGAGCATGAGGTCTTGGGTTCGATCCCCAGGTCGGGCAAAGTGTGATTGAGTTTTTTCTTGTGGATTTCTCAACAACAACTTGGAGTCTGGATTTTTGCCCGGTTGGTGGCAATAGGCTCGCCCCCTATTATGGCTGCTACACATGGCTTATTGCAATGTGGGTGTAAGTCAATAGGCGTTATACCCGCCGGCGACCTGGTTAAACACCCGCCGGCGCCGCGGCGGCAAAGCCGGCGGCATTGTGTGTAGGAGCCTTTACATGGGCCTGAACACGGTGAATTGAGGGTGTACCTACTGTACGCCTCTGCCCAATCCTTCGGGGAATTTAAGCGTGATGTTTTATAATTCTAATGTGTCTTACCTTTATAATACTTCTTTATAATTTTGTCTTCTTCTGCAGTAACATTTTTAATTTCATAAGGAAACTCTTGTGCTGCCATGTTTTACCTGAAAAAGATTTTATGTTGCAAGTGATATTCAGCCGTATTTGGTTACACTGGAAGATGACCCCAAAATAGTTGGGAAAAAGCTAGGGCTGAAGTTACATATTCAAGTGATTAATACTTAATTTAAAATTCAAACTATACGTATGTTAATTAAAACGGAGTGCCTCCGAAGTGGCACCCGAAAGTAACGCCATTGGGAACCAGCAGTACCTATATTACTGCCGGCAGCCGAGATTAAAAATATCGGCTGCCGGCATCCAAAATGGACACCGGCGGCGGTAATAAGTTGTTTGGTAGGTATGTTAGTTGAAAGGTGGGTTAGATTTTGGGTCAAATACTGTAACTTGTCTTCCAACTGACTAATTACAAGAGCGAGCGAAGCGAGCTCGTTAACTTCGGGCACCCCGAAACGGATAGGTTAGGTTCGTGTATGTTAAGTGTTAGGTTACTTTAAACCCTGCTGACAGAAATAGGACTCCATCGACTCTGCTTTGGAAACACAAACAACCTTACAAACATCTCCTTAAGTTTTTCATTTGTTTTTATTGTGACAATGAAAGTGGGTGACGAATAATTGTCTCATGAAGAGTTTGAAGAGGCCTTGAAGGTGTAAAAAAACAGTGTATGTAGTATGCACGGCGCCGGCAGCCAGTTTGGTACCCGGCGCCGGCACCCGTAATGGCAACCGGCGCCGGCAGCGGAGGCACTCCCTAATTAAAATTGTATTGCTTATACAATTTAAGTGTCTAGAGTACGTTTATGGAAATAAGTTTGGTCAGGGAAACAAATTATTTAGTTTTTTTTTTTCACTGCTTTTTTCATCAGATGGTCCATCGGACCGTTTCTACGTAAACGGTCAGTCATTGGCGAGACCTGAACATTCTCCAGCCAATAGAGGTAAAATACTTAACCTAAGCTAACTACTTATACTACACTAACATCATGACTACTAGCAACATCAGCACTAAGGGCGACCCCTAGTCGAACTCGTTGCTGACGGGAGATTGGATTGAGACGGCTTCATGTGGGCTGAAGAGACGACCGGCTATACGACGGGAGGTCGGAGGTCAGAGGACGGTGGATCGTGACCAGCGGTTGGATGTCGCGACGGGCCTCGTCGGCGAGGACGGTAAGCCGGACGGCGGCGGACGCTGTGTATATCAAGTCACAACGTAAGTTTTCCTTAATTATAACCATTCCATATGACTGATAACGAATGACAATTGTGATTTTAATATACGGACAAATTAAGTTGGTGGTCAGTGGTCAATTTGCTAAATAATCCCTTTCCGTGACTGTACCTACTTTGGGCCGTAGGAAAAGTTATTTTTTTACCGGAATGAAAATACCTTATCTTTTCTTGGTATTAAGTTACTTGGCATCAAAATCAGTATGGCTGCAAAAACTTTACAAACAGAAAGACTTACGTTCACTTATAAAGGGTTACTGGTTATTGGACATGTTATCCACTATCTAATAACCCAATAATGCTTTATGCAAAAGTGAACCATGTTCGTGATATTATTTCAAAGTTGCCAAACTCCTTCATTTAACACATTCGAGCCCACTCTTCATAGACACACACTTTTCATAGAGCTCATACGCCATGCCGCCATACATATTGCTAGTGGACCTTCCAGGAGGGTCCTTGGCATTACGTTTACGCTAAGAGTGAACCCTCGAGGAGGGTTTCTGGCATTAGGTTGAAAACCGTAAAAAATACGCTACTACGTCGTAAAATAGGCGTTTATTTGTTTCATGATGGTGTATTTTCCAAGAAAAACCTACATTTAAAATGAGCCCTCTACGAGGGCACCCGGCATGGCGTATGCGACTACCGGGTGCCCTCCTGGAGGGCATCCGGCACTGAACGTGTTAAAAGTAATATAAAAAAAAAACTCGAAAGTTTTTTTTTTTTTTTTTTTTTTTTTTCTATTGGACTGCTGTAGGTCGTCCTAGGGGACGGTTTCTACGTAACCGGGCAATTATTGGCGAGACCTGAAGGGTCTCCAGCCAATGGGGGGAAGTAAAATACTTAACCTAAGCTAACTACTTGTACTACACTAACATCATGACTACCTGCAACAACAGCACTAAGGGCGACCCCTAGTGCGACTCGGACCTCGGCTTAGGGCGTTGCTGGCGTGGACATAGGGGGGGGGAGACAGCTTGATGAGGGCTGAATTATCGGGGTGACTGCGGAGTCTGAAGAGGAAACTCGAAAGTGATGCACTTTTGCATGAAGTATTACGGGGTTATATATAGAATAACAAGTCATACAACCCTGTCACATAATCGTGACCAATAACCAGTACCAGTTTAATTTGAGTAAGAATGAAATACGGTTCCTGAAAACAGAAACCATCGTTTCAGATTAATTCACCAGCTTTATAAGAGGTGAATATTAATTCTCCGTTTCATTACTTATGAATCGCGAGTGACAGACAGACAGACGAGAACTCATCGTCGTGACATCATCCATTGGAACAATGTTAATGAATAACGCATCATTCTACTGTGGCTTTATGAACGCTGGTACAATGGCGGACAGAATAAATAAGGAGTATCTGATCAAAAGTCGATATTTACATATTTTTTTTAAATGTACATTTTCTCTCGTCTTACAAATTTTTAAATCGTATCCATTTCCGATCTCAGACTGAACAAAAATTTGAAAAAGTCTCTAAACTTCTTAATTTTGCTTAAAACAAGCTAATTACTGCAAAAAAGTAGATCAACTTATGAGTCTTTGGTCATTTCTGATTTTTTTTTTAGAAAATAGAAACAACATACATTTATTGAGCACAGACTAAAAGGCACACAATATAAAATAAAGCACAGTTTATGACGTACACAACAACTTTTGATAAACCACTCCTCAAATAAGCTACGAAAAATATTTTTAATTTACGTATCTCATTTGAACCATGCTAAGTCATATGAAGTTACATAAAAAAGATTTATTAGAAAGAACAACAGACGCCAGCACATCAAGCTACTACAATCTGTCAAATTTCATTAATAGATTTCCATCTTTATCGCGAAAGCATTAGGTTCAATGTTGATTGGGAAAATTTGACAGTTTCGGGTAGCTTGATCTGCTGGCGTCTGTCTGTACTTCAAATACTAAACAAAAGTAGTGCTTTATCTTAAAAAACCTTAAAATGTTTTTCTAAATATAGCTAGGCTGCGTTAGCTCCGCCGGAGGGCGCGTGACGATCTCCGGCCACCCTAGTGTGTGGCCTGCGGGCGACGGGTTAGGGGACCCGTCGCCCGACCAGTAACAGGCCCGAGAAGGCGGCGCGCATGTGTTCCGTGCTCGCCTCTCAGGAGGACGTGGGGCAAGGCCCCACAGAAGGAGAGGTCCGCCAGGGGTGGCGGACCGAGGCCTGCCGGGGTTGCTGTGCCTGCAGCTGCGAATCCCGTTACCCCGGCCAAAGGTCAGGAGAAGGAACACCGTGGGTTTTTAGCCGGTAAGAGTCCGGGAAACCCTTCGCCTTCCCCAGGCGAAGGGTATCCAGGAGGATTTTCTCACGATAAAAAAAAAAGGCTGCGTCAGCTAATCTTAAGTATAGTCTACCCAGGATTCGTTATAGTAATTTGCCTTTGTAATAAGTAATGCTCTCCATTGCAGTAGTCAGGCTTCTGTTTGTGCTTGTCAAATAAGAGCCAAGGACATTTAATTTAAAAAACATGGTGCCTTTTTCAGTAACGAGTAAATGAGTTAATAATATTTGGCAACCCATCGAAAATTAAACCGTAAATGTCATTTTAATTACAACTTATACGTAGAGAGGCGACATGTTACAGTGTATAAAGTGTTAAGGCTTGAAAAGAAGTTTAAAGTTAGGGCTCACGTTACTAATACTAATTGTAATGAAGTAATTGACACTTTATCAATCTATACAAGGTTAGTCGGAAAGGGGGTACTAATCCGCAGATCACTTAAAGGATCACTGATGAAGTGATGACAGTTTAACAGCAAGTGTTAAAATTTCAAATTTTCATTTCCATGTAAAATAATTATTTTAGTTTTTTTCAAAAAAAAATCGTCCCTACTTCAGTTACGAATTCAGAAAATGGAGCTTCTTATTTGTGACCCCAAATATGACCTAAAATGTAAACATAGATCGTAGTTGAGGATAGATAGATTTAGCGTATTTTTTTGTAATTTTTGAACAGTTATTTCTCTTAAACTATTGACTTTTGGGAAAAGTTGCAGAACAAAAGTTAGGTACTCATTATTATGGGTACTTTAACACCCTTTCGGATTAGTACTGTAGTTCTGACTAACCTTGTATATAAAAATGAATCCCTATTTCCCTTGGTCATGGCATCACGCGTGAGCGGCTGGACTGATTTCGCAAAAATTTTTTTGTTGTGTTCGTAATTGTCTGGAGAAGGTTCTTATGAAAGAAAATTAAGATATTTAAAAAAGAAACAAAATTATCTCAGTATGTCCATATTGTTCATTTGTTTACAGCATGCATAAAAATGGTTTTAACTTTTTGTTACTATTTTGATTTTGTTTCTGAAGGTAGGTAAGTAGTAGGTAGGTAGTAAGTAGGAAAAAGTGCATTGCAACGCACAGCATTGCAACGTACAGCTAGTTTAACATAAAAAGATATTTTTTTAAAAGTTGTCCAAATACTTTTGTCCAACAGTGCTCATATCCAAATGAAATACTTTGGTTGCTAAATTTTAATTACAAGAAAGCTAAAATTCAATCGATCCGTGTCAAGATCAAAGATGATGGGCCACAAAGGTGAGATTGCTTTGAAGTGTCTCAGCAGCTAACGAGCAAAGTGGAGGCGTGATGCAGAGTGGGCGCGCTCGAATATAGCTCTAATCAGCGTCTACATTTAATTGCTAGATGCTTGGCCTTTGACTGATTATTGCCTTCTCATTAAGGTGTCTAATAATTACGTGTTGGGGTAATGATACGTTAAGCTCCTAAGGATTAAATAGATATTAGGCGCTTCAGTAGTCTGTTTCGCTTAGATTGACTGTCAGAATTTCGTTGTAGGCCTATAATAATAGCTTAGTCGCAGAATGTCTACGTCCACTTCGCAAAGTGTCTACCGGTCGCAAAACATCCATTTCTCAGAATGTTTCTTTCGCAAAATGTCTCTTTCGCAAAACGTCCCTTTTAATCCAATGAACCTCCACTCTCTGGTATTAGTAAAATACCGGTCAAGGGGTCAAGGGGATTCGCGCACAGAGGGTTTTATAACTTTTGTATTCAGAAAGGTAGGTGCATCTATTCACACAGTAAAATAAACTGTAAATCAAAAGTAAAAATTAACTTCAAAAACAATAAAATAATTTAATGTGGGAAACAGTTAAGAAGAAGGTGCCTTTGACTTGGTTTGATTTACTAAAAAAATTGCACCGAATTCCTTACCTGTTTCCCACAATATTTTATTGTTTTTGAAGTCCGTTTTTTAAGGTTTTAATCTCGAGAATAGCTCATATCGTGTTGAAAAGACTAGCCAGTCAGCGTAGTTGGTAGCGGGGCTGACTGCCCAGGGTACGCCGGACGTACTTAAGTATCGTCACACGTGGAGGCTCGTTTGATGCACCTCGGTCTATCACAATAACATATGGATGTCTCTAATTTTGCAATCCAAAAAAATATGATGATGATTTACTCACAGTAATGAAGGAGAGTTCAACAAAACAATATTTATAATAAAACGCACTGAATGTAAAATCCACTGACACACTGAGCTGAACTAAACAAATAAGGTGGGACACAGGATCGCACACATGTAACAAAAACTCGTTCAGTAACCGCAACAAGTAGACAAAACCGGCACAGTGCGTGTTGGACCGCACACTGTGCTAGGTTCCGTATTCTGTTACTGACTAGATGTTTAGGTCAAGTACCTATAATAGTACGTTTACTAACTGAACTAAAATAAGGGAATTGCTACCTTTGACTAACAGCACTAACAGACAGCATGAGAAAAACGGTGATAGATAAGAACTAAAGTAAGAGATGTCAAATTAGTTTACGTCTTCAACTTCATCATGTTTTTAGTCGACACGTTCTGTCGTGTCGTCTAGGATTATGTCGGGTCGCAGTGGGACGGAGCGGGTCGCAGCGCAGCGCAAAATGCTTACTTAGCACATTAGTGACGGGCCGGGTTGCAGCGCATTGACGGATTTTGAATAAAGTGTATAGTTTTGAGTACAGTTTACAGTTGTATCCATGAACTAAATTAATCAAAAGCTCTTCATCCATTCTTGTGAACACCACAGGAGCACGCAAATACCAAAAAAACGCAAATATCGTGAAATGAACACGTGCGCACGTGTGCTTCAATCCGCTTGCTATAGCACACTGTGTCGGGGCGCAGCGGGGCAGGGTGGGCCGCATCGCACGCATCCAAAATCCGCGGTGGAATATCCAAAATCCCGGCATAGTGTGCGATAGTTCATATAAAATACATACGAGCGATTTGAGCGGATTTTTGCGCTGCGACCCGACCACTGCGGCCTGACATAATGTGCGCGAACCTTAAAGTTTGGACATTTTAGTTTAACTAAATTTGACAGCTCTTATACGTCAGTCTCTTTCTTTTTTTATCAGAGTAAAAAATATGGCAATAGCCTAAGTTTAGTTTGTGCACAACAAAATCGGCAGCGCTGTCGAAAACAAGACCTAAGAGGTGTGATTTTAAGACCGGTGGTACCTGATCCGTAACCGGTTTTCAGCTTTGTATGAATATTTCGTTGGTATAAATATTATGAGATGTCGCCAAAACATATCACGTTGTGGTCCTTGACCTTATATGCGCCTTCATTGACCATTTAAAGTGCCGCCACCTAAAAACAGGTCAGCTCTTGGAATTAATTTGAGATAGGCCTTATATTATGCCTATGTACGGCTGATCAACGATTGCCCAAAATCGAGTTGGTAATATAATACAGATTACTCAAACCACACAAAGCACAAGGTGTTCTCTGTTGCGGAGATAAAACCTATTTAATAAGTTTTATTAAAATTTGAGTTATTAAAACATGAGTCTCACACTCATACTCAAACACTGAGCTGTAGGCGAGGTTTTTAATATTATCACACGAGTGTTTTAATACCTAGTTATGTGCAGTTTCATACCCTACTTTATCTTGAATCATGCAATATAAATAAAAAACTAAAGTTAAAACAAAAACCGTTATTATGGCGCCCAAACTCAGCAGCCCACCACGCAAGCGTCTGGGTGCGCGCGCATGCGCCCTAGCACGCGCCTACACAGAAAACGTGCAGCCGCAAAAAAAATCGAATTAGAAACTTCTTGGTCGGTTTGAAGTGTACTTTATAAGAAAAAAGTTTTTTTAAACGTTAATAAAGCGTGTCATTATGGTACTATTTTTGAGTTCTTAATTGGAACTTTCTGACATGAGTGTAGATAATCAGTTTTAGTTTCCGGGATATTAAGTTTTTTGTTGGTGCCCCTGCTCCATGGTGTAATTTCTTAAGAGTATGTACTGTGCCTATTTGAATTTAAAAAAAACTTGAATCTTGGGAAAAAACAGTCTTATGGATTTACTCATTTGCCATAGGTTATGAGAGAAGAGTTCTCCGAATATTCCGTGAGGTTCCTAGTTAAGGAAAGGCCGGTGACGGTCCACCGAGCTCTCCCGTCGTATAGCCGGTCGCTTCTTCAGCTGAGGTCCGAGTCCCACTAGGGCTTGACACTTAGTGCTGTTGTTGCTAGTAGTCATGATGTTAGTGTAGTATAAGTAGTTAGCTTAGGTTAAGTATTTTACTTCCCCCAGATTGGCTGGAGTAACTACCCGGTTGCGTAGAAACGGTTCGCAAGGGTCATCTACAAGAAGTCGAATAGAAAAAAAAAAACATTTAAGTACTCGTTCAGCGTGGAGGCGGGAGCGGGTGCTAGCGCGGGCGCGTGCAAATCAAGATGTATGTAGACGCCAGTTGCATTCACAGTTCACAGTGCTCCCGCGAGCCGCGCGTCTGCACGAGGCGGGAGCGGGCGCGGGTGTCGCGGGTGTTTCTAATGGCTCAGTCCGCCCGTATCGTTCACAGTGATATAACGTCTGTTAGGTGACTGCGCGTGTGGTTCTAAACCATTTTGATTCACTCACTGAAGCGTCGTACGATAGCTCGTTCGGCACTACTGTAAACACGCAGACGCCAATTCCTAAGCGCCCGCGCCTGCCCCCCCACCCGTTAGTGCAGTCTGATTGACCACTTAGAAAAGGCCACCCTCTTCCCTCATGTGGTTACTATTAAGAATGTCTCAGTTATTTACAACAAGATAAAAAACCTATTAATGAACATATGAATTTAAAATATTTCGAAGCATTTCTAACATTCCGTGCAAAGTCGTTATCGGTATGATTCTGCCTTTCATACCAGGATGTGTATTAATAATGCTAAATACCTACTTATTTATCTTTAATAAATTAATAACCCAATACACAAAAACAATAGCGGCATAAATGTTTATGATAATGTGATAAGTGCTTACGTCCATTATCGTAATCAAATAATATGGGTTGACAAAATGTGTGGAACAGCTGATGTTTTGTTACGAATTCAGACTTTGTTCCTTAGTAAAAGTTGTACAGTATGATGAGTAAAGTTCATAGTTTTCGTATGTAGGTAAAGCGACTAACCAGTCATGCTGTATATTTCTTCATACAACTTTTTATTGTAGCCCTCTCATGTATGCAATTTTCCTCATGATCATTTCATTCATTCAAATCAGAAGGACAATAATTCTCGTAATTAAAAATATTTAAAATATAGTTTCGATTTAGAGCTGGCTTCCCATTGGCTGTGCGTGGTATCATCTGTAAAATCACGCACCGTGGGAAGCCACATTATGAAGGTGTGCGATGTGGATACGGCGCACCGCTCCGCACGCGTCCGCGTTACCACGGACGAGTCTCTTCCCATGGTGCGTCGGTGCGAGCTCGTGCGTCGCAGCGCGCGCTATCACGCACCGTGGGAAGCCGGTATCAGTCTAGTCTCTTGTTCGTTAACAAACAACGTCAAACGTGAGATTATATTGAAAGTTGACTGAAGCCAAAAGGGCTTCAGTCAACCATTTTTTATTCAATTCATAATTTAATCTCAGTTCGGTCAACCTTCAGCGTTACTTCAAATTAATTACGAGAGTTGGGCTTCTGATCCATTCATGAATTCGAAAAGTCATATTTACGGTCCGGGTTCGCCCTCAGCCCCTACTGCGTGGAAGGCAAGCGTTCAACCTAACTATTAGCTAGCTAGCTAGGCTATTAGTCAAGTTGATTTCACACGTACCAAAACCACGCCACCGACAAAAAGTGGTCAAGCAGTGGTTATTTATTTATTTACTCTAAACATACAAATATCCTTACAGGCTAGACCCAATGCGATATTGTAGCACACTTAAAAATGAAATAGTTCCACTGTTTGTACCATAACAAATTCTATTTTTAGTTATGTGTGAATAGTGTCGCTGCAGCTTTGGCCACAAAATGTGGTCGACGTGTTGTTGTTGTGGCGTGGTTATGGTTGTGGTGTAGTTGTGGTAAAACTCAAAAAAACTCAAAACTCATTTATTCAAAATAGACTAGAATTACTTAGTTCTTTTTGAACGTCGGTTTTACAATAATTTTAGACATCCCCCAAAAAAGCTCTCCCTTCACCGCTTCCTAGTGTTTATGCTGTGAAGAAGAAACGGCGCAACAAACTCCCCAGAAACACAGATATGTCTGTCAAGTGAATAAATTGACTCTACAAGGTTAGTCAGAAAGGGGGTACTAATCCGAAAGGGTGTTAAAGTACACATAATAATGAATAACTTTTGTTCTACAACTTTTCCCAAAAGTCAATAGTTTAAGAGAAACAGTCGTTCAAAAATCTAAAAAAAAAATCTCTAAAATCTATCTATCCCCAGTTATGATCAGCTGTGTTTACATTTTAGGTCATATTTGGGGTCATGAATTAGAAGCACCATTTTCTGAATTTGTAACTAAAGCAGGGATGAAGAATTTTTGAAAAAACTAAAATAAAAATCATTTTATTTGGAAAAAAAAAATATCGAATTTTGAAATTTTAACACTTGCTTTCAAACAGTCATCACCGATACTATAAGTGGGCTTCGGATTAGTACCCCCTTTCTGACTAACCTTGTATACAAAGAAAATCATAATATTTTTTACAATAATAAAATTATGCAATTATAGGAAAAGTAAAAATTTTAATAGTAAGTAGGTATATAAATCAATTCTGTATGAATTGAGATAAATCATAATCGTATCTAAATAATATAGATACTTATATCAAACAACACATAAAAACTAGTGGTTTCCAGGGAAGTCACATGTGCAGAAAAGAACTAGCGCCACACGTCCCTATCGTCAACATACGTACGTGTGAAACAACGGACGGCGCGCAACGACCTCCGGCCACCCTAGTATGTGGCCTGCGAGCTGCGTGTTAGGGGACTCTTCACCCGACCAGTAACAGGCCCGAGAAGGCGGTGCGCTGTGTTCCACGCGCGCCTCTCAGGAGGACGTGGGGCAAAGCCCCACAGAAGGAGAGGTCCGCCAGGGTCTGGCGGACCGAGGCCTGCCGGGGTTGTGGTGCATGCAGCTGCGAATCCCGCGACTCCACCCATAGGTCAGGAGAAGGAACACCGTGGGTTTTTAGCCGTTAAGAGTCCTGCATAACCCTTCGCCTTCCCCGGGCGGAGGGTATTCATGAGGAATTAAAAAAGAAAAAAAAAAGTGTGAACAAGCCATAGAGAGAATTCAATTAGGTACAAAGCCCCAAATAGCCATCGTTTTGCAAACTGATGACTGCATGTTTTTCAGTCTCTGTGGACTTTAAGCCTGTGTTTATTTATTGTATGTACCTAATCTCTTTAATCTAAATAAATGCCGATCATAACTTTCTGGTACGGCTGTACTACTATTGCACTTGAAATGTACTAACATTAAACTTTAATGATCTATCATAATTGATTGATATTAATATATTGTAGATAATGATGTAATAAAATAATTCCGGTGGATTTTTTATAGGTACCACATAAATTAATGCCTCATTGATAGCGGGCACATATCGTGTTGTGATACATGTGCTGCCACTTGTATTGTATCAGGGACATGTTGTGATACATGTGCCGCAAATTGAATCAGGGTTGTCGTGATGCGTGTGCCGCAACTTTTTTCAAGGACGTCGCGATGCAATCGGAACATTAGGGTGGGCTGCGCCCTCTGGCGGTGCGGCATGGCAAAGGGATTTTTTAATTCAAATTATTTTAATACTTATTTTAATACCACAACACTTGTATTTGCTTAGCATACCACGGGAGGCTTCGTCCTGCCGCGGCATGCCAAAGCATCCCGCGGTACGGGAGTTATGAGTCTTAAAGGGTATTAATAAGGTATAAAATGATTTGTGTCGCAGGCCCCTATACTCGGGCACATGTTGTGATACATGAAATGGCTATTGCATCCGGCTCATCATAATACCTAATTTCAAAGACATGTTCCGATACTGTTGCGATACCGTGTGCCGCGACAAATGTATCCGATGTTGACAAGGCATACTATTTTAGCTGACATTTATCAATCTAAGCAGAAGATTGTAAGTTTGGAAGCGACCATTCTATACGCACCAAGACCTCTTAATACCTCGAAGAACACTTTAACCCATCGCACAGAATAATAAATAGTAGGTACTTACTACGTACAGAAATCTCATTCCCTAACTAAAGCGTCAAATATCTAGAAGATATGCTTCGCGCATTCAAATTTGAGCTTTAGGATCACGTGAGAGAGTTCCCATTTCAATGTGCGTTCACACTCTTATTAAATGTTGGTTAAGTCGCTCACAACCATTCGGTTTGGTTTGTTTATGTGGATCACTCCAGAGTTACAGCGGCATTTAGAAGTGTTTTCATTCCTAAACAATATCAATTATGCTAATATGACTTACAAGTACTGGTTCCTATAATACCGGCTCCCCACGGTGCGTGATATCGCGCACCGCGACACACGAGTTCGCACCGACGCACCATGGGAAGAGACACGTTCGTGGTAACGCAGACGCGTGCGGAGCGGTGCGCCGCATCCACATCACACACCCTCATAATGTGGCTTCCCACGGTGCGTGGTATCACGCACGGGTGGGAAGCCAGCTTAAGGGTAGCCCTTTAAAAGGCAGCCAAATGCTGTTGTTCTTGTTCAGCCTAGCCTTTTCCCAACTATGTTGGGGTCAGCTTCCAATCTAACCAGATGCGGCTGAATACCAGTATTTAACTCGGAGCGACTGCCATCAGACCTTCGCAACCTAGATACTGGGCAATACCGATATTCTAAGGTTAGACCGGTTGTCAGACTTTTGGGCTTTTGACTACCCGTAACGACTGTCATAGGTATTCGTATGACAACTGGGACCGACGGTTTAACGTGCTCACCGAGGCACGGAGAGGTTTCGATGTGTAACGAATGGTCACCCATCCAAGGACTGACCGTGGCAAGCGTAGCTTAACCTTGCAAATCATATGATCCACGCAGTTGTTGATTACCCATGAGCCAAATGCTGTTGTACAGCTACCATAATTGTAATCAGTCTAGTCCTACCCAAAGATCAAAAATGGCAATCTATAGCTATGTCTACACCAGTGCGCTTTCATGTTCATCTTGCGTCTTCGTCTGAAGCATGCGTGAAGCGCCATAGCGCATGCCATAATACTAGTTCGACAAAAGCGCATGCCCCTAGCGCACGCTAATCCGTCTATTGTATGTCGACTGACGACTGACCGAGGCGCACCGGTGTAGACGATAAGCTGCATGCGTCTTAGGGAAATCAATATTGCATGCGCTTGACGCAAGAGGAATTGAAAGTTCTTCTCTCGTGTCAGCACGAGCTATACGAAAATAGTTCATGCTGTGGTGGAAAGATTAACCAGTCAGCAAGGTTAATAGCGGGGCTGACTGCCCAGGGTGCGCCGGACGTACTTAAGTATCGTCACTCGTGGAGGCTCTTTTCATGCACCCCCAATTGAAAGTTTTCAAATTGAAAGTTTTCAAATTGAAAGTTGAAAGCGTAGACATACCATATCCATAGTTGGCCATCATAATTATGACTGTCTCTTATCACCTAAATTTAAATTAATAATAAAAAAAACTCTCTTTCTTATACATACTACTATAATATACAGTTTCGTGTAGTCACCCAGCGAGCTGGTTGTGGAGCAACTATCAGCTCCCGGCAGTCCGTATAATGAATACTTTAAATCTTTCTGCTAACTTCTGGGAGATTTTCTGTTTAAGTTATAGGCGGAAAGCGATTTTAATCACTTTTTGCACGCTGTAAACTTAATTTAAAAATTCACGTGAGTGTCAGGTAGGTACTAGATAAAACTCAGTGTCACATCACATACATCGATGTGAGAATAGAGATATGCATCAGTGCGTGCAGCAGTACATATAATTATGTAGGTACGTGAAACTACATTTGCAAAAACGCTTTTGTACGCATGTGTATGGGCATGTGATGAGGAGGGATGAAACGCATGTGACTATAAGAGTGATGAATACGAATGTCGACGGATAGAGGGACAGATGAAGACAAAAGAAAAGAGGGATGGATTGCATATAAAGGAAAAGGTACTAAATGATGAGAATGGAAGAGAAAAATATATTGTTTTACTAGCTTTTGCCCGCAGCTTCGTTTGCGTGAAATTTTGAACCCGATAAGTGACGATTTTCCATACAAACTTTCATCCCCTATTTCACCCCTTTAGGGGTAGAATTTCCAAAAATTCTTTCTTAGCGGACGTCTACTAACTATAAACTACCTGCCTGCCAAATTTCATCTTCATACGTCTAGCGGTTTTCGATATTTCGTGATGAGTGAGTGAGTGAGTGAGTGACCTTTCGCTTTTATATATTTAGATTAGAAACTTATTTTTATCATTCTAAACTTACCTGGTTTGACCTGAACAGGCAATCAGCAGATGATCACACTCTTTAAATCTTAGATTTAACGACAAAACCACTGCAGGCAGATACCTTATTGCACGAAAATGTTACACAAAATAATTTGATATTGTAATTCTTACCGCAGCGTACAATGACTGCGGACCATTTAGATTGCACATATCACATGTTTGTTCTTATAAATGACAATGTGCATGCACAGAAGGTTCAGAAGGACCGCTGTCATATTAAAAACTCAAAACTTATTTATTCAAAATAGACCAGAATTACTTAGTTCTTTTTGAACGTCAATGTTACAAAAGACAGCCCCTAAAAACGGCCACCCTTCACTGTTTCCTAGTGTTTATGTTCTGAAGAAAAAACGCCGCAACAAACTCTCCAGCAACGTTATGCGAGAGAACTAGTACCAATAGTCACATAGTAGAGATTACCATCGGTTGGGGGACGGATTAAGAATATAATTCCCTTTCGTCATAGGGCCAGCGAGTTATAAGAGGCGACGAACCTGGCACCATATTGTACTCGGAATAAGGCAATAGACTCGCCACCTATAACATGGGACTTCATAATAAAGGCAAAACGGGGTATGCAGACTCCTGTTAAAGGAGAACACCTGTGCATACTCCTTCGAGGACTACAGGCGGGAGTATATGAGGAGTGTCTAATCAAAAGTGGCTATTTAAGTAATAAACATATTTTTAGAAATGACCAAAAATTTACGTCTTATGACTTTTTGTACCAACAGAATGTTTGACCAAAATTAAGAATTTTAGGGACATTTTTCTTAAAGAAATAGCCATTTTTGGTGCAGTCTAAGAATGGAAATGTATAGGATACAAAAATCTACGCTGACAGAAAAATAAAATAAAAAAAACATTGGAAAACGTAAATAGCGACTTTTGATTCGACACTTCTCATAATGTAGAGATTACCAAATTATGCCATATGCCCATCCTTGTAGCGAAAGGGCAAATTACCGCACGTTGTTCAGCCATTGTGCTACCCACAGAGTTCGTCTTCGCTTGCTTTGGCGCGTTCTACGGAGTGGGTCTACTTTACGTCTTTGGTCGGTGATGCCATTTATTTATCAAATTACTTAACGATTTTGGTATCGTTAAATTCACTTCTACGTTTACATTATTAGATAGGTCAGTACTTGCCGTTTTTGTTTTGATTTATGGAGTAAATAAACTCAAAAGGGTCTCGAAAAGATTTTATTATTTTTTATATACCAAGTTAAAAATCGACACTCAAAATTGCAAGTGGTCAAATAGTTTTTGAGATAAGGGGGGTCGAAACTAGCTTGAAATGGTTTGTGTAATAAATAACACTGAGCCGGTGAGTTCCCATTTCTCTTCCGAACTTGGCTTGTCATACTGCCGTGTGTGTAGATTTCTTAATTGCGTTAAATCACACACATAGAAAAGGAAGGCTTTGCTTATTCTACATAACATAATATAACTTCACGCCTTATTCCCCGAAGGGTTGGCAGAGCTTAGGTGTATAGTATGCACCCACGTTTCGCCGTTATGTTTAAGTCCTATGTAATAGGGGGCGAGCCTATTGCCATCAACCGGGCACAAATCCAGACTCCGAGCTGCTACTAAAAAATTCCACACGGAAAAACCCAATAACACTTTGCCCGACCTGGGGATCGAACCCAAGACCTCACGCTCAGCAGTCGCGCTTGCGACCACTAGACCAACGAGGCAGGCTTATTCTATAATAATAATAAAAGCTTGAGAACAAAATGGATATCGCTATCCGCCTATAACTTGCATGACGCCGTTTTAAAACAGGATTTAACAAAGTCGGACTTTCTTTGTTGTGTTTTGGCGCAACTCAGTGTAAAATGCGTTTATTAAATTTGTTTTCACAATCGTTTAGGGGTAAAATTGCGAAGTTAGTTTTGCGTGCTATTCCGTATGTCTTGTGAAAGTCTCGAGACTTTAAATGTGTTCCCCCTGTCTCTTCTGTATGAGAATAGGATAAATTATTAGTCTTTTCGCTGTGTGACTTAATGCGAAAAGACAATAAGAGTTCGGAGAGACACTGGCGGAATTTACCTATATATCTATATGTAGGTATAGATAAAAGGAAAAGCTGACTGACTGATCTATCAACGCATAGCCTAAACCGCTGGGGTTAGAAACTTGAAATTTTGACAGTAGGTTCCTTTTGTAACGAATTTTGTAAATTCAACCCCTAAGTGGGTGAAATAGGGGATTTAAGTTTGTAAGTCCGTCATTTTTGAAGTAAGAAGCATGAAATTAAATATTAAGGTTTCTGGTTAGAAATAGAGCTCACGTGTTTGGGCGTTTTTAAAAACTCACCGCCTAAGAGGGTGAAATAAGTGTTGAACGTTTGTATGAGAAATCTGTTACTTTTGAAGTAAGAAGAATAACATTAAAAATGTAGGCTCTTGGTGGGAAATAAATATACACGTGTTTGAGGGTTTTTGGAAATTCTACCCTTATGAGGTGAAATAGGGGATGAAAGATTTTTTTGATTTTATAACTACACCTAACAAGGGGCTTAACGAGGCCTCAAAATTTTACGCAAGCGGAGCTGCGGGCAAAAGCTAGTGTATATTTATGTGTGTGTATATTTATTTGATAGATATTTTATTTGCAAAATCTTCTTCTTGCCCTGTTCCCAAGATACTCGTAGTCGGCGCAATATGTCTTTCTCTTCCATTCTTCCCTGTCAGCCGTCACCTCATCATTAACTCCCTTTTCCTTCATATCCTCCCTAACACAATCCATCCATCTTTTCTTTGTTCTCGCCCTCCCTTCCATCCATGGACATTCATGTTTGGAAAATAAATAGTTATGAAATTATGCAGTGAATTTTGAATACTAAAAAGTAATAATATGAAACAACGTACGAGTAAGGGTGCCTTTCCACCAGAGATGTGCTATGCAGCTATGCTGCGAGAATGTAAAAGCTAAGCTACGAAACTATGTGGCCGTTTCAACTGATGCTAAGCTATGTAGCGGAGCGAGTAAGATGTGCTATGAAAATGCGCCGCCGCAAGGTAGCTGTGCATGGAAGATGCGCAGCTCGAGCTATGCGACGTATCGACACACATAGCTACACCACTCGCGACCATCCATAGCACGCATCCATAGCACGCATCCATAGCTCGCATCTATAGCACGCATCCACAGCACGCATCCTTCCATATAAAAAAATTAGCTTAGTTGAATCACTTTCCACCAGTGCTGTGTTATGTGGACCAATGAATATGATTGGTGGATATCAAATGCATCCATAGCAACGTTGCATAACACATCTCTGGTGGAAAGGCAACCTTATATCGGAGCCCGAATCATGAAATTCAGGTCACTAGGTATTATTAGTGCTGTAATTAATTTCCATATTTTGTCGTCTGGTAAACAGAAAACTTCATTTTAATAATCCCATCCTACTATAATAATATTTTATGTGAAAGTTTGGATGTTTGGGAGTCTGGATTTGTATGTTTATTAATCAATCACGACTTAACGGCTGAACAGATTTGGATGAAATTTGGCACACAGGTAGATTATGACCTCTATTAGGACATAAAATACTTTTTATCCGGGTACATAAAGTAGTTTCTCTAGGATGCGTGTGAATCCGCGGGCAACAACTAGTTTGATATACAAACGAAAAAAAATATTATTGTAATTTGGTCGTAACTGTAATTTTGTCATAAAAAAATGTGTATGTAAATTGGTCACAGGTACATTTATCCTGTGTAAATTGGTCATAGCTTTTATAATGTAAAACATCTTTGAAAAGTACATTCAACAACAAAAGTCAAAATTGTGACGAAATTACATTGTGACCTAATTACAATAACCCAAAAAAAGAGCTCAAATATTGTGCCTTTTCGTTCTTTGACACACTGTAATCCGCTTTTTACAATACCTACTGATTCTTCGAAATGTGTTTACCTGATAAAGGGGAGAATAAACGACCCACATCCCGTGTTTCATATTATACAAACACCTACATATACGCATGCGATTACCCAAAAACGCTTACAAAAGCCCCCATAATTCGGTACAAATGGCACCTAATCACAGAGTGTTGTTAATTCAAGCTTAAAACCTGCCTAGCTGTAAAACCAGTGAGCAAACTGTGCTCTTATTGATTCGTGTATAATCTAATACTTTCCGTTTGGATGAGCGCTTCCTTCAGCCATTTCGACTTAATCCAAAGATAAATCCTACAACGTTACACATTCATTCGACGCATCTCTTATTTTTAAAGGAATAAGTAGTATTTTAGAATGGTACAGGTTTGAAATAACTTTGCAAAATTGTAACTGCCTGGCTGTTAGTCAGTCAAGTAATTCTCAATTGAATTTATTTGAATGAGTTAAGGTTCGCTGTGTTGATTTATACCTGTATTGTGTGAGAAATTTTAATCATAATGTTGGTATTCACAAGAAATAATAGCGATTTTCGCTTTTGATTAATCTCATTGTGGGTTTCAAGACAGTTAAATTGAGTTCCTGGGATACGCAAAATATCATTTGTCGGCGAGTTTCCAATTGCCATTGCAGATTCTGGGTTATAGAAGTTTGAGTGGTATATCGGGTGTAAAAAGACCCTTAACGATAACGAAAACCACGTATTCTACCCATCATTGGGATCATTTTTTTCTTCTAGACCATACCTGGGAAAATAATTTGTTCTGAAGATATTGAAGGAACCAATACACGAATAGGACGATTCGCGTCCTAGCGGTCGAGGAGTCAACACATCCTGAGGATGCCCCGTGCAGGGGCGAAACACGTGTCGTGTATTGGTTTGGTTGCATGTTGCATTATTTTTTCACTCTTTCTGCATGTGCATATACTTGTAGGCGGGAGGGTGGTGCTGCATACTGCATCCAAACTAGCGATCTTGTTCAGCGGAATTAAAGCTAGATATTTTATTTGCATTTCTGTTAGTATAGGTACCTAATGTACTAGGTCACTTTGTAGCCCAGTCAAATCTGTATGCTATTGTTGTGGTTTTAACAAAATTCAAAGCGTGGCCCCAGCTTTCGCTGTTCTATAGGTAAGTGTATTAATTCCCTTCATGCTCACCTGTTCCGAAACATTGTCGCGTAATCCCAATAGAGTAGGTACAGTTGCGATCACAAGTTATACAGAAACAATTAAACGAAGTATTTAATTAAATTTCTAAGTTATATTAAAACATCGGATCACAATACAGTCGCGTGCAGATGGCGGCCAGTTTTGTCTCTAAAATTATTTCTTAATTAAAGTTTTGCTCCACGATTTCAGGGGTGAATTAAAATTGTAATATTCATGCTCACAAACTCGGTTGCTGGACTCAGTTATAATTTAAATTAATGTTTTTACAACTGTTTGTTGAAATAATAACTTGGATACAAATCGTTTTAAACTATTATAATTTGAATTGGAAAACAACTGTGGCTGTTAACAATTGGATTTCAATTAATAATTGAGTCCTATTTGAGTCCTACACCGCCTTTGCTCTGTACTTGTCATATTTGATTGATATTAAACCGATATAAATTAATCGAACCTGCGTCCGTAGCCTGATTGCTATCGTTAGTGTTATCTTTACGAAGTCGTAAGTTAATTAGGTTTCACACAAATTAATCTAACATTTACAATATAATCTAATATATACCTACGATATTTATCAAAATTTCTAACTTACTACGTACCTACATATATACAAATAAAGAAAAATTTAATCCTAGACTTAAAATATAAAAGGGACTGCTAACGTTCCCAGAAGGCTGACCGCATTGCCACGTTGTATAGCTACGCTAGTTCCTTGGCCAAAAAGCAAGCCAGCCTCTGGTTACGTTCACGTAGAAGTCACGTAGTCTTCTTCCGATTTCCTTAAAAAAGAGGCGTGCACTCGGACCCCATGCCCCGAGCGTTTCTTCCCCAAACGGCTCCTAACCTAAACTTTCTTCCAAACAAACATTATCAATAATTTCAATTTTTCCTAACAAATTACGCATTTGAAGTTACAAAAGCGCAATGAATATCAAACGCACACGACCGCCTTGGCTCAGCTGTGTGGCCGCTGCATGCACGAAAACGCGTGGCATCGCCACAACCACACATTGCGCGCTACAAAAAAAAAAAACGTTTTTTTTATGCCTAAAAATAAAAGTCGTTTCCCAGCAATTATTTTTGGTCAATGTAATTTACTTTGATGTACAGAATGCTTAGATTTCGGCTATGTGATTGGTCTTTTTACACTCTGTATCTTCAAGGCAATTTAAAAGTCACGTTTTAGGCTTTTTCGAAAACGAACTCCTACGTGACCCCGTGATAAAATGGGGTGATTTTCATATAAGAAGACCTTTTTACACGGGCATAGCTAGCAAAATATAAACAGAGTACCAATAAGTAATAAATCGGATTTTCTTCCACGAACATCTATCACAAAACAGTCGGGTTCTGTAGAACAGCATCCGAGGCAAGTCCGTGACGGGGAATTAATTAATGTGTCTCAGGACGCTAATGAAGTCCCATTGTTACACCATTTATCACTAAACATGTGTAACCTGACTGCTTGAGTCCGTGTACAAGTTGTATGATGCTTTGGAGAAGGCAAATATTATTAACGACCGGCGAAATCATGTTTTTTTTGAGTTTTTTTTTTATATTTTGCTTAAACTTCTTCTTCTTCTATCGTGTCGGCACGAGCTATACGAGAATAACTCATGCCGTGGTGAAAAGATTAGCCAGTCAGCAAGGTTGGTAGCGAGGCTGACTGCCCAGGGTGCACCGGACGTACTGAAGTAACGTCACTCGTGGAGGCTCTTTTCATGCACCCCCTATTGCTTAAACTAATATAACGTGACATTGGTGCCGATTCTCTTATGCACAAACTAAACTTAATTTAGGCTATTGTCATCTTTTTCACTCTGATAGAATAAGAAAGAGACAAACGTAAATAAGAGCTGTCAAATTTAGTTCAACTAAAATTTCCATACAAATTTAGACGACATTTAAAACTTGTCGACTAAAAACACGGCGAACTTTAAGGCGTAAACTAATTTGACATCTCTAATTTAGTTGTTATCTATTACCGTCCTTTTCTCGCGCTAACTGTTAGTAAAAGATAGCAATTCTCTAATTTTAGTTTAGTTGGTGAACAAGAGAAAAGGCACCATTATACGGTATTTTTTTCAAACCAGATATACAACTTTTCAATTGTTTAAAAAAGACAGTTAACGGTATAGTATACATACACACATAAAAGCAATGCCTTATGTATGGTATGCGCATATTTCGTTTTATAGATGTTTATATTAAAGTTAAATATATTTATATAAATACGTTCGCTTGTAGTTAATGTATTAACACTTATTATCTAGGATACATACAGATACAATTTTGAGTTTAATGTTTAACTAATTAAAAGCAAACACAGCATGCGGTATAAAGGTCACAGCTCATTAGAGCCACCTGGAACCCGACCCGCATCGCCTCGTCGCTCAGCGTCCACTTGTTGTCAGCAGGTGGTTCACGGGTGGACGGCGCGTTATCACCAGTAAACGTCGCGTGGTCAACCAGAGGACCGATGCGCGCGGTCCACTCGATGGTAGCGCGCGGTTCACGCAGGACTTGTGCGTTGGCAATGCGTAGCAACGCAAGGCAAGCATGCGAGCAGCGAGTTGTCACCGAGTGGTCAACTCGTTGTCCGCGCGCGGACGGCATACGCCCGAGGCGATCCGGTGACGCTACGGAGTTGATGTAGTGAGCGCACATCCATACAAGTTCATATAAAGAACACTAACGGTGGTAACTAACACGGTGGCTCTAATGAGTTGTGACCTTAAAAATGATAATAGCAGAGTCAGTTGACAGTGTAATGGATGCTACAAGATAAAAGTCAGACAGCACCCAACGTTGCCCTGGAAGCGCGCAATTGAATCTGAGAATATGTCGGTGCTGTCGCACTCGTTTGCCAATTTTCTGTTACACATTAGTATGTATTTATTATTTTTTCTTTAAATGGTACCTAGATTTGAAGTAACTAATAGCCATTATGGTTTTAGAGAGTTTAGTATAATAATGCAGAGGAAAGAAACTTACAAACGAGCGACACGATGCCTTCACTGCTTCTCGTCGGCAGCCGTCGACCAACGGCGACGCTTGCAGTTGTACTGCGCCTCGTGCGATTCCAGACCAGAGGGCCTACTCCGAAAAACATACGTCGAAGCTATGGTTCGAAACGAAACAATCGCGAACAACAACGATCAAAGTATTGTCAAACAACGAACTCTAGATGTCAATTAACATTTGGGAGTAGGGTGAACGAAAGACAAAATGTCAACGCCAAAAATGAATCTATTGTGGGATCCAAACATTCTTGATTGGAAAACGTTCGATCCGTCAGCTGAAGCTTCGTAGTTCGATTTTTGGAGTAGGCACCCAGATGCTGGCGTGTCGACGGCAGCCGCTAGCGCGTTGACGGCTGCCGTTGATAAGCGACAACGGCTGCTGCAGTTACCGCTGTCGTCGTCGGCGAAATGTCGCTCGTATGTACTCACTAACGCACTTAGTCCTTTTTATCACTCCATGTTTCTACACAAACTGTGTTACTTCTTACAAATGTGTACATATTGTGTACAAATTACTTATCTTCTCTATGTGATATATCATCGCATCGTAAGTACATAGTATTATAATGTTTAATATATTTTTATTTGTCGATACATGTACCTAATACTATCTTAGGTAATACTGTCTTAGGTCATCTAGAACGCTAACTAAGATTACAAAAATGTGAGGATTCCGGCTACTGAGACCGCGGTCCCAGTCGCCGGATCCATTTAATTTTAATATTTTTCTTCCGGCGACTGGGACCACCAATATCTCAATACGAAAATCTATTGTTCAAGTCAAAAACAGTACAGTCAAACGAAAAAATGATCAAAGTAATAATTAAAGAAAAAACTCTTTTATACAAAAATAACAATTATTTATAGAATGTAATATGAAAAAATACTCTTTGATTACCGTTCCTGTTATTTGAAATGTACAGACGCCAGCACATCAAGCTACTACAATCTTTCTTTCTTTAATAGATTTTCATCTTTATAAACATGAATCATGCTAGCAATAATCAACAATTAACAATAAGTAAGTAATTATCTATCAAAAAATCAGCCTTAACAATATTAAAATATAATATAAACATATACGTAAATCATGTTAAAAATAATCAACGTACTACCCTACAACAATCACAGTCAACAATTACAATTAGTTAAAAATGACAATCATGGCTTCACTCTTAGTCTTAACGATTTTTAGTTACCATCCCTGTCATTTAAAATACTTTAACCACAGTCAACAACCACAATTAGTTAAAAAACCGTCATAGCTTTTCATAATCAGGCTTAATGAATGATTTTTGGTTATCACCTCTGTTAATATAATTGTATTGGTAATTTACGATAGTATTGGTCAAAACCCTTGCTAAGAAGGATTGTATTCGAACTCTAGTAATGTTCAAAGATATCGTAACGACCAAGCCTATGGCTAAAAACTTATGTCTATCTCAGGGATCCACAAGGCGTGCTGATTTTTGTTGAATCTTAGAACACGTATATGAATTATAATTTTCGTGAGACACACACATTTATGACTAGCTTTTTCCCGCGGCTTCGCTCGCGTTAATTAAGCTCAAAAAACTCTTAACACACTACTAAAGTTTCTATAATAATATAATTCAATCGTGATTCGAAAGACACGTGGCGCCATCTATGAACGTTATTGTTGTTTTCCTCGGGAACAGTACTTTTTTTCGGGATGAAAGGTACTCTATGTCCATTTCTGTACACCTGACAACGTATATGCAAAATTTCAGAATCATTGGTTCAGTGGTTTAGGCGTGAAAATGTAACAAACAAACTTACTTTCGCATTTATAATATTAAAGTTAGGAAGTTAGGATTAGTTACGGTTTACTCACGTGCATTTTTCGGGATTGTCGGACTATTTTCGGACCCAAACGGTAAGGGCTCCGTTTGGGTCCGAAAATTGTCGAAAAGGAGCCCATAATTATGAGTTGAACACGCGGCTAGGTCGCGAGTCGAATCAGCTCATTTCAACACGTGTCTATTCACAGCGTGCAGTAAGAAACTTTTATATTCTCGCCCGTCCCCACACGGGATAAATACTTACTGCAATTGAAATGGTAGAAATGTTATTTATCTTAATATAGCAGCAAAATTATGGTGTTTTGGACGCACTCCCCATTCTCCCTTAGACAGACTGGTTTTTGAAGGGTGCCCTCCCTTAAGCCATTAATTTCCCATGGATCCCCGCTAAGTACCGCCTGATTCAATTAACCATGGGGTCTGTAAGTAATAGAAGCATTGCATCATTATTGATTATCATCACGCCCCATAAGTAAGCAAGAATAAAATAGGTCTAGAGAAAGGGCAACTGGTACTGTACTATCAAAAAAACGATGTAGGGTGTAAGCCTAACATAAGTTATTGTCAATGCAAATGTAAAATGTCACTGTCAATGAATGCTCAACGGGATGAATCTAAACAAAAGAGCAAGTAGTCCCACTCAAACCACGTCTAATTGGACATTACCAAAATGGTATGTCTACGCCAGCGCGCTTTCATGTTCATCTTGCGCTTTCAACTTTCAATTCCTCTTGCGTCAAGTGTTCGCAATATTGATTGCCATATGACGCATGTAGCTTATCGTCTACACCGGTGCGCCTCGGTCAGTCGTCAGTCGACATTAGGGTTGCCAACATTTTTTTGTCTAAATATAGTATTTTTTTAAAAAGCCATAAAAAAATATAGTACGCTTCAAAAAAATATAGTATTTTAGTAGGGAAAAATAAAAAAAAGACATAAGTTATATTATTTTTTTCAAACTCAAACTCAAATTCTTTATTGCATTCATGTGTCCTACATAGATGTTACAGAAGTAAATAATAAATTCTGTCGAACGAAAGACGCTTTCGAAAATTGCAGGTTTTTTTTATTATATTAATTTTAGTATTACATTGAGTGCTACTGAAATATAGTATTTTCGCGTACTATATATTTCTTCGACAGTATATACACACATCAAAAGTGTCTAGGGATCAACATATATTTTTGCAATAACTTTTCTCCTGATTGATATTAATTAAAATTTTCTTTAAGGATTCATCAAATAAAGTGTTTTCGTTTGTCACAGTAACGATAAACCAAGTCACCTTTGCATTAATAAAGAAATTTGCCATTTTCCTAATAAAGGGATTTTTGACATTTGAACCACTAACACAAAAGTTCGAAAAAAAGACTGAAATAACAGTTTTCTTTAAAATTTTATTGGGTAACTTAAACAATTAATAATCCGTGTTTCTACCGCGAACACTAACAACACAAGAACATCGGTTTGGCATACTCAAAATGAGTTCATCCAAATCACGCTGTGGAATGGCCGCCTATGTTCGTTGCAACAACAAAAAAAGGTCTTCTTGCGACTGGATACCCTCCATATTCGGCAGAGCTCTTCTCTGTAGTATATCCCATGCATGCTCAATCGGGTTCAAGTCTGGCAACTGAGCAGGCCAGGGCAGGACATTGATGTTAGCTGCGGCGAGAGTCTGTCTTACAACTCTTGCGGTGTGCGGTCGTGCATTATCATGCATTAACTGAAATAAGGGACCGATTTGCGCTTGTAGAGGAACGATGACGTCTGATACAATCGTCTCAGCATAAATTTGAGCGTTGAGGTTGCCTCTGATCCAAATCAACTCAGTTCTTCCGCCGATCCAAATACCCGCCCATACCATGATGGTTCCACCACTATAAGGATGGACTTCCTGGCAGGATTTTAATCGCTGTTGGCGTCCAGGGGTTCTCCAGTGTCGTATACGTCTTGTATCCGGTCTCATACCAAAACGAGACTCATCAGAAAAGCACACGAAACGCCATTGTTCTTCTGCCCAATTTCTGTGTCCAAGAGCCCATTGATATCGAATCCTACGATTGTGCATTGCTATAGGTGGTACCCGTAGCGGTCTTCGGGAATGAAGGTTCACTTCATGCAAGCGGTTTCTGACTGTTTGGTCGCTAATTAAGTTCCCTGAAGAGTGATGAAGCCTCACGGCTAACATCATGGCGGTTATTGTTGGAGCTCTTCGAGTTAAGATTTGAATGTATCGGTCTTGTCTCCGTGTGGTGCAGCGATACCGTCCTCCATGGCGCTCAGCCACGGTACCAGTGCTTCGGTAACGTGTCCAAAGTCGACTGATAACACTCTGACTTGTATTCAGAGCTAAAGCCACAGTACGTTGCCGGGAACCAGCTTCTATCATTCCCACGGCTCTGAGCATTTCTTCCCTGCTTAAATGACGTCGCCGCTCCATAATAACGTTGGTTTTAATCAGTAGTAGGGAAACAGTAGCACTAATAATGTCTTCAATGCGTTGTATGTTTTTATAGGGAAAATATTGACAGCTGATTTTCATCTTTTACTCGAATTTGATTCACAGTTCCTGATTCAAATTATGAAATGCACCAAAAAGGATCCATATAAATTTATAAAATCATAAATTTATTACAAAGCCACATCTCAATCTCAAGAAATCCGCATAAAAATGCTTGATCCCTAGACACTTTTGATGTGTGTAGTACGGAGACCCTAAATACAGTACAATACTATATATTATAGTACGGTTGGCAACCCTAGTCGACATACAATAGACGGATTAGCGTACGCTAGGGGCATGCGCTTTTGTGGAACTGATGCACAACAATTTAAATAACAAATGTTAGAACAAAGTAATTCGTTAACAATAAGTCAATGCACTGCTAAATGTAGGTCGCGTTCAAAGTGCACATCCGCAAGCCTACTGGCTAACTTATTCTAACAACATATTTAAAACTCATGTACGGTCCCACTTCTGGGCAGGTCTTAGTCCAGCACGCTGGCCTGGTGC